>OY728123.1:1180562990-1181812990 GCA_963277665.1 Viscum album | reverse complement strand
TTTTCATGTATTATGTTTCTTGTTTCCAAGACACTAAACCTTAAAGATCCCCAGTTCCGTGTAATGAAATGAATGTTTATGTTATAAAAAGATGGGATTCTATAAGAGGAAAATTAGAAAAATTATGATATTGAATATAATACATTAAATGTTGAATATGTTTGTTTGAATAACTATTTAAATCCATTCATGAATTGTTATTATAGAAATATTTTGGGGGAAATATTTCAAGGACATTATATTGTGACATCTGAGCATTAATTTGTGTATTATTTTCTCTCTAGAAAAATAAAATAATAGTATAAAAAATACACATGAGAATTTTATTGAAACATAAGTTCTATAAATTTATAAAATTAAATCCCATAATTTAATTTAATTTTTTAAATACATATATAAAAATTATCTTATGGTGAATTTTTTGGTTTTTCTAAAATTTATTATTTTTTATGAATTGTGAAAAAAAAGATTTATCAAAGAATTTTATTTATATTAATTTGAAAAATAAATTTTAAACAACAAAAATGATTTTATTTAATTTAAATATTAATCATTTTAATAAGAATAATATAATTAAATCATTCTAAATCAAATGGGACGTGAAATTTCTGGTCGTGTGTACTTATGGACTACCAACTCCACATAATGATAAAATTCATCTTCCATCTACTTTAATGGATGGTTATAACTATGGGTTTCAATATTAAAAATTATATTTTTGAATTAATTGTTATTTTTATTTATAATATCATATATATTACTTTTTACATTCAAATCAGTTGGAAAATGAAATTTTAGCTCATGTGCACATGTGGACATAGATATTTACAATGATATGTGATTAATTATTCATTTCCTCTTTAATATGATGCTAATAATTATAGAGTTAATTAATATATATAATATAAAAAATATTCAATAATTGTAAATAATTATATTCACTTTTTTATATATGAAAAATGTATAAATAGTGTTCACACATATGTATGACCTACTATCTCTATAAACATTGTAATTCATTTTTTAATCTCTAACATTATAGGATAATTCCAATGATCAATATAATGAATCCATATGATTTAATATTTACTAATAAAATAATATATATGAAGAAAAAATGAGAAATAATCATTTACTGAAACTACTATATTGAAACTTATAATTAAAATTAGACAAATAACACTCATAAATGATGATTTTAATAAAATAATACTAATAAATAAAAGTACATGTCCTCAAACATTACATAATATACACAATAAAAATACATTTCACTTCTAAAAATCCTGAAATATATTTTTGGTTGAAATTTATAGAATTTCATGAAATTATTTATACATATCCATCCACATGAATACGAAGTGGGAACAACTAAAACAATATCCATTTTTTCATAATATAAAATATTTCATTGAAAAATGAAATCATTTCATGAGATGTAATCAAAACATTCATAATTCCTTGTTTTTTTCTATTAAAAATTCTTAAAGCCTGTGGAAAACATTTTAAAACATGGTATGAGCATAAAAATATTGGTATGGTATGTAAAAATAAGTAGAGAAACCATTAGTACATGAATACTTAAAAAAATGAAATCATTTTCACAAAGTCCTACTTCATACCAATAATGTATAATATACTTAGAGAAAAATTAAATTTATATAAAATAGAAATATCTATATGGGTATGTTGGGGCATTACTTACTTAATATTGTAGCTCTCACAAATACTTTATTATATATCCATCATAACTACCTTTTGGTGTAATTATAATATTTACTCATGGATTAATTATACAGTTGACCTCCAACTTTTTCATAACCAATGCCTTAAAGGGAGATATTGGTCCCTCCCAATACTCAATTCCCATAATCTTGAACATAATCATAAACTATGAAAAATTATATAAAAAAATTTCTTTTGAATTTTTTAAACATATAAATTTAACAGACTATTTTAAAATAAAATACCCAAAAAATATCATATATTTGATATAATAATTAATATAATGAATGGAATATGTGTATATACTATAAATCCACACTAAAAAATATTATATAAACAATATTCGTTTAAAAAAATCATAGTACCACATAGTTAATGATGTTGATGATTAACCTATAGAATGGAAATTCGGTTATGAATTCGGTTACCCCATGTTTGTCATAAATTAACTTTGTCTAAACCTCATGTATAATTTATAAATGAGTTTTATTAATATTTTAAATAAAAATATTCATAATTATAACACATTCTACGATAATTTTATTATTTCATTACATTTATTTATGAATAATATTTTATTCATTCTATTGAATCGGGTACATTCATTGCATTCATTCTAAGGTCGGTTCATAAAGGATTTTCTTGCCTGATTGATTAAAAACTACATTATTGTAATGAAATGGTATTAATATGTTTCTAAAATATTAAATGATACATTAAATCATTTTTTCTTATATGATAATAAATCATTAAATAAAACATTAATGATTTTCATTTAAACCATTTTGGCAATTCTTCGATAATAATGAACTAATACCGCTATATAATATAATATTATGTATATAGGTTAATTACATGACATAAAAGAGGTTATATCATACATAATAAAATTTTTGTCAACCATTATAATGGTTTTATTATTTATTAAAAGAATTTAATGGATATTTGAAACACATCATCCATGATGTCGGTAATTTGACACATCACAGATGGTGTTTTTATTTTTTAGAATAAGTGGGAGAGGAAAAGAAGAATGATGATAAATGATTCCATAAAAATGATATACTTCTAGTGTATATATATGATTATGTAAATTTCATGCATCTTGTAGAATGGGAGTTTAATTTTTTATTAGAAAATATATTGAATTTGAAACAAAAAATAAAATAATGCGAAAGTGGAATGTTACCTGCTGATCTCTTCTCGTTTAAATCATCATTAAGGCCATTGGTTTTTTCATTTTTAGGAGACCAAAAACACTTATACATAGGGAAAAGACATGTCACGACCAGTCCTTGGGGCCCGTGCCGTGACTACCCCAATCCCACCTTCCATAGGCCAGGGGCTGGCGACTAGTACCAAGGCGTAAATCCTGGTAGAAAGGGAAGGCATTTCCTTTTCAAAGTAAACAATCACCATAGATTAAGCAAGCGGAAGAAGTAAACACTACGTAAAAACTGGTACAACAGTATGTGCAGAAAAGTAAAGGGGGCCGGAAATACAAGCCCAACTGTAAAGTACAACTGAAAGTGGAAAAACAGCAACTGAAAAGTAAAGCCGCAACGTCGAGCCGTCCACAGGAAGTCCCACATGAAGGGTGGGTATAGATATCCTCCACAGCTCCTCGGGCCAGCCATCCTCTCCGAGTACACCCCGCCCAGTGGTCCACCACCAAGTACCGTCCTGCTCTGCCACCCTCGACCACGATCATCGTTGTCCGTCGTCTGCAACCAACACAACATAGTGTTGGCATAGCCCTTGCAGGAGTGAGTATAAGATACTCAATAGGGACCCCGAGATCCCTCAAGGTCTCCCAGAATCCACAAAGGATAATCCACAAAGGGAAGATACAATCATGAAGTAACATCTGACACTGCTTAGGTATATTCCCATACATATACCTAAGTCATCAATTATCGTTCGGCTCCAACATCCGAGCCCAAGTACAACCCTATCCACACAGGAAAGCAATACTTAAATCCACATAGGATAGCAAAATCCACAAAGGAAAGAAAAACGTAAATCCACACTGGATAGCACAGCACAATCCACAAAGGAAAGAAAAACAGGGTTTCATCTCACACATGTATACTTATTCGAATGAAGATAGAGATGATCACTGATCCATCTAAGTCTTCGGACCCACAAAGGATAGGTAGGTACTAACCCCCGCAATGACCCACAAAGGATCTGACCCACAAAGGATTGATAGGTAACTAACCCCTTCAAAGACCCACACAGGATCGAGCCCATACAGGACCTGTAGGCGCTGGCCCACACAGGACCACTGAGCGCTGACCCACACAGGATTGGACCCACACAGGATTGGAATCACTGACACACAATGGATCGCTGAGTGCTGTAGTCGTCGCCATCGAATCCACTGAGGATCTTTGCACAGTCGTCGTCGTCACAGTAGTAGTCACAACCTGTTCTAGGGTTCCCGCACACAGAAAGCTCATTCGAGAGGGTCCACTCCACGATCCAAGAGGCTGATACATCAATTGACACATATTCCAGAGTTAATGTATCCAAAAGTTCTCGTATCGGCAACCAGAACTCAACGTCGTAGACGGCACGTCAATCGGATGCCCGGTTTGAGAGTTATTGGATTTTTCGTCCCAGGGGCCTGGTTGGTTTCTATGGCAAAACCAACCCGACCATACTCCGCCTGCGTCCAAACCTTGGGCAGAGTATGCCAAAAGATCCGTCTCACTTAGAGGAATTCAACAAATTCGACGGGACGTCAATCAGACGTCCGAAGCTCAACATATGAGTGTTTCTGCTCCGAGGGCCCGGTTGGTTTCGTGTACAATCCAACCCGGCCGAACCCAAAGAATTCCGAAACCTTGAGTGTGATATACCAAAACGACCGCCTCGATCCGAGGATCGTATCGCTGCTGACGGCGCGTCGTTCGGAGGCACGTAGGTCATGTTATGAGAAAAAGACCGAAAGGGTCCGGAAAAGGGGGGGTCTGGGCCCAGACCGACCCGGCCCATCCCTCCCCCGGGTCGGCCCGAACCGGGAGACCCGACCCGGGTCCGGGTCCGACCCGGTTGGGCGCGACCTGGCCCGGCCTGGGCACGACCCAGCCCAGTGGGTCGGCCCGGCTCGGCTCGGCCGAGAGGCCGCACGGAGGAAGCCGCGGGGGGCGTGTTTCCCCCACGTGAAACGATGTCGCATCCCCATGTAGGGCCGCTTGGTGTCACCAGACACGGGTCGGGCCGCCATGTCCCTAACTTCGGTTCCGCGCGGCCGCGAAACCGCCTCCCGCTACCACGGCTGAAGCCGCGGCGACTCCGTCTGTCGGCGCGCTGGGGTGCCGCTGGCCACAAGAGTTGCTCCGGTGGTCCAATTCCATTTCCTTCTGCACCGTAGCTCCTCCCGGGTCCCGTTCTTCACTTCGGAATCAACGAATCATCTCTGTGACCCGTTTTGTCGTCGTTCGTCGTTCCGCACATCAACGATGAACTGCAGAGGGTTGTCGGTCTGTGTTTGTTTGGTCCACACCCTCTGCGTTAGGTGATAACAATCTGGAAATTAATGATCAACACATGAAAACATAACAAGATACAATTTTAATAAATTAAAATTGCACATTGATCCCGGCCCCTTTGTTTTAGAAGGAAAAACTACAAGAATAAAATATTATTTTCAAATAAAATCCCTACCTCGCCGTAGTCGTCGAGCGAGCGTTCTTCGCGGAATTGATCGTCGCGGTAGGAGGTGATCATCGCGTCGCGTAAGGGAGTCGCGTCATCGCGGAAGGGCGTCACGTCGTCACGGAAGGGCATCGCGTCGACGATCTGAACGGATGATCGAAGATTTTTCACGGATGAAGGAATGTTGCAGAAGAACGTTGCGGGAGAAGAATCATCGGCATCGCGGTACTTGGCGTCACGTCGTCGATCTCTGAGGGCTCGTAGTTCTTTGTCGCCCTTCGTTGGAGGCCGCGTTCTTGCATTCTTCGTGTTCTTCGCGTTTTTCGCCAAGGTGGATGAAGGACTCAAGGATCCTGTCAAATCCTCTCAACAAAAAACACTCAAGGAGAAAAGTGTTGGTCTTATTTTATTATATGCCAACAAATGAAAAACAACCTAAGTAACGACCCATTAATTTAGAGAATTAATTTCAACGAATAAACCGCCAAATTAAAAGGATCATTTAATTTTTTAAGGAAACTCCCCAGTTGACGTTCATTTAATAGGGGTTTTCGCGGGTGCGTTACTTAGCGAAAAATAAACGGTGGGGCTCGTGCGGGCCCCACCTCACAAATATTTTCAAGAGGGTATGATATTTTTTATTACCGCCAATCCACATCAACTCATCTTAAGTAGATTTATGTGGCTTTTAAGTGGATTAAGTGAAATAAAAATAAAGTTGTCTCACCACTTTATTTTATTTCTTCACTTAAAGCCCAAAAATTAAAAACCACACCCGAGCAAACACAACTCTGAAAGAGGAATTTCTAAGAAAGTACCGGCGCTGCGATTCCATCGGTTACCTCATAATTCGATTCCGAGCACCGGTTCAAATGTTAGAAAAACCCACTCATTCGTTCACTGAGCGTACCCGAGCCAAACTTCGGAAAATGATTCCGGGCACACTGGGCCACGGAATCAGGTGCTGTCAGAAACTGCGTTCTTGTAAAATTCCATAGAAAATTAAGAAAAAAATTTCTGTGAAATTTACGGGTCATTAACAAACTCCCACCTCAGGGATTTACGTCCCTATAAAGATAAATCATAAGCTAGGGAAACAAATGTGGGTACTGAGCATGCATCTAAGCCTCCCTCTCCCACGTGCTCTCTTGGAGGTTCCTGTGCTGCCATCTGATGAACACTAGAGGAATCGGTCATCCAAGTAGGACCCACTCCTGTCGATCCTTGATCTCCACCAGGACCTCCGCATATGTCGCCCCATCATCAACGTCTATCTCCCCATGGTCAATGATGTGTGTCGGGTCGTGCACGTATCTCCTCAGCTGAGATACATGGATGACGTCGTGCACCCGGTGCAACTGAGGTGGTAGAGCCAGGCGATAAGCCACCTCGCCAATCCTGCTAAGGACCTGGAATGGTCCGATGAAGCATGGAGACAACTTGCCACCTCAGCCAAACCTCCATAATCCATGTCGAGGTGAGACACACATGAAGACATGGTCGCCATCCTCAAACTCTAGTGGCCTCTGCCACCTGTCAGCATAAGACTTCTTCCGGCTCTGAACTGTCCTCATCCGCTCCTAGATGACCTGGACCTTCTCTGTCGTGGCTCGGACCATCTCTGGTCCCACAAGTGCTGACTCCCCAGGGTCTGTCCAGCACAAAGGAGATCTGCAAGATCTGCCGTACAACGCCTCGTATGGTTCCATCCCGATGTTGGAGTGGTAGCTATTGTTGTACGCGAACTCCACCAAGGGTAGGTGGTCCTCCTAGCGGTGACCAAAGTCGAGGACACATGTGCGGAGCATGTCCTCGAGAGTCTGAATGGTCCTCTCCGTGTGACCATCTGTCTGAGGGTGAAAGGCGGTTCTCAGACGTAGCTACGTCCCGAACGCCTCCTGCAACCCATTCCAAAGCCGGGAAGTAAAGAGAGCATCTCGATCGGAGAAGATAGATGATGGCACACCGTGAAGCCGTACAATCTTCTGGACGTAGAGATGCCCCATGCTCTCCACTGAGCCCTGCTCACTGATGGGTAAGAGGTTCGCTGACATGGTGAGTCGTTCGAAAATCACCCAAATGTAGTCGTGACCTCTGGAAGTGGATGGATGTCCAGTCACGAAGTCCATAGATATCCCGTCCCACTTCCACTCTGGGACCTCCAAAGGCTGTACGAAGCCTGCTGGTACCTGATGCTCTGCCTTCACCTACTGGTAGGTGAGGCATCCTGAAACGAACTCTGCCACACCCTTCATCATGCCCGGCCTCCAGTGCTGTCGTATGAGGTCCTGGTACATCTTCTCCACTACAGGATGTACCGCCAAAGGAGAAGTGTGAAACTCTCTCAGCACCTCCTCTCGTATAGAAACTGGTACTAAGGTACGTCCTATGAAAAGGATGTCGTGCTCTGCTCCAAAGGAGAAGCCATCAGGTGCTTGTCCGGAGGATAACTATGCACGCCGCGTCTCACAGTCAGCGTCCCCACGCTGTTCCACTCTGACTCGCTACAGCAGTGGTGGAGTGACTGTGAGAGACTGATGGAAGGCTGCTCCATCTCTATCCACAAAGGATATCTGCAAAGAGGCTAGCTACTATGTCGCCTCCTTGAGTAGCTGAATTCCCATCCTCCTGGTGAGAGCATCAGCTACTACGTTCTCCTTCCCAGGATTATAGACTATCTCAAAGTCATATTCCTGGAGGAACTCAAGAAATTTCCATTGTCTCAGGTTCAGGTCCTTCTGAGAGAAAATTTACCTGAGACTCTGATGGTCAGAAAAGACTGTAAAGCGCGTGCCCATCAGATAGTGTCGCCATGTCTTCAGAGCGAAGACCACTGCTGCTAACTATAGGTCATGGGTAGTGTAGTTCTGCTCATGTGGCCTCAAATAATGTGATCCATAGGCGATCACTACCCACTCCTACATCAGGAAACATCCAAGTCCGGTCCCAGATGCATCGCAGTAGACTACGTACCCTACTCCCTCCTCAGGAAACCTCAAGATAGGTGCGCTGGTCAATCTCTGTATCAGCTCCTGGAAGCTCTGCTGACATCTGTCTGACCACACAAAGGGTTTCCCCTTCTTCTTCAAAGCTGAGAGTGGTGTCGCAACTCTGGAGAAGTCCGGCACAAATTTCAGGTAGTATCCAGCTAGTTGCAAAAAACTCCGCACCTCTGTCACGCTCCTGGGCGTCTCCCAAGCTAGCACTACCACTATCTTTGCAGGATCCACTGCAACTCCCACCTCAGAGATGACGTTCCCCAAGAAGTGGACCTCACGTATCCAGAACTGACACTTCGAGAGCATTCCATAAAGTTGGTGCTCTCGGATTGTGTCTAGTATAACCCGTAAGTGGTAGGCGTTCTCCTCCTTAGTCGTCGAGTATATAAAAATGTTGTCAATGAAGACCACGACAAATCGATAGAGGTATGGCTGAGAGATCCTGTTCATGAGGCCCATGAACACTGCTAGAGCATTGGTTACGCCGAAAGGCATACCCAAGAACACATAGTGGCCATACCGACATCTGAAGGTCGTCTTCTACACGTCCTTGTCTCAAACTTTGAGCTGATGATAGCTTGACCTGAGGTATATCTTCGAGAAACACCCTGCTCCCTTGAGCTGATCGAAGAGGTAATCAATCCTCGATAGCAGATACTTTTTCCTCACTTTCACCTGGTTCAGGCGACGATAGTCGACACACAGTCGCAAGCTCCCGTCCGCCTTCTTGGCGAACAATATCGTGGAAGCCCAGGGTGAAATGCTGGGTTGGATGAATCCCTCGCCCTGAAAGTCCTCCAACTGTACCTATAGTTCTCGAAGCTCAGCGGGGCCATCCGATATGCTGGAGTCGATATCGGGATTGTCTCGTGGTACAGGTCAATATAAAAGTCTACCTCTCTGCAAGGAGGTAGCCCTGGAACGTCGTCGGGAATGACGTACGTGTACTAATCCACCACTGCAGGGAAACTAGGACTCCGCATGTCAACTGCTCCTAGGATGAGGCTAGCCAACTGATGAGTGATGGGATATCCCTTCCACTGCGGAAATCCATCCTCTACTGCGAAGGCTCCCTTCTCACCGGTGAAGGAGAACCTGCTCTCGTCGATGCGTACACATCGCACCTTTCGCATAATACAGTAAATCTGTGCTTGGACTGTAGATAACCAATCCATGCCCAAGATGACGTCGTAAGGCCTCGATGCTGCTACAGGAAGATCCCAGCCGAAGCTCTCGCCTCCTAGAGTAAGATCACACTGTCGGCACCAGTGCGTAATCGTCGAGTCTGCTCCCGTAGGAGTCTCTAGCTGTAAGGATCAAGCCAACGGCTCTGTCAGAATCTTTGAGCTCCGAACAAGGGCAGTGTCTATGAAATAGTGACTCACTCCTGTGTCTATAAGAACTGTAGCAAGGGTGGAATAGACACAGATCATACCTCGAATCATCTCGGGCATGCCGTGGTCTTAGGCCTCCGCTACCTGGATCTGTGCCTGTCTCTGCCCTCCAGCTCCCTGTGGTCAGGGTGGACCTCCTGGTGGTGGTGGTGGAAGAGACTCAAAGCCTCGCCCACCAACTGCTGCTCATCCAACTCCTCTGCCTCGTCCTCCTCCTCCCTACGGACCACCATGATCGACCCTCTACCTCCGCCAGGGTGGCCCCTCAATTGTCTGTTGCTCCTCGGTATAGTGGGTCGGGCAGTCACGAGCCATGTGACCCTGCCTGCCGCAAGTGTAGCACTACCTGCCTCTCGAAATACTGGCTCCGCGCTGTGTGCCCCGCACTGCTGAGCCCGTGTCCTGAGTCCATCTACGTGACGGTCTGGTCTACCTGGACCCCTGGGTCATCCGTCAGCTTCCTACTACGGAAGACGCTGCTACCTGTTGCCCTGCGGTAGGTATCGCTACTGATGAAGGCTCAGCAAGGAAGCTCTCGATCAAAAGAGCTCCCTCCAGTACTCCTGCCTGAGTTGGAATTCTGACGGAGATCAGCGATGCCCTGATCTCGTGTCTCAATCCCTGCTCAAAGGTCCGAGCCCGGAATAACGGGTCTCGTACCATGTCTGTCGAGTAATGCGAGAGATCGGTAAATCTTGCCGAGTACTGGGCGACCTTCAAGCTACACTACCGCAGCTGAAGAAGCTCTTGGATGCGCACCGAACGGAGGGTGTCCGGGACGAACATTGAGCGGAAGAGGCCCTCAATGATAGTCCAGAGGAGAGATGCATCATCGTTCACCTGGATCATCAAGATCCACCATCGTCCGGCTACTGCGTGCAGTAGGCTTGCTGTGAGGATCACCATGAGGTCTGCTAGTGTCCTCACTAGTTTGAAAACTCGTACCACTGCCTCCAGCCAGTCCTCGGCTGCCTGGGGGTCTGTTTCCCCACGGAACCTGGTCGGTCGCTGGTGCTGGAACTCATGCAGTGCACTGAGGCGATGTGAATCGTCAGCGGCTGGTGCTGGAAGCATTGGTGGCTCGGCGGTTAGAGGTTCTGCCGGTGCCTCTGCTGTCAAAGGGCCCTGTACCGAGGCCTCATTGCTCGGCGGGCTGTCGTCACGTACAACTCTCTGAACCCTAGCGGGCTGCCGTTGTGGGGCCCTCCTGAAAGTAAACAGGTGCCCCACGGTCAGAACATTATACCTTGTGAGCTGATACATAATAATCACATAGAAAACTTGAAACACACATGCAATCAATGTTTTCATGCATTAAGTCGGAAATCAAAAGTCAGGGTCCTGGTGTATGGATACGTCGACCGCCGAACCAACACTGGGCTCCCTGGATTGATAACCACACTCAATACGCTTAACACTATTGCTTCACATAGAAGAAAGATCAGAGTCTGTGGTAGAACCGAACTCCTCTGATACCAATTTGTCACGACCCGCCCTCGGGGCTCGTGCCGTGACTACCCCAAGCCCGCCCTCCATAGGTCAGGGGATGGCGACTAGCACCAAGGCATAAATCCCGGTAAAAAGGGAAGGAATTTCATTTGTAATGTAAACAAGCACCACAGAGTAAGCAAGAGGAAGAAGTAAACACTAAGTAAAAACTGGTAAAACAGTACGTGTGGAAATGTAAAAGGGGCCGGAAATACAAGCCCAACTGTAAAGTACAACTGAAAGGGGAAAAATAGCAACTGAAAAGTAATACCACAACGTCGAGCGGTCCACTGGAAGTCCCACCTAATGGGTGGGTACAGATAGCCTCCACAGCTTCTCGGGCCAACCGTCCGCTCCGAGTACACCCCGCCCAGTGGTCCACCTCCAGGTACCGTCCTGCTCCGCCAACCTCGACCACGATCAGCGATGTCCGTCGTCTACAACCAACACAACATAGTGTGGGAATAGCCCATGTAGGGGTGAGTATAAGCTACTCAGTAGGGACCCCGAGACCCCTGAAGGTCTCCCAGAATCCACAATGGATAATCCACCAAGGGAAGATACAATCACAAAGTAAAATCCGACACTACTTAGGTATATGACCATACATATACATAAGTCATCAATTCTCGTTCGACTCCAACATCTGAGCCCATGTACAACCTAGTCCACACAAGAAAGCAATATTTAATCCACACAGGATAGCACAATCCATAATGGAAATAAAAACGTAAATCCACACAGGATAGCACAACACAATCCATAAAGGAATGAAAAATAGGGTTTCAGCACACACAGGTATACTTCTTCGAATGACGATAGAGATGATCATTGATCCATCTAAGTCATCGGACCCACAAAGGATCGATAGGTACTAACCCTCGCAATGACCCTCAAAGGATCTGACCCACAAAGGATCGATATGTAACTAACCCCCACAAAGACCGGCACAGGATCGGTCCCACACAGGACCTGTATGCGCTGGCCCACACAAGACCACTGAGCGCTGACCCACACAGGATCGGGCCCACATAGGATCAGTAGCAATGACCCAAAAAGGATCGCTGAGTGCTGTAGTCGTCGTCGTCGAATCCACTGAGGATCTCTGCATAGTCGTTGTCGTCACATTAGCAGTCGCAGCCAGCTCTAGGGTTCTCGTACACAACAAGCTCGTTCGGGAGGGTCCGCTCCATGAGCCGAGAGGCTGATACATCAACTAAAACATAGTCCAGAGTTGATGTATCCAAAAGTTCCATATCGGCAACAGAAACTCAACGTCGCAGACGGCACGTCAATCGGACTCCCGGTCTGAGAGTTATTGGATTTTTCGTCCCAGGGGCCCGGTTGGTTTTTAAGGCAAAACCAACCTGACTGTACTCCACCTACGTCCAAACCTCGGGGGGAGTATGCCGAAAGATTTGTCTCACTTAGAGGAATTCAACAAAGTCGATGGCATGTCAATTGGACGTCCGAAGCTCAGATATGAGTGTTTCCACCCCGAGGGCCCTGTTGGTTTCGTGTACGAACCAAACCGGCCGAACCCAAAGTATTCCGAAACCTCGAGTGTGATATACCGAAACGACCGTCTCGATCCAAGGATCTCATCGCCACTAACGGCGCGTCGTTCGGAGGCCCATATCTCATGTTATGATTAAAAGACCGAAAGGGTCTGGAAACTGGGGGTCTGGGCTAGGACCGACCCGGCCCAACCCCCCCTGGGTCGGCCCGAACCGGGTCGACCAGACCTGGGTCTGGGTCCGACCCATTTCGACATGACCCGGCCTGGCCTGGGTGCGACCCGGCCCGTCGGGTCGGCCCGGCTCGGCTCGGCCGAGCGGCCGGGCGGAGGAAGCCGTGGGGGGCGTGTTTCCCCCACGTAAAACGAATCTGCGGCCCCGCGTGGGGCCGCTCGGTGTCACCAGACACGGACAGGCCACTGCGTCCCTGCCTCTGGTTCCGCGTGGCTGAAGCCGTGGTGGCTCCGTTCGGCGGCACCGCCGGTGGAGTCCGCGGGCCACCGGAGTTGCTCCGGTTGTCCGATTCCATTTCCGTCTGCGCTGTATCTCCTCCCGGGTCCCATTCTTCACTGCGGAATCAACGAATCGTCTATGCGGCTCATTTTGTCATCGTTCGCCGTTCCGCACATCAACGAAGAACTGCGGAGGGTTGTTGGGCTGTGTTTGTTTGGCCCGTACCCTCCACGTTAGGTGATAAAAATCGGGAAAATATTGATCAACACATGAAAACATAACAAGATACAATTTTAATAAATTAAAATTGCACATTGATCATGGCCCCTTTGTTTTAGAAGGAAACAACTACGGGAAAAAAATATTATTTTCAAATAAAATCCCTACATCACTGTAGTCATCGAATGACCGTTCTTCGTGGAATTGATCATCGCAGTAGGAGGTGATCGTCACGTCGCGAAAGGGCGTCATGTCGTCGCAGAAGGGCGTCACGACGTCACGGATGGGCATCACATCGACGATCTCAACGGATGATAGAAGATTTGTCATGGATGAAGGAACGTCGCAGAAGAACGTCGCAGGAGAAGAATCGTCGGCGTCGCGGTACTTGGCGTCGCATCGTCGATCTCCGAGGTCTCGGCATTCTTCGTCGCCCTTCGTTGGAGGTCGACGTTCTTCGCGTTCTTCGCGTTCTCCGTGTTCTTCACGAAGGTGGATGAAGGAATTATGGTTCCTGTCAAATCCTCTCAACGAACAACACTCAAGAAGAAAATTGTTGGTCTTATTTTATTATATGCCATCAAACGAAAAACAACCTAATTAACTACCCATTAATTCACCGAATTAATTTCAATGAATAAATAGCCCAATTGAAACAAGCGTGTAATTTTTTAAGGAAACTCCCTAGTTGAGTTTCATTTAACAGGGGTTTCTGCGGGGGCGTTACTTAGCGGAAAAGACACAGTGGGGCTCGTGTAGTCCCCAAATCACAAATATCCTACCAAGAGGGTATGATATTTTGGATTGCACCCAATCCACATCAACTCAGCTTAAGCAGCTTTAAGTGGCTTTTAAGTGGCTGAAGTGAAATAAAAATAAAGTTGTCGCAGCACTTTATTTTATTTCTTAACTTAAATTCCAAAAATTAAAAACCACATCCGAGAAAATGCAACTCCGGAAAAGGCATTTCTAAGAAAGTACCGGTGCTGCAATTCTATTGGTGCCCTCAGATTTCGATTCCGAGGACCGGTTCAAAAGTTAGAAAAACCCACTTGTTCGTTCATTGAACGTACCCGAGGAAAATTTCGGAAAATGATTTCATGCACACCGGGCCTCGGAATCAGGTGCCGTTAGACACTACGTTGTTGTAAAATTCAAAAGAAAATTTAGAAAAAAATTTCCTTGAAATTTACGGTTCTTTACAAGTCATGGGAAAAATATAGTTTTGAATTTAGACTATTTTAAAATTCATGAGAGGTGTGTGAAGAAGAGGGTTGGTGAGAGGTGATATTTATATTTGACGATTGGAGGATTTTTCCACTATTTTAATCATTAATTTATTATTTTTCCATATTAAAAAAAATAGTATTTGTTATTGTAAATAAAAACAGTAAATAACTAATTTGAGTTTTAACCAAGTGTTCTTACACCAACCATGATGTTATGAATAGTTTATTTAACTTATAATGTATATATATGGTAAATTACTATATTTCACAATTAATATAAAAATCAACTATTTCATAAAAATCACGAAAATAAACCCCAATAATTTTTCAATATGTATATTTAAAAAATTAATTCAATTTTATCAAAATAATATTCTACAATTTTTAAATTTAATTTCTAAAACAAATCCTAATGTAATCTATAAATAATCATTTTAAACTAATACTTATTTTACAACACCTTAAAAAATCCTGGTCTCGTTAAATTATATTATAACCATAAGAAAATACAATAATAATTTATGATTATATTTTCACAAAATAATTTGTCATTTACATTATTAAATTAATCATAAAATTGTAATTAAATATTTATGACTTATAAAAATAACCACACTTATACTATGATCATATTTTCACATTTTAGATGTGTAAGTTTTATTTAGAAATTAATGGGTTAGGTTACTATTCATTTGGATGATTAAATTTTTATAAGGGTCATATTACGACTCATATGGGTATGTTATTATTCAAAAAAAATAAATTTGATCACAAGAAACTCTAAATATATTACAGATTACAACTGTGTATTCCCTTTCATTTAAATTTGTAACATTGAGGTAAGAAAATATAGTTTAACAGATATTTAGTAACCATATCCTAAAAATAATGTTCCATTACATAGATACTCAATGGTTCATTCATTTCAATTTATTTTTAAATACTTGTGGTGTTACATTCTCCCTGCATATTAAAATTTCATCCTCACAATTTCTATTTACTTATTTAACAATTGATTGTACCTTTCCCTATAATATTTTTTAGATTTTCACATTTCGTCTTCTACCATTTAGTTTTCATATAAAACATTTACCTAGTGAATTACCATATTCTATAATATATTCTCTATATGATCCAGAATCTGAACAAGTTTCTATTCATAGGAAATGTTCTCTCCCAAATAAACAATATCTTGGTACATTATATGAGATGAATCTGGAGCATTCTTTCTCAACATCAACACATGAAAAACATATTTTACCTGAGATAAACTCCAAGATAAGTCTACTCGATAAGAGATTATTTCAACATTATCTAGGATTTCACAAGGTCCAATGAACCATTAACAAAACATTCCATTCATTACCAAATGAATAACAATTTTCCACAGTGAGATTCTAAATAAATTGATCACATACCTCGAAATAAAATTATTTCCTCATGTTATTTTCATAATTTGCTTCCTACTTTGAGCATTTCCCATGTCCTTTGGGATCATCTTCATATTCTCAGGCACATCATCAACTAATTCTTGTCCCGTTATCATCTATCCCCAACATCATCCTAAAATGATAGTGTTCGACAATTCTTTCCATTCAATGGCTGAATAGGTTCAATCATATACTAGACTGATAAATAGAATTATTTGAAAACTCAACTAATGAAATATTCATTTCCCAACATCCCTGGTAGTCCATTTAAAAAGATAGAATCATATCCTCCAATGTTTCAATTGTTCAATCATTATTTACATCATATTTTCTATTAAAAGAAATGTTGAAATTTTAATCTATACCAAACGACATATGAAGGCCTTTCCAAAAGTTATAAGTGGTCCTAGGATCATGGAAAAATACAATGGAATGAAGAACATCATGTAACCTGATAATGGTTTTGATGAACAATCAATAAATTTGATCCCAATTCATAGAATCTCGAATAAGAATAAAATGTTCAGATTCAGTTAGTCGGTCAATAATCCAAAAAATAAAATTTTTACCTAGATAAGTATTTGGTAGCCCCACCTTCATGTTAATGTATATATTTTTTCATTTCTACTTTGATACTAAAAATTGATGAAGCATCCCCTTTGGAAGTTTTCACTATTATTAAACCTATTGAAATCTGTAAAATTTCATAGTTAAATATGCAATATCTATTTTAATTCCATCCCACCAGCAATACTACTAATGGTCTCTATATATTTTAGTACATCCAATATTAACTGAAAATGGATAAATATGAGCTTCACGGAATATTTACTTAATTTTCTCGGAATCATAAAGAATATGTAATATTTTTCTAAATATAAAAACTCAATCATTATTAGTGTTAAATTTTGGAAAGTCACCCATTTTAATCAATTCATCCTTTTTCTGTAACTCACAACATTCCTTCACTAAATACGTAATTCTATTTGATAGAGAGAACTACACTTTCTCCGGAAAAAACAATGTAATATCCTTTACGAACAAAATCCAAGAAAATAATCATCAAATCAATAATATAACGGTATTCATCAAAACATAATGTGTTTAATGATTCATGATGTTTTCACCAAAAGAAATTCGCCACATTGATTTCACTTCCGGGATGTTAATTTGTTTTTCAATCATAATACAATATTAATGAAACCAATCTTCTCTAACTCTTGTTTAATACCTTCTTAGTGAATATGTAATTCCATATTTTATGGTCGGAATATATTACACATTTGGATCTATATAAATGACCCCTCAAAATTCCCCAAAAAATTACATTTAATTAAAAATCATGTGTGGGATAATTTAATTCATGATTTTTTTGGATGACTAAGTAATTTACTGATCTTTTTGCATCAGAACTCAACTATGTCCCTTCAATGAAGAATCACTATAGATGACAATTTCACCAATTTTAGAAGGAATGTATGAAACTGGACTATTAATCATTCTCTTCGTCACATCCTGAAAAAAAATTCATGGCCTTCTTATATCAAAACAAATTTATCCCCTTCTTGTTTTAACATAGTTAGTGGGTGTGATAATCCTGTAATTGTTTCAAAAAATGTCAGTAATAACCTATTAATAAACTAAAATTATGAATATTTTTATAATTTTTAGGTCATGACCATTTATGAAACACTTTTGTATTGAAAGGATCTACTATTTTTCCATCCTTATTTACAATGTTCCTAAGAAAAGAAATATGTTTCTATAAAAAATATCATTTTGTAAATTTTCATTATTATTTATTTTATTTGATAGTTTTCATTATAATTCCTAAATGTTTTCCATGATCCAAATAAAAATGTTAATGGACCCAAATATCATCAATAAAAACAAAAACAAACATATCCACATATTCCAGGAATATTATATTCATAACACACATGAATGGAGTATGATAATTTTTAATACAAATGTACATAACAAAAAACACATTATTCTTATATCATGTATGATCATTTTTTTTGATGTCATCCTAATTCACCGTCAGCTGGTGGTATCTAGATATTAAGCCAATCTTGGAAAAATACTGATCTCCTTGGAGATGGTCAAACAGGTCATCGATATGAATAAATGCATACTTATTCTTAATAGTAATTTTAATTAAATCTCTATAGTCAATGGAATAACTCATGGAACTATATTTATTTTTATCGAACAAAATAGAAGAAACATATGGAGATCTTCTAGGATGAATGAATCCATTAGTAAGGAACTCATGTAACTAATTTTTTAATTCAAGAAGATCAATACAATCAATTTGATAAGGTTGTTTTGAAATTATCATAGGATTAATAACTAATACAATGATAAATTCAACATTCTAGTCTTTAATAACACAGATAAACTCATCAGAATAACATCCATGTACTCATTAACCACAAATACATCATTAATATAGACAGTTCCCTTTATTCATCAATATGACCAGGTTGACAATCCATTCCATATTTTAATTGATTATCAACTTCATAATATGTTATCAATTATATGGGTTTATTCATGTATATATACTAAAACTCTTTCTCAAAAAACTTCTTTACCTCTATAATAAATCATTTCCTGATAAACAGAAAACAAATACATGGCCAAAATGACATCAAACTCTAATAAGGGTAAAGAATCAAGGATTTTAGGTAATGTTTTTCCAATAACAACAACATGAAGATTTTTATAATACATTTTTCCTATAATATTTATCCCTAGTGTTTTAAACATTAGTTTTGGTCTCATTTCATGAGGTTAAATTTCTAATTTATTTGAAAATTTCTATGGAATAAAAGAATGTGCAGACGCTATATCAAACAAGACATTGGAAATATCTGAGTACACAAACAATGTACCTGACACCGCTTCATTAGATGGACCAACATCTATTGATGTAGTTTCTAAGGATCTCATATCACCTTTCTTTTTTTAATCTTGTTAATTTCTATCATCTAGTTCTTTTTATGAGAATGTTTTCTAATAATGAGTCATATATCAACATTTATAACACATTATAGTTTTTAATAATATTAAACTTAAGATAATTTTCATTACAATCTCAGAACACATGTCCAATCATAGCACACCTAAAAAACATCAAATTTTTGGTAAGGCATTATCTTCATTTCTTTGTAACTCACTTTTCAAAAACTAGGAAACGAACTTTCATACCTTCATATTTCATTGTTTGATTCTTATCCATCACTTACAATCTTGGACACTTATTATTATTATTCTCAAAGTACACATGATCGAAATAAAACACTTTTTCTACCCACTCAGCACATCAGACTAGTTTCTTAAAACATTTTAATTCACAGGAGGCCAATTCCATTTGATATATTAACATAAATACATAGTAAAAAATGTATATTTTTAAATAAAGATCCCCAAAATGATTTGTAGTTTACCTTTATTATTGGGTGAATTTTTCTTCAAACAAGGACACTTAATACTTATTTTTCTTCAAATGAAGGAATTTTTTACCTCACAATTCGAATAACCTTTGGAAAATATTTTTCAAGGAAACAATTTTTAAATTCATATTAGTCCATGGAAGTAGTCTAATCTCTATCCCTGATATTCTTGATTATTTACCACCACAAGTTATCTTCACCTACAAAAAAAATGTTAAAACTAATCTTTTGATTGTCTGAACACCCTATCTCCTTAAATATAATTCCTAGGGATTTAATCTATCCATCAGCCACCACTTGGTCAGAATCTCCAATGAAAGCATTAAGGCGTTGACTAATAAAATGTACCATAATCATTATGTTCCTTTTTGGTTGTTCCAGTTAATCTCTTATATGTATTACAACAACATTTATATCATCTTTCAGTTTATCCATTACTATCAAAAAAATTAATTTACAATCCCTACAATTCCAGGTTACATATTCAGAAAGATATCAGCCTTTCAGTTAGTTTAAACATCAGCTTCTATATTAATTCTACATAAAACCATTCTCATCAGACATATGTTAGATGAATTAAAATCGAAATATTTAAATACTACATCATTTAGAAATAAATATATGTTAATATAGTATATAGAATTCTATTAACATAATCATAAGTAGTACATGTATCAAAATTGTGCTCTAATACCAATAATAAGGGCTCAGACATAAACATTACACAATCTTGTTAATACAAATATATTTCAAATATTTAAATTACCAAATATATTTTACATTTAGGGTTGTATAAATTATTTACATAATTTATAAATATCAACCCACATACATATAAAGTGGGTAATACTAAAACAATATCAATTTTTCATAAAACAAAATATTTAATTGAAAACATCAATATTTTCATGAAATGTTTTCACAATATTAATTTTGGATTATAATTTTCTCTTACCCATTCTTAACCCCTGTGAAAATAGTTTTAATACATCTATGATGAAAAAAATATTAGTGAGGAAAATAAAAATGATAGAAATTATTACATCATTAAGACATATAAACGTATGAATTCATTTACAAAAAGACATACTTAACACCCATAAATTATCATATACACAATTTGTGAAACATGATGTCTCTATAAAACAAAAATAAAATAATAATGGTATATTGGGTAATTACATAATTAATATTATAACCCCTACGGCTATGTTATTATTACCAACCTGCACAACTACATTATAATGTACCCCTCATATCTACCTTATGGTGTATGCATCACACTTACACTTGGAGTAACTATATGACTATCTTCCAACATAAACATACCAAATGTATTACTGGGAGATATAGGTAACACCATTCATTATAAATAATTTCCAAGAATGATAATATAATCATAAAAACATGAATAATTGAATGAAAAATTTCTTCTGAATTTTAATTAATATATATTAAAAGATTATTTTAGAAGGAAATTCCCATGAAAGTATCATATAATTGATATAAGAATTGATCGAATGAAAGTAATATGTGTATAAAATATAAATACACATAACAATAAAAACGTAACTCATTATATAAATAATCTTATTACCACAAAACTAAAGAAGATAATGATTGACCCAGTGAATGGAAATTGGGTAAAGAGTTCCCATACAGTGGGTTCTTCGTTCATAAAATGTGTATGAACCTCATTTATAAAGTTTAAAACCATTATTTTATTATTTTAAACAAACAAATAAATGTTCATTGCAACTTATATTATCATTTTATAACATCATTTCATCAATTTATTAATAATATTTTCTTCTTTACATTGTTTTGGTATCATTCTTTACATGATTTCGATGGTTAGTTCTTAAAAGATTTTTTCTGTAGAATAGAGGAAATACTATAGAATTGGATTGAAAAGGTATTAATATGTTTCCCGATTATTAAATTATAACATAAATGTTTTTATCATATATTATGATGAATAATTATAAAAAACATTAATGATATTAATTTAGATCATTACTACAGATAATCAATAATCAAGAAGTTATTTCATTATATTACATCATATTATGTTTATATGTTTGTTATATAACATAAAAGATTTTATATAAAACACATTAATGCATGTTTCGGCCATTAAAATTGGTTTATAATAAGAATTTATAGATGTAATGAAAATTGAAAACACATCATCCATGATATTGATAAATTGACACATCACAGATGATGCTTTTAATTTTTTTGAATAAGGGGGAGAGGAAAAGAAGTATGATGATAAATGTTTCCATAAACATGATAAAATTATAGTATATATATGAAACATTAAATTTCATTACTATTATATAAGGGTACCTTAATAGAGTAAAATAACAGAAATATAATTTAAAAATAAATATAAAGGGAAAATATTGTGGATTTTTAGCTCATGATTTTTTCACCATGAAATCATTCTTAAGGAATTTTTTCCAATTTAGTGATACTATAAGGTCTTGAAAATGGGTAGGAGACTTGGGAGGAATGATTTTTCTAATTTAGACAATGTTCATCATTTTAGATGTGTGTGAGGATGAGGGGGCGGTGGGTCATGGGTCATATTTATAGCGGGGTAGAGTAGTATTTTTCTATTATTATAATCATTGTATTATTTTTTTCTCATGAAAACAAATAGTATTACTTCTTAAGACTGAAATTAGTAAAGAGATCATGTGACATAAAACCAGTGGTTCTTACATCATCCATGATGATAGGAATAATGTATTTTATTTATAATGTATATATACAATAAATTACAATCTTTCACTATTCAAAAACAATTCAACTATTTCATAAAATTACAAAAAATTAACCACATCCATTTTCAACATTTTTAATTAAACAATAAATTCCATTTTATAAATGTAATTTTATAATTATATTAACTTTATTTTTTAAATAAAATCATCATTTAATCAAAAAATAAAAATTTTCAAACTATAAATGATTTTATAATACCTTAAAAATGAAGTTCCCATTAAATTTTATAATAACTATAAGACAATAAAATAATAATTTATGATTATATATTATTAAAATAAATTATCATTTAAATTATTAAATTAATCATAAAAGTTTATTTAAATATTTATGATTTATAAAAATACCAAAATGTATACTATGATCATATTATCTATTATAATATGGCTAAATTATATTTATACATTCATGGGTGATGTTACTATTCATTTGAATGATTTACTAATCATAAGGGTCGTATTACTTCTCATAAGGTTAAGTTCCCATTCACAGAAAATTAATTTGATCCTAACAGTCTCTAAATATCTTAATAATTGCAATTGTGTAAGTACCTTTTTAGATATACAAAACATATAAGTTGAAATCATTAGTTCATTTTAAAGGATACAACTGTGTCCTTATTGAAAAGTTTCATTAATAAGAGAATTCTTGTATTATACACTTCAATTTATTTGTAAATCCATGGGGTGTTACAATTAATTTGTTTAGAAACATTATCAGTTGATCATATGTGATATTATAAGACATTATATGGTCATGGTTTAGAAATATAAAAAATATAAATTGATTTGATATTTAGATAATAGTACATTAAATTGATTTGATATTTAAATTTAAATTGATTTGATTTTTTAAAATATTATTTAATAATTTGTTAATATAATTATTATACATGTTGGAATTTATATATAATAGTTTCATTAGAATTTTTTTGTTTTATTATTATGGGACTTTTATATTTCATTCCAAAATGTGAATATAATAATTGTTTTCATGTGCACATTTTAAATGGAATATCTAATTATCCCAAAGAGTCCATTAATTTACATATCCACTAAATATCCATTAATTTAATTCAGATTAAATGTTTCCCATAATATTTTTTTATTTTTATTATTTATATATAGGTGACATAAAAGTATAAAGTATTCTTTTCTAAAAAAATATTTTGGTTATATTTTAATGTATTTTCATCTTATTCAACATTTAATGGTGAATATTATTCTTTGATAAAGATCTATTATACTTACACTATCCAATATAATACTCTGGATGACATGTGACTATTTTAAAAATATTTATATAGGAAACTATGTTTATTTTTTGTACATTTTTTAATATTATATATTTTTTTTGATTTGGTTCTATATAATTCATATAATGAATGAAATGATGTCAGTAAGTGATTGTAAATTCCTTTTATAGACCCTTTGAGGCATGAAAAGGTCTCATGAGACAAACTAGTTTTGGAATTTCAAAAAATCTATACATATTTACATATGTTTTTATAGCACAATCACAAAACCATATGATTATAATATCTAGAATTTCGTATTCATTCATTGTTTAACAATTATTAATTAGACATGTGATTTTATATGTTTTTATTTTATTTATGGGTATAGTCTCTTTTATAGTATTAGTTCTGTGAAATATTTTAATATTTTTTGATATTGGTCATATTAATCGTGTTTTATTTATCTAATGAAAAAATTTGTTGTATTATACAACATACTAAGAATTTTAGGTATCTTTTTTGATGTTTTACATTCCCTAAAATACTATTAAGGGAACTGGAAATTAGATTAGTGAATTACATATGATGTAATAAAATCCCCACTAAAATTATAATAATTTATTATATGTTTTGAGTTGTAATAGAGAATCATGTATGTATATTGTCTCATATTCCTATTAAAATATTAAATCCTTTGGAATGATATCCCTTGCATATTTTTCAAATATTTAAAAATCCATCATTTATTGGATACTATAGTCGAGTTGTTTTTAGGAGGCGTAGAGTAATTTTATTCCCACTAGAAACTCTACTAGTTGGATGGTGGTAATTAATCAAATTCCTGGTTGAGTTACTATTAGAACTACATACCATCATTCTCCAATATACAGTTAAATTTTTTTTATCATCTTAATTGGTGGAACTATTATATATTTTATAATTACTAGAGCAACCCCAATCCCAAAAAAATCTTCTAACACCTCCCATCTACTAAAATAATAGTCAAAAACTCCTACATACCCCTATAAAAGATCCAACAATGTGAAAAAAATATAATATAAAAAAATAACCACGAAATAACTGAATAAAATATATATCAATATGAAAAAAACCCAACCATAACAAACAAGTCGTGTACATGAATTTTGGTAATGAGATGTCACAAATTCAAATATAATAGAGTATTTATATATAATGAGGGATTATATTATTTTATTATATGTCGATCAACCAAGAAATTTTTGTTGTTGTGATATTTAACCCTTAATTAAACTTATCCTGGATGAAAACCACATATTGAGGACACCTTGTAAAATGGAGCTAACAGAATTGGGGAAATTAATGAATTAATTGAATTAGTTATCTAATAAGTTTTCCAAATGCCCAAGGTATTTACCTTGGGGATAACTTATTTATTTGGAACATATAAGGATGCATTTTTAGTGGTTTTTTTGTTAATTATAGAGAAATCAAGGACAATAATATTGAAAAATTTATCTTTTAACATGCATTTATGACCTATCTAATCAATTTTGAGGGAATCAATAATTCTTAATGATTGATCTCCATTTTTTTATAATAAATTTATATTTCAATATAGGATATATAAAAAATCTTACTATTCTTAAATCATTTGGTAATTACGATTTCTCAGTAACATGATTTGTGTTATCAAGTGAACAATTAGTATTCATGGATATAACATATAATGTATTCCATAATTATATTAATAATTGTTTTGGGGGCGTAATTGTTATGAATTTTATATAAAATATTTTCCATGAATAAAATAAATACTATAAAAATATATCCCTTAGATATATAAAGGAGGATGAGGAATATTGGGAACTCTATAAGTGTAATGATTGGCCTCATCATATTCTATTTCATAGTGATACTTCTTCCATGGGTGGATCATAAATCAACCATACAGAGATACAGGTTTTTATAGAATGTTCTACACAAACTGATATAATAGTTAACATTATTTCCATGGTTAATTTGGCTACTATGGTGGAATTATTGAAATATATTCCCAAATGATTAATCTATTAATCAAGTTGAGACATAAAGTGGTCAAATTCATATAGAATATAGAATGGGAATTCTGTTTTGGGGAATTAACTATATTATTATTCAATTTGATTAAATTCTCTATACTATATATATCAAATAATGTTTTTAGGAATTATTTTTTCATATAAATTTTTTTAATTTATATATTGTGTTAGATGCAACACTGATTTTATATTTTGTTCCAAGTGACACAGAGTTTTAACAGAAAGTGATATAATATTAATATTATTATTTACACATACTATTTATTACCTACACATTAAACATATATATTAATAGTATTAAATAATTTATAAATATATTTTATAATTGATTCATATATATAATACATATTTATAATAAATTGGTTATATTTTATAAGGCATTATAATTTTCAAAAATAATAATCTTTATGAAATATTATATTTCATTTTATGATTAAATAATAAAAGTGATTTTACTGATATTTAAATTTCAAATTAGAAGAAAATTGAAATCAACAAGTCAAAATTATTTATGTTAATATTTTTGGCATTTATATAAAAGATTATGTTTTTGATGAAAAGATAAAAATACTCATTTTTATTGAAAAAATAATTATATATTCAAGATTTTATAAGGTTTTATTTTTTTTAAAGAGGGTTTTAATGTACAATAAGTTAAATAATGTATATATTAGTCTAATTTCGTTAAATTTAATCATTCTCATATTTAATTTTTATATAAATTCATTTCAAATGAATGTACATTTTCAACATTGGAAAACCATTTTGTCGTCACACCTAAGTGCTTAATTTCAAAATAAAATGTTCTAATCATTTGAGTTGAATTTAAAAAAATTATCATATTTGTTATCTTATAGAAAACTGTATTTCATTTAATATATCTACATTCCATGGATTGCTCTAAATAAATATATAAATAATATATATTATATTTATATCATGGTATGAATTATGGTTATTATTTAACCAGGATCATTTTTAGAGGATCAAAAATACAGAAACCAAAAAATACATGAAAAACAAAGAAGTTATAAATAGAAACGAGATTTTTAAAGGGAATTGTTAATAAACAGGTAATAAATTGTCATAAGTAATTGATATATGGTATGAAATATATATATATATATATATATATATATATATATTAGTTTTTGTTTGATTGTGTGTGTGGTAATTTAATATATTTTTTCAAAAAATGTTTTTTTAAAATATGATGATGGTATGTGAATGAAATTATTCATACTTTAGGTAAGGTATTTCTATCTCAATTTTTATTTCTATGAGACAAAACACATATTAACCATCTATTTCTTTTATATGGTGTGTATAAAACCGATAATATTATTTTATGACTATATTACTTAAAATTATGTGTATTTATGTATCCATTAGAGTATCTATAATTCTTTAGGTTTATGGTTCAAAATTTACCGATGCTATAGGGGATTCGTAACTCTATTTCCTTATCTGAGATATATGTTATGTTATGAACATATAATATTATTTGAGGTGACTATACAACCAGTTTGTCTTGTAATGTTATGAATTTATTTATTCTTATTATATTTTAAATATTAGGTTATGATATTATTTCCTGTAGATTACAATTCAAGATTAAAAAATTGGAAATGTTTTTAAAAAAACCACATTGTATATTGATATTGCATATATTTATGATTTATAAGAATAAATATTATAATTGATTAATTAATAAACTCTTGAATTTTATTATCCTCTTATTATTTCATAATTACACTTGTTGTCACATTATTTTAAACACTTTATATACTCAAAAGTTCAAAAAAAAGTTATTTAATAAAAACACAACTTATTTCTAACATTAGTCAATACCCTTTTTCATCCATACCCAGGTTTGCAAAAAATGTTTTCCATTTTATTAACAACCGTTAAAAGAATTTTTAATGACTTTTTATGCCTTTTTAACTTTTTACAATTATTTTTAACATAAATCATCATGTCTTCTTAAAAATTGGTATGAATGTTTTGTGATCTTATGGAAAAAATAAATATGATTTAAATAATACATGGTTGGGATAAATTTATAATTCAAATACATGATGTATATATGGATAACTCATGTTTAATTTGATATGTGTAAACCGGATTCCATGTTCAATGTTTTATGCGTGAACCAAATGACATGTTCAAAATGTTATTTGTTAACCTGATTTCATGTTCATAGTGTTATGTGGGGAATTTAATTTCATTTCCATAAGAGTAAATTTGGAAATTCTTGAATTTATATATGTTTTTGTGAGGTCTTGATTTATTTTCCATAAATTAATGAGTTAATATAGTTATATTTATACATGTTCAGAAAGACATAATCATATTTTCATTCCACAAATCTATGGCATATTTCAATGTTATTTCCTAAGGGATATTGTCCTTTGATTAAATTATTATTCATATATTATGAAATGCCAATATTTATGTATTTCGAATTTTTTCGACTACTGAGCTTGCAATATCAGCTAGTCATATTATAATGTTCTCATTATAGGAAGAAACGTTTTATGTAGGGTTTGTATTTGAAGAGTACATCAGAGCATGATCATTATGATATATGTCTAAGATCATTTACAAAATATAAGGAATTTAGACCTAGTTTCCAATGTAACTAAACAATTATGGTATGTAGGTGTTTGTTTTTGATTTTTTGAATATTATTTTATTAAGATGTGATATCTATATATGTTATGTTGGGTTATATATAATATCAAAATATAAGGATTTATTACAAAAAAGTGATGCATTCAAGAAATTACTTAAGAGTTTCTATATTATAAATAATTGTGTTTTTTCTTCTATATCAAATCAATTAATGACCACTGAACAATCATATCCAACTCCTGATCGTTAGAATATAGTTATAGTTCTTTAATTAAAATTATACCTAAAATATCGTTAAAATAAAATTTATGACTCAAATATAAATCAAATATGATTTAAATAAAAACACTCTCAAAAATAGATCAGAAAGTGAAAATGAATATGAAAAAACTACACAAGGAACATGAAACCAAAATACACTAAAATCATTAATATGTGAAGAATCATTTTTAGCATTTATTTTGAAGGATAATGGTATAATATTCCCAATGAAGTTGTAAATGAATCTGATTTTCATGTATTATATAATGTTGAATATTTAAATTAATAATAAAATGGAATAATAATGCATTTTCCAAATAATATCCTAGAAGGTTTTACTAGATAACATAAAGGGGTATCCATAGGAAGAAAATGGCTTACAAAATTAAATTAAATCCTTGAATTGTATGATATTAACATAAATAATCAATGCAAATGATGTTATGATTTTTATAAAGAGACTTTATTTACAATCAATACTATATCTATGATGTAAATTCTCAATGAATCTCATAAATTAGACTACACAATACGCATTTTTAATACCACTGTGTATATAGATATAAAATAACACTTCTAGTGGGGAAATGAAGTGGAAAATTAAATATTTTTATAAATATTAATATTATGAAAACATGTGAAATTGAAAATAACACTTCCAAATTGTATCTTAAATCTTATTCATATATAATTATTGAAGTGTGAAAACATCATAGTAGAATTTTTTAATAGATACCCAATTAAATAAAAAATTAATGACATAATATGGATTATAATAGATCAACCAGAAAATTATTAAATTTTTATAAAAAATATGGATGGATCAACCCATTGTTTTTTTATAATACAATGAATTAATGAAGTAAAAAGACATCATGGTATACTTTTATCAATTGTATATAATAATATCCCTCAAGTCACATCGATAATATAGAGAAATCTTCTAAATTATTAGTATGTGAATATCAATTTGGTCACCACCTATCATAATCAATTTTATGGGTAGGGTGAGGTGAACATTTAAATTTTATATGAAATTATTAGGACATTATAACATCACTCATAATGAAAAGTAACTAATACATACCTCTATGGGGATTCAATTAGAATAATAGCTTCAAGTAAGTAGTTTGAATGAAACATTACACATCCTAATATTTAAAATATACATAATACTCCATCCTACTAGGATGATGTTATCCAATTGAATAATAGATAGTCTATAACACATTGATGAAATAACTAAAATGGTGTGATCTACCTAAAATGTAATTAATAAAGGATAAAGTAGAAAAGTATAAACTTTTTATTTTCTGATGATAGACATGGAATAAAATATTGGTGGCTATGTTTTCATGAATGTATAACCACTAATGGTAGTAATTTGTTAAGGTAAGAAAATGAACCTATCAATAAGGTATATTTGGACATTTTAAAATTTGGGGAGAATTTGATCAATTCCAAGACACATTAATTTCCCACCCAAGATATTTGAATTTCAGTGTTTCACCAATGATATATATATATATAGAAGAATATTCTAGTTCATAATAATGAACATAAAAATGCTGAAATGGAGTTAGAACATGTAGAAAATAAAATGGATTAAATTTCAAATTATTTAATATATTTTCAAATATTCAAAGGATCATAGAACCTGACTACTAATGTTTAATTAGAGCTCTTTAATTTAGGGAGAAGAATCATGGGATCCTAAGGAAAAAATTACAAATAATTACCAATAATTATTCAGATTTTGATGTAGTCAGAATTATTTATTAAAAAAAATTATTTAGTGGAGAGAGAATGTAATTATTGAGGTTCAACAATAGTAAACAATTCTCATCAAAATAGTTATGTAAAAAACTATTATTTTATCATATTATTACAATATAATGTAATAACATAGAAAAGTATCATATTAAATTAATAATTAAATATAAAACAAGTACCATAACATACTTTCAAAATATTATATTTAATAATTAGATTTATCTATTTATCCAAGAATAATAATTTAATTCCATACATGCATGTGAGAAAAAAATGATATTTTTTTTTCAATTTTAATCACAAAATTATTGAATTTAAAATACACAATTATATTTATAATAATATATCATATTATTTATAAGATAATTACTTTTGTAAAAATATAATTTGAATTTGGAATCATCATATCAAAACAATCCAATGTTGCCATTCATATAATTTATTAAAATAGAAAAATTATTTGGATAAAATTCAAATATGTAAATAATACTTGTTATGTATTAAGATATCATAACGAAAAAACTACAATGAATAAAATATAGGATTTTTTTAAAAAAATGTTTTTATAAATTAAAAATTTGTATTTTTAAAATAAAAAATTAATTTCCTGAATTTATAATAAATCAATATAAACTAAAACTATTATTTTATAATTTAAAATAAAATTCATTAATAATAAGAATATTGACATAATCTAATAAAATAAACATTATAGTAATTTATTATTAAAATAAATAATTGAAAAAATAGGCCTTACATGTAAAATTTCATAGTTTAAATCCATATGATAGACAATGGATTTAATTTTCTTAAAATATATTCTAATTTGAATGTTACAAAATTAATAAAAAATCCCCCTCAATCACTATAAATACACATTCATCATCTCGTTTTTCTTCACTCAAAAAATTTTATAATATACCACCCCCAATATATTCCTCTCTCAAGAGTCCATATATTGTGTTTGTATTATTATAATGTTCTCCAATCACGTTTTATAGAAACAACTATAAATTTTAAGGTTTCACAATCAACCTAATTTCCCTCTTAATTAAAATACAACGTTATAACAGAACATAAAATTATTTTATATTTTTTTTTAATATTTTTAGTACATATGATTTTTTATATATTTTGTAAGATGTTACTTATTACCCTTATTTATATAATTTTATAACTCCCCATGTGTATCTATATAACGGTTATAAATCCCTTCTAATTATTTATCTATGTAATCCATTCCAATTAATTTTCATTTCACTCATAATTTTTATTATTAATCAATGTTATGAATTATTCATAATATTATGAAATTAATATCACCATTATATATTATTATACGACCATATTAAGAAATTATCGAGTATAATGAAAAAGGTAAAATGATTATATATATCTTAAACATCCTGAATTTTCATTAATGTAATGAATGAGTTGTTTTATTGAAATGAAGTAATTATTTAGATACTACTAGTGGATATTGGCACAACTGATAGTTAAAATATGGGTAATAAATTAAAAAATTATTGAATGTGTATATATTAGATCTTTACTTTATGGACGTGAAATTGGTCTAACAATTCACATAGTTTTATACCATTAGATTGAAATGATTTAGACGATTTATAAGATTTTTATTAACCATAATAATTGATTTGAATATACTATTTCTGAGAAATTGATATTTATATCCGTTGAAGGTTACTACCATTTTTGGTGTGGTCTCAAACATTTTTATATTTACCGATTAGTTAAAATTTCAGTACTTCTCATTTGGGATGTACATTGGAGTGTGTTTGGGTGAAAACCCATAAAAATGAATAAAAAACATTGTGTGCGCAATTTGTGTAGGGTTAGAGATAATCGTGCACCCGTCCTAGGAAATAGTGAATCCCTAGATAGTGGGGGTTCACATAACTGAAAAATGGGTTTTCAAATTATTCACCCTAAAAAGGGAAACTTTTCACCCGTAAAAAATGGTGGCACAATTAGGGGATCTTTAATGAAAACTGTTAAACCCTTCCCCAGAAATCATGTTTGATATTTAAAATGGTCCATAAAATACTTTTTAATCCACTAAAACCCCCAAAATACCCACAATTAAATCCAAACGTAGACCAACAAAGGATTTGATGACTTTAGAGCATTCAAGAGGGATTATGAGGCCATCTGAACTCTATTCTTCATGATTGAAAGCATGAATTGATGATCTGAATCTGTATCAATAAGTGGATCCTATCTCATCACTTTCTCATTTATTTTACTTACTATTACTTTATTTATGTGGATGTTATCTTCTATTACATTGGTCTAGATCACTATTTTGTTAATACATATGTGGACTGAGAAATCGATATCTATAATTAAAGGATAACAATTTTTTACCTTGATGTAGTGTTCTTAATCTGAATCCTGATCTCCGCCAATTTGCGGCTAAATTTTTTGGAAATTTTGTTGGATGATGATCATCAAAAACTTCAGGTATGTGGTATTATATTCAAATCCCATAGTCTTTACTTTAATTATGTGTATGAAAATTATAGAATTTTAATGGTGGTTATCAATTGATGTTCTTGATTAAATTAATTAATTTGAATAAATTAATTATAATAGGAATTTTAATAATGTGCGATTTGGGAATAATTATTTGTATAGTTAAATATGTAATATTGAAAAAAATATTTGAGATAATTAATTATGTAAATAATTAATTGATATTTACATTAGGAATTTAATAATTAATTACTGAATTAAATATGAGATATTGAGAGAGTGAATTAAATAATTAACCATGGGATTTATTATGATATATTGTAATTAATAAAACGAGTTAATTTATTTCAGATATGATTAATAATATGTCTCTAAATAATTAATTTTCAGATTAATTAATGAAAATTATTGTGATAAATGGATTAATGTTGGCTATCACAAGAATGATGCCATATAATTTATTTGTGATATTAGGTATATATATATATATGTTCAATATATATGAATATTTTATAAACATGTGTTAGACATAGAAAGTTATTTCCATGGCCCATGTGAACGTGAAAATGATATGCTATTTTCAAATATCGTATTGATAAAATATTAGATGAATGTTTGTGGGAAATGTATATAATTTTAAAAGATCACTTTTGTGGGACATGGATATCTGTTTTTGAAGGCCATAGTGATAAACCAGCCTGGGAAGTGGTCTTCATGTTCTGAATCCCACAGGGTCCTAGCCATGATGACCTAGACCCATTTATTAGAATTTGACTATGATTCAATATATCCATTTTAATAAGATCATATTAAATACATAATGAAAAACCTTTTATTTATTGATTTGAGATTTGAAAATTTGAAATGATTTCGACTCTGAGACGAACCGAAGTAGGTATTGAGGTTTGGGTGATCTCATAATCCCAAGTGGTTAATTTGGGTAATTAAATAATATTTTATAATATGATAACTTTTTAATAATGTATTGTAATTATTTATTTATACAACTGCATACACTATCTTTGAGTAGATTTTTTTTACACCATTTGTGGTGGCCTACTAAGTTTTACTCACACCATACTCAGGAGGACTAATCGGTAAACGAATAGATTATATTGTTGTAGGACGTGTTAAAGGAAAATTCATAAGGTTAGATTGTTAATTTAAGAATGTAACCTGGATGAGGGAAATAAACATGGTCTGAGACCTTATTGGGAGTCATCCATGCCATTATTTTCAGTTTTCATTTTAGAGACTTGACACTTACTTTAGCATGGTATGTTTTCTATTTTAATTGGATACTATATTTCCTATTTTTTTAACTTGATAAATTAAAATTTTTGTGATTATATATGATTCCTTTTTTTCTTATTTTCTATTATTCTAATAAAAGATTGTATAGTCTTCCCATGACCTTCTTACGAGATCCTCATTCCTAGTCAGAAAACTTTTGCATAGGGGATGCACGCTTGAGGTCATGTAACCAACTAGATTCAGAAACTAGTTTGTGGAAACTAGGTTGGGTGATTACAAGTGGTATCAAATATCTTGTTTATTAAATGTTCTAGTGAGGATTTCAAGACCTTCTGGGGGGTTATAGAAAACCAACATCAAATGATGATGAGCATAAAGAACACATTTTTAAGGCGGTGTGGATACCTCTATGATCTAGAGGCATTTTCCTGGGGGGTGGATGAGGGCTAGAGTCATGGGAATGAAATACCACATGGGCTACGCCAAAATACTAAAATATCATGATCTTTAGATGTGTAGTTACTTTATAAATTGTATCACAGTTAATGTCCATTCAATGCTCCACTAGGTATGTCACGCCCTTCTGGGGGGGATTATGGAAATCCCACATAAAATGAGGATAAGAACCAGCCACACCTATATAAGGTGGCGTGGATACCACTTCTATCCTAAAGAGTTTTTCATGAGGGATTCCTAAGGTCCATAGTCTAGTGAATGAAAAACTGGGAAAGCTATGAAGAAAGATGAAAACATTATGATTTTGTGATGGACTGAGCCGTTACAAATGGTATCAGAGCTACTGTTCCTTTGATGTTTCAGTAAGGATACTAGTTCATTTTTTTTGGGTATGATAATAGGAATATCACATCGAATAATGTGTAGCACAAAGAACAAATTTATATGCTAGTGTGGATACATATCTTATCATGAGGCATTTTCCAGATGGATGTCTTAGGGCCAATGGTCAGGTAATGTAAAACAATTTGTGCTAGGCCCAAAGAGGATAATATAATGATTGTGTGTTGGAATGGAATTTTATAAAGTGGTATAAGAAGAGTTTTATTTTCATTTTTCATGGGTATTACTGTTTGGGAAAAAGACATAGAAAATTATAAATAATCAAACCTTGGTTATGAGCCCATGAATTATAGTATCAACCCCATTTATGGGGACACCGATGTTCCCAGGTTTGGCATCAGTGTTAATGTTGTTTAATATAATGTTGAATATTAGTTCACATTTGGTGATGCACTTATTGATTGTTGGGATTATTGTCTATAATATTATTATGTTTCTTGAATCAGGGCCCAATATAAAATGAGGTATGATTTTCCAAGAATCATTCTATGAAATCTGGGTTATGGTGACATTCATTATTTTTGTTGCGCATGGAAAATGGGATTTGGGTATGTGGTAAAAGTAGAATTATTTTCCACCCATTTGAAATTAAATTATAAATGGTGCTAATATATTTTATATAATGGTAAAATTATTAATAATGTGAATAAATTTGTGTTTAATTAATTACGAATAATGTGAACGTATTTAACCTTGATAAACAAGACCAAGGTGTAGGATGGATAAGTGTATTGATAGTTCCTCTATTTTGACTACATGGTGAATTTTATGGATAATTATTATTTTTATTAAATATTTTTTCATTATTTATAAATGTGTAATGTTAACAACTATTCCCTAATGTATGTGTTTTGTAGTGTAGAGTTAATCCTCTATGATGATGCATATTGAGCGGATGATTGGAGGCCATGGTGGTCCATGATCCTCCATTTCTGGTACATGAGGAACATATAGTATAGGTTGAGGAAGCACGGGAGAAGTTCTAATAGAATGTATATCACTTCCTGAAATTCAAGGAAAGTGACCTAGGGTAGGTTAATAAGAGCATGTATGACCTAAAAATGGTGTTTTAGTTTCAGTAACCTTTGACATTTATTGGAGAGGGTGGAACCAGTTGAGATATATTCTAGTTTGAGTCCATCAAGTTCATACATGACCACTGAGAGACTCGTGATGAGAAGAGGGTCCTGTTAGCATCATAAATTCTATGACGATCGGTGAAGTGATTATGGGACATTCATGCATGGACTGTACAAGATAGTGGTATGCTATGAAAGGATTTTTTGGAGAAATTTATAGAGAAAACCTACCTATAGATAATGAGATATGAGATAAAAGATTATTTTATGAGATTGAATCTAGAGATAATGTATAAGATGGAATATTTTAGACAATTCTCAAAAAAAAATTATTTTCTCCATAAATGGAAGAGGATGAGAGAGGTATGTTAGGATGCTTTGAAGGAAGAATTAAGTATGAGATTAAGACCCAAGTACACATTTTCCATTTAATGATGTTTTTGGAGGTGGTGGATCATGTTCTCATAGATGATGAGAACCTCATAGTGTACTATAATGTTGTAAAAGTAGTTAAATCTACATGACAAGGGGTAAAAATCCAATATTCGGATGTTTTTCTAATACAACATATGACTAATTAGTGGGAAGATGAATAAACAAGCAAGGGGATTAGTTGCACATGACCTTTCTCGTGTGTTTTTTCCACCAGTGTGGTAGGTTGGGAAACTTTTAGAAACATTTTACTTAACTAATTGTTAAATCTAGATTTTATGGAAAGACGATATTTCTAAAGTGGTTCTACAGGAACACACGGTAGACAGTTAGGGATGGAAGAGCTGGACCGAACTAGGCTGTGAGAAGGGATAATCTATTCCATATAATTTCGACAACTAGAGTTTTTCGGGATGAGGATGTGGAGTTAATAGATGTGGTGATTATAGGAAAGTGTCACCGTATCATGAGAGTGGTGAAATTCAGGGGAGTTAGACATCATCACACGGACAAGTGGTATGATAGTTTCATTCATGGAAATATACATTTGTAGATGGAACTGTTAGACCATTGAAAGTGAATATTACTATTCTACTAACTTATATATTTTCTAGTATTTTATTTTATACTAGTGCCTCTAATAAATTTATATCTATAACATGTGTTAATATTTTGATCCTCGAAGTCGAGTTTCGGAGAAGGTTTATGACTACCGATACACTGTTGGGAGAAGGATCTGAAGACATTTGTATGTTCCTGGGATATTCACCTGATATTGAGGAGTATCATTTTCTCTATGATCTCTATATTCTTGACATGGAATGTTTAAACCTAATCATAGGTATGGATTGGGTAGTAAAATACTGATACCCCATATATTTATAAGGAATTTGAGTGGAATTTATGTATCCTAATGGATAAAAATATATTCACTATAGATAGTAGGATATCCGAGTAGGTCAATTATTACAAATTACTCACCAACGAAAAGTTCTTACAGCATATTTTTCATGTTTATTACTAGATGAAGAGGTTTTTTAGCAAGATTTTCATCTACTAATATTCAAACTATATCAGGATGAATTTCTTGAAGAATTTTTTGGCCTTCCACCTGAGAGAAATGTTGAATGCACTTTATCCTCATTATGTGGGCTGAGCTAGTACCTATTCCAATATACATACTGGAACAGATACCACTTCAAGAGATTAATTTTATTTTGGAAGATATGAATAATAAGGTATATATCATTCATAGTATGTTACCTTGGAGTACACCTATGTTATTTACAATGAATTTGAACATGGTGATGCGTTCGGGTGTCAATTAGAGACGTTTAACAAGATATATATAATGAAAATGTATCCTAATCTACATATAGATGATCTATTTGACCATTTAAAGTGATCATGTGTGTTCATGAAGATATAATTGAGATTAGTTTATCAATTCATTAGAGTTTGGACTTTTGACATAAAAATATATTTTTTCAGAAGCAAGTATGGCCTATATGTGTTTGTTGTAATGCCATTTTTGGATTCTGAATACACCAAAAGTATTTATGGACCTGATGAAATAGATCCTAAATTGTTAACTAGATTAGTTAATGGTGTCAGTTTTGGATGACATCTTGGTGTACTCTATGAATCATGATGATCATGCCCAACATCATGACATCATCTAGAGTACAATGAGAGAGAATCAGCTATATTACATGATATCTATGGGTCAGTTTATGAATAATAAAGTTTACTTTTATGGAAAAATCATATCATAGGAATATATATCAGTAGACCCAGAGATGGATGAAGAAGTTGGGTATTGGGATTAACAGAAGAATGTTTTTGATATTCGATGATTTCTGAGGTATGCAAGATATTACTAGTGATTCATCAAGGAAATTTCCCATATAGAAGCACCACATTCAGTCTTGAACAAAAATGGGATAATGATTTATTGGTTAGAATAATTTGAGATGTCCTTCAGGAGTCAAATACCGTTTTGAAACAAGAATAGATCTTGATCCAACATGAGTCAAGTGATAAAAATATGGTGTATTGTGAAGCTTTTGGTATTGGACTCAGGCTGTTTTTTTATAAGGAGATCAAGTTCTAAAATACGAGTCTATGTACTTGATTACAAATGAATAAAACTAACCTAGATATTAAATTGTGTTAGTAGTGATGGTTTATAATTTTATGATTAGGTGGAATTATCTTTTGGAAAAAATGATAACTATTTATACAGATCACATGAGTTTAATATACATCTTTTCATAATGATATCAAAATCAACGATAGTGGAGATGAGTGGATTTTATATAGTCATTCAATTTTTAACTAGAATATAAACTCGAAAAGGGTAATATTGTTGCAGATTCTTTGAGTTGGAAAAATTAGACTCAGACCATTTAGGAGTCTTGTATTCTGTGGCGGAAGATGAATTTGCAAGAGGAGATGTACATTGTGGTTTATGAGAGTTAGAAGATGATGAATCTCGTGTCATTTTAATGGATTGTACACTTTTGAGATGGATCAGGGAAATAAAGTATAATGATCCAAAATGTTTGACCTTGTTGGAAATCCTTGAAGGTTGGTAGACACCATCATACTAGATAATATATCAGTATATTATATATGACAAGAATCGAGTTTTTGTTCCAATGAGAATTCTATAGGAGATGGTGTAAGAATTTCATGCCTTGAAGTGGTTGGTTCATCCAGGTATGACCAAAATGTACAGTGACCTACAACAATAGGTTTGCGGACCAGGCATGAAAAAGGAGATAATTGGCTTCCTGAAATGATGTTAAATGAGTAAGTAGGTGAATTATAGCGACCCATACTTTACATACATGGTTAATACATCAAAATTGAAGCATACTTATTACAACAAATAACAATACCATTAAAGGACTATATAGGTATAGTGTCTTTAGAAACATGGAAACATAAACATCCAGTTCATAAAGCATCTACACTGTCTCCCATTTATTTCATCATATCTATAGTCCCTTGTTGGCATATCATACATAATACCCTTCTTCCTGACCTGGGGAAAGAAAACGTACAAAAAAGTGAGCTCAAATTCATAGTACGGGTAAAAAAAATAAATATCAATTACATAAAATTCATAAGAACATAACATTTTGAAAATCGTATCCAGCAAAAAAGATTATAATTTCATAACATGGGATAAATCATGGTAGCTAAATATAATCCCAATGACCATAACCTAAATCATGAAACTTTTTGGCATACACACATAATCATAGAGAATCATTTCTTATTAGTCAAGACTCATTTCCAAGACTATCTTAGTGGACAGAGTCCATTTCTGAACCGAGTTCACTCCTCATTTAAGTCCTATTTCATTGAACCAGTTTAACCTGTCATTCCAGCCATGTCTATCTCATGAGATATAAAATATTTACCCAATTCATTGGAGGAGAATATAGGTCCCACCCATCAGATAATGATACCATTCTTGTGTGTGCCACAAAATCATAAACCATACATCATAGCATAACCCATGTAATAAAAACGGGAATCTTAAACATCGTGACATCATAAAACAATTCATATAAGATAAAGAATTCATTAAAATAATTCCATCACAACATAATCAAATCAATGTAATAATAGGGATAGAAACATAACCCTTTATTATCTTAGAAGGAAAATAATTTTGATAAAACACTTGAACTCCATTCTTGTGAAAAATATCCTTTCTACCTCAAAAACACTTTTCCTTTCTTAACATGTCATACAATTTTAAACTAAAAGAAGTTGATTAAAAATAAACATGAAAACATGTAAAGGTTGGTTTTTTGGAAATAATTTTTTCAAAATCCATTCATTCCTTATAAGTTAAAAAAACATTCTTCTCGTACTTTTGTTGGAAAAGTCAAAAAGTTACTCGTACGAAAAACGATAAAATTTGCCTTTCATATAATTTACTAAAAACTCACCAAAGGGTAAAATTGGATGTAAACTATTTTAGAAGGATATAAATATTACAAATTGAGGAAACATGGATGTTGATGATAAATATTCCCCAGTAAATTCTGAAGTATAAACAATCTCGGATAAAAATTGAGATTGCGAGATTTTCCCTTACCTTAAGTCCGATTTGCTTCGTAAGTGTCCGAACCTCTTGTATAATGATTTAAATAATGTTATTGACTTATTACAGAATCATACGTATTTTTATGATATCATATATGGTCATATTCTTAGCTTCTTATTATTAATATTTCATTACCACTTGTTATTTGGGTGTTTATTACTTTCTGTTCTTATGCGTGTTTTGTCGAATAAATTCTTATTTTTCTTTTTAGGTTATAGATACCTCACTTCCAGAATGGTATTAGTGTAATATATATCATATTCATTCATTAAATTAATTTATATAATCATTATGCAATGAATTTCATGTAGAACGAGTCGCATCACATCGTGGAGACGGTATTCCGTACGTACGCACGAGCGATGATATCATTCCCATGATCGTGGAGTTGTATTGGAGTGTATGTATACTATTTCAGAATCAATATCACTTTACAATAATCATATATAGTCATTATTTAGAATATTATACCCATCCATGTAAGGTGGTGGTAGAAAATAGTTTAGACCACGGCGTGGAGACGATATTCCATATGTACGCACGCGCGGTGATTTCGTTTTCCATAGGATGGATAGATGGTGAAATATGGTTGTTTAATACTTATAATAACATATCAGAATATGAGTGATACTTATGTTATTACTTCATAGTGAAAAAACTAATGAAGAAGATGCGTAAGAAGAAATAAAGTTGAAAGAATCGGTAACGGACATTACCTCTTCTTTGAAGCACTTCTTTGAGACCTCCTTTTAGGGAAGTAAAATTGGTCTTTGAAGAAGACAAGGACCGCTAGAATATCTATAGGGAAGTGGAGTGGAGAAATTGGAAGGGGTTGGCCGAGCATGAAGGCTCCATGTTGTGTGAGGAAGATGGGGAGGAGGTGCCCTTTTATAAGGGAGGAGAGGGGCTCCTTTGGAAACACTAAAAATATTATTTTATTATAAAGACAAATTCGGTTTTAAATAGCTCCAAATTGATTTATTTCTATGTTAAGGTCGGGATGGGTTGAAATCCTCTCATACAATAGAATTTAGACAAGTTTAGGTTCCTATTTTAACCTTATCATTTATATTTAACTTTAAGTTAGATAATTTTACTTTTACCGTGTCTTTTTGTATTCTTACACTATAAGGTTAATAAACATACTATAAGAAGCCAAAATAACTGAAAGTTGTTTATTATTTATATATATAACCTTATCTAAGACATTTGTCAGAACCTTAGATTTTTAAGAATAAAATAAAAATTAATAATATAATATTTGTTTTAGGAAATATTTTATGTCAATTTTGAAACTATTTAGTAATTTTTTTTTGAAAATATTAATTGAATGATTAGTTCGAAAAAAGTTAATTAAATCAATACTAACATGTCATATTAACATATAAAATTAGTGGAATTCATAAAAAGTCTCAAATTACATTTATTTGGGTATTTATAACATCAATTATGTCAATATTCCATTAATAAGATAATTACTCCATCATCTTTGTGTCATAAATAAAATAAATTATTTAGTGTCTAAAAATTACAAATAAATAACATTATGTAGGAAATATTTTTATATTTCTAATGAATATTTATAGTCGAATTTAACTTATGTATAAACCTATATTAAAAAAAATTTAGTTATTAAACTTTGATTTTAACTATTTTAATCCTTTTTTAAATATATTAATAATAAATGTCCTAATCTAATCCATGTGGGCCTAAATGGCCATATTTTTTTCCTAAGGTTGTTTTTGGTCTAATTACAGTTATCCAATAGAATTTGGACATGTGTTAGGTAAATTATAATATCATTTTTAACCTTAATTACCCTATTTACTTTTAACCGTGGTAAATAAAAGTAAAAAGTTATTATTCACCAAAAATTATTTTCATCTCATTGAACCACATTGTACTTACTGACATCAACCGTGTCTCTCGTATTTTTGAAATTCCACTCACATAAGTGGTAAAATTTTCTTTTATGAAAATTTGTAAATTCTCCTAGGAGTTGGGTAAAAGACGGTGAAAAGTTCAATAAAATTTTTATATATCTAAAAGTTTTATAAAATGACTCCAATGAAATGCATTTAACTTATATAGGTATTATGTATCAATTTTTCCATAAAATAAATTTATTTAAAATAAATAATTATTTAAATAAAAAGTCGGCTTTTAAATAGTACCCAGTGTTTTCACTATTCATAAAAAATTGAATGTTTTCAGAAAAATACCAAAATTTCACCCTAGGTTAATTTCGATATTCCGAATCCAAAAATGAAGTCCATTTTGAAAAATAACATTCATTAAATTTCAAAAAGTGGTTATTACTATTCATAACTGCTAGTTATAATAATATTTTAATAGCATATCGTTGTTTATTGAAACTTGGTATTGCATAAGACGCAAGATATCGAGGAAGGTCACGATTTCGTGTAAAGCAAGCCAAGAAAGTGTTTTGTGTAGTGAAATATTTCTTTGATGATTTATATAACATAAAAACAAAATATTCCTCATTAAAGTCTCGGGTTTTACATTATACCCCCCATAAAATGAATTTCTCCATCGAAATTCGTTACTTTGTAACAAACAGATGAGGATAACTCTCCCTCATCACATCCTCAAGCTCCCATGTAGATTCTTCTAATTGGTGGTTCCTCCATAAAACATTCACTAAGCGAGTGGTCTTGTTCCATAGGACTTTTTCACTATGATCCGGAACCTCTATCGGTAGTTCTTCATAAGAAAGATCTTGTTCTAGAGGTACAACTTCTGAGCTGAGTACAAGTGAAGGATCAGGTATGTACTATCTCAGGAGTGATACATGGAACACATCGTGAACTTGAGAGAGATTCAGTGGAAGCACCAATTGGTAGGCGACCTTCCCATCATGATCCAGTATTTCGAAAGGACCGATATATCTAGTGCTCAACATCCCTGTTTTTTCCAAATATCATGACCCTCTTACAGGGAGATATTCGTAAGAACACTTTATCACCCACTTCAAACTCTAGGTCTTTTCTTCGATTGTCAGCATAACTTTTCTGTCGACTCTGTGCTGCTCTTATGTGTTGTTGAATATATTGGACCTTTTCTGCCATCTCATCAACAATATCAGGTCCTAACAGCTTTCTTTCCCCAACTTCATCCCAGCATGTTGGAGTCCTGAATTTATTTCAAGAGAGAGCTTCATAAGGAGCCATCTGAATACTTTAGTGAAAGTTATTATTATAATAAAATTACACCAAAGGTAGGTGTTCATCCCAACCCCCTTTGAAATCCATTGAGAAAGCTCTCAATATATCTTCTAGAGTTTGAATTTTTTTCTCAGACTGACCATATATCTGAGGACGATAAGCAGTGCTGAAACTGAACTCTATATCCAGAGTATGCTGAAGACTTCGCCAGAACATTGAGGTAAACCTCAGCTCCCGATCATAAATAATTGAAGGTGGTACTCTATGCAATCTTACCACTTCCTTTACATATATCCTTGCAAGCTGATATAGATAGAAATCCTCTCTAATAGCAATGAAGTGTGAAGACTTTGTAAGATGATCTACTCTGACCTAGATAACATTATTGCCTTTGGATGTTTTAGGAAGTCTTGTGACAAATTCCATAGTGATGTTTTCCCATTTCCATTCTGGTATGGGTAATGGTTGTAACATCCCCTTTGACTTCTGTCTCTCAGCATTAACATGCTGACAAACCAAGCATCGAGAGACATATTCAACAAAATATTTTTTCATGCCATCCCACCAGAAGTACTTTTCAGGTCCCTATACATCTTCGTTCTTCCAGGATGAATTGAGAATGAAGAACTATGAGCCTCATCCAGCAGCTCCTTATTTAATTTGATGATGGGAAGAACACAAACCCGATTCCTGAACTTTATTATCCCATCACAATCAATGTTGAATTCAGGATCATTTCTCACCTTCTTTTGTAAATCGACATCTTCTTTCTGTGTCTCTTTAATCTTTACATTTATAGATGTTTGAACATTCATGTCAGAAAGAAATGATTTTCCCCTTCCATTATAATTCCAAGATCCATCCTTTGTAAATCCATAAATATTGGATCTTTTGTGATCCTCATCATGGTTAAACTGGCATGGTCTTGTCGACTTAATGCATTTTCCACCTTATTTGCTTTCCCAGGGTGGTAATGGATTGAGTAGTCGTAATCCTTAATCAGCTCCAACCATCTTCTTTGGTGAATATTTAGCTCCTTTTATGTGAAAATATACTTTAAACTTTTATGATCAGTATAAATGTCACTCCTTTCTCTATAAAGATAATGCCTCCAACTCATTAATGTAATGATTACCGCAGCTAACTCCAAATCATGAGTTGGGTAATTTTGCTCATGGATTTTCAACTGTCGTGAGGCATAAGCTATCACCATATCATTTTTCATAAGAACACACCCCAATCCCTTCTTGGATGCATCATTCTAGATCAAAAACCATTCCCCACTACAAGTCAGTGTGAGCACAGGTGCACTAGATAACCTTCTTTTCAACTCCTTGAAATACTCTTCACATTCCTCCGTCCAGACAAACTTAACTCCTTTCCGAGTCAACTTGGTGAGTGGATTATATAATCCTGAAAAATCTTTCAAAAAAAGTTGATAATATCCTGCCAAACCAAGAAAGCTCCAGATCTGAGTTATTGTTGTTGGTCTCGACCATCTTTCGATAACCTCTGTTTTTGCTGGATCCACAGATATCCCCTCTTTTGAGATTATGTGACCCAAAAATTAAACTCATTAAAGCCAAAATTCACACTTGGTAAATTTTGTATAAAGCTTCTCCTTTCTCAGGGTCATCAATATAATTCTTAAGTGATCTTCATGTTCTTCCTTTCTCTTTGAATATACAAGAATCACATCTATAAAGACTACCACAAACTGATCACGATAGTATCTAAAGACTCTATTCATTAGATCCAGTAAGATAGAAGGGGCATTAGTAAGACCAAATGGCATCACTATAAATTCATAGTGTCCATACCTTGTACAGAAATCCTTCATTGGTATATCCTCCCTTTTGACCCATAATTGGTGATACCCTAAATGAAGATCAATCTTGGAAAAGTATTGTGCTCCACGTATTTGGTCAAATAAGTCATCAATGTGCGGGAGAGGATATTTTTTCTTGGTAGTGATCTTGTTATGTTCTCGATAATCAATGTAGAGTCTCATTGATCCATATTTCTTCTTAACAAACAGAACAGGTGCGCCACAAGGTGATGCACTAGGGCGTATGAAACCCTTATCAATATTCTCTTGGAGTTTCTTCTTCAATTTCGGTAACTCAATTGGGGCCATTCTATAAGGTGTCTTTGAAATAGGCAAATCACCCGGTACAAGTTCTATTGGAAACATAACTTCACTATTTGGGGGAAGACTCGGCAATTCCTCAGGAAAGACATCATCAAACTCCCGTACAATGGGCATATTCTTAATCTTGATTTTATAACCAACCATTTGAGATAAATAACCTTCATTTAGTGGAATCAAGACCCATTAGATGGACGAAATTTCTACTGGAAGGTTATGTTCATCCTTGCATCGATAGATGATCATAGATTGATCTGGAATATGAAATGTTACTTCCCTTATTTGGAAATTCATATGAGCTCAATATAAATAAAGCCAACCAATGACAATAATCACATAAAATTCCACTATAGTACGGATCACAAGATTTTCAGGAAGCACTTTCCCACAAACATCAATCAGAGAAGAATTATAAGCTTCTGATGTGACTGTTGGGCAATTAGGGGTTGTCACAGCTATCTCTATATCTAACTGTTGAGGTAATACAGTGATACCCTTAGAAAAGTTTTAAGAAATAAAAGAGTGGGTGGATCCGAAATCAAATAAAACATTTTCTACTTTAGAGTGGATGATAATTGTACCTTTCACCACATCGTTATCGTACTCCACGTCACTGATAGAAATTGCATGTGAATTTCCTTGGTCTTTAGCCTTAAAAGTCCGTTGATGTCGACCATCATCATCAACCAATGGATTTAGGCATTGATTGGCATAATGCCCCATCTCCTTGCATTTGTTACATTGAAGTGTAGGAGGTGCACTCTGTGTAGCCTTTTCATTGTTCACATCACTAGACATCTTCTTCCCATCATTGCGGCATTCAAATGCCCGATGACCTTCCTTTCCACATTTGAAACATTTACTTGTCCCTTCAAGACAACGACCTCCATGTTTCTTTCAACACTTTGAGCATAAGGGAAAACTCATCTTCTTTTCAGTGTGCTCTGTAGATTTTCCTTTGAATTCTATTTTCCTCTTATTATCAAACCCATATGACTGATGGGTTACTCCAATCTCCATCTCGACATTGAGAGCACATCGAATGATTTCCTCGTAGCTATTGAATTCCCTTATGGATAACCCCCTTCAAAGACTTGGTTTTAAGCCACTAAAGAATGGATCGATCTTACTCTCATGTTGGATAATAATACCAGAATCATACCTTTCATGTCTTGTAGAATTTGCTTCATAGGTACCAACAGATTCATCATCCTTTTGCTTTAATTCAAGAAATTCCTTCTCCATCTTTGTTCGGAGAATACGCAGGAAGTACTTATTGAAAAATAAGTTCTTGAACTCATCCCATTCCATGGACTCAATTTCATCTCTTGGCATTATATTTTTGATAAGTTTCCACCATTGTTCAGCATCACCTTCCAAACGATACACTTCTAAGATGACTTTATCATGTTCAGAACATTGAAGAACTGAAAATATCTTTTTAGTAGTATTGATCCATTGTTCAGCAACTAATGGATCAATAGACCCACTGAATGAGGGTGGACACTACCTCATGAAGGATTCAACAAAATGTTGCTCCTTCCTTTGCTCATTTGAAAGTCCTTCATGATTCATAGCTTGAGAATGTTTTGTGAGCATGGCTACAAGATTTTGTATTCCATTTCCCATAACGTTTGGTTTCTCTAGGGGACAATCATTGCATTGCCCATCACATTCCTCATTAACACGGTTCCTTCGGGTTCCAGCCATTGACTAAAACCAAGAAGAATAGTGTGAGAAACACTAATTATAATAGGAAAACCACATAATTAAGAATAAAAATTTCACACTGAAGGTCTTATCATAGGTTGCTCATGGCTAAGATCGTGTTCTATGCTTAGACTTATCCTTAGGGTTCTTACTAAGGCTTTCACATCCTAGTTTCCAAAGGTTAACTATACCATTCTTTTGATACCAACTATAGTGACCCATACATTACATACATGGTTAATACATCAAAATTGAAGCATACTTATTACAACATATAACAAAACCATGAAAGGAATGTATAGGTATAGCGTCTTTAGAAACTGGGAAACATAAACAACTGGTTCATAAAGCATCTACAATTTCTCCCATTTATTTCGTCATATCTATAGTCCCTTTTGGAATATATAACTTAATACCCTTCTTCCTGACCTGGGGAAAGAAAACATAAAAAAAGGTGACATCAAATTCTCAGTAAGGGTAAAAAAATTAAATATCAATTATATAAAATTCATAAGAACATAACATTTTGAAAATCTTATCCTGCAAAAGAGATCATAATTTAATAACATGGGATAAATCATGGTAGTGAAATGTAATCCTAATAATCAAAACATAAAACATGAAACTTTGTGTAATACACACATAATCAAATAGAATCAATTATTATTAGTCAAGACTAATTTCCAAGACTATCTTAGTGGATAAAGTCCATTTTTGAACCGAGTTCACTCCTCATTTCAGTCCGGTTTCACTGAACCGGTTTAACCTGCCATTTCAGCCATGTCTATCTCATGAGATATTAAATCTTTTCCCAATTATTTGGAGGGATATATAGGTCCCACCCATATCATAATGATACCATTCTTATGTGTTCCACAAAATCATAAACCATATATCATAGCATAACCAATGTAATAAAAATGGGAATGTTAAACATCGTGACATCATAAAACAATTCTTATAAGATAAAGGAATTCATAAAAATAATTCCATAACAACATAATCAAATCAATTTAATAATAGGGATAGAAACAAAACCCTTTATTATCTTAGATGGAAAATAATTTTGATAAAACACTTGAACTCCATTCTCGAGGAAAATATCCTTTCTACCTCAATTTTTTTTCCTTTCTTAACATGTCATACAATTTTAAACTAAATGAAGTTGATTAAAAATAAACTTGAAAACTTGTAAAGGAAGATTTTTTGGAAATAATTTTTTAAAAATCCATTCATTTTGTATAAGTTAAAAAGAAATTCTTCGCGTACTTTTGTCGGAAAAGTCAAAAAGTACCTCGTACGAAAAACAACAAAATATTCCTTTTATATCTTTTACTAAAAACTCACCAATGGGTAAAATTGGATATAAGCTATTTTATAAGGATATAAATATTACATATTGAGGAAACATGGATGTGGATGATAAATATTCTCCAGTAAATTCTGAATTATAAACAATCTCGGATAAAAATTGAGATTGCGAGAGTTTCACTTACCTTAGGTCCGATTTGCTACGTAAGTGTCCGAACCTCCTGTATAATGATTTAAATAATGTTATTGACTTAATCCAGAATCATACGTATTTTTATGATATCATATATGGTCATATTCTTAGATTCTTATTAGTAATATTTCATTACTACTTGTTATTCGGGTGTTTATTACTTTTTGTTCTTATGCGTGTTTTGTCGAATAAATTCTTAGTTTTCTTTTTAGGTTATAGATACCTCATTTCCAGAATTATATTAGTGTAATATATATCATATTCATTCATTCTATTCATTCTATTCATTTATATAATAATTATGCAATGAAGATCATGTAGAACGAGTCAAATCACATCGTGGAGACGATATTCCGTACGTACGCACGAGCGAGGATATCGTTCCCATGATCGTGGAATTTTATTGGATTGTATGTACAATATTTCAGAATAAATATCACCTTACAATAATCATATATAGTTATTATTTACACCATTATACCAATTCAAGTAAGGCGGTGGTGGAAAATAGTTTACACCACGGCGTGGAGACAGTATTCCGTACGTATGCACGCGCGGTGATTTCTTTTTCAGTAGGATGGATAGATGGTGAAATAGGGTTGTTTCATACTTATAATAACATATCAGTATAATAGTGATACTGATGTTATTACGTCAGAATGAAACAACTAAAGAAGAAGAAGTGGAAGAAAAAATAAAGTTGAAAGAATCGGTAACACACATTATCTCTTCTTTGAAGCGCATCTTTGAGACCTCCTTTTAGGGCACTAAAAGTGGTCTTTGAAGAATACCAGGACCTCTAGGATGTCTCTAGGTAAGTGGAGAGGAGAAACTGTCAGGGTTTGGCGAGCTTGAATTCTTAAAGTTGTGTGAGGAAGAGGGGGAAGAGGTGCCCTTTTATATGGGAGGAGAAGGGCTCCTTTGAAAAAACTAAAAATATTATTTTATTATAAAGAAAAATTCGGTTTTAAATAGCTCCAAATTGATTTATTTAGAAGATAAGGAGGAGATGCATAGAAATCATCTCATCCAATAGAATTTAGACAAGTTTAGGTTCCTATTTTAACCTTATCATTTATAATTAACTTTAAGATAGATAATTTTACTTTTACCGTGTCTTTTTGTGTTCTTACACTATAAGGTTAATAAACTTACTATAACAAGCCAAACGAACCCCAAGATGTTTATTATTAATATATATAACCTTATCTAAGTCATTTGGTTGAAACCTAAATTTTTAGGAATAAAATAACAATTAATAATATAATATTTGTTTTAAAAACTATTTTATGTTAATTTTGACACTATTTAGTAATTGATTTTTGTGAAAATCATAAAAGAACGATTAGTTCGAAAAAAGTTAATTAAATCATTAATAAAATGTCATATGTATGTATAAAATTAGTGGAATCCATAAAAAGTCTCAAATTACATTTATTTGGGTATTTATAACATCAATTATGTCAATATTTCATTAATATGATAATAACTGCATCAACATTGTGTTATAAATAACATAAATTATTTAATGTCTAAAAATTACAAATAAAAAACCATTATGTAGGAAATATTTTTTTCTTTCTAATGAATATTTATAGTCGAATGTATCATATGTATAAACCCATATTAAAAATTATTTAGTTATTAAACATTGATTTTAAATATTTTAACTCTTCTTTAAATAAATTAATAGTAAATGTCCTCATTTAATCCAAGTGGGCCTAAATGGTCATATTGTTTTTTCTATGGTTTTTTTTGGTCGAATTACAGTTATCCAATATAATTAGGTCAGGTTTTAGGGTAATAATAATATCATTTTTACCCTTAACTACCCTATCTAATTTTAACCGTGGTAAATAAAAGTAAAAAGTTAATATTCACCAAAAAATATTTCCATCACATTGAACCACATTTTACTTACTGACATCAAACGTGTCTCTCAGATTTTTTTAATTCCACTCACAGAAGCGGTAAAAGTATGTTTTATGTAAATTTGCAAATTCTCCTAGTTGGTGGATAAAAGACGGCAAAAAGTTCAATAAAATTCTTATATATATAAAATTTTTATAAAATAACTCCAATGAATTGCATTGAACATATATAGGTATTATGTATCAATTTTTCCCTAAAATAAATTTAATTAAAATAAATAATTATTTAAATAAATTGTCGGTTTTTAAATAGTAACCTAGTGTTTTCACTATTCATCAAAAATTGAATGTTTTCAGAAAAATACCAAAATTTCACCCTAGGCTAATTTCGATATTCCAAATCCAAAAATGAAGTCCATTTTGAAGAATAAGATTCATAAAATTTCAAAAAGTGGTTATTACTATTCATAATAGCTAGTTTTAATAATATTTTAATAGCATATCATTGTTTTGTGAAACTCGATATTGCGTACGACGCAAGCTATCGAGGAAGGTCGTGATTGCGTGTAAAGAAAGCTAAGAAAGTTTTGTGTGTAGTGAAAGATTCATTTGATGATTTATATAACATAAAAACAAAATATTTCTCATAAAAGTATCTGGTGTTACATGAATGATGAGCATGAATGAGGTAGTGGTCATATATAATTGTTTCCCATTTCAGAGTGTGTTAGGTCAACTAGTTAAAATACCCTAAGGGGGGGGGGGGGTCAATCATGGTATTATAGATTAACACTCCATCCATTCATATCTTTTTGTATCATTAAAAAAACACACACATCGCTTTCTCCCAAAGTAATATCTGAATAGAAATGAGATCTAGCACACGACACAATAAATTTAGTTAGTTCACCCCAGCTGGGCAATGTCCAAGGAGAATACAATGATTATGTAAAGATTTACCAAATACATAAAACAATACTGCTAATTAAAATGTTTATGCTAGATCGTATATTTTAAGACTCACTACCATTACATGACTTAGGGTCTACTCACTACATTCCTAAGGGTCACTCCATTTGTCCCTTCTTCTGGATCACTGCTAGTGGGAAGGATGGTCATCTTCCTCTTCCTTCACTCACTGATCTATGAATGGATCCACGCACATTTTGTGGACTTTTTGGTTATTTTTTAGGAAATAACACATCCCAAATTATTGGTAGATGCTAAATTAATGTCCCTATTAACATGTAAACGAATTACACTTTTCCACAAACTTTTGGGCTTTAAGAAATTTATTTTGTAAACTGTTTTTGAGGTCTTTATAGCTTCCTTGAGTCATCCTCAAACCACCTAGATTCCTCGGTGTGCCACATTTATTCCCGAAATATTGAGTAGAATGTACGCTTTGTGGATTTCATCTTACGTGTACATCCTATGCTTTCGCAAAAAAAAAATTCAAAGACCATTACTCCTCTTCATCCCTGGATCATCCCTCCTATACATATTAGTTTTTCATCCACAACATACCACATATTCATCCTATGTGTATAGAGTCTCCCTCCTCTATGTACCGCACCATTTGTGGGTGATAATTCCCCATAAAAACGTTCTGCAGAATTTCATTCACAAGAACCACTTTACCCTTCACATAATTCTTCCATGCAAACTATTTTTGGACTAAGCCGAATTCTAATAGGGATGATTTAATCTAATGAAATTTGATAACATTAACACTGGGATTAGCACTACTTATATTGGAATATATACTGTCAAAATATTCTAATATAGGATTACTCAAAATCAATATTGCGGTACAGCCTTTACCGTGCACTTCTTCTTCTTAAAACCATTTTTTCAATGTGTTTCGCATACTATCTTTCTCATATCTCACAACCGAGATCACAATCATGTTTTCGTGAATGATTCCCTTTCACAGATTCTAAAATCTCCACCTCATTCCCACGAACAAAAAGTTATCATGTGTACTAAAAACCTTCCACATAACATATACCTTCCACGTATTGTAGGAATTATCCATGAACCATTTTATCCACAAATTTTATTCCAATATGTGAATTGTATCTAACAATTCATGGTTACCTATCTCTACATATTTCCATTGATTTTATACATACCACCTTTTCAATCTGAAAACCATGATTCATTTTCCAGGTACTATATTCCCATATACAGAAATCATTATTTTCCAAATTCCTAACACTCGATCATGTTTCTCTATCAGTAAACCCAATTACATCCAAAAAATTTCATGAAAATACCTTAAGAGATTTTTTCCTAACATAGTGTAGGTGATATGATGTGACTATGGAATTTTTGGTCAGTCTCCCAAAGGTGCCAAGGAAGAATTTTTCTATCTAGGTTATGGCGGATAGACTCCCAAAATTAACACCTTTATTTCCATTATGAGAGGATTTTTATGTGCATCACTTGGTATATTTTTTATGTTCAAGAGATTTTCCATATTCATGGGGATCCATGGACTATAGTTTCATATTGTCTCTCAATCTTTACTTCATGCTTTTTGAATGGATTTAATATGGTGCTCGGTGCATAGGAAATGTTGAGTATGACCATTCACCAATAGATAAATGGGTTGTTTGAGCACACTTTACATGTTCATAAGTATATTTTGTAGCCATGTGTTCTTCAATTTATTGGTGCTTAGGAGAATCAATTGGATTTAATGGTGTTTGATTATAAAAAAAGTTATCAGGTAACTATAAATATTGTTCCATTAAAGGTGCCTTATGGGAACCGTTGTTGGTTGCCCATATACTAGATGGAATTAGGTGATATGGAGTTATTGGAACCATGTCCTATACTGGAGAAATTACTGCATGTCTGTTAGATTTTAAAACGTATGGATTTGGATTATAGTAGGAATATTTTAAATTATGATAGACAGAGATGACCTATAGAGTTTTCAAATGCGGGGTCATGTATTCCTACATGGGTATAATATGTTGGGTCACCATAGGATATTTAAAAAGGTCATGTTGGTGCCCAGATTTGTCTGATCATATGGGTTTTTGAAGAGAATCGGTTCAATGGAAGATTGATAGGACCTTCAATAGAAATACAGTTCTATGCATGAAATCATTAATGTGTAATAAATATGGTAGTATAACCTCAACCCTTCTCATGTGTTCGATGTGGATGATGTTGATCTTTGGGTAGATAGGTCATATGAGGATTATCTCATACATGTGATGCCTCATAGTGGGAATGTGTTGTGGGGAAGGGCCATTCAAATATTCTATGTATTGTTGAAATTGGGCATGTGTAAGATGATAATTGGGAAATGGAATCATATTTGAGTGCTTCATGGCCTGATCTTTTTGGCTATGAATAATATAGAGGCTTGGTAGATCAGGTGGATGACGATCTATTATAATGTGTGGACATTGTAAGATTCTGACCTTTTCTAGAGTGGTCTCAAACATATTTACAGGTATGGTTTTTTTAGTTTTGAGTACCTTTCATTTTGCGTCTAATTTGAGTTTTTTTGGGTGAAATCGTATAAAAATGGAAGAAAAAGGGGAATTCTTGGATATCTCATAATTAGAACAAACCGAGAACCCCACCTAAGGACAATATGCAACCCTAGATAGTGGTATTTTTCACGGCTGGTGCACGATTATGGAACACTATGAATCACAACCTGGGAACCCATGCATGATATTTCAAATGGCTAGATAATTAATTTTTAATCAACATGAGCCCCCAAAGATTACCCCATTAGACCAAAACTGAGACCATCTCAGTTCTGATGATATCAAAGATTTCGCGTGGGATTCCAAGGAAATAAAACCACTATTCTTCATGATTCGAAGCTCGGTTCGTAGATCCACATCTCTCTAGGTAAGTGTATCTTATCACATTGTATTACCATTTATATTACTTCATTATCACATTATTTTTTGGGATGATTTATTATATATTTATAGATCTATATAAATATTTTTTTAACGAGATCTATGATGGTAATTCTAGATCTATAATTAATAAGAATAATTTTGGTTAGTAAGGATTAAGTTTTTTTAACCCAGATCTTGGTCTACATCATTATTATGCTCAAATTATTGTAATTTCTATATGATGATCATCCTAAAAAATTGGTGATACAATATTCAAATCCTATAGTTATGATTTTGATTATTTGAATGCAAAATGCAAGAATTTATAGGGTTGTTCACAATTGAGGTTTTGGTTTAAATTAATTAATTTGGGAGAATTAATAAATGACGGAATTCTAATATTGTGGGATTTTGGATTAATTAGTTTTTAAATTAATTCACGAATATTGAAAAAGTTATTTGAGATAATTAATAATGGAATTAATTATATGATATTGATGTTATGAACTGAATGGTATATCTATTAATTAAATATGATATATTTAGATTCTGAATTAGATAAATAATTTTTATATTAGTTATTAGATATTGTAATATCATAAATAGAATAATTTGTTGTAGAATATATTAATGGTATGTGTGTGATTAATTAATTTTCCTACTAATTAATGAAATTTGTTTTGATAAGAGGATTAATGTTGTGAAATCTTTATTGATGTTATATAGTGATTTTTGTGATATTTGTGATATATATATATATATATGTTTGTGTGTGCATGTGATATTTATATGAATTTTTGACGAAAATGTGGGGGGAATGGTTTACTGTTTTTAATTCCCATGTGAGACTGACATGGTTAGCACTTTCAGAATCCCATAGTACTAAATTTAATGACGAACATGTGTTAGAAAACGTCTGGAATTTCCAAAACCCATGAGAGCGGGACATGGTATGAAATTTTTGAAACCCATAGCTATATACATATATAGAAAATACTATATTGGTTATGAACCCCATGGGTTCCTAAGCATGATGGCCAAGACCCAAATTGTTATAATTGGACAATGGTTCAAAATAGATTTTTTAATAAGTTGAAATGAAATGGATAATGAAATCCTTTTAGTTTATTGAATTACTATTTGAAAATCTGTCATGATTCAAACATTGACCTGGGCAAAAGTATGTATTGTGATATGTGTGTTATCATAAAGCTGGGGTGGTTATGTGGTTAAATAAATAATATTTGATAATATGGAAACTATTTTATTATAATTTTTTTTAATTATTTATACAACTACATAAACTGTTTTTGACTATATTTTCTACACACATCATTGGTGGGGGGCTATGGAGTTGTCCTCACACCCTACTCAGGTTTCCTGGTTGGTACATGAATAGATTTTATTATTACATGACAGGACAAGGACAATGCCCTTGTGTTAGATTAATAATTTGGGAATGGATCTTGGATGAGGGAACTGGATATGGATTGAGACTGACATGGGAGTCATCTGTGTCTTTATTTTTAGTTTACATTTTAAAAACCAGACTGTTACTTTTGAATACCATATTTCTTATTTCTGTTAGGTATTGTATTTTCGGCATTTTTATCATGAGATATTGGTATTTTTATGGATATATAAGATTATTTTTTTGTATATATATTTATATTGGTTTATTATTCTGATAAAATTGTTTATAGTATCCCAATGATCAACGTACTGGAACCCTACGACTAGTCGGCTGCCTCTAGCATATGGGGAGGAAAAATAGAGGTCTTGTGATATATCGGCTCAGGGGGCATCAGTGTGTGGCATAATGGACATGAAATTACATCCATGAATCATGAACGTACCCTAGAAAATTATTTCAGTACCATTACAATGGTAAATATAATTTTTTCACTAAATTGTAAAATTTTGTTAGTTATATAGTGTATTATATAATATTGTCATAGACAAAAATATTATTCTTTGAAATGGGGAAATATATCTATTATTTTTATACTTTATTTCTATATGGATACCTTTTTTTACTTATCCATGATTATATATGAAATTGTTGACAAAATATTATAAATTTTATTATTTTTCTATTTTAGTGAAATCGTGGAAGCATATTACTTGTTATATAAATAGTGGGATCATATTTATATATCCCATTTGAGGATTTTAAAGTCTCGTGATACCAAATAGTTTTGTATTTGGTATAACCCTTACCCATTTATATACAATTACTTGGCTTGTTTACTTTTTAAAATTTTTATGACGTCAAATAATATACATTCTATCACCAAGAGATGGATTATTATTTTTAATGATTTATTTTATTATATAGTGCAATGATATATTATTAATATTGTTTAATTTTTTATTTATTTTATATAATCGATTAAATTCATTTGTATGAAAATTTACAATGTACACGACCCATTACTAAGAATCGGAGCTCTCACATTTGTATTATATCCCCTTTACCAAGGAAAGCATGATGATTTTTAGAAGAGACTTATGAAATTACAATTAATAATTATAATTATTAATATATTCAATGGAAATATATTATTGTTTCAATGTAATTTAATGTTAATTTATGTATATTTTTTACTTTAAATAGAAAAAACATCTTGATATATTGTGTTCAAATCTATTTATTTTTTATGATTTAAATAAAATAATTATGTTTCCAGGGTTAATTGAGTGGGGGTTACATACATTCAAATATATAAGTATATTGTTCCATATACAACTCACATAGAACTAAAACAATCTCAATTACTCTATATCATTTTATTTCATCATCATTGAGTTAATTAAGGATCATGTATGTGGTGTAATAATTGAAAGGATTTATTAGAACCTGAAATAAACCATGAGGGGATGCAGTTGACCTTTGTCAATAATTTTGATGGTGGTCAGTACATTTTTTACATAAACCAAATATGAAAGTGGTTATTATAAAGAACCAAAACCCATTTATTAGAGATTATAATATATTTAATTAATTAATGGGGGAGTTTGTTCTTTAAAAATAACCTTGAATCAAATTACCATTATTTTTATATTTCAATGGAATACATTACAATGATGTATTTTCAATGATATTAAAGTAATTTTGATTATTTGATCATCCCTTTTGTCTATAAAAAAGATCCTAATATCAGTGTTTCCAAAATGAAAAGTATTTCACATAAACGTTTGGAAAATATTTCGGTTTCCATTTTGGATGATATCCTTATCAATTCATGATCACAATGTGATTTTGGTCAATATTTTTGTATCAATTTATCAAAATTATGATAACATCCAATTGATATAATATTATTGAAAACATTCACTTTTATTCTATAGGTCATCTTACTGGGATATGAATGAACAATGATTGTGTTTAATTATATAATATAAATGTTGATAAGTAAAAAACTAGAATATTCTAATGAAGATAATTGATTTTTGAGGTTTTTAAATTACGCAGGGGTTTTACCACATATTCCTCGTATTTTTTTATTTAATTTATGATTATGTTGTATACGTAATAATTCATAGAGATTTTTTTGACCACTATTATACTCAATTGAAATAACTTATGAATTTATTATCCTTAGAAATAGGTCATATTGTACCTCATCTAGGAGAGGGTTTTGAGATGTATTATGACTGTTTTTTACTTAGTGTTGACTATTTTATTATAATGAATCATATGGTATTGGAAATTGATTCTATAAAAAAATTCATTATGAATGAATTTATGAAGACCATGATTTATAAATGCTTATATATCATTCCTCATTATTTAGGAAACACTATTAATATCATGGACACATTGTAGTGTTTTAATTCAACCACAGTCTTATGTAATAATTTTCTAAAAGGTAATTTATAATAATTTAATATCACTACATGAAATATTAATTTCCTTCCATTTCAAATACAATACACCCTTTTATGGTTAGTATAGTAGAAGACACTATTAGAAAATAGTTTCACCCTAAAAAGGGGATGGAATCATGGGATGAATGAAGGATGATGTATCTTATCATTGGAATCCACTGTGATGTGATACATGTTCATTATGGAATACTCATATTCCATTTAAAACCCATATATTCATTTATATATTAGGTAATAGTGTCTTGGATAGAAAATTTTGATAGCAGATTTATTTTTCCGAAAAATGATTGTAGGGAGATCATCAGTGGTCGGTTGGAAGATTATTTGTCATTTCTATAAGCCCATAGAAGACAATTTTTATATATGAGTATATGTAATAGTGTAATAAAGGACTATCATGCTTAATTAAGGGATGATAAAAATACAATAATGAATATGTATGAAAGCATTCGTCACTGATTATGGAAGTATTGCATAAAAATTATTAGTTTAGGTTCAATTACTAGGTGATTTACTTACCAAAAGGAAACGATAGAGTACCAAAAACCTATGGGAATGATATTTCCACTCCCACTATAAGTTTTTAATTTTGATAAAATTACAGTGGATTTCATTAATAAAATATTACGAATAAAAATTGGTTGAAATTCATTATGGGTTATTTTACGATTTCATATCCATGATGACTCCCTTTATATAAATTAATGAGGATTCTTCAATCCATGAGAATATGGTGATATTTTTCAAAGATGTCATGAAATACCATGATGTAAATAATATTATTTTCTTTGATAGTGCTCCTAGAATTACATCATAGATATTACAATGGTTATAATGAGCATTGGTTCAATATGTATAGTCGACTATTTCTTTTTATCAAATGACCAATAGTCAGTCTCTATGAATCATTCATATTTATTATGTAATGATTAGTGCATACAAAATTTATTTTGGTAGATCGTATCATAATAAAATAAACTTGGATTAATTTTTCCTTGATAATAATAACTATTTTTTAATATAATTGTTTTGTTTTAAAGATCAATATGTTATACCCCATCATTCTATCATGTCGGAGATAAAGATTGAAAAATAAAATATGATATAGTATAGAATCATCTTTGAGAGAACAAAATAAATAAAATATAATAATTCAGTATAGATTCATAAAGTCACTAAAATTAAAATTATGATCCCATATGTTATCAATTGGAATTTAAGGTACTAATGATGGGTTGATGAAGTATGAAATAGAATGGGAAAAAGAGCCTCATGTTTGTTGAACTAATTTAAATCCAAGATATGAAAAATGAATTTTCGTCAAATCTAGCATCTCTATCAATGTTCATCTCCATAACTAACATGTTGTATATATCCCATCTAAGAATGTGTGTAGTTATCCATTCACATTTCATTAAATAAGATGATATTGATATTAATGTTATACAACAAATACAAATCTTATTTTTTTAATTATTGACCGAACATAATTTTACTTATAAGGATTTTTTATTTTTCTTGTTTTATAAAGTTGTTATAAAAATAAATCCATGACTATAATTGGGATAAATGTGATCAGGTGAGGATAAAATCTTTATGAATGGTTAATGAGGAATCCATTTAAATATTATTGGGGAAAATAATCTCGATAGAGGGAAATTTATATGTGAAAACCATGGATAGTTTACACTTCTATTTAAATCAATCTATTAATTAATTAATTTTTTTGGATTTTTTGAGGACTTGATGTTGTTATAGATCATTTGATGATATTGATTTATTTTTTGGAGTACTGTCTTGTAATAGACCTACAACTAGAAGGTCGATGTGGGATCACTATAATTTTTATTTATATACGGTAAAAATGTATTTTTTAAATTTTAAAAATTAAAATAAACTTATTTACACCCCTCCTGCACGTTTAATTTTCCTCCCTACTCACTATCATTAATCCCCTCCCATGATATCCCTTTGATAAAAAATTCCCTAGTTGAGTACCTCTTCTTACACTAAAATGATTAAATGAATTTTTTTTAAAAGAGTCATATTCCATTAATTAATTCCAAATGATTTATATTATATATTTAAACTTATTTTTTATTAAATGTAATTAATTTCACCAAACTAATTATTATCTAGGGTCTAGAAAAACACTATAATTATTAGATTCATTTGAGAAATTGTTTTAAGGTAATATATGAGTATAATATAATGTTTTGGCATGAAATTTCATCCATGATTTCTTAAAAAAATCATGGAATCAGGAATAACTAAATATAATATGTTAATGATTTATGTCAATTTAATAAGTATGTTAATACATCCTTTTGGATTCAAGTTACATTTCGTAAATAAATTAATAGATTTAGTAAATCATCTTCAAATGCACATTAATTTTTATCTATTATATAGTTCGGTTTCAACTAAAACCAAATCGAATTATCAGATTAACAATAATAATGTTTTTAAATAATTTTTCGGATATAGAAATTTTTTTCTATGCTACTCTTAATTAGTATTATCTTGTTTTATAAAAAAAATTTACTAAATTTCATCTAAAGAATTTTTGGACTAATTGAGTCCCATACCTAATGATAACTTATCTTTTTATGATCCAAATGTTGTGATATATTGTACATATGGTATTTTATCCATAACAGCTTATATTTATTTATATCTTTTAATACATAATTTACTTTTCATTAGAATTGATTATCAATCAGTTGGATTTATTTATTTTCTAATCATGTTAGACTTTATATATATATATATACCATGTTAGGTTAATTTATAGCATGTATTCTAACCCTGAAATTCATGTTATATATGGAATGGGAATACCAATTCTTTGGGAAGTGGTATGAAATGTTTTTTCAGCAACATGGTATATTATGGCAATTAAACATGTCCCAATATAACATGATAAATTTTTTTCATTTAGTTAGAAAATATTATATTTATTTATTAACAAATTTAATACTTTAATTACATAAAACATACTAAATATTTGAAATATCCATATTAATATAATCACAAGGTTAATTTTTGATATTTTTCTGAAAGGATTGAATTCACAATTGAATAGTGATAAAATGATTTTTTATTTAAAAAAATCTATACATTTAAATCAAGTAAAAGGTTTCATTTTGTTTTAAAATGAAAAAATATAATATAATATCCCTTATAATTTAAATAATCCAATTATGTACATTTTAATAAAAAAATTCTGTTAAAAAATATTGAAATGTAAAATTTCATTTTCTAAAAACTTGTTTTGGGTCGTTAAAGTGTTTAATAATAATAAATAAAATTAAAAAAAATTAGTGAAATATATTAATTAAATTAATATATTATATAATAGATAATGTTTTTTTCCATTCATTTAATATTTTTCTAATCATGGGATATGAATTATCCATGTTTTATGATTAAAAATAAATTATATAAGAAGTTATTTATCTCTTATTTTCTGAATTTTTTTTTTAAATTAAAATTACAAAAAAATATATATTGAATTTCATAATATTTCTTCCATATTTTTAATTTGGATGTATCAATTTGTTAAATAAGACACTTCTATTTTTGACCAATTTGATTAGTAAATATGATAAAATTAAGCACCTTAATAAAGAGTAAATTGGATAAATATAGGACAATACTAAGTGTTAAGGGAATAATATTTCATCCTAAAGGTTATAGGCTGAATTTTTTTAGACATATAATTATTAATGCTAGAAATTCTATTTATAATGGACTCATGTCCATGATAAAGAATTTTAAATATTTTAATCAATGGAATTTACAAAAAAATAGTTCCCTTTGTTTTGACTATATATTATTTTTCACATAAGTAAAAAGTACAAATTATTAATAATTAATAATATTCAATTTTATTATAAAGAAATTATTTTGGTAATGGATTTTTTTGTAATTTTATTATTAATATAATTAGAATAAATTTTTATACAACGTCGATACATTTTTTCATCAATTAATTGAATGATATAATAAATGATATTAAAAAAGTTATTAGAATTATAATTTGAGTTATTTTATGGGTTTGAAAAATTATCTAGGTTAATATAATATTTTAGTGTTGTGTAAAAGGATTATATTCTAATTTTAACATTGTATTTATTTATTTTTTGTAAAATAAGGGGAATAGTGTCTAAATTTAAAATGATGATATTTTGTGAAAATTAAATTTTATTAAATTAGATATAGATAATAATACTTATTAAAATAGAGAAATTAGATAGTATATGGTTTTACATTTAATACATTTCCATTGATAGAACGTTTTTAACCATTTTGATATATAATTAATGTATTATAATTCAATATTTTGACAAATTTCAAAAGTGCCGCACTCCTCAATTATAGAAGGGAACCTCCTCGATCCCAAATAAACACATCATTGTTCCTTATAGATTGAAAAAAACTCTTAAAATTTCTCATATAGGCTTACCTATATACATTCTAGAGTTTTTTTTCCTTCCAAAAAAATTTTCAAATTCTTGTTGGATTATATTTAATGGAGTCATTTCCAAGAGGATATAATCGCTTAAAATTATCTCTTTCATTTCTAATATTCTTTACATTTTTAAAATATATATTTTTTATTATAAAATAATTATTTTAGAATCCTAAATATTATTATATTTTATTATAATTATTATAACACAATTATACACCTTTTATAAAAAATGTGAAGTGAAAGTATCTCTCATGCATATGTACGCATTACCATCTCCACATAGCGACACGAATAGTTTATCATCACTATATTTTATGTATGGGTATAATGATGTTTATAATTTTTATTTGTGGTATAAATGAATTAATTATACTTTTTTAATTAGAATATAAATTACACATTATTACTGTCCATACCATTGGAAATCTATAATCTTGTTCATGCGTTTGTGTGGATTACCACCCCTACAAAGTGATGTGATATATTTTTCATTTCAATTTTACATGGATTGTGATATGACTATATTTGATGAATACATATGTTCTATATAACTTTATAATCATTCTTAAATGTTTAATTATTATTTAACTTTCTTTCATTCCATCAATGAATAAATGAATACATCATTCATGCATGCATATGGCCAACGAGATCCATGAATGATGTAATTAATTTTTATAGCTCTTAATTCTTGTATTCAAATAAATATTTATATAAAAAATATATATTATATTTATATAATAATTAATATTATTATTTAATTGGATGAATGAAAAATGTGCGAAGACCGAAACAAAGGAACAGAAACCCCCATGATATAAAGAACAATTAACATCATGAAATAATGATTTATTGATAAAAGAGGTGTTTAATAGTTATAGTGGGATCATATATGATATAATAATTATAAAAATTATTCTAATATATTATTATAATAAATTTATATTTTTTATAATGAAATTCATTGTACTATTGTACAAAAACAAGCGTCAAGGGAATTTCACCCCAAATTGACTTATTTGGGAAATATCATATCTAATATTCAATATTTTTTTATGAGGCATATATCGATCCCTGTGTTAATTATATTTCTTGAATTTATTTATTATCTTGTTTTGAAGTCTCATTAATAGTAACTCTTTTATGGGGATTATGAATTAAATACTACGGAATAGGTAATATATTTTCATCTAACTATTATTTCTTGGGAACACATACCCAATTCCTAAAATGATTCATTTAATAATTACATATACTTAACATGAATGGATTTTATATGAAATATTTTTAGTTTTATGTGTATTTACATATCCATATATTGTCCCTTATTTCAAAGACATTATGATTCAAATGTTACAAATCTTATAAGGGATTTATATTTCAATCCATTTTCAATCGGGTTTGCATATAATTGAAATTTTTAATTAAATTATATTATCATTGTATTTTTAATACATTAATTTTTATTCTTATCTATTAATTTTCCGTGACTATATTTTTGAATTTAAATTTCCATTAATTATTTATGAGATCAAATGATTTTTTTTATAAAAAATACACTTTATTTAACTGTTCAATATAAAATATGATTTCATTCAATATATATATCTTCTAAAATGGTATTCATCAATGGTTTTATGTTTATCATATTCATTTTTAATGTAATTTTTACCCCTTTTAACTTTTTATACTAAAATTGTAGGAGTATTTTTTATGAATGAAGACATTTTCTAATTTTTCCAAAAGATGCTAAAGGAATTATTTATTAATGCATACGACATGAATATAATTTCCCAATATCAAGAATCTTAAATAATTTTTAAAATAATTTCACTATTTTAAAAAAAATCAAATAAAATATTTTCTTTTCTTTTTCCATGTTTATTATTTTAAAAAATATATTTTCATTGTTGAATTTATATTTTTATCAAGAAATGTCCCAAGTGATCTTTGAATCTAAATTTTCTTCTAAGATAAAATCCATTGATGTCATCTAATATTTACTAGGGTTATGATCTAATTATTATGATTAAAATATTATCTTGAAAACCATTTTCATAATATGATTTATACATTGATAAAATATTTATGAAACCTATTTGTTTTTTGTGGGTTATAATTAGATGAAAAAAATTTAAACACGATTTCATTTCATTTGTGTTGATATGGTGAAATTTTTATCTTCTTTTGGAACACATCTGTATGATTTTGTTTAAGATAATGGTTGGAACTATATCCGAAAAAAATTCCATGGTTAATGAATGATATCTTATGAGACAAATTGTAATGTGATGTAGAGTGAACTATGTTCAGTAATGGATATTATCCACTATGATAATTTTGGAATTAAACAATGAATACTAAGATGATTATGGAAGTAAACCCATATAAATATTATATTCTTGGATAAAATATTTGATTAAAATTTAAATTATTTTCTATGCTTTATTTATTCCAGATATCCATGATTTATTAAAATGTAATTCTATCATGGATCATGACCATTAATCCCATTATAATTCCTATATTATATATTGGAATTATTTATTCCATTACACGATATTATGGTATGTGATTTCCTATTTATTTTTTTCAACTCATATACTCATGTTCTAAGACACATTTTATCATGATCATATTATATGATCATTGATATCTCTGTTTTTAACCACTAATAAACATTTGATCTCATTGTCTCTTTTGTGACCATTACATTTTGTTATGAATAATGATATTATGTACGATGTATCTATGAAGGGTTCTATTTATGATGAACTATATGAAATATGATACATTTAATTTATAAACCATTGTATTATCTATTTATGTATTCGATGATTGTAAAACATTATGATTTTACAGTGGAAGGAGATGTTCTATAATGGGCATTCTTCTATTTAGATGTGATATCATTTTATTAATAGTATGGGTCATTATATTTGGTAATAGATTAGTGTTTACTTATACATTGTAAACTACTATGATATAAAATTAGTGTGAACACGAGGTATTATTCTATATTGCATATAACATCCCAATGTTTTCGAAGTGAGATGGGATGTACATTTTTAAACGTATTGTGTCATTAATTAAAAATGAGGTCTCATGATTTATAAATCTTATTAGTGATTTTTCATTAATCCGCAATATGAATGTTTCATAAAAAACTTTGATTTTTAGTTTTAGTCAATGTATGGAATGAGGAGGATTTCCATGAATATTGATGGAAAATGAATTGATCTCCCTCATTATAAACCAAATGCAACATGATATAGAATGGGAATATTTTTTATTAATAACTAAATATCACATTGTATGAATAATAATATTTACTTGTATGAGTTTCCCAACACACATAACAATAGAAAATATTTAATTTCATACATACCATGGGAAATAGAATATTTAGCTTTTAACATGTCTATAATTTTTGATGAACCACTCAAATAAATTTCTCATCAGTACATTAATGTGTTTTGACTATGGGAAAGATGAAAAAATGAAATTAATTTCTGAAAAAAAAAATTAATTTTTGGTTAATTGAATAGATGATAATAATAGTCTCCCAAATGTATCATCATCGGTTGAATATTTAGGAATTATACAAATGAAATTCATTGGTGGAATACTCTAGAAACGAATCAAAAAGGTCTTTTGAGTAATGGTTTTATCGATGATATTGATGGGACTATGAATGATGTTTTAATGGAATGGGTTATCTTAACTATATTACAAACATTAAAAGTAAAAATTATTATTAAATTCATGTTTATGGATATTAATACATGTTTCATATTTCATATTTCATGAAAGATGAATTAGAAAATAAGATAATGAATCCTGTATAATTGTTTTAGAATAATTTTGAATTATTTACATGTTTTTCTATTAGGATTAAAACATTATATTGTATAACTGTAATAATAATGAAATTAAAATTACAATAAAATGAAAAACATAATGATTTTTACCAAGTAGGTTTTCATTTAGGATTTGAAAACATATTTTTAATGGTATTAATAACAAAGAATATGAATTTAGTTTTATTGATATACATTTAGAAAAAAAATTATTAATGGATGGATTAACTTTAATATGTGTATGATGTTCTGTTAATAAGGTTTATTTTGGAAAAAGGCAATATTGAAGTCTATAGTTATGGTAACCTTGAAATTGGTTTGTGATTTAATAAAAAGTGATTTAAGTCACCATTGATGATGATTATTGCATTTTTGGACATATGTAAAACATTAAATAGTTGATTTTTTTAATAAGAATTATGTTAATTTTGGAAGCATATATAATATCATTTAATTTATAATTAAAAGTTATAGATTCCATCATAGGTTTATATGTTTAAGTATGATCACAATATCAACGCAATCAGCATCTGTTTTAATGTTTTATTTTAGGGTATTTTGATATTATTTTGGAATTTACATACCCTTTAGGTTAGGTATATGATTTCATTATAAGTTAATTGTTTACTATAGGATTTTGTCATACTGATTATCGTGATGGCTGAAAAGTGATGCTTTAATAAGAGATATTTTAAGATTTATTTATGGTTAAGATAATGATTGCCTTTCTTGATAGTATCTGAATTAGATTAAAGATATTTTTTTTATTTTTATAAATTAAATGATTATATCATGATTTAAAATGATAATTAATGAAATTTGGGAGGTTTTTAAGGGGGTTCAAGTATATATAACACCTATGTTTTATAATAAATTTAACATGATATATTATTTGGGAGGATTGAAATTATGTTTTTATTGAAGATGAAATTTGAGTGATTTGACACATCCTTTGTGGTTGAGAAAATATATACTATTGAGATTAATTAGGTAATTTAATATGTATAGTTATTAATTGAAATGGTCTAAGTGGATCCTTTTTTATTATTATATAAAAAATTGGTGTTAAATGTATTATATAACGATTTATTTATTTAGAGAATTATATTTTTATAACCATTTTTGTTTTTCAATATAACATAAATATATTAGGATTTTCTTTTTAAACATTTTTTAGCTGTTATAAATTTTTATAGTGGTTCAATAATAAAAAATCATCATGAAAACTCATAATTTAGAGAATCATATAAGAATATTGTGGAAAATGATAAAAAATAGAAATTATAATTGTTATGTAATAGTGTTTCCTTTTATTCTTTATTTATATGGTAATAGAATTCAGAAACTATAATAATATGATGATAATAATAAAAATGGGTTCGTATTCCCATCAATCACATGTTCATTTTTACCCCTCATCAATTCATGGGGTTTTGGTTGTAAAATTTCTCTTCACCATGTTTCTTTATCACTCATTATTATTCCATGAGAATAATTTTCCACATTTATGTCCATATTTTCACATACAACTAATTTTTTCATACTTTAAATCACAGTTATGTGTTGTAGTAGATAGCCTTCCTATTTTTTTTTAAATCATTCCAAGAGAATAGTTTATTAATCCTTCTTTCGATGTGGGTTTATAGAGAAATTTTTTTAAATATGAAACCTTTTATGATTAGGAAGAATTTAAAATTTTTGTGTTTATATTTAATAAGTGTATAATAATGTACAAAATCAATATTTTAAAAAATATTTCCCGTTAAAAAATATTATTTTTCCACTGTTATGTATTAGACACAACATTATGTTTAAAAAAACAACAACATATTATTGAAATATTATTATGTGATAGTTATAACTGTGCCATTAAATTTTCATGTACGAATATTATTAAATCATTTATGAGATATATTAAAATATCACACACAATATAAATGTGTTGATTTTTTAAGGAAATATTCATTCAATTTTCCAAAATTGTATATCATGCTTAAATACTAAATTTCCATTAAAATAACTCTAAGAAAATATTATATCTAATTTTTAATTTTTTTTAAAATAAATATTTAAAATTAAATAAATTTATAAACTCCTCATATATAAATTATCATATGATTAATTTAAAATTCATTTATAAATTTTTATTTTCCATTAAATAGTACAATATATATATTTTTAATATAAAACTAAATTTTTTCAAAATTCTAAAAAGATTCATTTTTTATTGAAATGATTTAAAGAAATTTTTTTATCTATTATGTTACAAATAATCCAATTATTTTCTTCAAAATCATTTTTATATTGGAATTTTCCGTGAAAAAACATTTATACATAAACGACAAATATTTGGAAATCTATTTTTAAGAGGGAAATTTTTCAATATTAATAAATTATAATATTCACTATAGGTGAAATACTTTTAACAAATAAATATGTTCAATAATAATTCAAATATGTTAATTTTCATTTAATATTTTTATAAATATAGAATACAAATAAATTATGTTTTATGATTGTGTATTTATTTTTATATAAAACTGTTTTATCAAATTTTTACCATTTATTTCATCTAATTTTATTCTACATAAATGTATTTAATTTGAAAAAAATATTACATATTTGGAATCATGAATTTAGAATTAGGTAAATATTCATATTTAATTGCTATCCAATATGAATAGTAGTTGTTGTAAAATTTATCCCCTTCGTAGAGCGTAAATTGTGTTAATCGAGTTTAACATTAAGTGTTAAGGAAAAAATATTTCTTACTAATTATAATTGGATGGAGTTAATTTTTCCTCTACCACCTTTTGTTCAAAAATGAGTTCTTTATTATAAATTTATCCATAAATATTACTTATATATTATTTAAATCAATGAATGTTATAAAATGGAACTCTTATTAATATTAATAAATCTAATGTGTTGAAATAATGAAAAAATAATTATAAATTAATAATAATATTAATTTTTTCCATGATGAAACTATTTTGGTGGTTAATAATTTTTTATAATTTTATTAACTATTTAATAACTATAAATTTTTATACATGATCAATGTAATATTTGAACTATTAAATAATTTATAATAAATCATTTCAAAAATATAAAAAGTATTATAACATGAGTAATTTAGCATGTTCCATGAATTTTATTTGTTAATATAAAATATTACTATTGTTTTAAATGATTATATTCTAATATAAACATGTATTTATGTATTTTAATTCATATTAGATTGACAATACATAAATTGAAAAACCTATATTACATGAGAATAATGATTTATAAAATTATATAAAATTAAAAAATATATATATTCAAATATGATAATGTGGATAATATTTGTTTTAAATTTTCATTTTTTACATTTATAAGGCGTTTATAAACATTTGTAAATTTTTTAATTTATTAAAATTTAATCATCTGAAAAATTCCAAAAGTTCCCCTCACCTCAATTATAAAATTGAACCTCCTGCCACCATTCTTTAGACAACATCGACCCATCTCATTATAAAAAACTCAAAAAATTTCTATTTTATACATTTCCATTCACATTGTAGTGGTAGTCGTCCTCCCAAAAAAGCATCCCTACGCCCCTTTAGATAAGATATAATGGAGTCTTTTCCAAGATTATTTAACATCTTAAACACGAATTTTTCATTTATACTCTTCATCCCCACATATAAATATATTCATATTTATACTTAAATAATAACATATGTATCCTAAATACTATAAAATATAATTATAATTTGTGGAAACAATTATTGACCATTTTTCCAATGAAATTAGAGGTAAAAGTATCACTCATGTGTACATACCACTGAACGTCTCCACATAGCGATTCAATCCATTTATCATCAAAATAATTTATTTATGAAAATTATGATGGGTTTTATTTGGGTGTATATTAGTAATAAAATAATTACACCTTTTTAATTATAATATAACATAATACTATAACTTTACCGCCATTTGAATAATGATAACATCATTTGTGTGTTTGTGTGGACTACCACCTCCACGAATCGATGTCATTTTTTATCAATTTCAATTTTACATGGTTGTTAATAAGAATATATTATATTTAAAAATGTTATATAAATATTTATATAACATGATAATAATACTCAATAGGCGATTTATTTTTTTAATTGTTTAATTATATACATCAAAATATTAAAATTGCATTCAAACATATGTATCACCTACCATCTCCACAAACATTGAAATTCATTTTTATATCGCATATTTCATGGATGAATTTAAATATATGTAAACATAATATATATTATATTTATATCATTATTAATATTCTATAGGTGTTGGAGAAAAAATAAATGCACAGGGAATAGAAATACTCGACTAAAATAGAAATGGAAAACAAAATAATGATCACAACAGACACATGATTTCTTGATAAAAGGGGTGCTGAAAAGTTATAATGTGAAAATATTTGATTTTATTAGATTTAAAATAACACTGATATTGAATTATATTATATTTAAATTTATTACAATTTTTTTTATAGTAAATTATAGAAAATAAAAACTCAAGTTAAATGAATTTAATCTCCAATTATCTTCATAGCGAAGTATGTTTTGTTATGTTCAAATCATATTGTATGAATAGTATATATTGAACATTTCACTTTTAATTTCATTTTTTTGTTTATCCATAAGACAATATATTTTTCATTTACATTTTTTCTTTCATGGGACTTATGATTCAAATGTTACCAAAGTGGTAAGGCATTTTCGTTTCACTGTTATTTTTGTAGGGCACATTCTGTAATCACCACATGTTTCTTTTATGTTGTCTATATATAATCCAACAATTAATTATGATACTTCTTGTTAATGTTATTTGTATTAACATATCTTTATAATGTTTTTACTATTTTGGGGAATATGATTCAAATGTTACGAAAGAGGTACTAGTTGTAGGATTCAATCATAATTTAATTGGGATAGTTTATACGTTAATTTCTATTTAGAAAATTATATAATCCCAATATGATATATAAAATTATTTCTATTATCCTGAAGTTATTTCATGATATTTTATTTTTTAACATTCATTTTACCAGCTTTAATTATTTAAGAGTTAAAAAGTGTGTTTTTATGGAAACATTCTTTCATTTATCTCTTCCATCTCAAATCATTGTTCTTACATATACGTATATTCTAAACTGTAATTCCAAAATTATTTCAATATTAAACTATATTTTTTAAAAGAATAAAATACCCTTCTTTGTCTTTTAAAAAAATTACCAGTAATCCAGTTTTCTTTTTTCAAATGAGGTGATTTTGATATTTTTATAGAAAATGAGAATGGAATATTCCATTAATAATGTACGGAATAAATAGACATTTCCACCATCATGAAGCCTCATTTATTTGTATCCTACATTAATATTTTATATAGTTATTTTCAATGAAATTTTATTCCTTAATATATATGTGTATTTTAAATTTTTTATATATTATTTTAATTGTTGATAGTCTATTATCCTCAAGAAATGATCCATGTGAAATTTCTAAATAATTTTCCATATAATATAGAATCCATTATTGTTAACAAATATTTATTGGTTTTATGGCCCAATGATTATGATGAAAATGTTTTCATTTACCCCATTTTCATTCCATATGATATATTGTGAAGAAACTTTTATGTAACTAATTCATTTAGTGGGTTCTAATATGAAGAAATTTTTAAGAACCCAATATCATTGCATAAGTATTAACGTGAGTAATGTTTTAATATATATTTTCAAAAATATTTATGATTATAATTATGTGATTGGTGGGACTGATATTTCTCTCGAATTCATTGGGTAAATATTGATATGTAATGATATATTTAAGAAATGTGTTGGTACTAAACCCACTTTTTATGGTACATTCTCCGCTATAATAGTATTGATAGAGAACCTAGCCTATTGATATTATTTACATGGTGAATCTATTTATAAATTCTTATTTATCATTCATTATTATTTAGGCAATACTATTAATATCATGGCCATATAGTTGTGATTAAATTCAAACACTATCTTATTTACTAAATTTCTAAAAGATAATTTAAATAATTTAATATCACTAAATTTAATATCAATTTTTCTTCCATTTCAAAAACAATACACCCTTTTATGGTTAATGTAGTGGAAGACACTATTGGAAAATAGTTCCACCCTAAAAAGGGGATGAAATCATGGGATGAATGAAGGATGATGTATCTTATCATTGGAATCCACTATGATGTGATACATATTCATTGTGGAATACTTGTATTCCATTTTAAACCCATATATTCATTTATATATTATCTAATAGTGTCTTCGATAGAAAATTTTGATAGTATAATTATTTTTCAAAAAAATGATGGTATGGAGATCATCAATGGTCAGTTGGAAGATTATTTTTCATTTATATAAGCCCATAGAAGACTATTTTTCCATAGGAGTATATGTAATAGTGTAATAAATGACTATCATGCTTAATTAAGGGATAATCATAATATAATAATGAATATGTATGAAAGCATACGTCACTGATTTTGGAGGTATTGCATAAAAATTATTATTTTAGGATCAATTACTATGTGATTTACTTACCAGAAGGTTAAGGTAGAGTACCAAAAACCTATTGGAAAGATATTTCCACTCCCACTACAAGTATTTAATTTTGATAAAATTATAATGGATTTAATTAATAAAATATTAAGAATAAAAATTGGTTGAAATTCATTCTGGGTTATTTTATGATTTCATATCCATGATGACTCACTTTGTATCAATTAAAGAGGATTCTTCAATCTATTAGACTATGCTAATATTTTTCAAAGATGTCATTAAATACCATTATATAAAAACTATTATTGTATTTGAAAGATCTCCTAGATTTACATCTTATATATTAAAATGGTTATAATGAGAATTGGTTCAATATGTATAGTTGATTATTTATTTTTATCAAATGAACAATAGTCTTTCTCTATGAATCATTCATATTTATAATGTAATGATTAGAGCATAAAATATTTATTTTGGTAGATCGTATCATAACAAAATAAACATGGATTAGTTTTTATTTAATTATAGTTATTATTTTTTAATATAATTGTTTTGTTTTAAAGATCAATATGGTACCCCCACCATTCTCTCATGTGGCAGATAAAGATTTAAAAATACTATATGATATGGTATAAAATCATCATTGAGAGAACAAAATAAATAAATTCTAATAATTCAGTGTAGATACATAGAGTCACTAAAATTAAAATGATGATCCCATAAGGTATCAATTAGAATTTAAGGTACTAATGATGGGTTTCCGATGTATGAAATAGAATGGGACAAATAGGCTCATGTATGTTGAAACATTTTAAATCCAAGATATGCATAAAGATGTTTCTTCAAAACTAGCCTCACTACCAATGTTAATCTTCATACATAACATGTTTTATATATCCCATATAAGGATGCGTGTAGTTAACCATTAAAATTTCATTAAATAAGATGATATTGATATTACTGTTATGCAACAGATACAAATAATAATTTTTGAATTATTAACCGAACATAATTGGAGTTATAAGGATTGTTTATTTTTCTTGTTTTATAAAGTTCTTATAAAAATAAATCCATGACTATAATTGGGATAAATATGATCTCGTGAGGATAAAATAACTATGAATGGTCAATGATGAATCCATTTAAATCTTTTTTGGGACAATAACCTCAACAAATGGAAAGTTATAAGTGAAAAACATGGATAGATTACACTTCTATTTAATTCAATCTATTAATTAAATAATTTTTATTTTTTGGATTTTTTTGAGGACTTGAAGTAGTTATAGATCATTTTATGATAATGATATATTTGGGGGAGTGATGTCTTGAAATAGACCTACACCTATAAGGTCGGTGAGGGATCCCTATATTTTTTATTTATATATGGTAAAAAATTAATTTTTAAAATTTAAAAATTAAAATAAACTTATTTACACCCCTCCTGCACATTTAATTTTCCTCCCTACTCACTATCATTAATCCCCCCCATAAAATCCCTTTTATAAACAATTCCCTAGTTGATTACCTATTATTACACTAAATGATTAAATAAATTTTTTTAAAGAGTTATTTTCCATTAATTTATAACAAATGATTTATATTATATCTTTAATATTATTTTTTATAAAATGTAATTAATTTCACCACACTAATTATTACCTAGGGTCTAGAAAAACAATATAATTATTAGATTCATTTTAGAAAATTGTTTTAAGGGAATATACAGGAATAATCCATTGTTTTGGCATGAAGTTACATCCATGATTTTTTACAAAAATCATCGAATCATGAATAACTAAATATAATATGTTAATGATTTTTTTCAATACAATAAGTAGGTTATTACATCCTTTTGGATTCAACTTACATTTTGTAAATAAATTTGTAGATTTAGTAAATAATCTTCAAATGCATATTGATTTTTATAAATTATATAGTTCGGCTTCAACTCAAAACCAAATCAAATTATGAGATTAAAATTAATAACGTTTTTAAATAATTTTTCTTATATATAAATTTTTATCTATTCTACTCTTAATTAGTATTATCTTGTTTTATATAAAATTTTTACTAAATTTCATCTCATGCATTTTTGGATTAATTGAATCCCATTCCTAATGATAACTTGTCTTTTGATGACCCTAATGTTGTTATATATTATAAATATTGGATTTTATCCATAAAAGCTTATATTTATTTATATCTTTCAATACATAATATACTTTTCATTAGAATTGATTACCAATCAGATGGATTTATTTATTTTCTTATCAATATAGATGTTATATATATATATATATTATGTTAGGTTAATTGATAACATGATTTATAACCCTAAAATTCATGTTATATATGGAAATGGAAAAGAAATTCTTTGGGAAGTGGTATGAAATGTTTTTTCAGTAACATGGTATATTATGGAAATTAAAATTGTGCCAATCGAAAATGATATAATATTTTCATTTAGTGAGAAAATATTGTATTTATTTATTAAAAAATTTGATATTTTAATTACATAAAACATACTAAATTTTTAAAATATTCATATTAATATAATCATAAGGTTAATTTATGATATTTTTATGAAAAGATTGAATTCAAAATTGAATAGTGAAACAATCATTTTTTATTTAAAACAATCTATCTATTTAAAGAATCTAAAAGGATTAATTTTGTTTTCAAAAGGAATAAATATAATATAATATCCCTTATAATTTAAATAATCCAATTATGTACATTTTAATAAAAAAAATCTGTTAAAACATATTTAAATGTAATATTTTATTTTAGAAAAAAAAATATTTGGTCTTTAATGTGTTTAATCATAATAAATAAAATTAAAAAATATTAGTCAAATATTTTAATTAAATTAATATATTATATAATAAATAATTTTTTTACAATTCATTTAATATTTTTCTAAGCATTTGATATGAATTATCCATGTTTTATGATTAAAAATAAATTTTATAAGAAGTTGTTTATGTCTTATTTTATGAATTTATTTTTAAATTAAAATTACACCACAAATATATATTGAATTTGATAATATTTATTCCATATTTTTAATTTGGATGATACAATTGTTTTAAATAAGACACTTCTATTTTTGACCAATTTTATTAGTAAATATGATAAAATTTAAAACCTCAACAAAAAGTAAATTGGATAAATATAGGACAATACTAAGTGTTAAGGGTATAATATTTCATCCTAATGGTTATAGGATGAATTTAATTAGACACATAATACTTTATGCTCGAAATTCAATTTATAATTGACACATGTCCATGAAAAATAATTTTAATTATTTTAATCAAAGAAATTTACAAAAAAATAGTTTCCTTTGTTTTGAATATATTTTATTTTTCACGTAAGGAAAAAAGTACAAATTATTACAATTTATTAATATTCAATCTTTTTTTATAATGAAATTATTTTGATAATAGATTTTTTTTGTATTTTTATTAATTATATAATTACAATAAATTTTTATACAACATCGATGCATTTTTTCATCAATTAATTTAAAGATATAATAAATGATATTAAAAAAGATATTATAATTATAATTTAAGTTATTTTGTGGGTTTTAATAACTATTTGGTTATTGTAATATTTTATTGTTTTGCTAATGGATTATATTCTAATTTAAACATTTTATTTATTTATTTATTGTAAATTTAGGGGAATAGTGTCTAAATTTACAATGATGATATTTTATGAAAATTAAATTTTATTAAATTATATATAGATAAATAAAAATATTAAAATAGAGAAATTATATAGTATATGGTTATAAATTTAATACATTTCCATTCATAGGACTTTTTGAACAATTTTGAATGATAATTAACATATTAAAATTCAATATTTTGAAACATTTCAAAAGTTCGCCACTCCTCAATTATAGAAGGGAACCCCCTCGGTCCCAAACATACACATCATTGATCATTATTGATTGAAAAAAACTAATAAAATTTCTCTTATATACTTACCTATATATATTCTAGAGTTTTTTCCTTTCCAAAAACCATTACCAATTCATGTTGGATGATATTTAATGGAGTCATTTACAACAGGATGTAATCGCTTAAAATGATCTCATTCATTTCTAATATTGTTTACATATTTAAAATATATATATATTTTTTATAAAATAATTATTTTATTATCCTAAAAATTATTATATTTTGTTATGATTATTGTAACACAATTATACATCTTTTATAACAAATGTGAAGTGAGTGTATCTTCATGCATATGTACACATTACCATCTCCGTATAGCGACATGAATAATTTATCATCACTATATTTTATGAATGGGTATAATTATGTTTATAATTTTTTATTTGGTTTAAATTAAGTAATTAATCTTTTGTAATTATAATATAAATTACACTTTATTACTTTCCAAACCATTGGAAATCGATAATGTTGTTCATGCGTATGTGTGGATTTCCACCTCTACAAAGTGATGTGATCTATTTTTAATTTCCATTTTACATGGATTGTAATATGAATATAATTAATGAATATATATGTTCTATGTAACTTTATAATCATTCTTTAGTGTTTAATTATTATTTACCTTTCATTCATTCCATCAATGAATAAATGAATACATTATTCATGCATGCATATGGCCTACGAGCTCCATGAATGGTTTAATTAATTATTATAACTATAAATTATTGTATTCAAATAAATATTTATATAATAAATATATATTATATTTATATAATAATTAATATTAACAATTAAATGGATCAATTTAGAATGTACAATGACCGAAACTAAAAACTGAAATCCCCATGATATACAGAAAAATTAACACCAAGAAATAATGATTTATTGATAAAAGAGGTGTTCAATAAATATAGTGGGATAATATATTATATAATAAGTATAAAAACTACTCTATTATATTATTATAAAACAATTATATTTATTATAACGAAATTCATTGTACTGCTGTAGAAAAACACGCGTTAAGGGAATTTCACCCCAAATTGACATATTTGGGAAATATCATATCTATTGCTCAATAATATTTTATGAGGCACATATTCAGCCCCTTTATAATTATATATCTTTATTGTTTTTATTATCATGTTTTAAAGCCTCATTAATACTTACTATTTCATGGGGATTATGAATTAAATAGTACGAAATAGGTAATAGATTTCATCTAACTATTATTTCTTGGGAACACATCCCCAATTAATAAAATGATTCATTTATGACTTATAAATACTTAACATTAATGAATTTAATATGAAATATTTTTAGTTTTATGTATATTTACATATCCATATATTGTCCCTAATTTCAACGTCATTATGATTCAAATGTTACAAAACTGATAATGGATTTATAATACAATCCATTTTCAATCAAGATTGCATATAATTGAATTTTGTTAATGAAATTACATTATCATTATACGTTTATTCCATTAATTTATATTCTTATCTATTAATTTTTTGTGATTATATTTTTTAATTTAAATTTCCATTAATTATTTAAGAGATCTAAGGAATTTTGTTTAAAAAATAGACTTTATTTAACTCTTCAATCAAAAATATGATTTCCTTTAGTATATATATATTCTAAAATGGTTTTCATAAATGGTTATATGATTATCATAAGCACTTTTAATGGAATTTTTACCCCTTTTAACATTTTATATTAAAAGTGTAGGATTATTTATTATGAATGCAGACATTTTCTAATTTTTTCCAAAGATGCTAAAGGAATAATTTCTTAATGCATATGACATGAATATATTTTCCCACCATAAAAAATATTAAATAATTTTTAAAATTATTTCACTATTTAAAAAATTCCAATAAAATATTTTATTATATTTTTCCATGGTTATTATTTTTAAAAATATAATTTTTTTTTGAATTGATATTTTTATCAAGAAATGTCCCATGTGATCATTAAATCTAAATTTACATCTAATATGAAATCCTTTGATTTCATCTAATATTTACTAGGGTTATGATCTAATTATTTTGATTAAAATATTATTTTGAAAACCATTTTCATAATATGATTTATACACTGATGAAATATTTTTGAAACCTATTTCATTTATTTGGGTTCTAATTGGATGAAAACATTTTAGACATGTTTTCATTTCTTGTGTGTCGATATGGTGAATGTTTTATCTTCTTTTGGAACACATATGCATGATTTTCTTTTAGATAATGGTGGGAACTATATCCGCAATAAATACTATGGTAAAAGAATGATTTCGTATGAGATAAATTGTAATGTGATGTAGAGTGAACTATGTTCAGTAATGGATTTTATCCACAATGATAATATTGGAATTAAACAATTAATACTATGACGATTTGGGAAGTGAACACATTAATATATTATTGTCTTGGATAATATATTTAAATAAAATTAAAATTATTTTCTATGGTTTGTTTTTTCAAGAGATCCATGATTTATGAAAATGTTATTCTATCATGGATCATGTCCATTAATCCCATTATGATTCCTATATTATAGATTGGAATGATTTATTCCATGACACGTGATTATTGTATGTGATATCAAGTTTATTGGTTTCAACTTATAAACTCATGTTCTAATACACATTTTATCATGATCATGTTATATGATCATTGATATCTCTATATTTAACCCCTAATAAACATTTGATCTCATTGTACCTTTTGTGACCATTAAATTATGTTATGAATAATGATATTATGTATGATCTATATATGAATGGTTCTATATATGATGAACTATAGGAAATATGATACATTTAATTTATAAACCATAGTATTATCTACTGATGTATTCGAGGATTGTAAAAAATTATGATTTTAGAGTGGAAGGAAATTTTTTGTAATGATCATTCTTCTATTTAGATATTATATCATTTTATTAATAGTATGGGACATTATATTTGGTAATATATTAGTATTTACTTATACATTGTAAACTACTATGATATAAAATTAGCGTGAACAGAGGGTATTATTCTATATTGCTTATAACATCCTAATGTTTTCGAAGTTAGATAGGATGTACATGTTTAAACCAATTGTGTCATTAATTAAAAATGAGGTCTCATGATTTATAAATCCTATTAGTGATTTTTCATGAATCCATAATATGAATGTTTCAAAAAAAATTTGCTTTTATGTTTTAGTCAATGTATAGAACGAGGAGGATTTCGATGAATATTGATGGAAAATGTATTGATGTCCCTCATTAGAATCCAAATGCAACATGATAGAGAATGTGAATATTTTTTTATTACTAACTATATATCATATTATATGATTACGAATGTTAACTTTTATGAGTTTCCCAACACACATAACAATAAAAAATATTTAATTTCATACATACCATGGGAAAAAAGAATATTTAACTTTTAACATGTCTAGGATTTTTGATGAACCACTCAAATAAATTTCTCATCGGAACGGTAATGTGTTTTGACTGTGGTAAAGATGAAAAAAATGAAATTAATTTCTGATAAAAATGAAATGTTTGGTTAATTTAATAGATGATAATAATATTCTCCCAAATGTATCATCATCGGTTGAATATTTTGGAATTATACAAATAAAATTAATTGGTGGAATACTATAGAAATGAGTCAGAAAGGTTGTATGTGTAATGGTTTTATTGATGATATTGATGAGACTACGAATGATGTTTTAATGGTATGGGTTATTTTAACTATATTACATATATTAAAAGTAAAAATGATGATTAAATTTATGATTATGAATATTAATAAAGGTTTCATATTTTATATTTCATGAAAGATGAATTAGAATATAAGATAATTAATAATGTATAATTGTTTTAGAATAAATTTGAATGATTTAAGTGTGTTTATATTAGGATTCACACATTATATTGTATAACTGTTATAATAATGAAATTAATATTACCAAAAATGAAATATATAGTGATTTTTATCAAGAAGGTTTTCATTAAGGATTTGAAAACATATTTTTAATGGTATTAATACCAATTTATCTGAATTTAGATTTCTTGAGAAACATTTAGATAAAAAATTACTAATGGAAAGGATTAAATTTAATATGTGTATGATTTTGTGTTAATACAGTTTATTATTGAAAAAGACAATATTGAAGTTTATAGTTATGGTAACCCTGAAATTTGTTTGTGATTTTATAAAAAGTGATTTAAGTCACCACTTATTATGTTTATTTCATTTATTGACTTATGTAAATCATTAAATAGTTGAATTTTTTTATTTAATAAGAATTGTGTTAGTTTTGGAATCTTATATAATATCATTTAATTTGTAATTAAATGTTATAGATTCCATCATAGGTTTATATGTTTAAGTATGATCATAATATCATGGCAATCAACATCCCTTTTAATGTTTTATGTTAGGGTATTTTGATATTATTTTGGAATTTACAAACCATTTAGGTTAGGAATATGATTTCATGATAAATTAATTGTGAACTATAGGATTGTGTCATATAGATTATCGTGATGGATGAAAAGTGATGCTTTCATACGAGATTTTTTCAGATTTATTTACGGTTAAGATAATTATTGCCTTTCTGGATAATGTTTGAATTAGATTAAAGAAATTATTTTTTAATTTTTATAAATTAAATGATTATATCATGATTTAAAATGATAATTAATGAATTTTTGAGGTGTTTAAGGGGGTTCAAGTATATATAACACATATGTTTTATAATAAATGTAACATGATTTATTTTTTATGAGGAATGAAATTATGTTTTTATTGAAGATGAAATTTGAATGCTCTGACATGTCCTTTGTGGTTGAGAAAATATATATGATTAACATTAATTAGGTAATTTAATATGTATAGTTATTAATTGAAATGTTCTAAGTGGATCCTTTTTTATTATTATATAAAAAATTGATGTTAAATGTATTATTTAACGGTTTATTTATTTTCAGAATTATATTGTTATAACCATTATTGTTTTTCAATATAACATAAATATATTAGGATTTTCTTTTTAAACATTTTTTAGCTGTTATAAATTTGTTATAGTGCTTCAAGAATAAAAAATCATCATGAATACTCATACTTTATAGAAACAAATAAGATTATAGTGTAAAATGATAAAAAATTGATATTATACTTGTTATGTAATAGTGTCTCCTTTTATTCGTTGTTTAAATGGTAATAGAATCCAGATACTATAGAAATATGATAATAATAATAAAAAATGGGTTTATATTCCCCTCAATCACATGTTAATTTTTAAACCTCATCAATTCATGGGGTTTTGGTTGTAAAATTTCTCTTCACTATGTTTCTTTATGAATCATTATTATTCCACCAGAATTATTGTCCACATTAATGTCCATATTTTCACATACAACAAATTTTTTCATACTTTTAAACACAGTTAAGGGTTATTTAAGATAACCTTCTTATTTTTGTTTAACTCATTCCAAGAGATTAGTTTTTTAATCATTCTTCCGATGTGGGTTTCTAACGAAGGAATTTTAAAATATGAAACCTTTTATGATTATGAACAATTTAAAATTTTGTGTTTATATTTAATAAATGTATAATAATGTAACAAATCAATATTTTAAAAAATAGTTCCCGTTAAAAAATTTTATTTGTCCACTGTTATGTGTTAGACACAACATTTTTTTAAAAGAACAACAACATATTATTGAAATATTATTATGTGATAGTTATAACCATGACATTAAATTTTCATGTACAAATATTATTAAATTATTTATGAGATATATAAAAATATCAAACAGAATATAAATGTAATGATTTTTTAGGAAATATTCATTCAATTTTCAAAAATTGTATATCATGTTTAAAAACTAGAATTCCATTAAAATAATTCTATGAAAATATTATATCTAATTTTTAATTTTATTTTAAAATAAATATTGAAAATTAAATAAATTTATAAACTCGTCGTATTTAAATTATCATGTGATTAATTTAAATTTCATTTATAAAGATTTAGTTTCTATTAAATAGTTCAAAATATAGTTTTTTAATAGAAAACTATAATTTTTCAAAGATCTGAAAAAATTCATGTTTTATTGAAATGGTTTAAAGAAAAAATTATATCTATTATGTTACAAATATTCCAATTATGTTCTTCAAAATCATTTTTATGTTGGAATTTGGTGTGAAAAATCTTTTATACTTAAAAGGCAGATATCTGGAAAACTATTTTTATGAGGGAAATTTTTTTATATTAATAAATTATATTATTCACTATAGGTGAAATAATTTTATCAAATAAATATGGTCAATATTCATTCAAATATGTTAATTTTAATTTAATATTTTTCTGAATATACAATACAAATAAATCATGTTTTATGATTGTGTATTTATTTTTCTATAAAACTGTTTTCTATAATTTTTACCTTTTATTTAAACTAATGTTATTCTGTATAAATGTATTTAATTTGAAAAATATATTACATATTTGGAATCATGAATTTAATATTAATTAAATATTCCTATTTAATTACTAACCAATATGAATAGTAACTGTGGTAAAATTTATCAGATTCGTAGAAAGTAAAATGAGTTAATTTAGTTTAAAATTAAGTGTTAAGGAAACAATATTTCAAACTAATTATAATTGGATGAAGATAATTTTTCCCATAGCACATTTGGTTCAAAAATGAGTGATTTATTATAAAATTATCCATAAATATTACTTATATATTATATAAATCAATGAATGTAAAAAAATGAAACTCTTATTGATATTAATATATTTAATGTATAAAAATATAGAAAACCTAATTATAAATTAATAATAATAATTATTTTTTCCATGATGAAACTATTTTTGTTGTTAATAATTTTTTTATAATTTTATTAACTATTTAATAACTATCAATTATTATACATGATCAATGTAATATTTGAACTGTTAAAAAATTATAATAAATCATTTCAAAAATATAAAATGTATTATAACATGAGTAATTTAGAATTTTCCATGAATTTTATTTGTTAATATGAAATATTACTATTTTTTTAAATGATTATATTCCAATATAAACTTTTTTTTTATGTATTTTAAGTCATATTATATTGACACTATCTATTTTGAATAAATATATATTACATGAGAATAATGATTTATCAAATTAAATAAAATTAATATAAATATATTCAAATAGTATAAGGTGGATAATATTTGTTTTAAAATATCAATTTTTTACATTTAGAAGCCATTTCCAAACATTTGGAATGTTTTTGTATTTATTAAAATTTAATCATCTGAAAAATTCTAAAAGTTTCCCTCACCTCAATTCTTAAATTGAACCTCCTACCTCCATTTTTTAGACAACATCGACCCCTATCATTATAAAATACTCAAAAAGTTTTTATTTTAGACATTTCTATAAACATTCTAGTGGTAGTGGTCCTCCCAAAAGAGCATCCCTACGTCCCTTTAGATGAGATATAATGGAGTCCTTTCCAAGAATATGTCATATCTTAAACAAGCGATTTTCATTTATACTCTTCATTACCACATATACATTTTTTCTTATTTATACTTAAATAATATCATATGTATCCTAAATAATAAAAAATTTAATAATAATTTGTGATAAAAATTATTGACTATTTTTTTAATAAAATTAGAGGTAAAAGTATCACTCATGTATATATATCACTTAACGTCTCCACATAGAGATTCAATCCATTTACCATCAAAATAATTTATTTATGAAAATAATGACGGTTTTTATTTGTGTGTATGTTACTAATAAAATAATTACATCTTTTTAATTATAATATAACATAAACCATATAACTTTACCATCATTTGTATAATGGTAACAACATTTGTTTGTTTATGTGGACTACCACTTCCACGAATCGATGTTATTTGTTCTCCATTTCAATTTTACCAGGTTTTTAATAAGCTTATATTAAAATTAATAATGTTATATAAATATATATATATATCATGATAAAAATTCTAAATAGGTGATTTGTTATTTAAATTGATTAATTATATCGATCAAAATATGGAAATAGCAATCGAACATATGTATCACATACCATCTCCACAAACATTGAAATAAATTTTTATATCGCATATTTCATGGATGAATCTAATTATATGTAAATATAATATATATTATATTTATATCATTATTAATATTCTATAGGTGTTAGAGAGAAAATAAATGTACACGGAACAGAACTACTCGAATAAAATACAAATGGAAAACAAAATTATTATCACAACAGAAACATGATTTCTTGATAAAAGGGGTGTTGAAAAGTTATTATGTTAAAAATATTTGATTTTATTAGTTTGAAAATATCACTGATATATAATTATATTAAATTTAAATTTATTATAATTTATTTTATAGTGATTTATATAAAAGGAAAATGCAAGTTAAATGAATTTAATCTCCAATTATATTCTTAGGGATATATGTTTTGTTATGTTCAAATCATATTTTATGAATAGTATATGTAGAACATTTACCATTTACATTCATGAATTTTTTTATCCATATGAAAATATATTTTTCATTTACTTTTTTTCTTTCATGGGTCTTATGATTCAAATGTTACCAAAGTGGTATGGTATTTTCGTTTCACTATAATATATGTGGGGAACATTCCGTAATCACCACATGTTTCTTTTATATTATCTATATATAATCCATGAATTAATTATGATACTTCTCGTTAATGTTATTTAGATTTACATATCTTTATAATTTTTTTACTATTTTGGGTCATATGATTCAAATGTTATGAAAGAGGTACTAGTTATAGGTTTCAATCATAATTTAATTGTGATAGTTTATACTTGAATTTATATTGAGAAAATTATATAATCCCAATATGATATATAAAATTCATTCTATTATCCTGATGTTATTTCATGAGATTTTATTTTTGAACATTCATTTCACCCACTTTAATAATTAAGTTTTAAAAAGTGTGTTTTTATGGAACATTCCTTCATTTATATCTTCCATCTCAAATAATTGTTCTTACATATGCATATATTCTAAACTGGAATTCCAAAATAATTTTATTATTACACTATATTTTTTAAAACTATATATTCCTCTTGTTTGACTTTTACCAAAATTACAACTAATCCTGTTGTCATTTTTCGAATGAGGTCATTTTGATCTTTTTATAGAAAATGAGAATGGAATGTTTCATTAAACAAGTACGGAATAAATAGAAATTTCCACCATCATGAAGCCTCATTTATTTGTATCCTACATTAATATTTTATATGGTTATTTTCAATGAAATAGTATTCTATAATATGTTTGTGTATTTAAAATTTTTTATATATTATTTAAATTGTTCATAGTATATTTTCCTCAAGAAATGATCCATGTGAAAATTCTAAATAATATTCCATATAAGATAGAATCCATTATTGTTAACAATATATTTATTGGTTTTGTGGCCCAATTATTATGATGAAAATGTTTTCATTTACCCCATTTTCTTTCCATATGATATATTATGATGAAACTTTTATGTAACCAATTCTTTTCATGGGTTCTAATTTGACGATGTTTTTAAGAAACCAATATCATTTAATAAGTATTAACATGAGTAATGGTTTAATATATATTTTCAAACATATGTATGATTTTAATTATTTGACTGGTGTGACCGATATATCTCTCCAATTCATTGGGTAAATATTGATATCTCGTGATATATTTATGAAATGTGTTGGTAGTAAATCCACTTTTTATGGTACATTTTCCCCTATGATTGTATTGATAGAGAACCTAGCCTAACAACATTTTTTACAAGGTGAATCCATTATACTATGATATTAATGGAAAATAACATTGACAACTATGGAAACCAATTTTTATTCTTAACTTTGTGTCACAATTCCCTGATTTATTCCAACGTTATGCTCTTATTTATATTTTTCAGTAATTTCATTTTTATTCATATATTTTTAAATTACAATATTTATTCCATGAATTAGTGTTCAGAACTATGTAATTGATGATATAGTTTATAATAAAATGTTAACAATCACATACCCATTTTTTCATGTTATGTTTATACAATCATTATTATCATCTTAATTTACTCCTTACTGAGAATCATAGCTCGTAGTTCCATATGTATCTATTTCTACAATTTATAAATTAAGTTATTACATATTATGGGCTTAATAAGTTTGGTTGTTATAAAGAACTAAGTATCACATGATGTAGTTCACTTTTGAAAAAAAATTTAATGTTTATTACTTTATAATAATATACATCTAAATATATTATTAATATAGTATGGAACGAAATGTTATGTAAATAATATTTGGCTATTTATAAGTGATATCTATGTATGAACCATAAGAATATATATTACAGTGTTCTATATTTTGGTATATTAGGGTTTGGATGGTGAAAATATACTGAGTGGTTATATAATGTCCTTATCTGATCCCACACACTCTTATCTATGTTTAATGTAATTATAAATATCTTATATATAAGAGATAGTCATCCATATGGCTCATGGACAATGGGTGATCCTTTTTTAGGTTATCTAATACATAGAATATCGAGGTTTGTGTGGGTTATCCAGAAATTTTTTTTCAGGGAATTCATACAAATGAGTATTGTTTTAGGTCATTTTGACTTTTTTAGCTAATACACATATGTCAATATATGGGCTCATTTCAATATCTCTCTTAATTAATATATAGTTGACTAAATTTATAACCATTATGATATATGGTTCAAGTTCAGGTTTCATATTCTTTTAAAAACATGATTGATATTATTCCCATATTTGTTGATGGATATATATATATATATATTCTTACTAAGACCATTATTGTGATGGAAACTTTAAGAAAAACACATTAACTTGTTTTAAACCACCTAAATTAGAATAAATTTTTATCAAATATAAAATCTCTAACTCACAAATTTTTTTCCTTCCTCTAGATTCTTGGAGGTTATCTTGTGTTTGGTGATTACATGTAATGTGTATCATATAGAAAACTCCTACCACATACGTTACATGAATAGGGAGAAAAAGAGGATAATTCAGCTTCAATTTTGATTTGGAGGAAGATTATAGAATAGATTCTCTATATCAGATCACTATATGGTCATACATATAATTGTACATTTGGATGTTATTTTTTTTAGATCTGTATATAGAATTTAGATATAAATTTAATTTTTTTGAAAAACCCCCTAAAAAAAATTATGAGGTTGAACAACATTATTTATATTTCCATGTCAATTTTTTCACCGTCTGGAAATGAATAATTTTATTATAATGGATTTTCATAGATTACAGTTGGTTGTGAATATATGTATGTCATTGAAGTATTACTACATGAGGATATAGTCCTAGTATATAGCGATGATGTGGTTAGTGATGAATTATATATCATGATGTTTAGTTATCTTATGTGTAAAGGTGAATCATTGTGTATTAGTTTGGTTATAGAAACCATTGTACTCCAATGAGAGAATGTATAGTGATATATTTTGGGATTTCATCACAAATTTTATTCTATATTGAGGATGATTCCATGATATATGGGTGATTATAGAGTTTTGAATAATGTTATATTAATTTTGGGAGGTTGATGGGTCAAATGTAGTACAGATCACAACCAATATGGTGAATATTGTTTTTGGTGAAGATTAAGGTGTTGTTGGATCTCGATAAGTCCTACATCGAACAATGTATGGGCAATATAGAGCTCATAATTAGTGATCAAGAATTCTTTAAAGTCTATCCTCATTATGGTATGTTGATTTTTGGTCACAGGAGAATGATTTCTCCTCAATTTATCTATTCTTTAGGGGTTCTTCATCAGCAAGAAATGGATGTATATCTAATAAATATTTTAAATTAGATAGATCATTCCAAAATTTTTATTCATATTTCATACATTTTCCATTATAATCTATGCCTTAATTTTATATTAGATAAATATTGAAAATGGTGATATATTCATAAATTATCTGATCATAATTCATGATTTTTAATTAAAGGTTCTACATATTCAGGACATTTATTTATTTTGTATCTTTTAATGAAATGGTATTTGAAAAAAAATGTACATTGGAATGTAAGTGTTAATTACATGATCAATATATTGAGTATATTTTAATTATAATTAATTAGGTTAATATTATTTTATTTATGGTATAATTTATTATGTAATGGCTTTCAGGTGTTTTCCTCGTGTTTTTTTCTGTGAAATGTTTTTGTTAGAGATGTATCTTTTCGGGGTGTTTTGGTTCCCAATTTCTCATGTAATGTATAGGATTATTATTTATTATCAAAAATAATAATTTTATTATAGTTATCTAATGTAATTATGTAGACCATTATTATAATTTAAATCTCATTTTTTACATTGGATTTGATGAGAGGGATTTTAAATGTTATTTGGAGGTGCAGAATGGGGTAGTTTCTAGTGGGAGGCTAAAATACATTTTTGGTGAGAAATTTACCATAAGGGTGGACTTATTTGTGATTTGGATGTGGTGGAAGGATAATTTAGTATAACAAAGTTAGTGATTCTATTTTTAGTTTTGGTTAGAGCATTTTGGATGTCTGTGGATTGGTATTGGCCATTTTATGGGTTCACTCTAAGATATTTATATAGGAATGATTGTTTTAAATAGGGAGAGGAAAATAGCACCTTTGGTCAATTTAATGGTGTTATATACTAGTCTTGGAACTTTTTTGACATTAATATCATTATGATTATGTCTTAAATAATGAACATGATTCCCCAACTCCATGGGGGTTCAATAATGAGAGTTAAGATCATGGTTGATTTAACTATTTAATAATCTAAATCACAATAATGATAGTTAATTTTTTTTAAAAAAAATTGGGATATATAGACTACCAAATTCAGTATATTGTATTTCAATAAATTATAACACAAGATATGTTTATGATCCAGGACATAACATAGGTTTTAAGACCCACCATGTTGTGGGGAACACAATTTTTCTTTTTTCTTTTTTTATTGGACAATATATTCTTTGGATTATAATTATTACATCATCTCAAACACTATATGTCATAAATTCCAATTTTAAAACTATTCATTCATCTCCTTATTAATCCTAACCCCTTTATTTGATTGGTTAATACCTTCATCGAAAAAATGTGATAATTCTCTACTGTATATATTTTCAACTCCAAAATTATTTATTTACATTCACCTATTTGAGTTCATATAAGGGATACAATTAGTATTTTGGGTCTGTGGAAAATATCACGATGAGAATCTTCTTTTACTAAGTCGAATAGTGGATCAATTAATAATTTTTGTTAAATTATCCTTAATTTTATCATTTTTATAGTTTTGTGTTAATAATTATTTTATTGAGGCACATGGGTCGAGACATGATCTTCTTAAATTATTTTAGAATATTTCATAATCTTGATTTTAATTTTATAGACTTGAAAAATGTATTAAATATAAATATGATAATTAATTTTATAAATAGAATTGAAATGTAAGTTTAATTTAATATATGACATATGTAAAATAATTACATTGTTTATTTATTGATTTTTATTGGTTGGCATATACTATTATGATAAACCATTTTGACTCCGAATGAAATCATTGGACCAATATATTTAAAAAATATATTATCCTAAAGTTAGTGATGAAGGTATATATTTTGAATATTAAATCATTATATTGATCATTATTAATTGGAATATTATCTAACATAAAAGATTTTAAAAAAATAGTAGATAGTCTGAATTTCAATTTTAGTTACTATAATATGATCTTATTTGTGGGGTCATTAAAGATGTTGATATAGTTATATTGGGTAGTTTTTGTGGTTGTGTTAAATGATGATTTATGATAACTAATTTGTACATGGAATATGGGACATAATTCTAGTGACATCATGGTTAGGATGGCTATTTTCATTGTTTTGTAGTTGTTGTTGTGTTTTTTGGATTGTTAATTATGTCCCTTAAAACATAGTTTCTCAATATAATTATATAATGGTGAAATGGAATAATGAACGAGAAAATAGAAAAATTATTATGGGTTATCGGGATAATATGTTTCTAGAAATTGAATATAATTGATTTTATTAGCACTTTAATTTTTAATAGAAGTTCGGGATTAATTGTTTCAAGGCTAGGATAAGTCAAATCTAAGGACTAGTAGTTTAGAATAAAAATTTTATAATTTAATATAATGTGGTTGGAAGTCAAAAATATATTTTTATTTATTTATTCAATCATATCAGAATATGTTATATTTTATTGTTATTATTATGTGCAGTTAGGAAGGGTGCTTTATTAGATCTCAAAGTGGTTACAAAAGCAAGGTGTATGACCTAATGTCCAGGATGTAAGGATTGTAATGTCTTTTTAGTAAAACCATAAGAATGGTGTTGAATATTATTATTACATTTTTATTTTCAATTTGAGTCTTATGGTCCACTCCTCGAGTTATGTAATTATATAGATGTCTATAGGGTATTTAGTGTCTTATTTTCTTCCCCAACATATAGGGTTTAGTGTAAATGTATGGGTAACTACTCCATATTCTAGAATCTCTATTAAAATCATATTATAGTCTATAATGGATTGAATATTTGATTTATGGGATATAATAGATCAATATTAGTGTTCTTATGATGATAATGGACCATGATTAGTGTTATTTTGGTGTGGTGTAATGTCGTAGTGGTTGGGATGAAAAGGGGAATGCATGGTTGGGGGAAGGAATGTGGTTGATATAAAACTTGTTCACGTGTACACATTGAAAACAAATTAAAACAAAATATATCATAAATAATTTTTTTAAATTAACCAAAAAACATATAAAATAATGTTTGAATAAAAAAATGGACATGAATTCATGAAATTCTATTCATGCTATTGATGTTAAAACAATGAATCCTTCCAAATTTCCAATAAACAAATTATACTTGTTTTGAAAATGATATGATGATTTCATTTAGAATAATTTTTGAAATAATCTGATATGGATAAAAAGTTTTCAAAAATTAGTTTAGAAAATTATCAATCACTTTAGGGAAAATTTTTTGAATACAAGGATGAGGAAGAAATATGGTTTACAATAGAAGAGAGAAATAAATATGATTTTTCATGAAAATGTTGTTTTTGGATATTTAATCCATTGAGCTAGGAAATGGAAATTAAAAAAATTATTCATTATAAATAATATATTTAATGGAAAATAATTAATTATCTAGATAAAGGGATCATAATATATCATCACTAGAATCAAACTTGAAAATAATCCCAATAAATTATGATATTATAAAATAAAACCCAAACCACTTTAGTAATAAAGAGTAGAAATCCTCATGAAAAAATTAAATTAAATTAAAATTATTATATAATATTAATAAATAAATTCATTATATTACATTTGACAGGGGATATTTATACCCCTCATAAAAGAAGATTAGATTATAACATGACAAATGTCCCATAGAAGACAAATTGAGATAAAAATATCTTACCTTAATCCTTGACATCATAGATGACATAAAAACTCATATAACATAAGTATTGGATTATTATTCATATACTAGTACTCCATATGTTTACATATTATACAATATATGATAAAATATGACCTTTTATTACCCATTTATTAAATAGTCCTTTATAAAAGCATGTTTTGGGTAATAACTGCTTTCTTTTCCATGTATGTCTTGAATTTGTATTATTTTTCCTCAAAATCTGAACATAGATCTATCATAACAAGGATATTAATCATTATATATGTCTCATAAATATGAATTATATATTTATTTAGTGTTATTCATAAATGATATAGAATGAAAATGAAATACAATATTCATGGAGGTGGTATGTCGTACATAAATAAAAATAATTTTTCCAATACCTTTAAAAAGGAAATTAAATAAAGGTCAATAATATAATATCATTAAAAAATAATCTTTATTAAATATATATTAAATATATATATTAAAATTAAACTCATATCCTTCATTAAAAAATTTTAATGAAAAATAATAACATCTATTTACGGGGAGGTATTCCTCCATGCACACGAGCGATTTTGTCTATCCCCCATGGAATGGAATATAAGAAGTTATATGAGATATCTTAATGTGATAGTTATAATAAATTTTTTATTTTCATATATATTAATTCAAACTAACCTTACTACCATCCATGTAAAATATAAATTGGATAACACATCACATCTGTTTGTGAGGTGGTACTCTTCCGAACATAAGATAGAAAGTTTATTTTACCACATGATAGACGATGATATTGATATAGTTTATTAAATTAGAATCTAAATATATAATTACATGAAAAATACCTTATTATTATTATAGTTGAAATATTTTTAAGGATTTAATGGAATAAAAACAGTCAAAATGCCGGATTAATTCCAATTCAATTTTTTGGAGAACCTCTTTCTGTTTACACATAAATACTTCATAGGAGAGATTAGTAAATAAATTAATACCTATAATATGGGTTTAGGGAGACAAGGAAAAAATATGGGAAGATATTTCATTAATTCAATGTCTTATTGATGTTTTAATAGGAGATAATTGGGGCGTACTTTTACAATTGGGGGAATACAAATCAAATTTTTGAAAAGAATAATGCGCCCATGTTTTTAACGTTACAAAAAATCAATGGCTCATTATGGAACCATATTGTATGAAAAGATGAAATAATAAAATAAAATTGTTTCTTTTCACGTTTAGAGGTTATTTTAACCCTTTTCCTTTATGTATAACCCCTACTAAAGAAATTTTAACTTTATATATAATAATTAATTTTTAATTTTTTAAAAATAATTATCGTAAATAGTTAAGTTAAACTAATTAAATAATATTAATTATTATGATTCCATATATGTAATCCGTTTTTTCAAATTCCATTTATTGTATTGGAATCTTTTCATTTGAAATTAAAATTATAGACATGAATAAAATTCAATATTTCCAACATAGAATATTCAAAAAATATATATCAACATTAAATATTTAATTGATTAAAATGAAATATTTATATAAATAAATATATAATTTATCTAACGTTACATATATAACTATTGTGAAATATATTTCATTTTATAATTTTTTTGAATGAAAATCACTTTAATAAAAACCTATATAAGTCACTATTCAATGAAACATTTATCTCTTTATAAATATCTCAAAAATTCATCAAAAAGATAATTTAAATTTTGATTTATGTAATTATTTTAATTTTTTCAAATAGTATTTTTAAAATAAAGAAAAAATATTTTATAATAAGTTCAATGAATTAGGGAAAACAATTTTTTTGAATAATATATTATTTAAGCATAAAACGAGATTATATTTATTCCATTAATAGAAAACACGTAGGATTAAATTTAAACATTTTATTGAATATAAAATTTATCAATTTAAATAAAAATTATTCACTAAAATTTATTTTTTTTACGTAAAAATTTAAATTGAACATTAGCCAGAAAAATAGTATTTTCAGAGAAATATTTCCTTGATTTTAAAATGCCTTCTATTTCTATTTAAAAATAATTCATCAAAAAATATATAATTTTATAAATTATTTAAGCAATATCGAACATTCATTTAAAATTGATAGGAGATATATATCAAATTATATAATAATATTTTAATTATATTTAAGGATTCATTAAAACACAATCCTGATTGTATCAGAAGATATAAATTAAATTAAATTTAATGGAAAAATTATTTTATAATATATTTCTGTGTTATAGTGTATTCATGTCACAATGAGAGAAAAGGATGAAACCTAATATGAATTATAAGGATATTATAACATGAGTAGAACTATGTTTGATGTTGGTACACATTATTGGGCCTAATATTGGATATCCAAACAATAATATGTTTCTTATGTTTTTTTTGGATTGAATCTTTAATTCATTATTTTAAAATAAATGTTATCGGAATGTGGATTCCATTATATAAAAAATAGATTTGAATTAGAATACCCTACATTGATGTGGGTTGTAAATGAATTGAATTCTCTTAAAGACCTATGATAGGAGAACTTGGATTAACTACCTATAATATAAGGATACAAATCAACCGAGACCTAATTCATATTTGGTCTCCGCACATATACGAATAATCTTCCATGGGATATGGAAATTATTTGAATAGAAATCAAATTGTGGTAAAGGATGAATGGAACATGAATATAGTATGAAAACCATAATTTCCTAGTGTTCCTAGATTAAAAATAATATCCATACTACAATCAGACATGTACTGGTGTGGATATCTCCATGTATTATTATTCCAGTGTGATAATATCATATTCAGTTGTTCATGGGATGAGGAATCTAATAATCACTATATATCCTATAAGAATAGTAATTAATCCACATGTATTTTTTAAGAGGTCTTATATATATATATAGATGAATCCATTGATGTCGGATATGATAAAGATGTCAATTGAAATCTAAATGTTAGAATAGTAGAAACAAAATGTGAATGAAAACATAATAACATGGACACGTGAAGTGGTCCCATTATAATGCATAACCGTGTGACATCTTGAAATGAAAAATTTTAGGTCTCATAAACTAGGCATCATCTATATGGATGATGTAATTTGTGGTTGGGCCAGAAATTAGAGATACATGAATCAAAATGCTTCACAGAATAATTTTAATAACAATACACAAAATTTGAATTAAATTTAATTAATAGTTTGGGAGAAACATGACAGCAGATTAGGAGGCCTTTTATCATTTAAAATTACCATGGATAATTTAATATAATTTTTGGAATCTCATATAGAATAATATTTGTCAAAATGATATAATCATACTTTGAATGGACTACTCTATGTTTTTATGTTCATTTTTAATGGATAATATGTTATGTTTTGTTACATCATGCAATGTTGGCTTTGGAATCATGTGTGTATCAATAATGAGTCAAATGTACTATATTAATCATCACAATGAATTATTATATAGTCCATGATGTGAGTGAGGATAAAAAAATCATAAGATTAATGTGGAATTTAATTTGAATTAAAAATAAGCCATGTCCAGTTGAAAATCTTGATGTTGCCACATATTAAGTAAATAAATTAATTATTACACACATAGTTCTTATAATATGAATACAAATTACATTTGTGAATTTTTTATATGAGTTTAAAAAAAATATAATCTTCTAAGTAGATCTATCTCATGTTTTAAGAAAATATATCTAGAAAAAACCCATCATATATTGTAAGTATGGTTATATCTATTGGAACACATGTTTTTTGGTTTAATTTCATTCAACTATGTCTCAAATGTTTTATAAGTAATTTCATGTGGTGATGACATGTTCAAAACAATTCATCCATTTAGAATATTATTTTAACAAAACAATATATCATAATTTTTTTAGGATAAATATCATAACATTTAAATTCATGCATAAATTAATTTATAAATGTATCATGAATTTACGAAATTTACACTTTTGAAATATTTTATTTTATGTTTTATGTGATGTACCATCCACTAATTTTAATAAAGGAGTAAGATCAGTTAGAGAATACCTTATATTTGGTTTTTTTCACTCACATTATGGGTACATATTCACTATTTTGATCATGGGTATATTGAGAGTTCGTAGATTTTGGGCCAATAATCATTACAAGAGTCATTGTATGATAACCTTATTATTGATATTCTATGAAACATGATTTTGATGGGTCATTAGATTGTGTGAACATCATAACATTTCAATTTCATCTAAATACTAAACATCTAGTTGTATCTAGGAAATCTCATATTTCGATAGGTTATTATAGATGGAACTATAAAGTTAGTGTAGTTGAACCTCGACATGAAATAATATTTATAGCATATTCATAAGATAATAAAGTCTCTCTTGTTTGTATGTGTGGGTTTTGGTGTAATAGTATGATAATGTATATTAGAATATGTCTTTCCATGGGTTGTATTGTTTTTCTAAAAAATTAATAATAATTTTATATGGAGATTTTTCAAAGTATGTATATATCCATTGGCCATAGCATTACTGTGGGATAAATAGTTATATGGGATAAAACAATCCTCATAAAATTTCATGAACATTAAATCATAAAAACAGTTTTATTATCTGCTAATAATATACCTGGGACACAAAATCAATACACTATAATATAATTCGTGGAATATATGATATCTTATATTCACAATTCTTTAATTCAGATGGCATTGACAACATTTTAGAAAATATATGTTGCATTATAATGTGTTGGAATTATTTTGGTTTTGCTGGTGGGTATGTTAAAATAAAAATAGATACTCATATGGAAAATGATGAAGTGTAATTTTAAATTTTCAGTATTTCTAGCTGATAATGGAAAATTCGGTATGTATCCCATAATCATGGTATATATTTGTGAACAAAATGTAGTCATGAACCACAAATGTCTAAACATATAAAATTCTATAGATTTGATGGAAAATATTTTATTTTGAAATTTAAGCATGGTAGGTGAATTTATTTATTTATTACATAAACAGAATCTATCCTACTACAATTATTATGAGAATAATTAATTTTAATCCTCTCTTATATCATAAACTCTTATAATTTTGGCCATCATAAAGGAAAACTTTTACTACCTTCCACCAGATCTTCCCCATATTTTCTTGATTAGTTCTGGTAATTAAATTTGGATATTATTCTAATATAGGATGCATCCATAAAAAATTTATATAATTTAGATAGGTAAGGGTTTTTCCTCGATCTAGCGATGTTTCAGAAATTATAAAGACCCATACTCATTGGTATATTTCTAAAAACATTCATCAAAAACTAACATTGGTTGAAATAGAGATGTCTTAATAAAAACATATATATGTTTCAAAATAATTCAAAAAATATATGTAACAATAAAAATAAAATCCAAAAAATGATTTTATTGCTTCTTTGTGCACATTTTATATAAACAAATTATATTTTGATACTCCAGAAAAAATCTATATAATTTATCCACACAAAATAACTGTATAGAATTACCATAAGATTTATTCATCTTCATAACAATGGTAATTGAACCCTAAGAATTGTGAATGATCAAACATATTTTAAGGGTTGAAATAATTGTCATATAATCACTTTTAGATGATAGATATTTGAGAAGACATTAATAAAAGAGAAATGTCTTATTTAAATGTATGTGGAACAATTATAGTTGTTCAAAAGTCATAATATAAGGATTTATATTCTCAATTGAATAGACACATGCCATGGAAAAAGAGTGTGAGATAATAAACATGATATATTGGGAATAACATTAGTCATATGAAAATTTTTCATGTAATTATAATATAGAAAAATAATAATAGTAGATAGAAACATAATAATAGATAATATTATAAAATATTCTATATGTATCACATTTACAAAAACACATATGAAAAATATACCATTGTCTTGGTGATAAAAAAATATTCCAAATTAATATAAATGAATCATGTTTATATAATATAATTTTAAAAAATTATACATTTATAACATTCACATAAGAAATGTGGGAAATAATATACCATCATTGCATTCATACACAAAAACAAGTGAACCAAGCTACCCACATCACATTCACTAAAAAACATTGAAAAGAAATATATGTATCACATTAAAATAATCAACATGAAAAATAATTTACCCGAATAATATCAAAACAAAAATATTAGGTGAAAATAGAAATGACTAAAATTTATAAAAAAATAATGCCCCAATTTTTTGAATCTAAAACTATGTTCGATAAATCATGTGATATGCAACATCAATCCCAAATAACTAATGATTATTAGAATTCGATCGTTACACCATTTCAATTAAAATATTGATAAGAATATGTATAACTATATTACTAAATACATATATTCCATATTAAACTAATATATAATGAAATTTTCTTTTTAAATAATAAATCAATTTTTTGTAATTTGTTTTTGTTCATTAAAATATATTTTCCTCAAAAATGGGTTTTATATATTTTTAGGAAAAATATATTATAACAATTTTATATAAAATTTATAAAATATAATTGATAATAATAATTTCATATTTGGTTTCATCATATCAAAATTACCTTAGTGTAATGTTTTGGTATTTTTTTTTTAATATAAATACTCTTTGGTGAATAGTGAAAATATAATTTTTATCAAAAGTTTCATATATTTTGATAAATAAAATAATTTAACAGTAAAAAAATTAATTTTATTTTATTTAAAGTCAAAATAAGTATTATTTATTTATATTTAATGATATTATTTATATTTTAATCACATATATACCATATCTTAATACAAATGTATTTTTATGATTAAAAACGCATTTTTCAAAAAACTATCCTAAATACATAATGTTTCCCTATTATAATTAATTAAATTAACCCTTAATTATTAATTACATAAATGAATTTTTATAATATATATATATATATATATATGAACATGTATTAATATAATAAATATTACTTGATATATAGTTAAAGTGAAATCTTCTTTTAAATGTAATTTGGATATCTTGGAGAACTGCTTTCCATCATGTGTGTGATTTTTATAATAATATAAATTTGAAAAAATATATGAAATTAGTTTTATAAAAATTATTCAATATTTGAAATAATCATAATTAGTATTAGGTTATAAGGACAAATTATTTTTTTAAGAAAAATTATATTATCAATAGTAACTATTTTTTACCACAGTTAAAGGAAAATATGTTAATTTAGGCTTATAATAATTTGACAAAGGCTTGAAACAAAATAAGTATAATTAAATTAATATATATTTTTCGTTTTAATTAAAATTATTAATATATTTAGTACCTATAGTATTTAAATTATAAATTATTATGTATTCAGTTTGAAAAAATATATATTTTGATATGATAAAAAAATTGTAATTTAATGGGATTTGAAATTTTAATTTATATATTCATTTTTATGAATTAAATTATATTTTAAATAAATTATATTTTCCTAATATAATTTTATTAAATAATTCTTATTAAATATAAAAAAACTAATAATATTTATAATTTCAAATTTATTTTTTATAAATGTTCATAATATATTATTGTTACAAAATACATGTTTTCTCAATATATGTAAATTTTATTTTAAAAGTAAATATTCATATTTTTAGATATTTATTTGGATAAGAATAAAATAAATTTTGAATTCAAAGCATCAAATCTATCTAATGATAAATGATTTAATGATTTTTTAAAATAGTAGAATTTGTGGGTAAAAATTAAATATAGTATCAAAATATACTTTGTACAATGACCTAATGATGATGTAGAAAGGATGTAATAAATAATATAATTTGTATTCATGAACAAATATTTTATTTAAAATTAAAATTAAGTAATATTTATTTCATTATATTAATTTAATAAAGACATTCTGAATCCTTCAAAAAACTATAATATATTTTATGGTTTTAAAACGATTTATTTTTTAGTATGACTCAACTTCACATCACCAAGGATATTATTTTAAAAACATCTACAAGTGTAATTGTAAAATAATTAAAATGAATCCTCTTTTTTTGAAACCATTGGTAATAACCTTGGAATATTTTTGGTTTGGGTCAATTTATTCAATAGAGTCCAAAACCAATGTTTGAGAAATCATAATGAATTCCACCCGCATTTCCTATAAAAAAACCAAATATCAAATTTATGTCAACTAAAAATAATTTTAGAATGAAAATAACGTGACCTCCCCTCTCTATGTTTCTCCCACTATTCACCAATATCTCATGAAGGCCCTTCCAATCATTTTGATTTACACTCTTATGGTATGAGATATTTTACTTCTCATATTCCTTCATGTTTCATCATTATATTATACCTTCTATTTCCAATTCCTATTACATATATATCTTTTATCATTTACCTATTATTAAGAATTTTATTTCCAAATTATTGGAGACCTAATTTTCTATCATCAACTCATTTTATGAATTTATAAGCAACACCATTATTTTTCCAAAATTCCATAACAATTTTCCATGAAAAACTATTGTGTAGTGAATACCTTTACCCATTTATTATCAAGGGTGTTCACCTTTATAAACATATTTATATAATTATCAGATACATATATATATTTATTCCACACTCGATGTTTAAATAATAAAAGAATGATAAATGATTATATGTTTTATGATCAATGTGGACTACTAATGCATGAGAGTGAAATGAATTTGATGGGTGTGCCAAAAATTATATAGTGATAATATTTATATTTTAATGTGTTTTTAATGACTCGTAGTTCAAAATTTTAATATTTAAAATTATTTGGGAATATTATGAGTCTATGGACTGAGATGACTGTGATTCTGATAGCTTGTTTTACAGGAACAATTCACTGAAAATGTTATGTTTTCAATAACTCTCACATGTGGATTTCTTGAAAAAGTGGAATATATTTTAAATGGGTATCGAGATCAGAAATCCAAGGTCACTGTTGAGCTTAAAATGGTGGATCTAGCCTTGGAGTGACCTAACATTGGTCAACATAGGTTATCTGAAAAAACTCACCAAGGACATAACCGAAAAAATTAAATAAAAAAATTATATTTTAATATTCTGATAACGTATGAATGGATACTCTTATATGAAATACGATAGGACTTTTGTGTTCATAATGTGATTTTTCCCCTTGGTGAGGCCTAACATCGACTTGTGCTGGTCGGGTTTGAAAAACAATTTTGTACATTTTTATGAATAAAATAAACTATAACTATATATTATTTTGACATTAAATCGACATATTTTCATTTTTTTTCAATTAAATGAAGAGATCAGAATGGATGCAAGGTTTGAGCCATATCCGTAGAAATTACCTTGGGGATATAGAGTGAATCCTTAGATAATTATCTAGGTAGTAACAAAAAACATCGAGATCAGATATTGTTTGTGGTGGATCTCTAAGGACAATCAATCATCGACATGCACTGATCCATAACCCTTGAAGGATTGTTGTTTCTTCATGTTTTCCCCATTCATGGTATTAGTGACGAACTCTGTTCAATCCATTAAAAGATTTATTTATGTATAAATAATTGAAGGATATATGATAATTGTAGTGTCTATTAGCAGATATTGGTTTTAAATTATTCTATGTTTTTCATTTTGATTAAGATAAAATGGAATTAAACTAAAAGAATGTTATCATTCAGTATAGGATAATTATTGTTCTTTAAATCTCCCCCTTTCTTCGCACACATCACTGTGGACCTTGTATCCCACGGTTTGACATGCCGGGTGGCTCCGAATGCAATCAGACAACCAAATTAAAATAAAACTGACAAAAGAGGTTGATTCTATGTAGATAGGGATTTAAATAGATCATATTTTTGACCTATTTGATTTTTGGACATTAGAGGTGCCTCGATGATTGGTCGAAGGGACCACTATTTTGGGTCTAGTTATGTGATGTGACAATGAAATGAGGTTGCAACCGGGGTAGTGGTGACCCGAGGCATTGGCAGTGTTGGCAGAATATGGTGTGGCGAGAGGCCTCAAGGTATGTGGGCCACATGGGGCATGAGCCGTGGGCCATGCGGGTCTAGGTGAGGAGGGATTCATGTAATATTGTTGGGCCCTTTATGACTGGTCATGATTTAGGTGGATTGGGTAGGGAAGACTGGGTTGGTATAGGTAGTCTGGGCCCGGGTAGGCCGGGTCGAGCGAGTCGAACTTGGGTCAGGTCAGACTCAGGGAGAGAAGGCATGAACCAAGCCATGGTTTCCTATGGTAGTCGATTGTGATCCACAAGAGATCTAGTAGCCACGCGGACATGGGAGCAACAAGGTTGCTTGCCCGAGAAGTTGGTCATGGTGATCGGACGACCAAGCATGATTTGGTCCATAGGCATAATTACCACCTTCAGAAACTTTGAAACACGATATCATTAAAATTGTATTTCTATTTGATGACCCTTCTGTGGTTTTCATACCCTTACGATTATATCGTCATTTAGATATATCCTAACTGGGATTATTTGGATTTATCATTAAATCTAATGTCTTGATGAGTGAGTTATCCATAAATTATTATGCTTCGACCAAAGATTTATGTGGTGGCCTATAACCTAGGGACATTTTTTCTTAGAGGGACTGTGTGTTTCATAGAGACTATGTGTCTTTTATAGACTGTTTATCATGTGGAGAGTGTGTGCGTTATATATACAGTGTTTCTAGTTGAGTATATCTTTCTTATTGGATTTAGTATATCAGTAATTTCTTGATACACTTGTGGTGGAAATATTTCTATTTACATATCACTAGGTATTATTTTGTGGTATTTCTTATGGAATTCATCGGTTGTATTTTGTTTGTGGTATCCATTCATAGTATTTCATTTTTGGTATTCCAAGGTGTTATTCCATTATGGTATTTCCTTTATCATTGTTCATTTTTGGTATTCATTTATTGTTTAAGTGTGTTATACATAGTATTTTTTTACTCAAACCTACATGGGCATGTCCAACACACATCTAATATTATGTCGATGATCGACCCCTCTGATGGAGTCCTAAGTAAACTATGAACAAGCCGTACTTAATGAGTCCATATAGAAGAGGTGTTTATGAGATTTATATAGTTTTCATAGTACCACTTTTCTTTCTAATTGTACATGTTGTTACAATATATTATTAGGGGGCTTGTAAATGGTCCCAATTTCCATTCTATGAATTTCATTATTGTACACTAGTTGTGTGATATAGTGATTTTCATGCATTTTTTAATCAGTGTTTTCAAATTTCCAAAATTTTGGCTTGAAGATGTGTGTGTGAGTATAGGTACATTAGGATAATGTCTCCCATTTTTGGGATATGCCTACTCGTTTTTAGTCACTCAACCCTAGCATAATGGAGATGAGATTTTGGAAGTTACAGAATGGTCTATTCTGGGACTGGTCATGACAGAGTGGTATTAGAGGATGTCAGTTCTAATTTAGTACCATGAGTCTGTGAGGTTGGTTTGGGAAAACAATGTCAAGTGTTTCGATTCCATCATTCATTCTAGAAAATATATTGTTAGTGTTGAGACCATTGTAGGCATACATTAGGACTTTGGGAACATTCTTTTAGACATATTACAATAAAAAAATTTTGTAGAGAAAATAATTTTATAGGTCTCATATAATAATGGGTTGTGTCTTCTAGGTCCTTATTGAGTCAGCTCTCAAGATTTAATCTACTGACTACGGTACATCTTATTTTACATCATGGTGCCTCCACATAGACAACCTATTAGTATTCCACCACATGATCATGAGGATGATCGACTAGGTGAAAAGACATTGGTACAAGTATTTTCAGTGGAGATACCACCTCCAGGTGTTGCACCATCTTTACCACCACCTATATTGTAGCACATTGTACCCGTATTACCGGCATATGAGGAGTACAAGATGATCACAATTCATGAGATTAAATGATAGAGACCCATTAGGATCTGTGGTGAGCCCGACCCTTAGGTGGCTATGGATTATCTTGCGGTGGTGACCTGATTTTTCTTGTTTATCCAGATCATCATATTCGATAGTGGTCTGGGTAGGGAGCCTTCTACATGGATCAGGAATGATATTTTGGGGTTTTGTTACAAAAACAAATGAGGGGGTGAATATTCCATGGATATAGTTCAATATACTTTTCTATGAGGAGTTTTCACCTTCTAAGATATTTCCTATGAATGTTTAGGAGCTTCTGATACTCTGTTAGGACGACATGTAATTATCTGAGTATTCATCGATACATACCATCTATTTATGGTACACTATGGATGTGATACATGACATGTGCATTATGGATCAGACCTTAGAGTGAGGTCTATATAGGGACATCCAATCTAGCATTATCCCTCTATGCATTCTTAACTATACTGGGGTTCTAGAGAGATCCCTTTTGGTTGAGAGTTACATTCCATGGCGGATACACCCCATGATTGACAGAAGTGGGAAATGAGGAGAAGATACATGAGTAGCGGGGATATGACATTATTCTCCCGGGCATGGATGTTCGAGATGTATCAATAGGATTTCAATTGACATGGGTTCTATAGCTCATGTATGGAAGGGTGTGTCCAGTTAGTATAGAGAGAGGAAATGATTTTCATTAAAAGACATCTGAAATCTCATGAGAGATTGCCCAACCCATCATACTATTAATGAGGAGATAGTGGATGGAAAACTGATGTAGAAGAAGAAATAGGAGAATTGTTGTTTGTTGGGCATCAGACATAGAGGAGGACTCAGTAGGGTAGAAGGAGGTGGTTTGAGTATAGACCTATTACCACTACCACCACGATTGGCTCACTCCAGGCCTAGGGAGCATGTGGAAAACGAAAATTCTCACTACTGGTAATGGAGGCTTATGACCCCAAGGAATCTATGTTTGAATAGACGTAAAATATATATCTTTTACACCTAAGTTGTAGTTTTAATAGATTGATGTGCTATTCATTCAGTTCCTTCCACAAACCATGTTTGGGACATTGAGATTCTGGTTAAATCATTAAATCGAACCTTACACTTAGATACTCATATGGGAGAATAATATATGATTAAAAACTAGTTATGATAGCGTGGCCTAACTCTATGAGGTTAGAGGTTCAGTCAAGATAACTTTTTAGTGGCATCAATGTCTTGTAGCTTCATTCATGGTATAAACATGTTATCCGAAGTTCACTCTTTCATTTAATATTTTAGGTGAAAAGAGTGGTGTGTACATAGTGATGGGACCATGTTTTCTTTTTTTGGGAAAAGGAAATTCATGTAGTACATGATGGACTCATGCATTATAATTTCCAGTCGATTACTTAGCTGTTAGCTAGTCTCACCCTTAGTGCACTGGATGATATGAGTACTCAACATCATGTAGTGCTGGAAGAGTATAATGAAGTCCCTCTTTAAAATGTTTTGGGTTTACCTACCCATATATAGGTAAAAATATAAAATGAAAAATACCACAGGTTGACACAGATTTTTACATCTACATATCAGTTGGCTCACATAGAGCTTATTGAGTTGAGGGCACAATTGGAGTACATGTATAGGAAGGGGTTCTTGAGATCTATTTATTAGTCATTGGTATCCCTAGTTCAATTATCCAAGATGGAATAAGAGAGAATGAAGTTATGTGTAGAGTTTTGGAACCTAAAGTAGGTTACTATGAACAACAACTATCCACTGCTGAGGATCAACTACCTCTTTGATCAATTGGGAGGGGCGCAGTAGTTCTTGAATATTGACCTCATATCTAGAAATCACCAACATTGAGTATAAGATTTAGATATGAAAAATATGACCATCATATGTTTTTATGACCAGAATGATTACTTGGTGATGTCTTTAGGAATGAAAACCTCTCTAGAAATGTTAATTTGACTCAAGAATCATACCTTTCAACCTTACATAGACCTCTTCAAGGTGGTCATTTGTGACGAAATTATAGTGTATTGGTGTCTGAAAAGGATCATTATAGATACATGGGGATTGTCATGGACACACTCTGAGAGAACCACCATTACATGAAGCTCTGGAAGTGTTGGTTTTAGATTCCAGAGATTTATTTTTTGAAACATATCATTTTAGAAGCTAGTGTTGCGGTTGATCTAGTGAAGACTGAGACAATGATTTCTTGGGATCCACCTAAGAGTACTACCGAGGAACGAAGTTTACTTAGATAGGATGGTTAAAATTTGAGGTATATACCTAGATTTTCCATAGTGGAAAAATACATAAAATCCTTTACATAAAAGGGGAATCCTTTCACTTGTATGGAGAAGTCCAATGGGTGTTTTCAATAGTTTAGTTTGAGATTTACTATATCTCTCATCATGAGATTTACAAAGGAGGGTACCAAGTATGTAGTGTTATGAAATGTATAAAGAACCAGTCTTGGGTCTTTATTGATGTAGGGGAAAGTGGTGATTGCATATGGTTAATACAATTTGATACAATATGAGAAAAGTTGACTGATCCATGATCATCAGTTAACTATGGTAGTCAATGATTTGAAGATATAGCGACACTACCTGATGGTCGAGAAATTTTGAAATCTACTCTGACAACAAGTGACTAAATTATATCATATAACACAAGGATTTGAACATTAGAAAGAGGATATGGAGAGAGTTCCTCTTTTACAATGAATTTTATATTATCTATACTCATTGGAAGGGAAGTGTGGTGGAAGATTCTCAAATTTGGATATCCAGTTCGCAGTTGGTGAATGAGGCATCCCTGAAATTGTCCTCAATAGAGATATCCTTTTTGAATGGTGAGGGAGAAGCTTTCCTCTAGTCAATGGTTGTCACATCTCCACTCTTACAGTGAGTTAGGTAGTCACATCTTGGGTATACTAACTGTGAAACATTAAATGAATAGATTTCCATAGGGAATTCCTCTAATGGATATTCAAATAGTGGGGAGAATGCCATTTTATTCATTGGGTTCACAGTAATACAAGTGGTGTTATAGTAGTATTTTTTGGTCATTTCATAGATCCCATTTGGAGGTATATCCATGTTTGGTATAGATTTACTAGGATCTACAATAATAGTTTTAGTGGTCAGGGAAAAATAATGTATTTGGGAATTTTGTTTCTAGTTTAATCACTTATAAATAGGTGAATAGTGGGCACCAGGATCCATTGGGTTTGACTCTACCCCTTGAGTTTCATCAAACTAAGTTGGATGGGATATTGATAGATATCATGACATGTTTACCATGTACTCCTAGGGGACATTAAAACATATGGGTGATTTCTGACCAAATCACCAAGTCAGACAACTTCTAATCCATTTGAGAGAAGAGTTTTTTAGAGAGAATGGATGCCTCTACATGTAGGATAGAGTTCTACTCAAGGGACTTCCATCGATGGTAGTCTCAGATCATGATGCTCGCTTAACATCTTGGTTGTTGAATCAGTTAAAGGATGTGTTTGGGAGTCAGTTGTGATCAATCAGAAGTTCTCTCCCCTATATGGATGATTATATTGAGTAGACCACTGAGGTTCTAGAAGACATGTTGCGGTTGTATGTGTTGGATTTTTTTCATATATGGTAAAGTCAACTACAACTATTATTGTATCGAACAACAACATATATCACTCCACCATTCATTTGGCACCATTCGAGTCCATGTCTAGGAAACCCTACACATCGCCACATTGATGTACTAATAAAGTATAGTCAGTACTAATGTGATTGTATTTGGTGCATGCTACCATGTAGAAGGTGTAGATCATCCATATATGGATGAAGGCTTCCTAGATCTGAGATACGTCTTTTGATGATAGTTGGTGTAGGATGTTTTAATTTGAATAACATGAGAACATGTTCTTTAGGGTATCAAAATGACATGGGTTACAAATATTTTTTCAACGATGTATGTTATCTCTAAGGTTCATCAAACCAATCTTGATATTACGTAGAGTTTTTGAGGTGGAATACCACATGTCTATACCTTCGTAGTAAAAGTGGATACACAACTTCTTCCATGTGTCATAGTTTAGGAGCTACATGTATGACCCCTCACACTCCATTGAATGGGGTTAGATGGACATCGTGGATTAGGATACTTATATAGAGTACATGATCGAGATCACAGATTAGAAGGGGAGGACCCATTTTGGGTGGTTGAATCCTTTGGTGTGAGTCTTGTGGTAGAACAAGAATCTCTAGGACCTCACATAGTATCGGGATGCTTGGATTCGTGCCCAGTTCCGTTATTTTTTTGAGTATCCCTTTATTTTGTCTTTCAAGGATGTGAAACCCTCTGTTTGGTTTACTTTTATTATTCTGATTTTCATATTTTTTAATATAAAATATTTTGGGAAATGCTATAGTCCATGTGTTGTGACGGAATGCGTTTATAAGGCCTGATGTTCATGGAACAATTCGTTGAAAATTTTTATGCGTTTATTAGAACACGAACCTGAAAATACTGTTATTTTGGAATATTTTTTAAATGGGTGACCAGATCATAAATATGAGTGCACCGTGATATCATAATGATGAATTTACCCTAGGAGTGACATAAATTTAGTTGGCATTAGTTCGAGGTCAGTTTCTTGTGTTTTCATCAGTTTATCTCAGGCATTTAAGTTCTAGTGTGTACACTTCGGTGATCATGTATATTGTCCTTATGGATGAGACATCTTTCATGAGGCATTATTTATTTACTATGAGGTCTCATATGATGAGATATACATTTTCCGTGTTCATGAATGATTTTCAAAAAGGTTGGGAGTGTGTCAACCTTATGAGGTTTCTAATTGGAACCAGTCACGTAGTGATATGGGTAGCTGAGGTGGTATCTTCCTTGAAATCATGTTAGTGTTGAAATAGACCATTCAGATTTTGGTTATGGTCTACTAGGGATTGTTAACGGTGGTTGTAGACTGACAATGCTAGCTACGGGGGTTCAATGATGAGGGATTGTGTCCCATTGGATCTTATTGAGGGTTTAGAGTGTTAGTGTTTTAGGCTACATTTACGGTTTTTAAACCCTTTATTTAATTTCAATTGCACTAGTTCTCCATGGTGCATGTTTGTTAATGGACCAGAACCTCTAGTGAGCACCCTGATATAGGATTCCAATTGGATATCACAATTCTTATCGCATATATCAAGGATTTACATTTTATGGACCAACATCCTTAAGGTTGGGAGGATAACGCAACATGGGTTTTTCTTTTCATGATTTAAAATGATCTTAAGAATATTTATAAATTCAAGCACTAATTTGGGGAAAGAATACAAGGGTAGGGGAGCCTCAGCGCATGATATTAAATATATTAAATTTATTTTATCACATGTATGGTGTTTTACATGAAACGTGAGTAACACCTGAGATAATTGGTAGATCATATTTATGAGATCACGATGGAGTTCAGAACGTCACATTTAACATAGGTGTGACCTAATCTTTTTCAGCGCTGGGTGTCTTGTCAGAGTTGAGTCAGGATGATTTGTTATGAATATATTTGTTTTGATAAAATTAAAACAAATATCCCCTCCCATCTTCTCCAACATGTGCACAAGAAGGAGGAGGTCAATCCTACATTTCCTCTTCCTCTCTCTTTGACCAGCAGATGTACCATGCCAAGGAGGTGCTGCCAAGGGTTTTCCACATGGTTCTATTTTTGATGTCTATCGTCAACAGATCAAGAATTAGTGCATCTCTATCATTGTTCTGCATCTCAAGCATTGTTTTTTCACCCTTGAGATTGGAGGTTGGAGTATTATATCCCAATCCCACTTTTTATTTATTTGTAATGTTTTATATCAAATAGGCAATCTCTATGGAACCCTTGGGGGTCGATTTATTTGTTTCTGGGTGAACGAGGGTAATCCAAGCAATTTTTAGGGAAATCCTGTCAGAATTTCCAATTAATATGGCATGTAATAATGTCCTACACACTGTCTATTCTTCCCATTTAGTGGGAGGTATGACGTTCAGGTCTACACGCCATGTATTTGGAGTTACATGCCTTACAAGGACCCTCCTTGTGTGTTGAAGGTGAAAAAACTTGGATAGCCAAGTAAGAGTACATGGTCATATAGGGGAACACAACCAAAATACAATGACATGGGGTTTATTACACAGGATTGAGTAAAACAAATGACTAGGTTGTCATGAAACCCAATCACACCATGTGGTATGGTATACACAATGAGTAATGTACAAGGATGGCTGAGCCATGTGATGGAGAAGCGCAACCAGAGGACGGGTGAAGTGGAACATGTCATTATCATTCTCTACACATCATGTATTAATTCACAGGTTATAAAATCATGTAGGATGTATAAAAAACTAGGATTTAGGTTCATTTCCCACTTTGTGTGGCCCACTTTCACACTGTTTACTCCTTGAGGATCATATATTGATCTTATGCATCTTGCATCTCCTTCATTGATTCATGGATTTAGGCTCACGAGTAGCATATGCTGGGTATTTTACTGCATAGAACGTGATGGTTTCATCCATATGGGTTTGGGATACATGGTTTTTAGGCACTGTTTTGTAGGTCGCTTGGATTAACAATAATGGCTAGTTTGGTTGTTTGGGACACCAGGTCTCATTTGGAGATGTTTCGACTAGATGCGTTGAGTGGGCCCCCTAGTCATTGGTGATGTTGTTATGACTTGTTGGATTGAGTGGGTCACCTTATACCATTATCTACAAAGGTTCTTTGTATCAGATCCTCTATACTAGATAATGAACCATCCTTTTCTTCTTTTTAATAGATGCAATGTAGTGGCAATCCCCAACTGTGTTATGTAGAGGGTTCATGTTCTTGTTTTTTGAAGTGAGTCACCTTAGTAAACATCAACTACATACCCAGTGGAAATAGAGCACATGTCACCCATAGAGGCCAGGTGTGATCCCCATGTGTTTAATTTTCCATAGATGGGTTGGTATTGGGGGGACAAATATTTACCCAGGCATCGATCCTCTGCCCATGATGTTGTTCTTCCAGTAGGTTATAGGGCACCCGGTGAGCCATGGGTGGAGACCCCCTATCTGAGTATCGAGATGTGTTTCTTCCCTATATGATATACCATTTAATTTTTATAAGGAGAGTTGAGTGAGTATCGTGGTCCTTTTTCGTGATTTTTCATCGGAAGATTCATTATCGGTGTGACCAACTCTATATGGGCATTGATCACCTACTAGGTCGGTTGTTTAAGATTCGGGATGTTGCATGATACACCTTTCTGTGGCCAGTGTTTTTGTTCTTGGATAACCCAAAGATTATCCTAGGAGGAAACCCCTAATCAAGGGATCAGTGTGTGTTTAGTGACAAGGTGACTTCTTCTGTGATGATATCCATCGAGCGTGCCCTCAAGGTCATGTATAATGAGGGTTGGTCAGGTTCGACATTTAGATTATTTTCCCAATACTGTGGAATCATTCTATTTACAAATTTTGGGTATGGGAAGGATATCTAATGAACTATGAGTTGTCGATGATTTCCCTCTTTTTTTCTATAACATATTAGGGATTTCTTTGGTCTTATAGTTGTATATGTGTTCGGAACAGCATGTGAACATTATGAGTGTTTCGTAGAAACTTCGAGTAGTTTACCATTAATAGACTATAGTCCGGAATATGAGGCATAGTGATGAGTATATATTGTTATGTTTTAGGAGTCCCTAGGGTATGTTTTTCTTCTTGACATTCTACTGACACAAATATGTCATGTTTTGTTTTGAGGAGGATGGTATCGAGATGGAAAATCTCTTTCCATTGGTATCCCTCAGTCTAGTTTGAGATAAATAATACCCATAAGTTTCTCTCTTTTTAGTTTGGTTTCTTGGGTACCTATTGAGTATTATTATAATCACACCTACATTATCATTTCCCACAGGTGTACTATCTTATTCATAACACATTTCCTTTGATAGACTCCCAGATGGATCTGGAGTAGAAAGTGTGCAATATCTGGAATAACCTGTGTTTTTTTTGGAGCCGTAACATAGTGCATACCAACAAGAGATTGATAATGATCCCATCTATCTGAGTCTGTTGGATTATTTTTCAATTTTCTTTTAGATATCTTTATATTTCCCATTTTCTAAATTTTATTGTACACCGGTTTGGGATAGATTTATGCATGAATTTTGGTTTTCATTTTTTATATCTCTTCACTATTTCATAGAGGGTTATGTGGGACTGTACGTACATGTAAAATAAAGTAAAGAATCCCTCTTGTGTGATAGCCTACTCGATGCAAGTCTCTAGCCCCTTGCCTATTAGAGGTGCTCTTAGGGAATCACGGCTCGAGCTCCGTTGGGTTGGGTCATGACATGAATAAATTTCAAGAGGTATTTTCACATCATTATTAAGAAAACTAATGATAAAATTATTCTAAACCAGTGAAAAAATATATCCAAAATATTTTTATAAAAATTACTTGTAAATCCCTCTTTGAACACATTTGATAGTGGGTTTTTAGAAAAAAACCCAATGTTAAAAACATTCTTGTAGAGAATTTAAGTCAGTTTTATAAAAAAGATACATATAAAGAACTCAATCTATCACCCTCTTAAAGGATAATCAATTTCATCTTATGAAGAATTATGTAGAAACTTCAAATTCCAACATCACTAGTGTTATTATTTTTTAAAATAGAAATTTAACAGTAAAAAAACAGAAATTACAATTTTTCACTAGGGTTATATGCCATTTGTGACAATAACTGAATATAAAAGATCAAGAGGATGATAAAACACCATGAATGATAACCATGTACCATTGGACACTGAGGAATATATTTGAGTACATTGGTACAAAATATTATAAACATATCATTGTACTATAAATATTTATTCATCTATTTAATAGTAATGATCAATACAAGTATGTTCTTCTATATATTTTATTATAATGTATTAGGATACATCATTGTTCTTCTAAGATAATACTAATTTTTTTTTCTTTGCTACACCATTCTTCTATTTGTGGAATGTCCAAATAGAACACCTTAAGATTTCTACATTTATGATTAATGGATACCATTTCATTGGAGATATCAAAAACATTGATTTTGGATATACTTTTTTATAACATAAAAAGTATTCATATAATCAATATCCCATATATTGAGTTACCCTTTCTTCATAAAAACCATGAAAATAAATAATTTTCATAGAGGACTACATATAAATAATGTTATATTAGTGAAGTAACAATTGGAATAATTTTAAATCATTGATATTTCAAGGATGCATATATAGTATCATTAGTGTATTTTAGGGTCATATTATAGACCAAAATTGTATATAATGATGAAAATTAATTTCCATAGTGTAACCATAAATGTGAATTTCTAAGAGTTCGTCATCAATCTATGTAATAACTAATTATAGAAAACTCACTAAATATATATACGGTTATCAAAAAAAATTAAAACATGTCTTCTAGATCAATTATTAGTCACTAAAAAATATTCCCATATATAATCTTCAAGATGTGACACATGGAACATTTATATATAGTGGAACATTCGAATAAGACACTTTTTAATTATTCTATTGAAATATTCCCATTGGATTTCATTTAAGGCTTTGGATTCCTCATCTTCAAGGGCTATCTAGATCTACTTATTGCTGGATTAGTCATACATGAAGGAACATTCAAAGAATCCCATAACATTAATGGATATATGTTGTATGGATGGGTCTATGAAATTATCCTTAGGATCGTTTGGTTTGAAAATCTTAATGTAAATAAATATTTGAATTTCTATATTTTTCTTATTAATTTTAATGATGTTTTAAATCCATTTCAGATAATTTACCTTCCTAATTTATGTTTTCTTTAATGATCCTATCAATTTTATCGAAACATTAGTATTACATGTTAAATTAATTATCGCCACAACCAATATAAAGAAATTATTCATTTATATTTAACCTATCATATGGGTATACATAAAGGGTTTTAATCTACTACTCTGTATGTGTATACATTAAAATACTTTATGACTGTGTTTAAGGATAATCATGTATTTATTTGTTAACATAGGGTTAAAGAAGAACTAATAAATTGAGACTATATATTATCCTTTGTTACTTCATAACATTTTTTAATCTCATAGATAGTAGATGATAAACTATCCATTAATATTTTAGAGGAATCCACAATATATTATTGATCATATTATTAATTAGTATTGACATCAGATGTATAATATATACGAGAATTTATAAATATTGTATAAAATATTGCAGAGTATTTAGAAATAGATTATGGTGATGTAAATATATGTTATTCCCATTATAATGAAATCATTATTCAAAATGATTGGTCTCATATAATATAACCAACACCATGAGAATGGGGGGAATACATTGAAACCCTATTCTCTACGGATCCTCTTGGGATTCATGTACATTTGATTGACGAACCATAAATATATATACTGAATAGAAATCATTAATGTATTTTATAAAGGCTATTAGATTAGTGGTGGATATCCATGAACATTGTGAATATCGTATTCCCATTAATTATTTGTTTCTCGATGAAAAAATATCCTTGGGAATCCTATGATATAATAGTAAATGAATTTTTTTTCGTTACTTATAATACAAACTAAATTACCTGATGAATTCGCAATTTAGGAGTTGAGTACTCAATTTAGTTAATTGGAAACATATTATATTTTTCTACATCACCTCATAACACAAATTAGAGGAAGGTATAATCCATTAGAGGAATATAAAAAACGTTTTTATTTAAATTTGTTTACTTACCCTCATTTAATAGATCTATACATAAATTACTTGAAACACAGAGGTACTGTTGCCCAAAAATAATACCATGTCTTGTTAGTTAATAGAATTATTCTGCTTTTAATAGTATGAACATCACAGTACTAAATTAATATAGATTAACCACTATCCTAGTAAGATGTTGAATGAATTCTTGTAATGACTGAACATGAACACTGAGTAAGAAATGTAGCCTCTAAAATTCTCCATTATCTTGATATTTTCAAGCATTCATTGTTATCTCTTTTCATATACATGTATTTTCAGGTTGAAGGAATAAATTCCAGGATCCCTTTAAATCAAATTTCCTAGGGTTTAGATCAAGATGAGGTCAATTCAATAAATACTATCAATTAGGGAATGATATATGTCTTTTTCATCAATTATATCATAAGCATTCAATAGTTTGTTGTTCTTAGTTATTGTAGCCTCAAGGACTTGTACTATGATGGAAATGACTATGTGGAATTCTATTCAACCAATATATTTGAAATATGGATTCAATGTAAAAATTTAATACCAAAAAAATATGAATTTTAAGTTTCCTTTGATGAGGACATCCTTGACTTCATTTGATATGTGAATGATATATAAGACTTATATCCTTATCGATATGATAGATAAGTACTTTTTTATGTCATAATCATAACCAAGGGACCAGAATTTATTTCTATGCGATTGTTATCTGGTCTATGGACTTAGTGGTGGTGGTTAAGATTATGGTAGATCATTAATATATTATAATATAGTGGACATTTTCTAGGTTTATTATTTAGGATGATCTAATTCTACAACACCTTGATATTGAATAGAAAACTACACTTCTTTGGCCAATACAGAAAAATAATTTTATCTTAATGATCCCTAACTAATTTATTATTAGATATTATTTCATTTTGGTGTATTCAGTGTTCCTTTCTCTATATTTTAGTTAAATATATTTCATCACTATAAATGAATCTTGAATGGTTATTTATGCCACAAAATTATAACCTATTACATCCTCGACCACTACATCATATTCCGATATTATTTATTTAGAACAAAGGTTAATATTAATACACACCCTCAATGAAGGGGTCTGTTATTTTTATGAAAATGATTGATCCAAATTCAGACAATTTAAATGAATAAAATCATGTTTGGTGTGGTGGTACCCATCTTGAAAATGATGGGGACTATAAGAATGATAGGATTTGAACAACATTTGGATCATAAAATGTATTTTCCTTTAATGAACTTATCATTTCAACATTGATCATGTAAACTATTAGAGATTTTGATGATGAAGATTTCATACTTAATTCCATAGGGGGAACTATGGTTATTTCATGCTGGTTCAATTGTTTTTAATGTATAGCATGCGACATGTTATATGATTTTATGGTCAAAAACTCGTTGAATTTAATTTCTTGATAATCTATGATTAACTTCCACTCACATTATTCTTATAGTATGTTATAAATGATTCATACCACATGCATAAGTATTATTCCCATCAATGCATACCTTGATTAATCCATCATTTGGATTATATCCGTAATGATAAAGATGAGATGGATGTTGGTTCTTAATATCTTGTGAAATATTAAATATTTTCTAAAATTATTTATTCTTACATTATTGGATTTCATGATTTTTTTATAATTTTAGTATATTCTTCTCAATTGAATTGATAAAATATTCTAATATATTTTCTATTCAAAATGAATTTAAATTAATTCTTCATTACTATATCTTAAATTGTCTTAACAATTTTTTCGTTTTTTTATGAGGTTGATTTTTCTATTATAACCAATAAATGGTTGGAACCACATGTTATTTTTTATATTTGGACACAGGAATGTAATTTGAGCCAGGATGATTCAAACATTATATGGAATATATTATTCATTGTTTTTTACCATGTTCCAAAAGTACTAATCAATATTTTTCTGTTGAGAACCACATTAAATATAAGAAAATTTACACTGTGAGAAAAACTTCATGGAAACAATGAGAATATTTTCAAGTGAATAATTTGTTCTATCAAATTTTCATTAAGTTTTAATATTAAAATATCTATATCTCATATTACTGAATATGTATATTTATTGAATAATTCTTTCCTTTCCACATTGTGAATATGTATGTGACCCTCTAATTCTCATGTTGATTCTAGTTTTTGAGGTATAATATTTTTGTTCTTCCATTTTTGGAGTTAAATTTATAGAAAAACTACCATAAATTATCATATTGGGTAGTGATAGACGGGCCTAATAAATTTTTTGTTAGATGAAAATAGTTCAATCCAGTTTCAATATGTTACATATTAACTCCAATAAATCATATTTGTCATGTATTCTTAGTATGGGTCAACATTAAGACATGATTTTTGTGAGTTTTTTATATCTCTAACATTATTTAAAATATATAGAATATTTTATATAAAAAATTGGGTTCCATATGAATCATATTAATGTATTCAGGTATATGTTTCCTTTTTTATGGAATTGATAAATGAAACACAACCATGTTTTACATTCATGATGTAATAGTGTAAATGGATTCAATGAGTTTAGGTGGAACTCTGAAATGGGATGATTACTAAGAAGAGATTGTTGTAAAATCCTAATATGTTTAGATTTCCAATTATATTAATTAATATGTATCACATGTCAGTCTGGTGTGGTCCACTTAAATAGTTATAGTTCTCTACTTATTGGAGAACGAAATTGAAACTACACGGCATTCAGAGACAAGAAATATAGTTTTCAGAACCCATATCTATTTTAATGGGATTAATCTATTCATATTTAAAATTAATATCATTATTATTATAAATGTTCCTGTGAAGAATATTTTACAATATATGGGGTTGTACTTAGTGGAAAAAATACCTCTTTTTAATTCATCATTATTTTCCCTGATCATCTATTCCCCTATTTTATAATAATAAATCCACTCTTCAGCAGAGATGGTCTCAAAAAAATTATATATTTTATAGGATATAGATACTCTTTTCCATTTATTATTTGTCAAATCCTTTTGGATAAGAAGTAAAAAAATATTTTTAAGAACCCTTATATCCTTAGTCTTCATTTAATGTCAGGTGTCCGTGGTATATAGATATAATTTATTACAAATATTATTTCATCATAAGTCCTCATATTTGTGACTTTCATTATCTATTTAATGTTCTAAAAAATATATAGTGTTCATGCTAATGAAATTAATAGATAAATATACTATTGTTGGACTCATATCATCACTAATATTTTTAGGGGATTTATCACTATTTGAATATATTTTAGTAAAAAATAATAATAATATTTAACATTTTCCTTCTTAGTGAAAAATTCTAATTAATATCCCTAATTATGGAAAAAATATAACTACAATTTTTACTATGTGTAAATTATTGTATGAATAATTTTATAGATTATCTATCATCATGTACTGACCACTCTCTTAATGAGAAAGATGTATGATTATTTAGAAGGTTGAAAAAGGTGGTTTCCAATAATGATTCTCATAGTCTAGAGAATATTGATTTCTTTAAATTAATTGGTGGAGGAAATGATTATTTATTTATAACTAGGTCTCATTTTTTAATTATATATCACCATTAGATCTAATATCTGTTGTGAATTTTATGATCTCTCGGTATATCATGCTTGTAAAAATCCATATTGACCAGTCTGATGGAGTAACTCCAATAATTCTTTTGAGAGAGTTTCCATCATAACCATATTAATTTTTTTTCTCAAATATAATATATTGATATAATTTTAATAAATGATATTATTAAAAGGGGATTTATTTTAATAATTGATTAATGTTTTTTGGATTTCATATCTTCTGATTGGTGGCATGATAGACTTTTTATGGGACATGATATAGGTTTCTATCAATAGAGTATTTCCACTGGGTGTTCGGTGTTTTGACCTTTTGAATAATGATAATCCACATAACATACCAAATAGTACCTACAAATCATGATCCTGATAATTTCCATATAATAAATGATTTAGCATGTTTACTTATTTTCTGGACCTTTTCGAATAATTAATGTTGTGAAATGTAGTGAATCAAATTCTCCACACTACTTAGATACACACATCAAGTGGAGAGGATTTGATTATCTAGGAATGTTCCATTATACATTCGAGGTAGTGATATTATATTCACTCCCACTAATATTTGTTATTTGGATTCTAGACCATCAAAAATTTGTTCACACCCAATTGGTGATATAGTGTATTTATATCCTCATCATAGTTTGTATACTCTATATATGTATTTTTCTAGAAATTTGTATGATAGAGATTATCCCAAAAAATTTGGAAATATTAGCTCATTTAATCATCTATCACTATATCAAAAATATCATTGTACGTATTAGCAATGAGATATATTAAGAATATTTTTCTAATATACAACAATTCACTCTAAATTACTACAGTGTTTTCCTCATCCTCGACGAGGGATCCTTCATCCTAATATAAATAAACATTTATCAATTTTTATCATTTATATGGACGGTGTTATTATTTAAAATCAAAATTTTTTCATGATAGAGTGTGTGATCACGTGAAAAAATAAATGATTACAATTTCATATGGATATACATGGACCAAGATAATGTATTTTTGGATAGTGGTAAGGTTCATGATATCATTGGCATTAAATTATTTTGTTATTTAGAGTACGATGAAAAATTCATAGAATAATTAATATGGGGAGGACCTTCCTGTTGATAAAATGAGTCTTTTAAAAGTGAAACATTAATTTCAGAAACATGTTGTGAACCTTGATTATGATTGATCATCAACATTCAATCAGGGGAAGGACCTATAAATTCTTTATTGACATTATCATAGGGGGGATATTAAAAACATATAACCTAGAGAGGACATCAAGAGTTGTCATATTTTTTCATCCAATGTGGGACTTCATTAAAAATAATTATTTATAAATTTTATATAGTACAACCTCATATATAGTTGATATTAACTTTTTCGGGAGGATCTTCATAGCCTATACAATCAGAGAAACCTCTATGTTATTAATCCATTTTTTCATTCATGGACATCCATAATGAGTATTATTGGTGAGGGAACCTAGAGTTATAAATATCAATGTAAAAGATAGTTCCTTAACACCCATATATGTCATATAATATTGATTAGGAACGAATATATTTTTAAAAAAGAAGTGAAATATAATTAAGATACACAAGTAAATCATAAGGAATATGGATCCATGAATTCCATTTTTTATATCTTGCACCTAGTAAAATAAGTTTCTATATTCCGTATATTGAGTGACTAAGACCACAACCTCAATTAATGTGGAGTCATGAACTATGGGAAGGAATATTTATCAGAGGTATCCCTTAATTATTTTGTACAATAATTTTTAAAAGATTTTTCATTAAATAAATGTTATATGTTTCATGTCTTTCTCGACACACAACACCATTATTTATGTTAATTGAGAAATAAAACAAAAATGATAATATTATTATTTTAATTTTATATAATTTTAATTATATTAAAAAAATAAATTGTAATAAACACACTTCGATGAATAATTATTTATGTTTTCATTAATTAAAATATATTTAATAATTAAAAATAAATATGTACTAGATTTTAATAATGTTATTTTGTTCATTCAAATATGTTCTCATTATAAACAGTTCTTATTAATTTTTTTTTATGTATGTTATAATAAAATTGTATCATTTTTAAAAGGTTTTGTTTTGGGAATGAATATAATTTTTTAATTCTATATGGAAGAAATATGTTAGGGAAATTTTTATAATTTTTATAAAACTATGTTTTAGTAAATAATTATTTATTATTGATATTGATAAAACTATCATTTTATTCAATAAATAATTTCATTTAAAATTACCATTATGTCAAAAAAAATAATATAAAGAAACAAATTTATTATATATTTACAAATAATTTAATTATTAACCAATTAATCAGAATTAATATTGATTTTGGTATACAGTGTCACTTCAAAAAAACTTATTTTTCCAAAAAAATATGTTCAGGTGTAAAGTGTGTTATTAAATTTATTATTTAATAAATTAAAGTTTGAATAATATTTTTATTTAATTTAAAGAGTAAATATTCAATATAATTTTGAACCATAATTTTATGTTTTCTAGTATGCATGCAAGAAGACAAAATACCATTTCATTCTAAAGATTGATTATTAAGAAAACTATTTATGTTGTATTATAGACAGTAATTTTATTATTTTTTTACTGACTTATAATAGTAGATTTTTATAAGGAAAAAACATATACTTAATTCTAATAATAAATATATATTAATAATTTAATCCAAATTTTATTTCATAAATAATAGTAAAAAGAGTAAAAATAATTCAATATTGTAATGGATAAAATATGTTTATTGGGGGTTCAACAAGTATATAACTATGTGGATGCGACATGAACATATATAATATCTATTATATAAATTTTTTTAAACAATATATTTTCATTCAAAATTATTATTCTATATTTGGACCCACTTTCTCATGAAAAGAAACTTATATTCTTGAAATCATAGAAGTAATTCAATATGTATCCATCCAATTACTTTTTGAATGGACTCTATTATACCCCTATATTAATAATATTAAAGCCATCAAGATAACCAAATAATTACTACAAAACCTTAATATATTCATTACACTAATCTTATAAATTTGATTTTTTTTCTAATAAAAACCATTCATGTAATTAAGGTGCCATCCAATGGAGGTCTCTAAAAGTATAGTTTTAAATCATACAATAGTCCTTTCATTTTTATTTCATCAAGAACCTACTTTATTCATGTTTCATTAATCATAAAGTTATTGATATTTTATAAATAATTTAAATATATGTTATTATGTTTATCTAACATCCATTTTATACCTAATTTTGATTATTTAATTATTATATATTATATATCTTTATACTGTCCCATTGAATAGGAAAAAATAACGTCTCTTGTGCTAATGTGTGGAAAACCACCTGCATGAAGTAATTGGGTTCATTTTTCATTTTGTATTTACATGCATGGTAATAAGGAATAATTTAATGAATTTATATTATTTTTTTGATATAATAATTAATATATAAATTAGAAATATTTTTTACTTTTATTTTGATCCATCCACATAAAAGTGGAAACAGTACTCATGCATTAGTAAGGAATACCTTCTCTATGAAGTGATGTAATTCATTTTTTATCTCCAATTTATATTATTGGTTATAAAATAATATACAATTTTTAAATATAAAACATATTTCATGATTAATATTTTTTAGATGAGGTATCCATTATGATTTTATGTGTACTAAAACTAGAAAAAAAACACACACAAGAAAGATGAAATGTATACAACCTAGATATGAGGATTTTAATAATGAGTTATTTTCAAGTTTGTATGGAATTTTATAACAATATAATATATGTTTTTAATAAATATATTAGTTTTTATATTATAAAATTAAATAAATCTTAATTTATAATACAATATTTTATAGTTCTTATGAATCAAGTCATACATATGTTAATGGTTGTTCATCTAAATTTTCTTTTATTAGGACATGTTATATGTTATGCCTCGATTTATGTTTATAAGATTTATATATGTCCTTTTGAAATTTTTAAATAGGGATCCTTTTTTCTAATATTATTTGAGGTTATAATTCAAATTATTTCACATAATGGGTTTTGATACGAATGTTTCCAATGTGGTAAGGGTTTATCTTCTCAATTATTCTTCTTTTGGGACATATGTTGTCATATATGCCTATATAATTTCATGAAGTGTATCAAATACCACATTTATTTTTTTTATCCAAAAAATAATTATTTTAATGTTATTTAATTTTTAATTTTACGTTATTTCTTTCTTAATAAATATGATACAATATATTCTAATGAAAAAGGATTCTACGTTAATAATCACTATATAATAGAAAGGCATTATGCTACTATTAAAAAAAGATAATTTTATATTATCTATCTCCAATTAATATTGGAAATTTTCATCCCCACAAAACATATTTGTAAATAATTGGATTTCTTTTCATTTTCACCTCTCTATGTGCTTATAAATATAGAAGAAATTCTTTAAATAAAACATTCATTTGTTCTCTATTTGGGAGAAAATGTTTTCTCATAATATAAATATTAAATTTAAAATGATCATAAGAAATATTTTACCATTACCCAATTATTTTATGATTTCACTTCTACCCATGATTAGATTTATAAAAAGCATTATGGTTTTTTAGTGTTAATTTTTAGCACTTTACTTTTATATTGTTTATATAAAATGTGATATGAAACATTATATTAATAGACACTCCATGTGTGAATTATCTCACCATTGTAACAACAAATTTATACAAATCATAATTATATGTATCTGTGGTTTTATTTATATAAAAGATATATATATATTTTTGAAAAGTTATAGATTTTATTATTCTGATCATAATATGAAAATGTTGATTTTCATGAGAAATAATACATTTATATATTAAAATCATGTTCATCAACAAACAAATACATTGATATTTATTTTTATATAAGGGTGAAATGTTCCTATATTATAATCATTATTCAATATTTGGATGTTTTATGAATATGATGATGAAATATTAATGAAAAATATTTTATTTTCCATGGGTTAATATATGATGAAATCACAAATGTCTTCATGGTCTTGAAGAATACCTATAAATTAATTAGTATTATGTGATGGATGGATCAATTATAAACCTTCATGGAATGTTTTAATTATCATTGTTTCATGATATCAAAGGTTACATTTTAGGTTATCCATATCCCCAAATATATTAAGAGATAGATTATCACCTGTCTAATAGAGAGTACATGAGAGGTTTTCTTAATACTATAAGTGGGTATATTGTTGGACATCATAAACCCAAAACATTTAAAATATTGTTTATCACAATATTAATATGTGATGAATGTTTTAGTGGGTATAATTGACAAAATATTTGTAGGATTATAATTAGACTACACCATAAAGAAATTATCATATGTCAATGTTATACTACCACATACTATGTACTTTGATCCCTTTAGAATTATTGTTTTATAAAATCTAATTTTTTATTCATACAGTTATGATAAAGATGTATTATTTTATGTGTATGGTTTTGAAATTATAGGCTCGTGTTCTCACACCATTAATATCATATTATTATATAAATGACCATTGATTGATATATCCCTTGAAAACACTTACTTATAATCAAATACCCTACTTTACTATATTTCATTTTCCATATGATATAATGGATGGTTCTGGTTTAGATATTTATAATAAGGGTTCAGGTTCTAAAGTACATAATCAGAAATAGTGTAGATATTTCATGTACTTTTTGATTGTGAATCCCATTTTCTAAGGACACTAAGCTATTATTGTTTTTGTGTGGATAATAATGATATATAATTAATAATCATATATTAATATATAATATTTATAAATCTAAATCATCGGTCACCAAATACAAAATCTCTCTATTATGAACCTTATAATATCCATATAAATCATATGAATAAGATCTTTGATATGTGCCAACTCTTTTATGTTTTTGGAATATGTCAATGAATTTATGGTGTTGTAATGGGAATACGATCACATATCATAAATTAGAGTGGAATATTATATAATTATTCATGGGTTTTAGGAGGGAATATGATATTATTCTGATCTAATGTCTCTACTAGGATATGTTGTGGAATATTTATTGTGAACAATGTGATACATGATCAGGATTTGATCTCTATGGGTATATATCAACATGAATCGCCAGAGTGGTCAGGGTAATGTGATTTCATATTGGATACAACCAATATATTCCAATGGTATTCTTGAATTCAATAAATAATATGGAAATGTATCATGGTCTCTACCAAAATATTCCATCAAGCTTCACTAATTTGGATAATAATATGAGCATGCTCAATTTTCACATCCCATGTGTATTAGTGTACTACTTCAAGGTGATCTGGAATATGATATTTTACTTCAATATACATCTTAATATGAAAATGATATTTTTATGTGAATGGGGATATAAACATGTATCTTTGGTTGCGTATATATGTTTTCTTTATGATTTCTCTATTCTTTTAGGTTTTTAAATTAACAAACACATTTTTAATGAACATTATGTTTCTATAAGAAGAATTTTTTATAAAAAAATATCATTCTATAAAAACCATTTTTACTTTACCAATATTTTTACATTTTTTATCTAATGTTTTCTTAAAAAAGACTACCCATATATTTCTTATGAAAAAAATTGGATCCTTACAAAACATATAACCAAATAGTGTACTATAATATTATTTCATTAGAAATTTGAATTTTATTTATCCGAAGAACATACTTAGATGTCTTTTGAAATCAAACTAAAATTTATTCTAAAATTAGACTCAAATTTGTCATGAAATCATATTCCCAATTTCTTAAAATGATACTCCAATTTCTCTTCAAATTAGACTCCAATTTATCCTAAAATCATACTCTGATTTCTCTTGATATCATACTCTCATTTCTCCAAAAATTAGAATATGATTTCTCCTTGAATATGACTCTGATTTCTATTCATATAATATTCCAAATTCTCTATAAACTAGTACTTCCCCATAAATTCGCATGAAAACACCTTCAATTCATATTTTCAAGAAGACAAAACTATATTTCAAAGTTAATAAAGAACGTGAATATTGAATATACTGAAACATTCATGATACTTAATATTGAACTTTAATCTGAAAAAATATAGAGAATTGAAAACATAGAAAAATAACAAAAAGAAAATAACATAAGATAATATGTAATAGAATATTAAAAGAATATTGTAGAATATATGAAAATATATAATAAAAACAAAAGTATACCATCTCTGTACTAAATAAACCATCCTTTCTTAATACAACCAAAACCTGTGAAATTGAGCCATCACCAAATCATTTCATCTCTGCCTCACCAATATGAGATTGGTTGGAATCATCCTTGTCTAACACATCATAATAATATCTGAATAGATAGTATAATAATACATCATAAGAATATATACAACATAAGTATACAATATAAAAATACCTGAATATGAAGAAGAAGTATTAATTTCACCGAAAAATGGACATGACTGAAATATCCAAATGAAAAAGAACATTAAAATGGACGTGAAGAAAAAAAATAATTATATACAACATATTATATAAATAGACATGAATGAAAAAAACATTCAGAGGGTCACATAGGATGGGAATGATCACATAAAACAGCTCCATGGATACATCAAGGCCTCTTACAATCCCAAGACCTGCAGAGGTAATTTAGACATAAATATGAATATTAATATTGAATATATTTAAAACTCAAATTATTGGTACATAATAATGGAATATTTTTTAGAGAAATTGTTGAGAAATCATAAACATAGTAGAAAATATTTATTTGAATTAATAAGGAATACAGATTAATATTTAGAATTCATGACGGAGAAATCAATTACATGAATTGAAAAATGATTCAAATGGATAATTCAAATTAGATCCTTATAATATTTATTATTGGATGTAAAATTCATGTAACTAAAAATAATAAAATAAAAGGGCTAGATAAGAAGGTTGGCTAATGGTGAGTGAGGCTGAAGTAAAAATAGGTGAGGGCCTAACATCACCATGACCATCACTCGAGCACCTTTCATGCAATGTCTTGATCACAAGCCATAAAATACAACTTCAAAACTTTATTGGTCCCCACTAATGCGACATGGAATCCCTAACACACAATTGTAGAGGTGAAATAGGGACATGGACCATAGAAAGAAATTCCATTATGTATTGGAATATGATGAACAATATTGGTGGACATTTACTGATAATGGAATGTAATTAACAATGAATGAGCATGAAAACAGACCTTGTTGCATGAAAACCTTCTAATAAAAGCCTTCCATATATGTATTTTTCCTGCAGTAAAACATCATTAAAAATAAACAAATGGTTTACAACATGTCCAAAAAATGTGTAGTCCTTATACTTATTGTGATAATAATTTTTACAAATCCGAACAGTTGTGATGGACTAAACATAATGTTTAAACAATCTACAATCACTAGAGGTAAAACATACAAATTGACAATGAATTCATGGAGGAACCTGTGTCGCTGAAAAATTTTCAATCTAATTGAAAATAGGCTATACCACTTGCATAGAATTTCATGTTAGGAATGTGGGTAATTTGTAAATTTAATTGATGTATTACAAGAAGGAAACATAATTTAACACATTAATACATTTTCTAACATCAAAAATAGTTTTTCCCTTACTTGAGTGTTGATTGAATTCCCAAAATAAGAGGTGCAGCAAAATACTTCCAGTAACAGGGGTCTCAACCCAAATCATGAATGAAACATAATTGGTGAATTATGGCCCAAATGGCTTAGAAAAGGTGAATAATGTAACCTATGAATGTCATTGAGATTTATACACATTATATTCTCCTTGATTTATAGTAGTAATAACATCGTCAAGTGTATAATATCACAAGATTGCAACAAAACCTATTAAAGGAAAAGGGAGAAAAATCACCTTTTTCTGTCATGTCCATGTTTTTCATGGCTGATCAATATGATCCTGAAAAGATGGATCCATACCATGGAGTGCTTCAGATTAGAACATGATTTCAACAAATCATGTTGATGAAAAAGGGAGAACAATTACATTTTTTTTGTCATATCCATGACTTTCATGGGCTGATCAATCTAATAATAAAAATTTGGATGCATACTAGGGAGTGCTGCAGATATTTTCTCATTGACGTTCGTGACGGCACGACTCATAAGTGCTCAAATAGATCTATATTTATATAATATTTTTTGGATCATCGGTGCTCGATAGTTTATTCAATTTCCTTGGTGAATTAGGCATATCCCTCCTACGTGATGCAGAAATCAAGATTATACTGAACATAACTACATAAATACAATATTCAAATAGATAATTCGTTATTATCTACACATAATAGTCACCTGCAACTACATGAGAATCTTTATATCGGCATATAACACATGAATTAATTTTCCACAACCATTAACTCAAATCTCATCCATTACATGAATAAATAGTAAAGATTATATAAAAAGGAGAAGTATTTTCCAAACCTGTTTACGGGCTTCATTATACAAAATAGGACTGTAATGTAATGTATACGTTTGTATAAAACAGTGTAAAGAATATAGTATTGTATACTATTGAAGTGTGTGTGTTGACGCTCCTTTCTCCACATAATCTAAAGATCGGAAAAGGGGAATATATGAGCAAAAAGTGATTCAACCTTTGAAGAAAACATCAAAAATTGACAAAGGGATGAACAAGGAAAAATTTTCCCATAGGCCGCGCAAGTTCCTTCATGGTCGCGCAAGTGGACTTGCGCGACGCAACTTGGCGCGCAAGTGACTAGCGCGACCTAGTTGATAATTGCCCGGTAACCGCCCAGGGTCTTCTCCTGCCTATAAATAGACCTTGTGGGCCCCCCATTTAATGAGAGGATCTTTTTTCAGAAACTCGAATTGAAGCTCCCGATGCCCAAGTCTCTTATCAAAGCTTTCGGAACACTTATAAGGTTATTTCTTACCTAGAAAGGAATATCTACAGAGAGGGAGTAAGGCCTAAGTGTTGAAACTCATCAACACTTGCGCGCCTGAGTGGTCAGCCCTTAAGGGAAGTGGTCCCATTTGCGCACCGCCTTATTCCATTGATAGAACATGCGCGTCCCTTTTTTGGGAGAACCTCAAGAGTAATTTAAAGGCTGTAATGAAGAGTCGCTCAAGTATTTCAATTCTAGTTGACCATCGTGCAAGTACACCATTTGTCGCGTAGGCATACCTGCGCGACCAATACTTGTGCGCCGCCGCAGTACCTGCGCGCCTTCCAAGACTTGCACTCCCCTTCCTTTTTGGGTGCCTTTTTTGCCTATTTCACCCCTCTTAAGCCATTACACATTTCCTTTTTAAGATTCAGTCTTCAAGACACTCTTCAAATCCATTTATGGCTTGATTTATTGATTTGACATCCATATTTGAAAGGAATTCTGTGGAATATCTCTCAAAACCTAGTGATTTAAATATCTTTATGTCACTAAATATGGAGAGTTCATTCATTCAACCTCATCCTTAAAGATGAGAGAATCCTTAATCTGGGTCTCCTTTTCAGGAATAATCCCAAGTCCTAAGTCTTCCAAACTTGGGCATCCTCCTCAGGAATAAGCCCCAAATTCTTAATGTTCCCAAATCTGGGCATCCTCCTCAGGAATAAGCCCCAAATTCCTAAAGTTCCCAAATCTGGGCATCCTCTTCATGAGTAAGCCCCAAACCTAATCCCTTAACCTGGGTCTCCTTTTCAAGAATAATTCCCAGTCATAATTTTGGGATTCCTTTTCAAAAGTAAGCCCCAAGTCCCCTAACCTGGGTCTCCTTTTCAGGAATAAGTCACAGTCATAATCATGGGCATCCTCTTTAGGAGTAATCCCCAAGTCCCTTAATTTTTTGGCATCCTTCTTAGGAGTAAGCCCCATATCCTCATAAATATGGGCTTCCATTTCAGGAGTAAGCCCCAAGTCCCTTAAACTCCCTTTAGCCAGTCCTAAATTACATTTGATATGGGATTCCTTCTCAGGAGTAAAACCCAATTATCAATCCTCTCCTAATTTGGGTTTCCTTTTCAGGAATAAGTCCCAACTTAGAGTATTCAAATCTCCATAAAGCACATATACCTTTATGGACCCTGTTGCGGGATTTTCTCCCTAATGTAAATCCTAACCTTCATTTACCTGGGAAATCATACATATATAAGCCCCAAACCATTTCTTATGATTACATCTTTCATGGCTCAATTGTATATTTTATTACCAATACCTCTTGTTTCTCACACCGAGAATGACTCACGTGAGCTTAGAGGATAAAAGTTATTATGACATCCTTCTTTGAGCCATCAATCATAAACATCATACTCCCTTATTCGAACTACATGGGTTCTGATTCCTTTTCCAAAACAAAGGATACGTAGGTAGCCCATCTATGGGTACGATCACAACTATGAAATAATTCATGTACTTCTGAATGACAATAAACTTCATGTGCCCCACTGAATGGCTTTAAAACTAGCCTGGTCATCATAATTACCAAGAGACTTTTATATAAATGTTTTGAATGTTACTATTGATGAAGAACCTCAAATACATATAAGAGATTCTCTAAATTTCTTACATATTTAATCATTGATTGTTAAACAGAAGGAAAGCTCATTTTTTACTTGGTAATGTAAAAAGGATTCACAAACATAACTTAAATCTATAAAGAGAGTCCCGGAATAGACAATAATTCCCCTCAAAAAGGTGTGATGAGTCCGACCTCCCATCCTCTCGACCAATGAAAATTCCTAAGCCTCATCTGTCCACAAGCTAATGAGCGCCTACCTTTTGAAAGTAGGTCCAAATGGATGTGGAATCATTGGATTTTTTCGGTTCTACGAACAAACCCGTTAGAAACCGATCAGAACATTTGAATCTCCCATCCAGGAGGTCATCCCTGAATTCCGAGGGAAACAAAAAATGGTGAACCCGACGTGAATCCTTAACCAAGTTAAAATAGTGTTTTACCTATTTGTTAAGCCCCTATTTAAAACTCAATAAGAGGGCTAAAAAAACAATCATTGTCATGTGTGCTCATCCAAAGGATGAAGTGGCTGAATTTTATCTTTATTACGTCTGTTATATCAAACAGGCACTATTTTCCATGATCTTCTGTACTTCCATAATGGATGCTCTCAAATTCACATCTGTGAATACTGCTACTGCAAATACCACTGCTGCTATTCCTACTGGATCGCCATCCACTCTGAGGATGACATCACCTACTCAGTGTCTTCAACGCTGGGTATCAAATACACTGGTTAAGGAGTACCGTCAACACGGTACCATCCCAACTCTGGAGGCTGCCCGACAGGCACTCCAAGTGAACAACTCACACAGGTCATCTGGACAACGACGACCAGTGATCAAGAGGCAGGCGGTGCTGACTACCGTCTCCAACCATTTCGGGTCGTTATCCCCGGAACGCAATTTCCATTCTCTCCATTACTCTGAGGAAGTGAATGAGCAGGTCCCTCAGGGCCTTAATTCAAAAAGACAGGAGTCCTTCCCGAGGGCTCCCATCAACAATCGCCGCCAGACTCGTGCGGCAGTGCGCCCTCAAAATGATGAGGGTACCGACTCCAGGCATTCAGGTCAGGTTCCTCGAACCCGAGCAGGCAAGACGAACCGCCAGAGACGGAATCCAGTTAACAAAAAGCAGGTTTTCATCCCTTCCATCTCCGGAGAAGTCCACCAACCTAACTTGGTGGCAAAAATTGAACATGCACACACACCTGTCCGTTTTAAATCCGCTGTCCAGCAGACTCGTCTGGCAGCATCAATCCAATCCCGCCAGGCAATTCCGGTGGAGTACTATAGGCAGGAACATACAACTGCTTATACATCATCAGTTAGTCAGCAGGCTCGTCTGACTACATATTATGGATCTTGTCAACCGCGTTTGGCAAAGTGTAATCAGCAGGCATATACACCTGCTCATACTAATCAAGCCTACCAACAGTCTCGCTTGGTAGCGCACAGAGAAGTCAGTCGGAAAGCCCTGACGAAAAGCAGGAGGCAGACTCAACTCACTGCCCCCACACTTGAGTACTGTCAGGATTCACTAATAGGAAATGGAGGACACGAGTAGGCACATACACCTACTCCAAGCCCGGAATGGACGTATATCCCCGTTCTGGCAGCTGAAGTCACCAAGCATATTTTTTCAATGGTGAAAGAGCAGAAGCAAATTCCTGCTCATATTCTGGTTGATTGCCAGGATATCATAACAACTTCAGCATCATCTTAGGGAAATACACATAAATCAATCGATATAAGTGGAGTGACACATCAAAGGTTCACTCCGGAATAGACACACACATCTGTTCCAGTCCAAGAGGGTTATGGGGCATATTCCCACATATCATACGGACAACCATATCAGGCACATACACCTGATTTGAGTGGAGATCGTCAGCCTAACCTGACCATTTTTCCTGATCAAGAACATACACCTGCTGAGAGCAACCAATTTCGTCAACAAGTGGTTTCCAAAGCATGTAAGAAGGCATCTAAGAAAAATATCCACCCAGTACAGTCAGGAGATCAAAGGCCAATCTGTAACAAGGCCTTGCTCGAAGCTGGAGTTCTTCGAGCCCTCAGAAATTTATCTATTAGAATTCAAGATTCTACTCCCTCAGTTCCATATAACGGGAAGATTAATTCCTAAAGACTTCAATAGACACTTCCTCATGAAGGTTTTCTTCATGAAAATTCGGTCAATCTTGAAGTTTCTTCTTCAGATGAGAGCCACAAGAACCATCTATGTGGTCAGAAGACCAAGGAGCAAGAGATCTCATCTTTTGCTGTAACCAATTATGGTGGTTCTCCCCATGAAGATGAATTTCGCTGCGAAAGTCCTCTCCGTAGTAGTGATTCACATTTCCTGGAAAATACTCCACTGGACAATGTAGTTCCGAGAAAGCCCTCTTGTCTTGAGGCACATGCAAATGCGAAACCAGTCATGTCTGATGCTTTATCGCTAGCAAGTGAAATAATTTTTCATTTAGAAGATAGCCCAGGGTGTAGGTCATTCTCCGAACCACCCCTAAGTCATGCATCTTCTAGTTTGATCAATGATATCTCTACCAATCTTGTTGAATCAGATGAAGCAACAAGGAAACACCAACTCTGGTCAAAACAGGTAGAAAAATCTTCATTTAAGGATAAGGAGGAAATTCTGAACATGAGAAAAAAATTGGCGAAAAGTGAGGTACCAGTCATGTTTTGGCATTTGGCTGACTCCCAGTATGACATTCCAAAGATGTTGACGGAAGATGGAATCCATGATATTCGTCTCTCATATGGAAAAATCTTTGTCAATTGAAGAATAAGGTATTGTCTTATGATGAATATGAACATCATATTAAGATAATATAAGGGCTACAACGTCAGATTGATTTGGAATCTCTATCAGTCTCTCGGTATCAGAAGGCTAAAAAGCAGCAGAGAACCCTTCAACGTTCATGCCTTAGCACACTAAGAAAATTGTGTCAGTTAATTGTCAATGCTCCATCTGGTGTTCATATTAGAGGATGGGGTGTTCACGGAGCACTACATTTCACAGTGCTTTCCAATCAGCAAATCCCACCGAAAATGGTCTCATGCAATGTTATTGCCCATGGTCGGCCACAGTCAATGGGATTTTTTTGTAATCAAAAGATTGCTCAAGAATAGGCTTCAAATAGTTCCTATCAAAGTCAAGCATAAGGAACATGTTGTTGAATTTCTCCTAGATCAAGCAGGTGATAATATTGCACAAGCCTCTTGTATGGAGAAAACACATCATCAAATGACAGAAATTTCGGAAATCATCCAACGGTCGGTTGAACCAGGTGATAAAAGTGGATACAGGTTAATGCATCAAGATAATTTCCGAACTAAGGATCGCAAGATCAAGAGAGATTTTCAGAAGATCTCAGACATAGCATGTCAAGAGACACCCCAGCTTTTCATACTGGGGACTTCTTTAACCCAACCCTCAGATTCAACAAATGGGATTCGAGGAGTTGATCAGAAATAGTAGGAACATCCCCAGTTCACAAGACAGGGGACTCTTTCAAATCATCAATCCCCTCCTCAGAGAATGTCGGTCTTTTCTCGATTGGGGAAGAAGACACAAGAGGAACGAAGATCCAAATTATCAGGAGATTCCCTCCAAGTTATAGCTCGTCAAGAAGTTCCTAAATGATTGAATCAACAAAAGGAAATGCCTCATCAAATACATGAAAGAAGACAATATCACAGAAATGTTGATAGAAGGGATGTGATGCCTTATGCATCAATCAATGTCATCAATGTCGTTGTTGCTAATCCACCAGAGGAGGTTCACTCAGGGGACTCAGATGAAGAGCGTCCTACTCAAGAAAATTTACGCACCGATACAAATAAAGAAGGTGTGTGTACACGAAGTCAAAGGATTACTCAGAACCTAGGTAATCCACTTCCCTCTCTCCAAAAGGTATTCAACAAAGGGAAGGGAAAGAATCAGGTTACATATCCTTCCTATGGAGAAGGTCAATCGCTCTCGTTAGAGCAAAGGTTTTCACAATAAGAGGAAGAAATGAATGAATTAAAAAGGTTGAATGCAGAACTACTTCAGAGTAGTCTTCTTTTTATGAATGCTGAAGTCCGACATCCAAAGGAATTTGTTGTAACTACTGAGATGGATCAGGAATATCCTCCTTTATCAGTACACCCTTAGAGGTCTAATCCTATGGGTCAAATGCAACAACGGTTGGCAGTTCTACCATCAGTTGCAGAACCAATCACCACGTCTGTCCAAGCTCCATTCATTGCACCTACCCAAGACCAAATTCAACCTGATGTTTCTCAAAAGTTAATAACTACTATTGAGTCATTAACAGCTCGGTTAGAAACTATGGAAGGGAAATGGGCGCAAGTTCAACCAGAAAAGAATGTTTACCCTGAATGGGTAGATTCAATTTCTCCTCCATCTAGTTTTGGAAACCCTGTTTTCCCTACATTCAATGGATCAGGCGACCCTGAACAACATTTGATGCATTACGTGTCTTGTTGTGATCCTCTGAGGGGAACTCCAGAGCAACAAGAAGCAGTGAAACTCAGATGCTTCGTGCGAACCTTGCAAGGACCAGCTTTTGTCTGGTATACAAGCTTGCAATCCCGGTCAATCATCAGATGGGAGGATCTTCGTCAAAAATTCCTTCCTCTGTTCAGCTCAACTTTGCCAAAAAAGACAGTTTTCGATCATACAAACTGCAAGCAAAGGGAGAATGAAAGAGTCTCTGATTTCATTACTCACTGGAAGGGATTAACGTATTCCCTGAGTTTAGCACTCCCTCAGGAAGAGCTGTTGAAAATCTGTGTGGAAACTTTGCGTGAAGAATTACGCACGCCATTGATCCCTGTGAAATACACAGGAGGGTTTCGGGACCTTACTTGAATCGCTCAGCAGATTGATGATTCCCTTATACAGGCTAATGTTAAATCTCGTGTAATTCCATCAGCTTCAGGAAGGAGAATGGGTAAATCATAAACTGCTACAGTTATTCTTAAACAAGAACCTTTACCTATTTCTACTTCAAAAACATCATCTTCTCGAAGGGCTCCACCTCATGAATGCCAACAAAAAAGGCCATTTCGTCCAATTGATCAAAGAGATCAACAACGAAAACAATTTGAGGATTTGAAGAGTAAAACATACTGTTTCTGAAATGAGAATGTTCCCGGTTACTTCATTTCAGCTATGGAAATTAATTTGGTTCAATTACCAGTGTCCAAGAGACCAAACAAGGAAGGAGATAAAGACCGTCCCGATTATTTTCCCTTTCATCAAATGTTGGGGCATCCCATCCAGGAGTGTTTTTTCATTAAAGACCTCCTGCAAAAGATGTTCGACTTGGGACAAGTCAAGTGGAAAGGTTTTTCGACTCAGATATCATGTGTTAATGCTAATGTTCCAGAGGAGGAAGGTGAATGGCAATAAGTCAAAAGCAGAAATGCACATAAGTATGATGATTGGATAGTCAGAAAGACAATAAACCGGACTCATGCCATTTTGCAAACACAATTAAAGAAACCAATTGTGTCTTCTTCAATGAATATTGCGGTAAAAACCTCTTCGTCAGAGGGAAAATCCTCAAAGAAATGGTTTGATTCAAAGAAGAAAAAGAATCAGAAGAAGATGAGTATGTGTCAAAGCCTAAACTGTCTTTTACTCTAGGAGACTTTATGCCATCTACTTCAAAACTACGGGCACCGCCCCATCAAACGGCACAGCCTAAACAGGCTAGTCAGGCAGAGTCTTTATTAGACGAAGAGTTAATCTTCGGTTCTGTTAATATGATTCAATTAACAGATCCGTATTCCAGTCTTAATTTCAATTTTGATGAGCCTGAATTCATTGTATCAAATACGGGAATCCAAGGAAGTTCCTGAGGATCCAGATACAGGGGAAGACTTGGATCTTCCCGAAGCCACTACTCCAATTCTCCCCCTGCTAGCACTGTGTACGCAGCAGAAACTCGTGGTAGAGCCCTTCAGTGAGCTAAAAAAGAACAAGCAGGTTTTTCTGCTAATAGCCAAATCAGTCTTGGCACATTTATTTTAGAAGACTGATTGAAGGTTCCATCTTCTTTATCTCAGCAAGTAAATGGATCTAATTGGTCTAATCTTCCAAAACCAAGGATGTTGCGAACTTCTATCCCAATACAAGATGCATCAGCCTCCAAATCATATGATTCCAAGGTACCTGCTAAACCGCATATTCCTATTGGGAAACGCAGACCTTTAGATAAAAATAATGATATATTGAAACACGTGTCCCAAGTACCATCCATGTTATCAATTTTGGATGCTTTTAATCTGTCAAAAGATCTTCGGGAAGCACTCATCGAAGCTTTGTCAAGTCCTCAGGAGTTTGAAGCTGAAATTGCTGCAGCTGAAGTCTATCACATAGAGAATAATCCTGCAGAATGCCATGCAGTGATATCTTTTACTGATAAAGATGAAGATGATGTTGTGCATGGGCACATAAAACCTCTGTACTTATCTGGCAAATTCAATGGTGTAGATATCCGAAGAGTTTTCATTGACAATGGTTCAGGAGTCAACCTCATGCCCATTCGTACACTTCGTCGATTGGGCCTCACGGAATCTGATTTATCTCCTTCTACCATGATGTTACAAGGATATGATAAAAATGAACAAGAACCACTGGTCGAAGTTACACTCAGAACTCTGTTTGGAAATCTTGTATCCAATTCGGATTTCTTGATTATTGACCAAGACTCAGCTTTCAATGTCTTGCTTGGAAGACCCTGGCTACATCAGCATGCAACTATCCCTTCATCATACCATCAATGTCTCAAATACCGTTTCAATGGTCATGTTGGAACATTGTATGGTGATAAGACCTCGTTCAAGACATGTGAGTCTCAATACATTGAGGCAGAATTTTATCACATGAAGGGAAGAGAAAAATCTACAATGAAGGAAATTACCAAAGTTAATGCTCCATATGGTTTGGAGAAAATTCCAATAAATCCATTTTCACATGTGAGTACAGATTATGTGTTACCTATCAGTCAAATTGAAAAAATAGGGCCAAATCAAAATACTCTTATGGAAAGATCCATAATGTCAATTACAGAAATTGAGCCAGAAAACATGGGAGAAATTGGTAACCTACCAAACCGTGATGAAAGCACAAGTGGTGATGTATTCATTTCATCTGTAGAAATCCAACAGGTCTATACTTCACCAATCAGGCCAGAAGAAGTTATAGCAAGGTTTAAGGTGAATAATGATGTCAATTATCAATCCATCATCTCCTAATTATTTCCCAAAGAAGGCCCTTTATCATCAATAGGGTCAGAAATGGAAGCTTCTTTTTCAAAATGTGAAAATTTTGACATCTCTTCTGATCATGAAAAATTCGTTTTGTCATCTACTATGCAAGTAGAAACGGAATAAATAGCACAGGATGAAGAGGAAGAGGAAGATCTTAGAGATGCTCCTCCAGCATTATAAGAGGGTATCTCTACCACTGTGGATGAACTCAGAGAAGTAAATCTGGGTACAGAGAAAAATCCACGCCCTACTTCAATTAGTGCGGCCATGACCCTTGAAGAGAAAGAGATGTATATTTCTTTTCTAAAGAAAAATAAAGATATTTTTGCTTGGAACTATACAGAAATTCCTGGGCTTGATCCCAATGTTGTTACTCATCATTTGGGTTTACAAAAAGAACATCGAGGATTTAAGCAAGCCGCGAGAAAAACACACCCAACTTATGCTTCCAAAATTGAAGCTGAAGTGGATAAGCTGATCAAAGCTAACTTCGTTATAGAAGATCAGTATCCCAAGTGGTTGGCTAATATTGTCCCTGTAAAGAAAAAGAACGGACAAATTAGGGTTTGCATCGATTTTAGAGATCTTAATCAGTATTGTCGTAAAGATGATTTCCTAGTTCCGATTACAGAACACTTAATTGATGCGATGGATGGCTATTTAGTACTTTCTTTCATGGATGGATATTCTGGATATAATCAGATCAGAATGGCCCCAGATGATGAGGAATCTAAAGCCTTCAGAGCCCCTCAAGGTGTGTTTTGTTACCGGGTAGTGCCATTTGGTTTAAAAAATGCAGGTGCAACATATCAACGGGCCATGCATCGTATCTTCAAACCTTTCTTAGGGATGTTTGCCGAGTGCTATGTGGATGATTTGGTGGTTAAATCAAAACAACGTTCTAATCACTTGGCTGATTTGGAAGTCATATTCCACAAGATTCGACAACATAATTTGAAGATGAACCCCTTAAAATGTGCTTTTGGGGTAACCTCAGGAAAATTCCTTGGCATTGTTGTATGCCATCATGGTATTGAAGTCGATCCTAAGAAGACCAAATCAATCCTTGGTATGTCACCTCCTCAGAATTTGAAAGAATTAAGAGGAATTCAAGTAAACTTAGCCTATATTTGGCATTTCATCGCCAATTTGGAAGGCAAAAGTTTACCCTTTACCAAATTATTGAAGAAAGGAGTCACTTACTAGTGGACTGAAGAATGTCAAGAAGAGTTTGATGTTCTCAAAAAATACCTCTTGAGTCCACCAGTACTCATGCCACCTGTTGAAGGTAGACCACTTATCCTCTATTTGACAGATCTAGAGAGAAAATTGGGTGCCTTTATCGCTCAAAAGAATGATGCTGGGAATGAAAATAGCCTCTACTATCTCTGTAGAACTATGCATGAAGCAGAAACCCGGTATTCAAGTATTGAGAAGTGTTTCTTGGCATTAATCTTTGTAGTTCATAAACTGAGACACTACCTGCAACATCACAAGGTCCAATTGGAATCTCGCAATAATCCACTCAAATTCATCCTTAGTCATCCAATGCTTACAGGACGTCTAACAAGGTGCGTAATTATTTTGCAGCAGTTCGACATTCAGTATGTATCTCAAAAGGCAATAAAGGGCCAAGATCTGGCTGATTTCCTGGATGAACATCCTTCAGTGGAAGGCACGTCTTCAGATATTGAACTCCCTGATGAGGAAGTTTTTTCTATTCAAGAGTGTCCTCAGACATGGGAAATGTATTTTTATGGTGCTTCCAGAAGTCCAACAGGGAAGAAAATGGAAATTCTAAATTTAACAATGTTGGTTTAGGAATTGTACTCATTTCTCTAGATAAGGCATTGTTACCTTATTCCTTTTTATTGTGGGAAGGTGGTACCAATAATGAAGCCGAATACCAAGCTCTTATCACAGGCTTGGAGTTAGCACTTCAAGCACAAGTGAATCACTTAAATGTGAAAGGTGATTCAGACCTGGTAATCAAACAAGTCAATGGGGATTATGCTATCAGAAAAGAAGAGTTAATCCATTTGTATGATTATGTCAGAAAGTTAATGACGGAATTCCCTTCAGAACCGACATTTTCTTATGTCCCAAGATCACAAAATGCTCAAGCAGATGCACTGGCTAATATAGCCACAGCTCTAGCAGATCCAAATCGGGACGAGACAACCATCAGTATTTCCCACCGTCGTGCAATTTGACCTTATGTTCAAGCCAGAACAGAGGAAATTAATGAAATTGGTCCCATTCCTAAACTGTATGGTCATACTATAGGATGGATGTCACCTATCAGGGAATACCTTCAAAATGGAACACTTCCACCTGATAGAGCTGACAAAGAACAAATCTGGTGACGTGTGGTCAATTTTACTCTTTATGATGGCCCAAACCACCTAGAGAAAATTCTCTACAAACGTCATTTTTATGGAGTTCTCTTCAGATGCATTGTTGGTGAAGAGACAATGGATATCATGAAAGAAGTACATGCAGGAGACTGTGGTGCCCACCAGTCTGGACATAGATTGTCTGATCAAATTTGAAGGCTTGGATAATTTTGGCCTTCAATGATACAAGATTGTGTTGATTTCACAAAGAAGTGTCATTCATGTCAAGTACATGCCAACTTCAATCATCAACCTCCAGAGTTGCTTCATGCAGCTAAATACTCATGGCCATTTGCTACATGGGGAATGGATGTGGTGGGACCTTACCCTTCAGTTACGGCCAAGCATTTTAAGTACATTCTTACTGCTACTGATTTCTTTTCCAAATGGGCATCGGTAGTACCTCTCAAAGAAGTCAGTTCTAAATGCATTGTTATCTTCATCAAGTCTAACATCATTATTAGATTTGGTGTCCCTCATACCATATTGACGGACAACGACACCAACTTCTGTTCTTCTGAGGTGAAGAAATTGTATCAAGAATACAACATTAAATCCAACCATTCATCTCGATATCATGTGGCAACCAATGGAAAAATTGAATCCTTTAATAAGACTCTTTCAAATATACTACAAAAGATGGTGGATAAAGATAAGAGGTCACGGCCCGATAAACTCTTTCATGCTTTATAGGCTTATCGGACTACCAACCTCAATGCAACGCGGTCAACTCCATATTCGTTGGTATATGGAACAGAAGCAGTCTTGCCAATTGAAGTTCAATTGCCCTCACTCAGAGTATCCATTTGTGATCAGTTATCTACAGATGAGAAATCCCAAAAGCGATTGAATGAATTGGAACGGTTAGATGAGAAAAGATTGTGCACTTTGCACCACTTGGAAATCTATCAGAATCGAATAGCACGAGCTTTTAACAAAAAAGTTTGTCTTCATTCATCCAATCAGGGAGAATTGGTAATAGTTCTCAGAACTCCATTGATACCAGGAAATAAACCTCCCATGATAGAGCCAAAATGGGAAGGACCTTATTCAATACATAAGGTCTACTCCAATGGAGCTTATTCATTAATCTCTATGGATGGAGAACTCATTACTACTCCATATAATGCCATATTTTTGAAGAAATATTTTGTATAAACTACAAAATATTCATATTTTATCCCCGCAACATGACACTAAACTGTGCAGCACTAGTTCGTCCCTGCTATATGACGTTAAACTATAAAGCAATGGTCCAGTATGATCTTAAACTGCAACTTCGTCCCACACGACATTAAACCGTGAAAAAGTTCCCTAAAAAAAGTCTGGTATGACTCTAAACTAGACCACCGTCTAGAAAGACATTAAACAGCACCATCCATGTTCCATGCATATGACCCTAAACTATTTGAAAGTCCCTTATGTCTGGAAAGACGTTAAACTACAAAATCATCAAAGGTCCTGTATGGCATTAAAACAGCACCACTGTCCAGCAAGTCATTAAACTGCACCATCCACGGTCCATTTATATGACCTTAAACTACTCTCCCTTTTGTCCAACATGTCACTAAACTGTAGAAAAAATCCCCAATGCATCCAACACGACGTATATGGTGTGTTATTGTTTCCTTACTGCATGACATTAAACTGCGCAGTCCCCCTTTTTTTCCAACATGACGTTAAACTGTATTTTCCCGGTCATCCTAACTACATGACACTAAACTGTACAGAAAGTACATGATATGTCCTACATGACATTAAACTGTATTTTTTCCCTGCTACATGACACTAAACTGTGCAACACCAATAGTCCTAACTGCAAGACTTTAAACTGCATAGTCCCTTGATATGTCCTACATGACATTAAACTGTATTTTGTCCCTGCTACATGACACTAAACTATGCAGCACCAATAGTCCTAACTGCAAGACTTTAAACTGCATAGTCCCTTTATATGTCCTACATGACATTAAACTATGCATCGTTAAGGTTTTTGTTACCTCTCGTTTCTCACACCGAGTATTAATCACGTGAGCTTAGAGCAAACCTCAACCATAACACTCCCTTTGGGCCGCTAACCATGTGTAAGTCCCAACATCATTTTTATTAGATAATTATCCCCAAGAACAACTTGATCATTAATTCATTCTTTAATTGAACTACACGGACTTTGATCCTTGCCCTCCAGGCTGGGTATATAGGCAACCTCCCAGGGTTCAAGCCCAAAAACAATCTCTTCACATTGGTTCACCACCATCTCGTATGATGTTGATTCATGAAACCGCCCCTAGAATCAATATCTTTACATTGATTCACTTTCGTCCTTGTTATATGACATTAAACTATGCAACACCTTTGTCTCGTACGAAAACAAACTACAATACTCTTTGATTTCCTCATTTGAGAGAGAACTATTATTGACATTGATTTTTCAATCATGATTCATTTCAAAAGACTACGTTCATACATGGTAATGCCTAAACTTTTTATCTTAGGTTAAACCATCATTGCACTAAAGTCCCCTTTCACCCTTCACATGTACGAACCAAATTTGTAGAAAGGTTAGTTCTAGAACTATGTGGGCTTGATTCCTATCCTTATGGGATACGTAGGAACGTTCGAGTATCCCTCGAATCCAGCTCTAAGTCTTTTGGGCCTAACCTCAAATTTCACTTTCAGTCCCTTGGCTGAAAAGTCCTCATGAAAACGCACACTGTGTCTTCATTATTATGGTCCGAACTCTATGACCCTAAACTAAGATCTCTCATATTTTCGTCCTGCACGACGTTAATTGCATTTCAAGAACTATGTATGGCTTGATTATCATTCTTATGAGATACATAGTGAAGTAAAAAATTTCAATTCATGACGCAGCCACAACATGATTATGGTTATCATTGACCTATGTATCTCTATATACATTGGAAGATACCCATATTTATGTGTTATAATCCTAAACCATAAATATTTTCAGATCTTCATAACCCTTTTCATGACTTTTAGTCACAAAAATGTCAAACTTCTGAGAATTAATTTGTCGGACTATGCAGTATGTGCTCGTAGGTGGCCTTGCATAAACAGTCCACATAACAGACTTGTTATCCAAAAGATTATCTTTTATTCAACTATGCAACCAATGCCCTTAGTTGGCCCTACATAATTCAACCCCCTAACAGGTTTGTTAAATGATGGTAACATTATTCTTGGGAAGAATGCCTCTTTTGTCCTTATTTCTCTTAAACAACATTATGTAGGGATCCGCAAAAAATAGCCATCCTTGACATATTTGTCCCATATCCTTTTTCATGATTTGAAAGTATTCAAGTCTATGGTTTATTCTTCTTCCCTACGTTTGGGTCAGACCTTCGTAGGAGTGATATTCATCCAGTTCTTCGATATTCTTTTCTGGAAATATCTTCTTCATATTCAAGTACCCCTTTCCATACAGTAAACTCTATACTTTAGAAAATTTGAATCTCCATAAACTTTCATTGGCTTTTAGCACTAGGAATGTAAATTTCTGAGATTTCTTTTTGCCTGACTATGCAGCACGTGCCCATTGGAGGCCTTGCACAAATAGTCTACATAACAGACTTGTCAGCCGAAAGATGCTATTTATTGGACCATGCATCCAATGCCCTTAGATGGCCCTGCATAATTCAACCCCCTAACGAGTTTTGTTAAATAATAGTAACTTCATTCTTGGAAACTACTTATTCTAATTCCTTTTAGCTCTTGTTCATATCATTCCTCATATTCAAATATTCTTAGGCCATAGTTTACATATTTTCTCTCATACTTGAGTATAGTAATATTTTTTCAGATAAATTTTCAAGGAATTGAATCAATTTTAAATCCATTTCGGTCAAAGCTATTTCGACCCTAAAAATTAGCCCCTTTATGTTCGGTATGCATGACTTTAAACTGCCCACAAAATACAAAGGAACTCTGAATAAAAGTCAAGTTCCAGCTTACTAAATATACATTTTTGTATGATTTAGGTAATATTGAGCAACAGAAAGGTTCAAAGTTTGTAGGGTTATTTGTAACAATACTAGAAAAAATCAAACTATGCTTACTAAGCCCATTGGATTAAGTAAATTTGAAGCATGTAGTGAGAGAATGAAGGTATAAATAAGTGAAAGAGAAAGTGTTTTTCATTGATGCACAAGAGTTAGAAGGACATCCACAGACTGGAGTCTCTTCTCTTTTTCAAGAATTACAAGAGGCATTCAACATAACACTTCATTTGATTTACGGCATCCCAAGATTCCTCAGCAACCACCTGGAATTCATTCATTCAACTGGATACAATAAAAGATGCAGTGATACTAGATCTTCTCAGAACAAATTGTAAAAGGATGTTCTTGAGTGTGGTTTGAGAAAAGTTTCTGCTGATCAAACAGTGACTCTGTTTCTGTCCAAGAGACTTGGAAGATGGATACATGGATTTGAGAATGGAGCATTGGAAGTAATGAACCATTTGGAGAGATTACTTTTTTTAGATATTGCTCTAATGCCATGATTGTTTTCTCTCCACCAACAGGTAGTGGAAAACATTTCAGCCCATGGGTTTTCCATTTTCATATCTGGAAGGAAATGGCATGGAAGAAGAACTTGAAAGTTCACACCATTGTTGTTGCTCTTAATGCACAGCTTAACCAAAATAGAGGAGTAGCAGTGCAGCTGCATCTCAGGTGTATAATTGTTTTCATTTGGAACATTAACTCCTTGTAGATGACCATGACCACACAGAGGCAGATAGATGCTCTGTGGAAAATTAGGATGATATTTCTTCAAGTACATAGCCAAATCAGGGAGAGTTTTGTTGCAGATATCATAGTAATCATGGCCAATGATGTTCATCATGTCATCAATCCGCTTGCTAGCCAGTTCATCAGCCGTTCCAATTCCCTTGGGAACCATTGAATCTGCACAAAATATGAATAAACAAACTCTTAAATGGGTTTATTTTTCATAAACTTTGTGATGAAATTTGAAAAAAATGGCTAAGGCATTAAGGCGCGCATGTCTAAAAATAGCGCGCAAGTATTCATGTGCCACGCTAGTTTTTGACGCGCAAGTGTAAACCGCGCAAGTACAAATACATTTACAATAGCGCGACATCAAGGAAAACATTGGAAAACAGAGCAACTTGCGCGGCTAAGATAACCTGCGCGCCGAGTGCTCGAGAAGTTTGATGTCCAAGATTCCAGATGCTTTGTACGGAGGTGAGGCCATGTATTTATAGGCCAGGAGGCCTATCTGTGCGACGTATACAGTGCGCTCAAAGCCTGTGCGATGCAAACTTACCCGCCGCCCTCTGTGCCCTGATGACTTGCGTGCCCCCTTTTCCTTTGTGTGTCTGCGATTTCCTCCGAGTCAAATCCTCATTTCTTTTCGATCCAACTCTGAGGGGGGACTTTTGTTGACGCTCCTTTCTTCACAGAATCTAATGATCGGAAAAGGGGAATATATGAGCACAAAGTGATTCAACCTTTGAAGAAAACATTAAAAATTGACAAAGGGATGAACAAGGAAAAATTTGCCCATAGTCCGCGCAAGTTCCTTCATGGTCGCGCAAGTGGAATTGTGAGACGCAACTTGGCGCGCAAGTGACTTGCACGACCTAGTTGATAACTGCCCGGTAACCGCCCAGGGTCTTCTCTTGCCTATAAATAGACCCTATGGGCCCCCCATTTAATGAGAGGATCTTTTCCCAGAAACTCAGATTGAAGTTCCTGATTCCCAAGTCTCTTCTCAAAGCTTCTAGAACACTTCTAATGTAATTTCTTACCTAGAACAGAAGGTCTAAAGTGAGGGAGTAAGGCCTATGTGTTGATATTCATCAAAACTTGCGCTCCTGAGTGGTCAGACCTTAAGGGAACTGTTCACACTTGCGCGCCGCCTTATTCCTTCGATAGAACTTGCACGTCCCTTTTTTAGAAGAACGTCAAGAGGATTTTAAAGGCTGTAATGAAGAGTCTCTCATGTATTTCAATTCTAGTTGACCATTGCGCAAGTACACCATGTGTCGCGTATGCATACCTGCATGACCAATACTTGCGCGCCGTTGCAGTACCTGCACTTTTTCCACGACTTGCACGCCCCTTCCGTTTTGGGTGCCTTTTTTTCCCATTTCACCCCTCTTAAGACATTAAACCTTTCCTTTTTTAAGATTCAGTCTTCAATACACTCTTCAAATCCATTTATGGCTTGATTTATTGAATTGAAAACCTTATTTGGAAGAAATTCTATGGAATATATCTCAAAACCTAGTGATTTAAATATCTTTATGTCACTAAATATGGAGAGTTCATTCATTCAACATCATCCTTATAGATGAGAGAATCCTTAATCTGGGTATCCTTTTCAGGAATAATCACCAGTCCTAAGTCCTCCAAACTTGGGCATCCTCCTCAGGAAGAAGCCCCAAATTATTAAAGTTCCCAAATCTGGGCATCCTCCTCAGGAATAAGCCCCAAATTATAAAAGTTCCCAAATCTGGGCATCCACTTCAGGAGTAAGCCCCAAACCTAATCCCTTAACTTGGGTCTCCTTTTCAGGAATAAGTCCCAGTCATAATTTTGGGCTTCATTTTCAGGAGTAAGCCCCAAGTCCCCTAACCTGGGTCTCCTTTTCAGGAATAAGTCCCAGTCATAATCATGGGCATCCTCTTTAGGAGTAAGCCCCCAGTCCCTTAATTTTTGGGCATCCTTCTTAGGAGTAAGCCCCATATCCTCATAAATATGGGCTTCCTTTTCAGGAGTAATCCCCAAGTCTCTTAAACTCTCTTTAACCAGTCCTAAATTACGTGTGATATGGGATTCCTTCTCAGGAGTAAAACTCAATTATCAATCTTCTCCTAATTTGGGTTTCCTTTTCAGAAATAAGTCCCAAGTTAGAGTATTCAAATATCCATGGAGCACATATACCTTTATGGACCCTATTCCTGGATTTTCTCCCTCTAGTAAATCCTAACCTTCATTTATCTGGGCAGTCATACATACATAAGCCCCAAACCATTTCTTATGATTACATCATTCATGGCTCAATTGTCTATTGTTTTACCAATACCTCTTGTTTTCTCACACTGAGCATGACTCACGTGTGCTTAGAGGATAAAAGTAATTATGACATCCTTATTTGATCCATCAATCATAAACATCATACTCCCTTATTCGAACTATGTGGGTTCTGATTCCTTTTCTAGAACAAAGGATACATAGGTAGCCCATCAATGGTTTCGATCCCAACTCTGAAATAATTCATGTCCTTCTCAATGAAAATAAACTTCAAGTGCCCCACTGAGTGGCTTTAAAACCATCCTGGTCATCATAATGACTAAGAGACTTTTATATAAATGTTTTGAAGGTTACTAATGATGAAGAAACTCAAATACATATAAAAGATTCTCTAAATTTCATACATATTTAATAATTGATTGTTAAACTAAAGAAAAGCTCATTTTTTACTTGGTAATGTAATAAGGATTTACGAACATAACTTAAATATATAACGAGAGTCTCGGAATAGACAATAATTCCCCTAAAAAGGTGTGATGAGTCTGACCTCCCATCCTCTCGACCAATGCAAATTCCTAAGCCTCATCAGTGCACAAGCTAATGAGCACCTACCTTTGGAAAGTAGGTCCAAATGGATGTGGAATCATTGGATGTTTCCAGTTCTACGAACAAACCCGTTAGAAACCGATCGGAACGTTTGAATCTCCCATCTAGGAGGTCATCCCCGAATTCTGAGGGAAATAGTGTGGAACATTCATTATTTCTAACATTTGAATAAAGGATTGGAATATAGGTTTAAATTTTCATTATTTCTAACATTTCTTCATCGGTCACATAAAGAAAGATAGTACATGCAATAACATGCGTCCATCGGTGGCTCCTCTTCCTGATATCATAATCCCTAGGAGAGGGAGACTACATCTACTGCAATAGAGATTTAATCATATTGAAAGGTAAGTTAGAGAATGAGTATAATGCACAGACGGACGTACCGATTATAGAATGAATCATGTTGTGGAAACACCTATGACAATACCCAAAAAAACCCACCTGGTAGCTATAACCAGGTCCTTTGATTTTATGTAGATTAGATCCCAAAATAAAAAAACAAAAATTCATCTCATACTGGTTTCCTTGTTTCAAATACTAACCTGAAAAGAAAGGAATTTCTGTTATGAGTCTTCCATCCAAGTAATATTTTAAAGGTTTGACCAGAAAACATACTTCATTATGGTTGATAATCTTCCGTCTAAGGATCCTTTTCATGCATTACGGTTGTAGACTTCTATTTCAATAGAAGAAACCACACTTCAATGTAAACACAAGAACCCACACTACAAGTCAACCTATAGTTTTTGATAAATGGGAATATAAAATCATAGATGGGTAAAATAAGGGAAAAAATGAAACAAATGATGAATATATTATGCTAGTTGTGAAGGAAGATAAATAACGAAAGGAGAATAAGATCAAAATATTACATTATAAATTGTCCCATTACCTTGGATTAGGTTTGTTCTTGACCATCTTCTTCCAGTAAAAAATAAACTGAAATCAACTATAGTGAAATATGTATTAGTTGAGAAAAATGCTTAATAAAAATATGTATAATAAGTTTAACTGGAAGCATACATAATATTCCAGAATATTGGAATTATATTATACAGGAAAAAAAGTCATTATTCAGATAGTGAGTAATATTTTTTAATGGAAACATACCTGAGAACTCATTAATTGGGAAATGTCTTTTAATGAAAAAAACAGAGGAAATTCCTTGAATGGTAAATATTTTCAAGTGGAGAAAAAACTAGAAATTCTTAATATGGGAAAACTAAATTTGTGGGAAGCATTATTACATATTAGAACATGGATTATCTGTTTTAATGTTTATAATTTTCCCAAAATGTAGAGAAATCTTCAAACAAAATAACCATTTTTAATTTCATTAAACAGAAGTTATTAAACATAAGTTGTTAAAAAAATTGTTAAACAGAAATTAGTAAACAAAAATTATTAAAACAAATAACCATATTTTTTATTGTGTATAATTTAACTAAACACATATTATTAAAGTGAGGGTATATCATGTACTGTTAGGCTTATTCGTTAAAATTAATCTTGTCCATGCTGCATCAGATGTGATCACTACTTCAAGGAGATCCACCATTTTATTTTAAAGTGGTTAATCACCCAGTAGTTTTACTGGGTATCAACCAAATCTAAGGCAGTGTAACCATGAGAATCAGCATCACACTCCAGGACTGGTAAATTATTATAATAGATAGATTTAATTAGTGCAATAATATGGGATAGATAAACTTCATGGCCAAGAGGAGCATGCCTGATCAATTTTATCTTTTGCATGAAAAATGTAAAATATATTAATTGATTCGGAATGAATGAAATAAGATGGTTTTTAGATGGAGAAATAAGAAAATTACAATCAGTACTACACAATTATTCTATATGGTTTTTGAAATAATAGACAGTTTCTGATAAGCAGCATGTCTTGGGAAGGAATTCATACCGGACCTAGTTCTACCAGTATCTTCCGAAGCTCAGCAGCCCTGACCTGCGGTCCATCACTGGGAATATGTCAGAATAGCTTCCATATAATTGTTTGAAATTATAGATAGTAAAATGCAGACTGACCATGAACTTCTGATCCGATCCGTCCATGAATTTGTCGATGTAACTGAGCGCAAACCACGTGCCGAGCATGGAACCGATTTGGAGGTAGCGTTTAAGGATAGTCAGGGAACTTTCTCTGTAGATTGAAGCAATATTTGAGACATCGCACTCCGTGAGGGACGCCTCCTCCCCATAGTTGTGCTGGAACAGGTAGCCAGAGTACTCCATGAAGGTGTCCAGGCACGAGGGTGGGTTGGCCAGCAGCGGCAACCGCCGTGAAAGGCATGACAGGCAAAAATATGCAGGTTTTGGGAAATATGCAGGTTTTGTGGATCTGGATAGAGATTCCGACTCGTGATGTACCTTAGTCGGAGTAACAGATGACCATCTTTGGGATGGATATGGATTATTAGGAGAATAGAAGGATTTCTCAAACTGTCGAGGAATAGGTAGCCAGAGATGTGGAGGAGCTGGAACCCTAGAACTCGAGTAGTGTATACGCGGGAGGGTGGGAGTTCGGAGTCGCGGAATATGGAGGAGTGTATTCGGTAGTTCTTGCACGGTGGAGACGTGGCTGTCTGTGGTGTTCACACGTCGGCAGAAAAATTCCAAGTTTAGACGATATATAGATATTATTTAAGGTTCTAATTCAAATTATTTCGCATAATGGTCTTTGATATGAATGTTTCCAAATTGGTAAGGGTTTATCTTATCAATTAATCATCTTTTGGGACATTTGTTATCATATATGCCTATATAATTTCATGAAGTGTATCTAATACCCCATTTCAATTTTTTATCCTACAAATAATTATTTTAATGATATTTAATTTTTAATTTTAGGTTATTTCTTTGTTAAGAAAAATGATGAAATTGATTCTAATGAAAAAACTATTATACATTAATAATCAATATTTATTAGGATGGCATTATTCTACTATTAAAAATGATAATGTTACATGATCTATCTCTAATTAATATTGTTAGTTTTCTTCCCCACGAAATATATTTTTAAATAATTAGGTTTCCATTCATTTTTACCTCTCTGTGTACATATAATTATGGAAGAAATTATTTAAAGAAAACATTCATTAGTTCTCTCTTTTGGAGAAAATGTTTTTTTTTCTATATAAATATTAAATTTAAATTGACCATGATAAATATTTTACCATTACCCTATTATTTTATGATTTCACTTCTACCCATGATTAGATTTATAAAAAGCATTAATGTTTTATATTGTTAAAATTTTAACACTTTACTTGTATATTGTTTATATAAAATGTGATGTGAAACATTATTTTAACTGACACACCATGTGTGAATTATCTCACCATCAAAACAACAAAGTTATTTGAATAAATATTTTATGTATCTATGGTTTTATTGATATAAAAAGTTTCTATATTATTTTGAAAAGTTATCGATTTTATTATTCTGATCTTAATATGAAAATTTTGATTTTCCTGAGAGATGATACATTTATATATTATAATCATGTTCAACAATAAAATAGTACAATGATATTCCTTTTTATATAATGGTGTAATGTTCCAATATTATAATATTTATTCAATATTTGGATGGTTAATGAATATGATGATGAAATAATGATGAATCCAATTTTATTTTCCATGGGTTTCTATATGATGAAATTACAAATGTCTTCATTGTCTTGAAGAATACCTATAAATAAATTAGTATTATTTGATGGATGGTTTAATTATAGTCCTTCAAGGAATGTTTTAATTATTATTGTTTCATGATATCAAAGGTTACATTATAGGTTATCCATATCCCCAAATATATTATAAAATAGATTATCCCCTGTCTAATAGAGAGTACATGAGAGGTTTTCTCAATCCCATAAGTGGGTATATGGTTGGATATCATAAACCCAAAATAGTTAATATATTGGTTATACCAATATTAATATGTGATGAATGTTTTAATGGGTATACTTGACAAAATATGTGTATGATTATAATTAGACTACACCTTAACTAAATTATCATATGTTAATGTTATACTATAACATATTATGTACATTGATCCCTTTAGAATTATTGTTTCATAAACACTAATTTTTTATTCTTACAATTATGATAAAGATGTATGAATTTATGTGTATGGTTGTGAAATGATAGGCTCGTTTTCTCACACCATTAATATAATATTATTCTATAAATGATCATTGATTGATATATCCATTGAAAACCCATACTAATAATCAAATCTCACACTTTACTATATTTAATTTTCCATATAATATAATGGAAGGTTCTGTTTTAGATATTTATAATAAGGGTTCAGGTTCTGAAGTACATAATCAGAAATATTGTAGATATTTCATGTACTATTTGATTGTGAATCCTATTTTCTAAGGACACTAAGATATTAATGTTTTTGTGTGGATCATAATGATATATAATTAATAATCATATAATAATATATAATATTTATAAATCTAAAGCATCGGTCACCGAATACAAAATTTCTCCATTATGAACCCTATAATATGCCTATAAATCATCTGAATAAGATCATTGATATGTGCCAAATCTTTAATTTTTTTGGAATATGTAAATGATATTCTGGTGTTGTGATGGGAATACAATCACATATCATAAATCATAGAGGAATATTCTATAATTAGTCATGGGTGATAGGATGGAATATGATATTATTATGATATAATGCCTCTACTAGTTTATGTTGTGGAATCTTTATTGCGAACAATGTGATACGGGATCAGTCTTTGATCTCTATTGCTATTTGTCAACATGAATCCCCATAGTGGTCAGGGTAATGTGATTTCATATTGGATACAACCAATATATTCAAATGGTATTCTTGTATTCAATAATGAATATGGGAATGTATCATGGTCTCTACCAAAATATTCCCTCAAGCTCAACTAATTTGGATAATAAAATGAGCATGCCCAATTTTCACTTCCCATTTGTATTGGTGTACTACTTCAAGGTGTTGTGGAATATGATATTTTACTTCAATATACATATTAATATGAAAATGAAAATTTCTTATGTGAATGGGGATATAAAAATTTATTTTTGGTTGAGTATATATGTTTTCTAAATGATTTTTCTATTCTTATAGGTTTTTAAATTCAAAGACACATTTTTTAATGAACATTATGTTTCTCTAAGATGAATTATTTATAACAAATTTTTTATATAAAATCGTTTTTTACTTCACCAATATGTTTACTTTTCTTATCAAGTTTTTTCCTAAGAAACACTAACCATATATTTCTAAAGACAAAAAATTGGTTCCTTACAAAACATAGAACCTAATAGTGTACTATAATATTATTTCATTAGAAATTAGAATCTGATTTATCCGAAGAACATAGTTAGAAGACTTTTGAAATCAAACTCAAATTTCTGCTAAAATTAGACTTAATTTTTCCATGAAATAATATTCCCAATTTCATGAAATGAGACTCTGATTTCTCTTAAAATTAGAATCCAATTTATCCTGAAATCAGACTCTGATTTCTCTTGAAATTAGACTCTGATTTCTCCTAAAATTAGAATATGATTTCTCCAGAAATATGACTCTGATTTCTTTTGAAATAATATTTATTATTCTCTATAAAATAGTACTTACCCGTGAATTCGCACGACAATACCTTTAATGCGTATTTTCAAGAAGACAAAACAATATTTAAAAGCTAATAAAGAACATGAATATTGAATATACTGAAAATTTTGTGATACTTAATATTGAACTATAATCGGAAAAAATATAAAGAATTGAAGACATAGGAAAATGAGAAAAAGAAATTAACATAAGAGAATATGTAAGATAATATTGAATTAATATTGGAGAATATATGAAAATATATAATAAAAACACAAGTATACCATTACTGTACTAAATAAACCATCTTTTCTTAATACAACCAAAACCTGTGAAATTGAGCCAAAACCAATGCATTTCATCTCTGCCTCACAAATATGAGATTGGTTGGAATCATCCTTGTCTAACACATCATAAGAATACCTGAGTAGGCTGCATAATAGTACAATATAAGAATATATACAATATAAGTATACATCATAAAAATACCTGAATATGCAGAAGAAGTATTAATTTCACCAAAAAATGGACATGAATGAAATATCCAACTGAAAATTAACATTCAAATGGACATGAATCAAACAACATAAGTATATAAAACATTGTATATAAATATATATGAATGAAAATAACATTCAAAGTGTCACATAGGATGGGCGTGATCACATAATACAACTTTATGGATGCATCAAGGCCTCTTACAATCCCAAGACTTGCAGAGGTAATTCAGAAATAAATATGAATATTAATATTTAATATATTTAAAACTCAAATGATTGGTACATAATAATGGAATAGAAGTTAGAGAAATTATTGATAAATCATAAACATATTAGAAAATATTTAGTTGAATTAATAATGAATACATATTTATATTTGGAATTCATGACGGAGAAATCAATTACATGAATGGAAAAATGATTCAGATGGATAATTCAAATTAGATCATTATAATATTTAATGTATGAAGTAAAATTCATGTAACCAAAAATAATGAAATCAAAGGGCTAGATAAGCAGGTTGACTGATATTGAGTGAGGCAGATGTAAAAAGAGGTGATGGGCCTAACATCACCATGACCATCACTCGAGCACCTTTCATGCAATGTCTTGATCCCAAGACATAGGATACAACTTCGAAAATCCATTGGTCTCAACTAATATGACATGGACTCCCCAACACACAACTGTTGTGGTGGAATAGTGTCATGGACTATATAAAGAAATTACATTATGTATTGGAATATGATGAATAATATTGGTGGACATTGACTGATAATGGATGGTAATTAACAATGACCGAGCATGAAAATGGACCTTGTTGCATGAAACCCTTCAAATTCAAGCCGTCCATATATGTATTTTTCCTACAGAAAAACATCATTAAAAATAAACAAAAGGTTTAAAACACTTCCAAACAATGAGTAGTCATTATACTTATTATGATGAGAATTTTAACAAATATGAATAGTTGTGATGGACTAAACATAATGCTAAAATAATGTAAAATCACAATAGTTAAAACATACCAATTGGAAATGAAAGAATGGAGGAACCTGTGTCACTGAAAATTTTTAAATCTAATTGAAAATAGGTTATGCCAGTTGCATGGAATTTCATGTTAGGAATGTGGGTAATTTGTAAATTGAATAGATGTATTACAAGAAGGAAACATAATTTAAAACGGTAATACATTTTCTAATATCGAGAATAGTTTTTCCCTTCTATAAGAGTTGATTGAATTCCCAAAATATGAGGTGTATTAAAATACTTCCAGTAATTGGGGTCTCAAACCAAATCATGAATGAAACATAATTGGTGAATTATGGCCCAAATGGCTTAGAAAAGGTGAAAAACGTAACCTATTAATGTCATTGAGATTTATAACCATTCAGTTTTCCTTGATTTCTTGTAGTAATACCATAGTCAAGTGTATAAGAGCACAAGATTTCAACAAAGAATGTTTATAAAAAAGGGACAAAATCACCTTTTTTCTATCATGTACATGTCTTTCATGGATGATCAATCTGATCCTGAAAAGATGGATCCATACCAGGGAGTGCTTCAGATTAGCACAAGATTTCAACAAAACATGTTGATGAAAAAGGAGAACAGTTACCTTTTTTATGTCATGTCCATGTCTTTCATGGCCTGATCAATCTGATACTAAAAAGATGGATCCATACCCGGGAGTGCTGCAGATATTTTCTCATTGACATTCGTGACAGCATGACTCATCGGTTCTCAAATAGATCTATATTTATATAATATTTTCTAGATCATCAGTGCTCGAGAGTTGATTCAATTACCATGGTGAATTAGTCATATCCCTCTTACGTGATACATAAATCATGATTAGTACTGAACTTGGCTGCATAATTACACTCTTCAAATAGATAAGTCATTATTATCTACACATAATAGTCACCTATAACTACATGAGCATCTTTATGTCGGAATACAACACATTAATTACTTTGTGACTACCATTAACTCAAATCTCATTCATTTCATGAAAAAATAGTAAAGATGATATGAAAAGGAGAATTATTTTCCAAAACTATTTACAGAAATCATTATACAAATTTGGAGTGTAATGTAATGTATACGTTTGTATAAAAGAGTGTAAAGTATACAATACTGTATACTGTTGAAGTGTGTGGAACATTAAATATTTATAACATTTGAATATAGGATTGGAATGTTGGTTTAAATATTCATTATTTCTATCATTTCTTCGTCAATCACATAAAAAAAGATAGTACCTGCAATAACACGCGTCTAGCGGTGGCTCCTCTAACTGATATCATAATCCCTAGGAGACGTAGACTAAATCTACTGCAATAGAGATTTCATCATAATTAACGGTAAGATAGAGAATGAGGATAATGCACTAACATACGTACCGATTATAGAATGAATAGTATTGTGGAAACAGCTATGAAAATCCCAAACACAACCCACCTGGTTTTTGTAAACAGGTCCATTGATTTTCTGTAGATTAGAACCCAAAATAAAGAAAACAAAAATTCATCTTATACTGGTTTACTTATTTCAATTACTAACATGAAAAGGAAGGCATTTCTGTTTTGAGTCTTCCATCCAAGTAATATTTTAATAGTTCGACCAGAGAACGTACTGGATTATGGTTGATAATATACCATCTAAGGAATCATTTCATGCGTTACTATTGAAGACTTCTATTTCAATAGAAGAAACCACACTTCAATGTAAACACAAGAACCCACACTACAAGTCAACCTATAGTTTTTCATAAATGGGTACATAAAATCACAGATGGGTAAAATAAGGGAAAAGGAAGAAAAAATAAGGAATAAATGTTGCTAGATGTGAAGGAAGATAAATAAAAAAAGGAGAATAAAATAAAAATTACAAATTAGAAATTGTCCCATTACCTTGGATTGGGGCTGTTCTTGACCATCTTCTTCAAGTAAACAATTGTCTGAAATCAACTCTAGTGAAATAATTTTTAGTCGAGAAAAATGATTAATAAAAATATGGATAATCAGTTTAACTGGAAGCATAAATAGTATTCCAGAATATTGGAATTATGTTATACAGTAAATAACATAATTATTCAGATAACGAGTAATATGTTTTAATGGAAACATACTTGAAAACTCATTAATTAGGAAATGATTTTTTTTGAAAAAAACTGTGGCAATTCCTAAAATGGTAAATATATTCAAGTTTAGAAAAAACAGGGAAATCATAATATGGGAAAACTAAATTTGTGGGAAGAATTATTACATATTAGAACATGGATTATCTGTTTTAATGAATATAATTATCCTATCAAGTGGAGAAATCATTAAACAAATTTACCATTTTTAATATCATTAAACAGAAGTTATTAAACAGAAATTGTTTCAAAAAAATTGAAAAAAAATAGTAAACATAAATTATTAAATAGTATTTATTAAAAAAATTACCATATGTTTTAATGTTTATAATTTAATTAAACACATATTATTAACATGAGGTTATATCTTGTGCTGTTAGGCTTCTTCATTAAAATTAATCTTTTCCATCCTGCATCAGATGTGATCACTACTTCAATGAGATCCACTATTTTATTTTAAAGGGGTTAATCAGTAAATAGTTCGACTGGGTATCATCCAAATCCAAGGCATAGTAACCATGAGCATCATCATCACACTCCAGGACTGGAAAATTATTTTAATAGGTAGATTAAATTAGTGCAATTATTTGGGACAGATAATCCTACTGGCCGAGAGGAGATCATCTGAGAAATTTTAAGGTATTCTTGTAAAATGTAAAATATATTAATTGAGTTGGAATGAACGATGTCAGGTGGTTTTTAGATGGAGAAATAAGAAAACGACAACAATTACTCCAATATGATGTTATATGGAATTTGAAATAATAGACAGTTTCCGATAAGTAGCAGGTCTTAGGAAAGAATGCATATCGGACCCAGTTCTACCAGTATCTTCCGAAGCTCAGCAGCCCTGACATACGGTCCATCACCAGGAATATGTCAGAATCACTTCCATAAATTTTTTTCTCATTATGGATAGTAAAATGCAGACCGACCTTGAACATCTGATCCAATCGGTCCATGACTTTGTCGATGTACCTGAGCGCGAACCACTTGCCCAGTGTAGAACTGATTTGGAGGCAGCATTTAAGGATATTCAGGGGCCTTTTCTGTAGATAGAAGCAATATTTGAGACATCGTACTCCGTGATGGATTCCACCTCCCCATTGTTGCGCTGGAACAGGCAGCCGGAGTACTCTGTGAAGGTGTCCAGGCCCGAGGATGGGCTGGCCAGCGGTGGCAATCGCCGTGAAAGGCGGGATGGGTGGAAATATGCAGGTTTTGGGAAATATGTAGGTTTGGGGGATCTGGATAGAGATTCCAACGCGCGATGTACCTTAGTAAGATTAGCCGATGACTATCATTGGGAGGGATACAGATTAGTCGGAGAAGAGGATGATAGCTTAAACCGTCGAGGCAGAGGTATCCCGAGATGTGGAGGAGCTGGAACCCTAGAACTCTGGTAGTGGATACGAAGGAGGGTCGGGGATGGGAGTCTTGGAATATGGAGGACCGTATTCAGTAGTTTTTGTGTGGTGGAGGCGTGGTTGTCTGTGGTGTTGACTCGTCACCAGGAAAATTCCATGTTTAGAAGATATATAGATTCCTGATTGAATTCTCTTTTCTTCAAGATTATTAAATCATCCTAACTCAGATTAAGATTTTATCATAAATCAAAATCCAGGTTCATCATAATGCATACTCCGAATAACTATTATTTTAGAATTTGATTGTTCATATTTGTTGACTATGATTCTAAATTCTAAAATAATACAAATAAATGATTTTCTTATTGTTACCTCATTTCCTTAAAGTAATGTTTCATTTTATAGGATCCTATACATGTTAATGTTTCTTAATCATAATAAAGTTATTCCTTATATATAATTTGCTTATTTAACATGATAATGTTTACCATGTTTTATTATATTAAACAAAGTCATTCTATCTATTATCTAGAAATCATTGGTTGAGGGGAAAGTGTACAGGTCCCTCCAAAATTCAAGGAAAAATATTAGTGTCATAGGAGGAGATGAACACTATGATTTTTTCTTATAAATACAGCAATCATTTGACGAGTTCAATGTGTGTCAATATGACACAACATGTCTAGATAATATATGCATTGGGATGCTATAATGCAATTTATAGAGAGAGAGAGGGACTATCATGATTTTTTTGATATGTGAACATCCTGTTCAGCGGTGAACATCATGTTAAACCTAGCGAAAATTTGATTTTTATTATATACAATAGATGGATTATGAGGATAAGAAGATAGAAGTTTCGATTACCTTAATGCTCAAGGTCTTGTGGGGATTGAATGATAGACTTTGATACTCTTATTGAGGGATTACCCTGGAGTGTGTAAGATGGAATTTAATGAATGTATAAAGGAAGGGAAATTTATCCAATGTTGTTGGATATCATTATCTTTGGGTTAAAATATTTCATATACATGTTCACTTCTTCTTGTTACAAGATCTAATCCAACTGCATATTGATAAATAAATAAAGTATAAAATTCTTATACATTCATACTCTTGTATAATCTGATAAATAATATTCTATATACTTTAATATAGAATCATTCCCTATGTAAACATTTCTTATGTTTCTTTTCTAGATCCACATTATCAGATCCTTAGAAAGATAGGTTCTTGTTTTATGATCTAAAGAGGTATTGTTAATCCATATTGTTTAACTTTGTTAAGCATATATTTTCATAAGGGTTAAAATGAATGTTTTAAGCCTACAATTCACCCCTATATTAATTGTGCTTCTATATTTATATTTTGATCCTAAAATTGGTATCAGACTAGGTCTCTGAAATACTTATACTTTTATTCATGTTTTATTTCTCAACTATTATTTCATAACTATACTTGTTCATTTTATTCATAAGATTTTAAAAACTATTTGTTTATTAATTCTTCTTACTAATCTATTTTGGTGAATGACCATTTTTATTTTCATATAGAATGGTAGGATTGAAGGTCAATTCTTTGGAAAATTTAAATCCTAATAGAACACCAATTTTTGAGGTTAATGATTATGAGTATAGGAGGGATATGATTAATTCCTTTGTTATAAACAATAATGTGGATAATTTTGTCATGATTACTGGTAAATACAATATTCATGACAAAGAAATCAGAACATTCGCAAATTAGGGAAAACAAGACTATAAAATAAACTACAAGGTACAAAATAAACTTATATTTTCCCAGACAAATTATTTATATATATATTCAAAAATATTCTTGTAATGTAGCCAATAACATTTGGAAGACACTATAAGTTTAACACTTAGGAATTTAAAATGTGATAGAAACTAGAAGATCTATATGAAGAGTTGAATATCGTCGATTTTTATTTCGTTATGGAGAATTTTTTTGGAAACAAAAACAATGATTTGTGACTATCATTAATATTCTTTAATATAAGGGTTAAAAAGGATGTGATGAGGATATACTTGTGGATAATATAATTCATATAATTCCCAATGAATGGGAATCTAAAAGTAGATCTATTGAAAAAAAAACAAAAAAGTATCTATCATAACTCTTGATTTGTTATTTAGAACTCTACTTCAGCATGAAAACAGAATTAAGAGAGTGTCATACATTAATAAGATGAATGATGGTAAGGGAAGCGTTGATTTCACTACTACATCTAAGTGTAAAACTCTAGAAAGGGTTACTTTATCTAATGTTAAAGAGAACAGTTTTGTTATCTGAGTCACGTAATAATGTTAAGTCTAAGAATGAACTAGAAAATCTTATTTGAAGTATGAACAAGATTTTGATAGAGAAAGATTATCAACACCAATATAAGAACAAATAAATACCAGACAATAATGATTCTTAAGTAACATGTTATTAATTGGAAAGGTATGGGCATATCAGATCTGATTGTCCAATACTTTAGAGAAATGACATAAAGGATAATAATTCTGAAAGGAATAGAAAGAAGAATTTACAATCTAAGGGTAATAAAATTTTTAAGGCTAATGAAACATGGGATGCCAGTGGTGTTGATTCATTAGATAAATCATCGGAATATGAATCTAGTAGTCATAATATTATCAGTCTTATATCTAGATTACCAATTTAAAATCATTGTCCAATGGCTTATGTACACAATGTCGAATCATTAAAAATATTAATTTAAATAACAATTTTCATAATGAATAATATTAGGAGTCTTTAGATGATGAATATTCTTCTCTAGAAGATAATACTTTATCGTCATTTGAAGAAGTCTCAATATTTTCTAAATTGCATTTGTATGAGAATTTTATGATAAAAAAGAAGGTGGAGAACAAAAAATCTATAATTTATTTTTTAATAAAATAATTATGAAATTATTCTAAATAAATTTATAATAAACTTATTATTTTGGAAGTGTTTTAAAAAATATAATGGAAGTTAATTCTTATAATGATAAAAAATTAAATGATGTTGAAAATGTAATTTCTATAAAAATATCTTAGATAATTGCAAAAACTCTATAATAATTGACTATGAGGATAAGAATTTTGTCATTATAATACAATATAAAATATTTTCCATAAGGAAAATTTTTTCAAATATAACTTACGGAAAGTATGAATTTGATAAAATATATCCACAACTACATCATCTTATAAATAGATCTAGTTTTGGTTATACTCTTTCAAAACTAGTTTTTAGTCACATTTATATTGTTCCCATATTTTCTCATTTTTTTAATAAGTGTAAATGTGGTGGATATTGAGAGAAAAATTATTCTGTGAATATAAATATATCCTTACATTTTCACAATGCTTGTTTTTAGAAGAAAATTTGAATACATAATATTTTACATTCTACCATGTTCAAATCCAATAATGATTGGATTCTGAAAGTCAAACAATTTTATTTTTGAATAAATAAATGAATTTCCAAAAACAATACATGGTGAATTGATAGTGGATGTTCTGGAAACATGACTTGTAATAAAAAGTAATTTAAAATATGATTAAAATGAAATGAGTAAAACTAACATTCAATGATAATGCTCAAGAATAAATTTTGGGTACATATATCATTGTCATTCATGGAAAATATTTTATTTCAAATATTTTATTTTTTAATGTTCTAAAGAACAACCTTATAAGAAAAAGGAAATTATTTGCTAAAGGTTACCTAATGAATTTTAGAAATAATAAATGCCTAGTAAACAATTCCCAGGAATATTTTATTATCTCTACCCGTAGGCATGAGAATTATTATACAATAAACAAATAAGACATTAGGATACCCGATATACCTTTCCTTAGTGTAATGGAAGATTAATCTTGTTTATGGCATAGAATACTAGGAAATTTTACCTTAGGAACCTATGAGTATTCTCAAAGAAAATATTTCTTAAGGATCTACCAGAGCTAAGCTCTGATTCTTCAAATGTTTTTGATCCTTACCAATGTGGCAAGAAAAATAAGTCAATAATTAAATCAATCAGTGAAGTCTCAACTCATAATGAATTACATATAGTGAATATGTGTCTTTTCATTCCAACACAATCCATAAATATTAGATGAAAAAACTATGTTTTTGTTATAGTTGATGATTACACTAGATTATCATGTGTCTATATTCTAGCAATGAAATCTAAATTGTTTTCTTATTTTAAATATTTTTTAGTGGAATTTGAAAACGATAAAAACCATCAATTGATAACTATTCATATTGATCATGGGAGAGAATTGTAACATTTCTAAATTGAAACATTTTTCTAGAAATCTAGGAATTACTTATAACTTCTCATCTCCCATAAATCCTCAACCAAATGGGGTTTATGAATGAAGAAATTGAATTCTTCAAGAAATATCAAGAACCATGTTGAGTGAATTATCTATTACTAAATTTTTTTTGGTTGAATATATATGTTCTTTTATTTATACTACAAATATATTTTTAATCAGCTAGTTTCTTAATAAAAAACATTAAGAATTAAGGACTGGTTGAAAACCAAAAGTATATTATTTCAATGTATTTGGATGAGAAGTATTCAACTTCAACACTAATGTTAAATAAAATATATTTTCACCAAAATCCTATAAAGTTTTCTTTCATATGCTCTTCCACTACTTCTAATTCTTATAGTGTTTTTAACAACAATTCATGTATTGGTCAACAAATAGTACATGTTAAATTTAATTAATATGATCCTTTTGTTTTTTAAAAACACCAACATTAATATTTTGATTCATTTTTTGAAATAGAATATGAACCTTTGATTAACGATAACCATAATAAGGAAAATACTGAATAAAATATTTCTGATGTATTTACTCCGGAATATTATATACCTTATGTTAATGAATAGGTTTACAAAACCCAATTCAGTTATTTTTAAATATTTATCCCAGTGATAGTTTAATTGGTCATGTAAATAAACTAGTAAGACTAGAAGTTATTCAGGAAATAAATTATAAAATCTAGAATTCCATTTTTAATTAGAACCAAAAATCATTATTGAAGATTTAGGTAATGATGATTCGATTAATGTTAAACATTTTTAACAAAATGAATTCAAAATGATCAATGTATTGACCTTAGATAAAAAACCTTATGAATCATCATTAATTATAGTAATGTTGGTCTTTAGAAATAAATTTGATGAAAATAGAATAATTTTATGAAATAAAGAATGAATAGTTACTCAAGGATATAATCAATAAAAAGGAATAGACTATGATGGAATCTACACTCGAGTAGATAAAATTGAATCTGCTTTAATTCTCTTATCCTTTGCAGTAGTGATTAATTACAATATTTTTAATATGGATGTAAAGTGTGCTTTCTGGAATGGATTAGTTCGAGAGGAAGATTATTTTTAAAAATCTATTATATTTGAAAACACTAAACTTCCTCAACATGTTTAAAAACGTAAGATAAACAAACCCATATAGTCTGGTATAATAGTCTTATAAGAAATTTGTTTAATAATAAATATGTTAAGATAATAGATTATCCAGCCTATTTTTAAAAATATATGAAAAATATTTTTATGGTTTAAATTTATGTTGATGAAATTATATTCGGATCAACTCAGTTATCATTAAATGATTTATTTGGGAATCTCAGGATATATTTGTTTCAAGTAAGTATGATGGGTGAGTTAACATTTTGCATTGGTTTTAAAATGTGTAAAAAACAGAAAGAACATATATACCTCATCCTAATTATATTAATATATTATTAAGAATTATGGATATGGAAACAATAAATGTATAAGTACTCTTATCTTTTCCTCGATATCACTTGATCTTGATGAAGCTAAAAAACTAGTAGATCAGACATCTTTTAGAGGTATGATATGATGTTTATTATACATACCATCTAGTCATATAAACGTAATGTTATCATTATAATTATGTGAAATATATCAATCTAATCTAAAGGAATCACATTTTAAACCAATTAAAATGATTTTCCATGTTTAAATGGAACCATAGATTTGTGATTTTTCTATTCTTCTAGAAATGAAATTATGCTAAAATTTTATTAGGATTCTGATATTGGTGGATATAGAATTGATATTAAAATTAAATCTAGGATTTTCAATTTCATAGGATATTCATTAGTCTCTTGTTCGTATAAGAAGCAACACTCATTAACACTTTCCACTGATGAAGATGAATATATAGAATTTGAATGTTTTTTTGATCAAGTGTTGTGGATACAACATACACTCACAGACTATGGAATGAGTTTCACCAAAATAGAGATAATGTGTGATGATACCAATTAAATTTCCCAAAGTTAAATCCCTAAACATTACTCTCATGAAGAGCACATAATCATTAGACAAAACATTCTTAGGGATCACACACTTAAAGAAGATATAATTATTGAATCTATCGGAATTCAATACCAACTTTTTGATATATATAATAAATCAATACCCTCAAATACTTTTTAATACATTAACTAAATCATTGGAATGGTAACTATAAATTAATATTTTATATTGACTTTTTATAGAAACCTATCTCTTTACATTAAGATTCATCTTTTCATAGAGGGATAACATATTTTTTCTAACTTATAATTTCTTTAAATCCAAAAGAAATTATTTCCATAAATAAATTTACATCATAATAATATTTAGAAATTATTTTTTCAAAACTAAAAATTTTATTTTCTTAATAAAACTTTTAGAACTTATGTTCTTTACGAATAACCTTATAAGTATTGAAAATTATTTCTAAACAATCTGAATGGTATGTTACATTACTATGATATTAATAATTTAATATTTTTTTACTTGTTGGTATTTCAGTCTTCTTATAAGAAAACTATATCATATTAACTTTCCTTAAATTCAATATTTCCGTAAAACCATAAAATATTGAAACTAATTAATCCTTCATTTGTATTTATATCATCCATTATATCAGATAATGTTAATCTCAACCATTGGATTGATTTTAGAATATAAACCATCCCTACCAAGCATATATAAAGTACCTCCATATTCAAGTCCCACAATTGTTATTATATTTTGTTTTCATCGATGTTCTTCCACTCATAAAATCATCCATTCAGTTTACTTTGTTTCCTTAAACTCTGAATGTCACTTGAAGCTTCCTCAAAATATCTTATGGCCACTAATAAGGAACTCAATTATTTTTTTAATTTTCCATGAATTGTAAGTGGACCCATATTTCTTTCTCAGGTATGATTTTATGATTTCAACAATCATTAAGAAGAATAAATTGGAATGCATTTGTGATTCCAAACCAAAGGATCATGATCCAGTTTATCCTGATCTCCTTTTTGAATTTTATGATACAATTATTTTTTATGAACAAGGAGGAAGAGAAATGCTTTCATTAATGATATATGGAAGGAAATATTATTTATATTTATACCATGGTAAAAGTATTCTCACTATACCTCGTTAATGAGAGGATATATTTTTATCAAACACTTTTCCTAACAATGACTGTATTTTTGAGCAGGATAAAACAATTGAGCGCATTGGGCTTAAAAGAGTAAATTCACCGAATATCAATCATGTTTCTACAAAATACCAATTTCAATCACTTTGGGTGAAATGATTTCTTATTCCAAGAAATGGGGATAAGTATTCACGTAAGGAATAAGATATCTTCATAATGTATTTCTTGTTAAATCTAATGAAGATAAAAATCATCATGTACATTACAGTAAACATCATCAATATCAAGAATGTCACCCTAAAGTATCAGAAAATAATGTACCCAACAATCTTATTGAATATTATAGTCCTTTTCCTATAATCTATCAAAATGTATTCTTTCACAAAACCAAATGTTTTCAAGATAATGTTGTTTAGTAAAAATACTCTAAGAATAACGATGATCGGTTTGTGTATTAAGTTATGAGATTTCATTGACCTTCTTAATAATGATGATCAAGATGTCAATAAAAAATTAGAATAAGGAGAATGTTCTATGAATACCCCACTAAAATGAAAATAAAATGATCCAAAACATCAAGAAAAAATAGCTGAACCTAAATCAGTATCTGCTCCATCCAAGACGAAATGGAAAAACATATATTCAGATGAAGTGGTAGCCAAGTGGAGAGAGGTTAATTAGAAAAATAATGTAAGAGATGTAGTGTTTAAATGAGACCCTAGTGAGGCTAAGACCTTAATGATTCAAGTATCTAAATATATTGACAAGAAAGCTAAATAGATAATTTTATGGAAGAAGATGTAAGAATCTGAGATTGTTTAGGCTCATCTTAGAGATATAGAGATGGCTCCTGAATAATTTTAGGTACTAAAATATTTAATACATGAGTTATTTCAAATTGAATCTCCTAGTGTAGATTAGATAAATATTGTTTCAATTTTTAAAACCATTGTTGAAGAATAAAAATTAAATTATAAAGAAGAATAATAAGAGGAACATGGTAGTGAATATGTTCTCATAATTGTCTAAGAACAAAAATATAAGGAAATCCCTTCAAACAAGTTTTCCAATAGAACATATCAAGTTGAATCAACAAATGTAATTTCATAAAAAAAATAGTTTCGGAAAATGATGATAGTATGGATGAGGTTGGTAAACCATCAGATGATGAATGTATTCATCATGATTTTATTTATCCTGATGAGGATACATTTTTTTAAAAAGTGCTGATAAAGAAGAAGTTGATGCTGATGAAATAATTATTGATTCTGCTAGTGGGTATAAGACTCTGAATGATGGAATGGAAATATCTAATTTTGAGAAAGGTATTAAAGTGGTTATATATTTTCCAAATAAATATAATTTTGAGAAATAAAAAAATTAAGTTACTTTTGGAACATCTATGGGATGAGAATATGAGAATGATAATGTTTCCTTTCCAACGAAGCTATATTCTTTAGAATAATCATCTTCCATAGGACATGATTTTTTTCTGTTCAGCCCATGAAGTAGATTGAGAATAGCATTCCATTATATCCATGTATTGACACAAGATGTCTGGTACTATAAAAAACTATTAAATAGAAGTCAGATTAAACAAGCATTCTCATGGAAATGTTTTCAAAACATGAAGATGATTTTAAGACTTTCCAAATTTTTTATGATGCTCATAAAACATATTCAAAAGAGAAGACCAAGTGGTCTAAGTCAGTTATTAATGATCTAAAAATCATGGATGATTCAAATTATTTAGTAATGTAAGCATTTGATAGGTCAGATCACAAGATAAACCACTTTTCATAAAGTATTTTAGAAGAGATGAATAAAGATAATGATACCAAGAATGATGAAGATAAAGACTTGAATTGAAACCTAAATTCAGATTCACTCAATTTTAAAAGGGAAATAGAACATTGGGTATATATGGAAGAAAAATTCAATGATAAGGAATATGTGATAATGTCTCCAGAATAAAGTATAAAAAATTTTGAAAAGAAAAACATGTATCAGGAACAGTTGACTAAGAAATATGAAGACCCTCATAAATTTTCGATGAAACTGAAGGAATCTATAAAAAATATCATGCCAAAGGAGAATAAGGTTGAATGATCTCTTAAATATGATCATTTTTTATATTGTAAAAATAATTCATAAAAATTTAAATTTTTTAGCTTTCCACTTTATTCTTTTTAATATTTTTATCCTTTCAGATAGAAATTTTTATACCTCCATTCATTTTCATAAATCAAAAAGAGGGAGAAATAAATTACCAAAATGAATATTAAGAAAATTATTTCTTATATAAGAGGGAGATTACTTAAATAATTAATTCATATGAAAGGGAATGTTATTTCATTAAGAATGAAAATAATACAATAAATAGGGACTTCAAAACCTAAGGGAGAGTTATTTTTATTCATCAGGGACAATAAACAAAGAGAGATATGTATTAATTTTTTTCCTGAAAATTAAATTCGTAATTTATTATATTTTTTAAGAAAAGTTATTTTGTGCATTTTATAAATGGGGAGATTGTTGATTCAATAAGTTTTCTTTTGAATTTCGCATTCCTTTATGTTTTAAAAATAAAAAATACATTTTCATAAAAAAACATATATTTTTGTAATAAATATTTTCTTAAGGAAAATTTACTTTAATAAAAAAATTAAGGAATTTACCTAGGATTTTCTTTATATTATATATTGGTTTCCTAAACCAGGACTAAAAATATTTTTTAAGGAAAAAATTGGGTCTATACTAAAAAATAAACCTTACAATTGTATAAAATCTAATTTCTATTGAATTTTGATTCTAATCTCTACTGAAATCAGTCTATGATTTTTTCATAAATAAAACACTTCTTTCGACTAAAATCATACTCGGATTTTTCCTAATATCAGACTTTTATTTCATATGAAATTAGACTCCAATTTGTCTTGAAATCATACTCCAATTTATCTTGAATTCCAAATATAATTTCTCTTGAAAACATACTCCCATTTATTTTGAAATCAGACACTGATTTATTCTGAATTCAGACTCTAATTTCTTTTGAAATCAGTCTCTAATTTCTCATGAAATCAAACTCTTATTTCATCAGAAATCATATTCGAAATACTATGGAAATCAGACTATGAACTCTAATTTTTTGGATGTCTTTGAAATATTGATAAATCATATTCTGAATTAATCATAAATAAGAATTTTGATTCTTCATAATTCAGACTCCAAATATATATTATTTTTTAATATGATTGTTCATTTTTTAGGCATCAATTCTCAATTACTTTAGAATCCAATTAAATGATTTTCTTATAGTTACATCATTTCCATAACTTAATGGTTTATTTTATTGAATCTTAAACATGTTAATGATTGCTGTGATAAAAAATATTATATATTTATTTATTTCACAATACACATGATAGTAGTTCCTATGTTTTCTAACATGAAATTTGGTTATACAATGTATTTTTAACTAATCATTGGATGAGTGACACATGTACATGCCCCTTCAAAATTCAATGAGAAAAATAACTATAGGAGGTGGAGATAACCATTGAGATTTTATCCAATAAATTTTGTAGCCATTTGAATTGTCGTTGTGCATCAATACAACAAAACAAAACTAGTGATTATATGGGTATTGATGCTATGATGTTATTTATAGAGAGAGACACTCAGGTATTGGGTGATCTATGAACCCCTTGTTCATCCGTGAATGAATTTTTAATCCTAGATTGACTCTGATTGTTGTTGTAAACAATCGAAATATTTTGTGAATAGAAAGATAGAGGTGGTGACTACCTTAATCTTTAAGGTCTTGTGGGGATAAAAAGAAATAATCTGATATTCATATCGAGGGCTTACCCTTGTGAGGATAGAGTATATTTTCCGGAATGTATAAATCAAGGTACATTTATCCAATGTTTTTGGATACCCTTCTCTTATTGTTGAAAGATTTTTTATAACTTTTTACGTGTTGTTGTTACAAAATATAATTCCGCTTCATTTTTTAATGAAATGAAGTATAACTTTCTTATACATTCTTATTATTGTATTCACTTATAAATAAGATTATTTTTTCTTCAATGTGAAATAATTCCCAAAGTAAACATTTTGTAAGTTTCTTTTCTAAATCAACATTATCTGGTCCTGTTAAAGATTGTTTTTTTTTCTATCAACTAAAGAGGGATTGTGAATCCATCTCGTTTAACACTGAAAAACATATATTTTCTTAAGTATCAAAACTATCGTTTTTAGACCTACAATTCAACACCTCTTGTAATTGAGCATATACACGTTTATTCCGATTTTAATTTTTTTTCAATGTCAGGATATGTTATAGTAACTATAATTCATGGATAAGAATATGAAACTCCTATTGAATCTCAATCGTATACCTCCCATAGTGTGACAACATTATAGGTTTCTTGGTATAGAGCATTGGGGTCAGGATCTCTTTGTGTCACGACCTGTCCTAGGGGGGCCCGTGCTGTGGATCCCTAAGCCCACCTCCAATAGAACTGGGGATGGTGACTATCACTACGTAGGAATATCACTAAAATTGGTTTCATTTCCTATATACATAAATGCAAGCACACATATCCAAAACCAAAAAATGATGAAATTTAAAAACCACTATGTAAAAAATGTTTGAAAACACTGTATCCTATAACCAAAGTATGATAGAAACCCATGTAAAATATATCCATAATACCCTCACAACACATGAAGTCTATAACACGAGTCTAACATATTTTACAAACATACTCGGAATAATGTATATAGTAACTAGAACACACCTTGGTATGTTTGGTATCACAAAGCATCGTTTGTCCCTGTCTGCATAGAACACCAGGAAAAGGTTGATCGTCGGGACAAGAAATGACACATCCATGAAAATCCCACGAAGGTGTGTGTACAAAAAGACTTGGTAGGACACCCTAAAACCACAAAGTAATACAAAAACGGAATGATATAGTTATCTATACACATGTACATGTTTACAACATATATAATATGAGTATCAAGATGTACTCAACTGAGACACATAATCAAGAGATAAGTCACAACGACTATATACCAGCAGTAGGAATTTAGCTCAATGATTCCATGGAGAACTCATTTGAAAACACACACTCCTAAGTCTAACAGCATTTATGACGTTCGACTGATAGGTACTGATCATCGGGTCTCTCAATGATAAAGTTAATGTGATAGATCTAAATAGATATATCATAAAATAGATGAGGATCAATTCTAGTGACATGTGCTGATACTAACAACTCAATCTGGATTAACCCAGTAAGTAGAGGATCAGAGCCCACTTAGTGTTGGTCACGTTGATACCGAGGACTCCACCTTTCGAATGAAGATGAATAGTGGGTCCCACATCGATCCTCTTAGATTGATTCCAAGAACACTATCAATGAATTCCTGAGTAAGGGATCATAATCCAAAGATTCAGAAATGGTTTTTTCTAACCATTGGGGAATCTATAATGGGAAAAAACCCTAATGAAACTTTTCCATGATACGGAGGACAAGATAATCAAGCCATGTTTGAAGGGGTACACGAAATATAGTAGGGGAAACACCATTTACCTCAATCTGGGATAATTACACTGTTAAATGACTCATATAATTCTAACCATGTCATGTAGAATATGATTATAAAGTGTATAAGGGGAAAAAAAGTTGTGTCCTGAAATCTGGGGTCTTACCCATTTACTCTGGTCATGGCCAAGCACAAAACATAATCCCATGAATTTGTTATGTATACTAGTACACATGGAAGCACGTTTGCATGGTCATGTCCATGAAATATGGATGAGTAAATGTTGGGTATAAAAAATGTTTACTCCACCCTTTGTATGTGTTCTACCCGAACTATATGCCAAGTAATTCAAGGGGGGTACATGTCATGTAGTTATGGACTACATGACATGTTTTGGGACATAATTCAGGACCCTTCTTCTTACTTTTAATTACACTATTTGATTCATAGGTCTCGCTTTCTGTGATTGGTTCACCATTAAATTCATGATCTAGGCCCATTTTCCAATTCCATTATTGAATTATAGAAATTCAGACCATCGATTTTCTCAGAAACTATGTTAGTAATATTTCTTAATTACACACCAGAGATCGAAAAATCAGCATAATACATTGTTTGATAAATTTCCACAACCACCATATCACTTCCATCAATTCGTACTGATGTCGTATCTACGATTAAGTATTGTTATTCCAGGAAACAAATGTGAAATGATCGATTGCTCAATGAAATGTCTCATCAAGGGAAAATCAAAGAACTTCCAAAAGAATATAGATTTGAGGTAGAATAGAACAAATATGAATAAGTGGAAAGAGCCTCGATCGATGCTCATGTCAATCTCAGTTCATTTTAATTAGAATCAAAAATTAATAAATCAAAAACCATGAAGAAATATCCAGATAAATCGCACAAATAAACCAACCCATAAATATGATGGATTGGTCGGATAATATGTTCATGGATTAGTCAGCATTATTAATAGGATTCCAATAATGGGAAAATATATCTAAATAACACATCCTACCAAGATTTGTTTTTTTGCCGATGAATAATGCTCATTGATTCATCATAATTAGTGATATTATTCAAAATAGGTGTGCATCGATCAGTGATCTTAGATTTCATCTGCGTTCATCCAAAGGATCATCCTGAGGTTCTATCTCCAATGTCTATATAAAATTTCATGGTTATGAGGATAACGCTGGATCTCTAAAAATGAATTTATTTAAATATAATCATGTCATTGTTTCAATGAAATAAAATAATATTTATTAATTTTTTTTTTCATTGAAGATTTTGTGATTAATTTCCACAAATTACCCACATAGACCAATTTTATGTCGCACCTATGGTATTGTCATTTTTATGAATTCAACTATGACCTTGGATTTCAAATACGAGAAAATATTTTGAATTTATTACAATTTTTTATTAAAACTGCATGCACATGTTAATTAATATTTTAATATTTTTAAAACATTTGGTCTGGGAACAGTGGGCCTCATAATCACATGTCATCTCATCATATAGACTTTAAATCAGTTCATATAGTATATAAAAATAATAAAATGATAATATGAGTCATTATATTCTCCCCAGCATGGGGTTTTACATCCTCAAAAAGTCAAAACCAAGGATTCTCAAAAAAGATACGGGTACTGAGCATGAATCTGAGCCTCCCACTCCAATGTTATCTATTTTATATTAACATGCTTCCACTAGATAAGCACCATGGAAATCGATCACCCATGAAATATCATATTTTACTAATCCTCAATATCCACTAAGAACATCGAAAAATTCACTCCATCCTTAATGTCCCGGTATCCCCCCAGTCGATGATATGTGATGCATCATGCACATATATCCTCAACTGCGACATGCAGAAGAATCCATGTAGTGAGAATAACTATGGTAGTAGAGCTAAGTGGTGCACCACATCCCCAACTCGATGAAATATCTAAAATGGCCAATGAATCTAAGATATAAATTGTCACCCTAAAGAAACCTCTATAACCCATTTCAAGGTTAGAACTGTCGGAACACATGGTCTCCTTACTCGAACTATGAATCCCTTTGTTGACTGTCATTAAAAGAATTATGGTGGATCAAAGTGGTCTTCATCCACTCATATATGATCTTTACCTTGTCTGTTTGAGCTGAAAACATCTCAAGGTCCATGAGTGAAAACTCTCTTTGTTCAAGGCAGCAAATTGATAACCTTTTGGGTCACCCATACAAATCCTATAATGGTACTGTACATATGGTGGAATGGTAGCTGTTTTCAATTAAAACTACCCCATAGGTAGGTGACTCACTAAACTATGATCGAATTCCAACATTTCATGTCCCAAAATTACTTTTAATACATGAATGGTTCATCTGTCTGACAAGCTTATTAGGGGTGAATTGTTGTTCTCTTGTGTAACAAGGTCCCAAACACCTCATGTAATCCCTTCTATTGTCAGGATGTAATGTGAGCATCACGATTTGAAAAAAATATATATATTTAACTATTTGGAGTTGAACTATGTCATGCATGAAGAGGAATCCTAATATCTCTACTAACCTCTGCAGTCAGATAGCTTGGATACGGGTTGACATGGTGAGTCGGTCAACAATCACCTTGTTAGCATCATGAACCATTGTTGTACGTGGTAGAATGATCGTGAAGTACATTGATATCCCATCAAACATCCATTTGGGAACCTCAAGGTGTTGATTTAAACCCACTAGAATCTGGTGCTCAGTCTTCACATCCTAACATGTAATGCGTCGAGTGAAAAACATTACAACTCTATTTATCATTCATGGCCACTATAACTGATTTTAGTGGTCATGGTACATCTTTTCCGAACATGGATGCACCTGAAAGGGATATGATTGAAACTCCCTCAAAACCCTCTCCCACAACATCACTAGTACTACCATCTGTCCTCTAAAAAGAACTTCATTATCCGTACTTTTTTAATATCCATTATAAGCATGCCCTATGAATATCTGATTATGTAGGGTCTCATAGTATTTATCCCCAATATATGCATCCCAGACTCTTTGTATGTGTGAGGGTTGAAAACCATATATATGGGGTAAGCATCACCATCACCATCCACTAAGTATAACTTTAACAATGCCAACAGTCCAAATTCCTTATTCATCAATTAAGAACTAGATCTCTTTCTTTGAGAATATTACACCACATTCCCTATCCCTGGATTATATACACTCTCTATGTCAGAATCCTATATGAACTCTATCCATCACATATATCTAAATTTGATATCATTTTGAGATAATATATAATTGAGACTCTTATGGTCGATGTAGACAATAATGTGCTCACCCATTAGGTAGTGTCTCCACATCTTCAATCTCAATACTATCACTCCTCACTCATGATCGTAGGTCATTTAGTTATACTCATGTGGTATTAATTGGAGTGAACCATAAACAATCAACACCTACCTCTCCATCAAGACACAACCATTCTAGGTCCATGATTCATCATAAAACACAACGTACTCAACACCATCATCTTGAAATCTCTTCATCGAAGTGCTCATCAAACTCTTCCTCAACAAATGAAAAGAATATTGCCACTTCTTGGTCAACATGAAAGGATGCCTCTGTCAATTCAAAACTGTCATAGGTGATAATATCACAGAAAAACCATGTAAGAATATGTAGTAATAGCCTGATAGCTCAAGTATTATTTGCACCTCTATCACACTATTAGATGTCTCCCATGCTATCATTTCCTTGATATTAGTCAGGTCCACTGCCACTCCATCGGTTGAAATAAAATAAACCAAAAAGTGGACCACTAGAATCTAGGATAGGTACATTTAGATCATTATGTAAAGCTAGTTCCCTCAGAGCACATCCAGAACTATCATTATTTTCCTTGTGTACTCCTCCTTGGATGACATGTACACAATGATATCTTCAATGAAGACTACAAAAAACTGATTTATGTAATGCGGAACGATATAGTTCATGACTACCATGAACACTATAGGGGAATTTTTCCTTCCAAAGAGAATAACCATGTACTCATAATGATCATAATTACATTAAAGGTTGTGTTAATTTTATCCTCATCCCATACATACACCGGGTGATATCATGTTCATATGTTACACTTCAAGAACCGTCACCCCCTTTCAACTGATCAAATAGGATGTCGATACATGGTAGTGGATACTTATTCATCACTGTCACCTGGTTCATGTAATGGTAGTCCACACACTACCTCAAGATAATGACATAAGTTTTTCCAAAAAAATTGGGTTGTCTAGGGTTAACACATAGGTCTCATGATGCCATTCCTATGCATGTCCTCCAACTTCACCCTCATCTTGCGAATCTCTACGTGATCTATCTGATATGCTACTATAGATATTAGTTTCATCCTAGTTGTAGATCTATGAAATTTTTTATCTGATGTTGGGGAGGTAAACCTAGAACATCTTCTAGAAACACAATATCATCCTCCTCCACTACTACAAGAATCTAAAATCTCATAATATCAACTACACCATGGGTCATTTTAGGAAATTGACAGGTAATCAGATATACCCTCCTACGCATTTGTTCAAACTATGCTTATTGGGTTTCTTATTCTACATTAAATGTAATCATCATTTCATTATTATAGACACACCACATCATTCAACTAAAATATTCAATCTTGTCATGGAATGTAGATAACCAATCCATACTATAAGTTACATCATTAGGACTTGATTCTGCTACCAAGTGGTTCTAATGAAAACTCTAAAATCTATGGGTATAATCAGACTATCATCATAGGTGTGTGATAAATGATACTTCCCCAGTAGATGTATCCATGTGTAAGGGATGTGTCAATAATTGAACCAAAATCTCTAGGTCTCATACAAGATATGTTGTTAAATGTAACGAATAGAACCTATAGATATTATAATGGAAAATTAAGTATTAAAGTCATAAATTTTATATTGAAACATTCATGGATCCACTGGGATATACGACTCAACCACATGCAATTGTCCCCGCATCTTTCCTCTAGCTCCCTGAGAATGGCATAGATCACCTAGGGGTGGTGGTGTTAACAATAAAAAATGTCAACGACCTCTTATAGCTCTTATATCACCTTATATAATCATGACACTCTATGTATCTACCTTCCCATGTCATTTTCCCCATCTTGGTTATCCTACATAGTCTCCTTATCACCAGCATGATGAGTTAGGAAATCTCGAGCGAGATGTCCTAGGTCATTGCCTGAATAGAACTGTCTATATCTAAGCTTAATGGACCCACCCTATGATCCATGAAATACAATACTTCTATCATGGTACCTCAATATTAAATTTACCCCACATCCAGGTCACCGAGTCTATCACCGACTCCTTGATGCTGAGGTCTCTGCTCATGTATGCCCCAAAATAACTGTCACATACCATATATACTACACTAAGAATCGTTCAACCACCAATATATATTCACGAACCAAAGAATATATTATAATGTAATGGGGGATAATGTTGGCTCATTAATCCATACAAAGACCTTGTTTTTATAGTCGTAGCCCTGGAGTACTGTTCCTAAACCATATCCATCAAGTACCAGAAATTGATGGTAAACCTCAAAGAATATCCAGCTACTATTATGATGCATTATTGAAGATAAATAATTTCCAACATACACACATATTTTTGAATAACAGGAAAGAGATCCTCACACGAAGAAGAACTAGAAATATGTTCATGAAAGAGTCACATCGTTGTATGCTTGGATTTGCAAACTACACCATCATCCTATTGAGCCACATAGAAGGCTCATTGAGAGGACCACCATTGGATCTACTGGTGTCCTGACATGATGTAAAACATATGTCACATCTTCAAGATTATCCTCTTCCACCTATGGGTTGACCTCACCTCGGGACTAGAGGGGTATCTACTGCAAAAACTCATAAGGATTTCTTATCATGTGCTTCTCATACTCTAGCACTACTAGTACCACGTGATTCTCTATAAGTGGCAGTATATTTGGGGCACCAAATGGAGGAAAAATATGGGGAATGGGTCCCTATATCAAAACCTTGATACTCCAGGGGTCATTCCCATGAACAAGATGTTGAATCATATCTAGAATATATTGTGAAGGAATACTATAAAAAACTAGATATACCAAGATCAATGAGTATGTCTCAATAGATAACCCATGAAATACATGGAAACCAGAAACTAAACCCATATAATATGTGTAACATAATATTCCCCTGGTACTAGTGTCCTCATATACCATGTCGAAAATATGGTTATTAGAATCATGGTGTATAGATACATCAGCCACCACAACAACACTGGAGTCTCTGAAATGAAATATAAACTCAATACACTTAACAATATCTCCCCAAACCAATCTCATAGACTCCTAGTCCTAATGTAGAACCAGCCACCTCTAATACAAATCTGTCATGACATTTCATAATCGGTCCTCCCATGACTCCCAATTCCCACCTCTAATTGGCCAGGGGATGGTGACCAGCATTGAGTCTCTATACCACTATCATGGGAGGTATTTCTTATGTACATGTACGCACACACACATCTTTGAGACCATTAAATTATGAAATGTAAAAACCACTAAGAAAAAAATACTTGAAAAGCCCTATATCCCACAACCATACTATGAGAAGAATTAATGTTACGTAAAACATTACTGGAATACAATCCCTCAACAATAATTATATAATACAAGTCCAACCAGTATGAAAAAGGTACTAGGAATATCATTTGTATGCATATGAAAAATGTTGGGTCTATCTGGTCTCACAAAACAACAACTATTCCTTGTCATCCAAGGCCCCATCAAAAGGTCGATCATCTTCAAAAGGCACAACACCTAATGGATAATCCCGTGAATGGGTGAGTATAATAATACACAGTTTAAAACCCCAAAACCAAAATTAAATACAAAAAAATATACAGTATGCTCAACAAATATATATTTCTACATCACATATTACAAGAATATGTAGATAAACTCAACCAAGAGCCAATGTCTATAGGTAAGTCACAAACCTTGTATACCAGCACTGTGATTTCATCTCGAATGTTCCAGGAATAACTCATCTAGTGGAACATAGTCATGGGTCGGATAAACTTGATTCCGTCCATCTAAGAAGAATTTCTCAACATTTCTATCCATAAGAATGATATGTTGAAATATCTAATGAGATATATGATATAACAGATGTGGATCACTGGTAGGGCCACATTGTGATACCAACAACTAAATCAGGATTAACTGGACAAGTAGATGATTTTATAACATGTAGTGTAGGCCACGTTGAAACCAAGAACTCCACTGTGGGAAAAAATGTAAATATAGAATCCCACTTTGGGATGTTCATGAGGATTCCAAAAACTTTATTCATGAATCATAATATATGGTGTTTTAGTCCTTGGATTAAGAAAAAATTCATACCAACCTTCGGGGAAAAGTTAAAGGGAAAAACCCCTATCAAAATATTTCTAATATACTAAGGACAACATAATTAAGACACATAAGGAGGATAAAATTAATGTATTAGGTTCAGACATCCTATCCCTGGACCCTGAGTTCCAATTTTGTACAAGATATAATTACTTTACAACCATGTCATGTAAAGAAGGAGTACATGACATGTAAGGGGGACTATATATCGTGTCATTGTATCTGGTGTCTTACACCTGTAATCCATCTGTGTGCTAGCACATAGTGTCATCCTTTGTATTACTTCCCATGTACCAATACATGGGGTATCCCATGTACATGGTCCAAGACATGCCATGTGTGGGAAGTATATGTTGTGTAGGATACTTGTGTACTCCACCCAGTGTCCATGTATTGCCCGAATTACACTACAATTAGATCAAGGGGGTTTATTCCCTGTAGTCATTGAAAAGATTCCATGTTTATCAGTTTTTTCCAAAATGCTCCTTCTTCCTCGAAATCATGTTGATCGATCATCTAGTCCCTCATACGGTGATTGATTTGCTACAAAACACAATATCCAGTATCATTTTTCCATGTCATCCCTGAATCAATGATATTTTTCCATTGATATTCATAGAAAAACAACATATCCATTCATCCTTTCAGGCCGAAGACTAAGAAATATGCACCAATTGTTGTTCAATCCATTGCTTAAATATTCATAGCACCTCATTTGATTCATACCAATATCGGTTCTATGGTTTCAAATCATTGAGCCAAAAATTTAATGTGCAATGATCGAATGTTGAATGAAATGTCAATCCACATAAAAGAAGGAGAAAAATAATGAATAATGTTCAATAAAGGGAGAGAATCACAAATACATACAAAAGTAATGAACCTCGATCAATGTTCGTGTCAAAATCAGTTCATATCCATTAGAAGAAAAATAAATAAATCGCCAACCATGAATACATCTACAGATAAATTGAACAAATAACTCATCCTACAAATATTATTTATCCATGAACTAATCTATTGAAGGATTATTCATACTCATCATTGGATTTGAATAAAGAGAAAGGAATAATGAAATAATGCATCCTAACTAGATTTTGATCATTCGAGAGTGATGAATGATCATCACGTCATCATCGTTTGAGAGATCTCTTGAGATAGGTGTGAGCTGATTATTGATATTAGGGTTTTTCACATTTAATAGGAAGGATCCTCTAGTGTTTCTCTCTCCAATGTTTCATGATAAATCTTCTGTTATGAGGTGAAACCAATATCTCTAAAAAATAGTTTATTTAAAAATATAGTTGTTGGTATTTAATCGAAATAAAATAAATTTTCTTAAATTATATTATTCATATATCATCCCATTATGAATTTACACAACTAACGAGTGAAAACCAATGGCAGGTTGTACCCAGGGTAAATCCAATATTAGGAACTCAACGGTGTCCTCTAAGTACCGATCAAGGTAGTCATTTTTTAGTTATTTCACTTTTTTAGGAAAATTGTTTGTGTGTAGTATTTGATATTTTAATATATATTAAACATTTTTTTTGTCACACTAGGACTCATAATTTTACGTCATCTCAGCGGCTAGTATCAAAATAAATCTTTATAATATTTAAATATAATACATAGAAAATAAAAATCATTACAAATTTGGTACTCACCTCATCAGATTCCTAATGTGTTGGATAATCCTGTGATAGTGACGGTATGAATACCATGGTCCCTTGAGGCATGATATTGAGTAGTAGATGGGATGATGTTAATGAAATATTTTACCTTCAAAATATAATTTTTGTATATGTTATTATGCACTGGGAGGAGGATATCATGGAGGATTAATATTTATGTATCATCTATATGATACATCATAACATAAAATTTCTATGATGGCTACTGGGGATTCATATACTGGAGGATATCAAGGGCTTCATCAGATTTCCAAATTGAGACTTAGTTGTTATAATCATATAGCAGGGAATTATCAAATTATTTATGGAATTTTTTTGTTAATGAAAACATCCTTTGGGGTTATAGTTCCACTATTATATAAGAAAAAATTATATACTTCTAAGAAGAATGATGAATTTTTACATGTGAATGATTTTAGGATTCCATTTGTTTTTAAGGAGGTTATGAAAGTGTAAAAAAAATGGGATCCAAAATGAGATAATATCAAAAAAACATTTTATGAAGTATCTCTAATTATATTGAATGGAAGGTCATTCACTCCATCAATTTTAAAGGATTCATGCCAGGTTCAATATTTTATATTCACTTTCATCTTCATCCAAGGAATATTATTTCTGATGTTTGATGTAATTGAACTATTTATTATAGAAGGGTGTCACAATAGGTTCACTATAATATATATGAAACACATCCATGCCAGAATATATTTTTATTTGATAAAGATAATATTTCTAATGTAAATAAATCACGCATAAATTAATAGATACACTTAGAATACGAATTGGACAATATAATAGAATATCGAGCCCCAAAGACGCTTTTAGGATCAACTGTTATATATAATTTATATTTCATAGTTATTTAATACATATTGTTTAATCCTTCCACATAAAATTTTTAATACTTATTAAAATCATTAATGTTATTTATTTAATCTATGCATGGATGTGAACATATATTTGTATTAGAGGTTTTCCATCATTTGTTTACTAATTTTTTATTATATAGATTAATTTCAAACTTCAAGTTGGTTGGACATTTATAATGATTACAAAAGGTGGAATTAATAATAGATTTATGATTGAGCTACTAAAATGGCTTTGAACATATCCATATAAATTGAATTTTAACCATTTTACTGGAACATTACAAGACACACAATAACTTTTATGGTTGTGTGATAAGGGAAAATGATTCCCCTTTCAATGTTGTTTGTCCTTAACCAATTGATGTATCTTTTATGTCTATAAATTGAGTACATAGTTATGTTTATTATTAGGCCATTCATCATAACCCATGTGATGTGATTCTAAATCTCATGCATGTGGGACCTACTAAATTTCCTATTAAGGTTAGACATTTGGATATAGTAAAGTGCTTTCTATGGTTGGGAATCTTGAACCTATGGGGTATTATTATTAAATATTATATAGGATGACTCTATATAATATTTAAATGATATAATATCCCATATATTTTGAGTTTTTTAGTTTAAGATCATGTGTTAGTACCAGTCCATGAACTTTATCAAACTGTGATGTAGAATGATTTTTAGTTTAAATTCATACAACTAAGACTATTCGGTGATGTTATCCTAGAAATGGTATGTGTGGGACTTATCTATTGATATATTATTCCATTACTTATTATTTTTTTGTACCAAAATATGTTATATAATGGTTAAACTCGTAGATAATATGGACCATTGAAAATGGTTTTCTCATAGTGAATATAGAACATTAAGAAATGATTTCCCACATGGAATATAGTGGGGATGTATTATGTCTTATACAAAATAAAAGGTCAAGACCTCAAATAGTATGAGGAAGTACTCTTGTGGGGATTATGAACCTAATTTATAGATCTCCCATACATGGTTAGTGAATTAGATGAAAAATCAATCTTGGTTGTTCATCTAGTTAGTGGCCCATTATATTTCATGATCACATTAAGTAGAAAAAGGTGGTCCTCTATCTTCATGTCTTAACCTAATACATGTCTTAAGGTATCCAAGACGAGTAGAATGAGAAAGGGTAGGATTTAATGGAATCATCCGGGTATGCACACTTTTTATTAATTAAATACAATTCCATACATATAGTGAGGGTCCTATCAATTTAGGATCAGACGGAGGGATGAATTCATTATTAATGGAATAATTTCATTATGGGGTCTATGATAACTGAAATATCTAGTACATGTACCACATGTGGCTGTGAAGTGTACCTAGGTGGTTGTTTCTTGATGTAGGGGTTCAGGGTGAATTGTCTCCCATGTGAAAATGAATTATCATAGTAGAATCCATGTATAGGACATATGAAATTATGAACAAGTTTATATGTACCATATAGAGAGTGTTCTTAGAAATAGAGATTCGCGGATGATCATTCCCTAGTATCAGCACCAGGGAGAATATGAACACTAGTACATAATTAGGGTTTAGGGTTTCTATAGTTAGTGGATAGGGTGAACGATATATCTCGACTGATTTATGTAAAAATTTCACCTTAGTTTGATGGTCAGTTAAAATTTCCCCCTAGTATGGTTTTGTGTGAGATTCTACATATTATAGGCCAGGATAAAGCGACACCCTGAATTTTGGATTTAGAAAAGTGTATTAATAGTTTTGGAGTACCTAGGATGAGATAAAGTTTCTTTTGCCTATAAGGATCATAGGTAAAGTTTTCATTCATAAATTGTTTTTCATTGAATTATTTGGATGATGATTTTACCCTTAAATATCAATTTTTTCAATATATATGTCATCTAAAATGGACCGAGAGACGTGAGATCATGATTAAGTGGCTTATATCATCCAAATCTCTCATTATTGGATGTCTTATATCCCAATTTATATCTCTATGTGTGTGATAGTGTGTCCTCTTATCTATCAAATATACTTTTATACTTTCTTTTATATATAACGTAGTAGATATTGTGGGGGTCTATCTCAAAGTGGTATTTTATTTATATCAATGACTCTTATAAAATATTTTTCCTGTTATTATATTTAATAAACTAATAAATAAAACAATGAGTACTAAGATCAAGATAAAATGAAATAGTAGAAAAAATTATTGGAAAATGAAACCAAAGAGAATATAATGATTCAGAAAGAACAAACTAGTTCCATGTTGATTCACTCTACTTCCTATCATAGATCTAAATAATTAATCATTCAACGATAAAACTCACATAGTGCAGGACCGATATATTGACACATGAACCTCACACTCTATGATAAATGAATGAAATATCATATAAAATTGACTTCTACACATGATAAGTCCCCAAACTATGAAAAAATTACCTTGGTTATTTCAAATTCTAGAAGAATATCTTCTATGAAAATATGATCATCAATAACTCAACAAATCACATTACCTATCATGTAGAAATATACAAAATAACAGAGGTAGTAAGTGGAAATGGATAAGGAATGAAGATTAACAAACTATTTTTATGAATGATTGTCTGGTCACAAATCCCTAAATCAGGATCAGAATTTACTAAGAGTGATGTGGATTTCATTGATCAAATTGGTTAATTTTTATCCAAGTAGTGAAGATTTTCACCATTTGGAACATGGTAAATCAGTTATTAATACATGTCAAAATATAATAGATAATACATAAATAAAGAGAAAACAATAATGAACAATTTTATTTACAAATTTATAAAATTATATACATGGGAGAAGAAAAATTATGTGATTGAAAATAGATAGAAAATGTCATAAATGTCTTATGAATTGGGTGAGAAATTATGGGCCCTATTTATTTTTGGAAATAAAAAAACATAAAAAATCTAATAGACAGTATGGATACTACATGTGTATCACTCCAACGTCATTCATCATCCTTTCTCGGTGCGACTCCATTGATTACAACTTCTCTCCTATAACAAATTCTCTCAACCCACATGTGCAGGCTCCATAAGAATTATCTCGAAGAATAACTTTTGACAATATTTAATTTTTTTTCATAACTAAAACATCGACCTTTTGATTTCAACAACATAATAAACATTAATCTAAATACAACTACATTCATTTATACATTTTTAAATTTCTACAATTCTCTATAGAAAACATCAAGGACATTGATCAACCTAAAAAATAAAAACCAACTAAAAATAAATTCAATCGATAACCATGTGTGAAAAAATAATCATGGGTCATCAAAGATGGAATCAATCACTGTGGAAGTATAAAATATTATCTAAATTAATTATCACAGTTTGTTCTCACGAGATAAAATTTATTCGTCATCATTATAGGCTTAATCGAAAAACTCCAAATTGAGAAGTTATTATCCTTCAAATGTAGAATATTGTTGTAGATGGATTCAATGTGATTAAAAATTAAATTGAATCATCATAGACCTTTTTCACTCTAAATAAAACCACTTTTATTAAGAAAATATAGAAAAAAATAACCCAAGTCAATCTCAATCAATATATATAAGAGTCCCCAAATCTAGTTCATCATCATTTTTCTTCAGTGAAAAAATCAATATTATTATTCTCAAATTTTGGTTTTATTCCTCCAATTGTCATCTTCATACTGGTCATAATGGCATCAACCTTTGTTGAGGGTTGATGAATGGTGAGAATTGTTATTCATCTTCATCACCATTTAGAAAAACCTCACAATAGTAGTCAATCATTAATCTGGTTTCATCAGTTTTGAAAAAAAACCTCAACCAATTCACATCAAAAATTCGATTCAGTCTGATCATTAATTTTTTTTTACATAAAATTTGAATACTGGTCTAGGAAATTATCTTCATTTATTTCTAAAAGCTTAACAAACCAAAATCAATATTCAAAAACATTGTATAAGTCATCTTTATCAAATCCATTCTCTAACGGTGAAGCCTCATATGCAATAATGATTTGAAATATGATTCTTCATTGGGGGCATTCAACAGTTTTACTAATAACACTCTTCCTATTTTGATACACTAGTGGTCATAAAATGAAAATGTGAATCCTTAATTAAATCGGGTACATGACTGTCAATTTGGGAAATTGGATAATTGAATGTGGAAGTATTTTACTTTGTAGAACCCTCATGAATTGGATTTTTAGTACACTAGTATTTCAAACAAAATTAAATCAAATGATAAAAATTAAATCATAGAATATACATCAAGAAAATCTATATTACACACATATATATACTACTTAAAATTGCAATGAAATTTTATATTTACAATATGGAAAAAATAAATTCAAATTACATCAAATATTTAAATAATTAATTCAATATAATCCATAATTTTAAATAATAATAATAAAGAAAATAAAATAATTTTTTTAATTCATTACAATTAATAAATTATAAATTAAATTAAACACCGATAAACTATTTAATTATCTAAAGATACTATGAAAGATATTAATTCCAATTAAAATCTATATTTTAAAAGAAATATCAACATTAAAGAATGAATTGAGAAGTTGAAACATATTATATTTTAAACATAAATTACTAGATTAATTATTATATTTATTAATAAATTTATTACACAACCAAATTAAAAGAAAATATTTTATCAAAAATGGACACAATTAAGAATTAAATAAAAAAATAAATATAATTGAAGTTGTAAATCTTCTTCTAACTTATGTGAAATATTCTTCTTACTTCTTTTGTAATATTATAAAAAAAATTATGAATCGATAATAAGTGTTCAATCCATTCGATGGATTGTATTGATTATTTATTAGTGGAATTATTAAACTAACCAATTGATTGATGATAATAGAATAAAAATAATGAAGAAATGCGTTAAACATGGATTTGTATTTAAATTTCACAATATGATATATAAAATTATTATGAGATAATTATAAATTAAAAGTTTTATTGAAAATAATAATCATATAACATTTTCACAAAATTATATTGAAATCCATTGTTTTCCAATATGCAAAGACAAAAAAATTTTCCAATCAAATCTAATATATTTTAATGATACTCCTACACAATGTGGAATGAAAACCCATAAATTTTTTAAAAAATTTCATCCATTAAAATTTAATAACAGATGGTTAAATAATCAAATTTACTAAAATTGTTTTTATAGGATTATATTAGAATATTGTTCAACAATAATTAAGACCCCTCTGCCAGATATAAAAAAAATCAATGTCCTGGTCATTTATTGTAAAAGTGGGTGGAAAACATTTAAGGAATTTTATATGATAACTTTTTTGGATGCTTTTGCAGGGAAATGAATGTTAAATGGTCACAAGATTGATAAAAAATAAATCATTCACTAAAAAAATAACCACATGAGAAATAGATTCATAATGGTAACTACATAAATAGTTATAGAAATATTTCATGGTGTCAATGTTTATACATGTTGACATTTAAATATAATAATTTATTTTCTACAAAGTGTTATAAACATAGATTGTTAATTTTTGTCACATATAACTAGTAATAATGGTAGAACCAATAACAATATTTAACATCAAAAAATATGAAATCATTTCACCATTTTAAAATCAATTTTCTCTAATTTATGACGGTCCAAATATATAGTAGAAAATATATAAAACAAATGGAAAATTAAAAGTATCAGAATTCTAACATTTAAAATCATTGTTAAAATATTTAACACTTAAATTAACACAATGTTATTCCCTTAATTTTTGTTTAAGTAAATTACATTTAATTTAAAATCTACAGATCTTACAAATGAAAAATATTTATTAATAAATAAGCATATTTATTTCGATTTATCAATCAAAAAATAAGAAAAATGATATGGGAGTTTTTTTAAGGTTTCTCAAACAAGAATATCTTATTAATATTTTAAAAAACTTTACATTTTTATCAATATGATATCATATTATACTAAATTGAAATATTAAAATAAATATTAATTTGTACATCAATTAATTAATTTTGGAAAACATCAAAAAATATCATGAAAATTCATTTTTGAAGCATGATTGAAATTTATTTCAGCTGTTAGAAATTCTAGAGAAGTAGAAAAATAGTTTACCCTCCAACACACTTAATTTGAAACATATAATAATAATTGAAACTCTTTGAAACATAATGGTAGAAGGATACAACTTTAAAGTATTATGTTTAATTTTTTTTAACTGCTAGAGATTATCCCACATCCAAACTTATTATCATCCAATTTTTCTCCATTAAAAACATCAAATATTAATTAAATATAGAAAAAACAAAACTATAACTAAAAATATAGTAATAATATATTCTTCGGACTAACACCCCATTAGTTCTTGTATTAATAATTTCCACATAAAGATATCAAATTGTTCATCCCAAGTCACATGGTTGGTGTGGATTTATTATTAAGAACCCCCATATCTTATTTCTTCTAGCCATATTGAACAATGATATATTGTATGAAATTCCCCATTTTCCGATATAAATATTTCCCCTTTCTGGAAATTATATAATCCTAAGAGTGGTGTGATGGTGAAACAAAATGTGGACATCCCCTCTTATTCATCAAGAGAAATATTGATCACATATTATGATGACTTGACATAGAGATGTGATATTTCATCAGGTTAAATATCCTCTTAAAATACATGGTGGGAAACTATATAAGAATCAACATTGATTTCCAAAATATTTCACAACACAAAAAACATCTTCTTTCTCTTCGACCACTCAAAATCATAGATTGAAAATTAGTTGTGGGGGTTTCAAAGGTTTTGCCTCATGTATAGTGGAAGCCTCTTCAAGACCATTATAATTATTTTTATGATCAGTTGTCTTTACAAATCCTATACAATTAAAATAACAATAAAAAAATATTCCTTAATATTAAAATCAAAGCTAATAATATCTTATTCCCTAAATAGATAAACACCAAAAATGTTGTTAGAATTTTCTTAATCACCAATTTTTGGTCGTCCTAGATATATTTCTAGATAAGAAGTGAGGTAGTTATAATCCTTGATGGTCACCCAAAAATTAAACACCTCATCTATAATACCTTTCTTAACAATGGTGAGAGTGTCTTAAGATGGTTCAAACTATTCTATCTTCAAAAAATCAGAATACATATCATTGTTGTAAAAATGTACATAATGAAAATCATAAAATAAATGTTTCAAAATAATTCATCTTTCATATATAATTTCTTCATGTCCTTCTCCTAACAGCACATGATAGAATCCTTTATATGATGTTTTTACTTCTTCAACTGTGATTCAACATCCTCACCCTCCAAATCAACTAGTGGTATGATGATTCCTATTTAGTGAACCTCATATATATAATGCTTTGGGAAGATGAATAAAAATTCATTATTATATTTGGATAATTCCTCAATTATAGGTCACCTAAAATTCATGTACTTTTCATATCTTCTATAAAATATTTATAATACAAAATTTGATATTTTCCATAAATTTATTAGAAAAAAAATAATCCATTTCATCTTATTATTGAGGTCATTTAATTTTTTAAATAATTATTTTTTATATTTGACATGGAAAATGAAGGATCATTAAAACAATCTCATATCCCCTTAAAGAAAACCAATTTTTTGTAGCCTAGAATATAATCTATCAAATAATTAATGATATTTTCCACTAGATATATCTTAGTGTCTATCTTAGGGGTTTGAATCAAGGAAAAAAGATGTTTATCGCAATAACACAAGTAAAATATTCTTCATTTAGCTACTTCAAATGAAAAATACATTAATAAGTGATTTCCCATAAGAAGATAATATAAAACAATAGAAAAAAATAAAAAAAAAGATAATAAGAAATGTCATTTAGAGAAAACTATCACTAGGTTAGTTCACTCTACAACCTATAATTGATATTTATAATTAAACTATTAAATCTCATCATAGTGCAGTTAATTCTCAGTATCTCAATACAAGCCCCTCCCACTCATTGAAAAGTCAAAAAATAAAAAATCATCATATTCATAATAGGGCCCTCAAAAGTATGAAAATATTTACTAATTCAAATAAAATTTAAAAATAATATCTTCTCTAAAAATTATGATCATCCATAAGTAATCAAATCAGATTAACTCACCTAATTTACAATATATAATAAATACGAGAAGATGTGGAAAAGGGATAAAGTGTTGAGAGAATCAAAATGTTCTAGTGAAAGAGTGTGTTTTCATATCTACCTAGCTAATTATCAAAATATTCTACGAGTGAAGAAGTTGTCAATGATAATGTTGGTTATTGGATCACTAAGCAGTGATATACTTCTACTCGTGGATATAGGTTTGCATGTTAGTAATCCATGTATAAAGGATTCAACTCATGAATAATGTATTGGAAAATAACATAGATATATTTTATTTACAGTATTAGAATATTAAATTAGAAAATTAAGTGGGAGTATGAGAGATAAAATCAAGATTTATGTATACAACATGGAATGAACAGGGGCAGGAACATGGGCCCATGTTAATGATAAATAAAATAATACAATTATCCAAACTAAGAGACTTCCAAAACTACCCACATAAAATCATAAACCATTTTTCATCAATATAACCCAAAGAGATGCATATTAATTAAACCTTGCTCCTATAATAAATTCACTCAACCAAAAAGTGTATGATCCATAAAACATATCACCATGAATAATTGTTTCTTATATTTAATTATTTCTAGAGAAACATGTCAACCGTTCTTGTTAATAATTATTCAAAACTAATTTCTGACATCATCTAAATTAAGTTACCCATTTTATTATTTATCCAAATCACCACAAGAATTATCAAGTACATTTCTCATCCATAATAAATGAAAACCAACCGAAGTGAAATTCAATTGAGATCCATTTTATTGACCAAAAACTCACATCATCTCCATTGGAATCCATGAGGCGGTGGTGGCACAATAAGAACTATGAATTCATCTTTACTAGTAGTGTCGGTGACCTAAAATTTATTCCACATTGTAAAAACGAATTTTCTAAAAACCCAAAATATAAGCCTTTTCTGTGTTCCATCAACTATAAAAATATCAGGGTTGATGGATTCAAGGAGATTAATACCATACAGACTCATCATTGACATTTATTCATAGAAATACAAATATTTGTATCTTAAATAATGGGTAATAGCAACCCCAATCCATATCAATCAAGAGATATAGTAGTCCTTGGAACAGTTTTGTAATCATCAATCTTGGAAGGTGACTTTATTGTTTCCATCCAAATTTTTTTGTTCGACTACAAAACTTACCCTATTTTCAATCTATTTTTTTCTCGTTTGACATTATTGTTTCTATCCTAATCTTTTTCATACTTGATACCCTAATGATATTGGCTATGTGACTTCCAATTTACGAATTTAGTTATGTGGCCCTAGAAACATCTGGCAATGTAGAATCAGTATACATTGGAAACATAATACACTACTATAGATGAAAAAATATAAAAAATAATAAAATTAAATTACTGACTACCCATAAAATAATTATATTTTATATATATGTATATATTCAAATTTACATTATAAATACATTTTAAATTTCCAAAATGAAAAAGAATAAATTTAAATTAGGTAAAATATTAATATAATAAATTTAAAGAAAATAACTATTTTTGTTAATAAATAATTAAACATAAAATTAATGATTCAAATTATTAAATTATAAATTTTATTAAACAATAATTGACTTTATAATTAATTGAAAATTATAATTATATAAGAAAATTCCAATTGTAATTTATATTTTAATAGAATCATCAAAATTAAATAATGAAAAAAATTGAATCATATTATATTTTAAACTTATAATTATCAATTAGTTATAAAATTCATTAATTTAACAATTAAATAACCTGATGAACAAAACAATATAATTAACCAACAACAGACCCAATTAATAATTGCATAAAAAATACACCAAAATATATGTGGAAACCCCACGAATACGACCACATTATTGTGTCATTTGTATCACAAAAAATGATGGGTTTTTGAGTAAATTTATAAACAAATGGTAAACATTGGGTGATGTAAATTTGGAAAGATACTCATATTCTCAAGTGGATAAGCACCATGAATAAGGAATCCCAAACAATGGAATGTACATAGAGGAACATGGGCATGTAATTGAAGTTAATTTCATGAAGGGAGGAAAGAGAATGATTATATCATGGATTTGAAAAAAAATTAATAGAAACTAGTGAATGATGTAGAGATGGAAGTAAAGAATATAAAGCTTATAATATAGTTAAATATGATGATATTATACACATGTAAAGTTCACATCTACATGGAAATGGAATTTTAAAACAACCTTTCCAATATTAAATGACCACATCAATTTATCATTATGTTTTTTGAAGCTCCATGTGTAGTTAAATCAACTCTAGTGATGTGGAATGTGACACTAGCTATATTTTTACTATGTACAAGATTTTTCTGATGGAAAAAAGATCCCATAACAACATAAAATTGTATTTATGAGTTCTAAAACCATTTTCTCCATCAATGGATGAAAAATATGAACCAATACTTGGTGATTTTTAACATATCCTAATCAAAAATCTATAAGAAATTTGTGATGGATATTTATCTACCAATCCTTGAGAAATTACATATCCCATGGAGACACCATTTTGATTCTTTCATGCACTGAGCTACAATTTTACCTGAACATGACATGTATCCTCTCAGTGAGGAATTTATTTGGGCATCTAAACAATGTGTGTGATACACATATTTCAATTCCAATAATGTAAAAAATTATATATGTCATTTACCAATATACAATTTTCAAAATATGAAATATTTCTAAAATAATATATAAATAATAACAATAAATTTTTAAAAAATTAATTTATTAATGGGAAGGGTTCGTACAATTTTTATGTTCCCAGAAATGTTCAAAACATTTCAATTTGAATATTATTTATATAAAAATGATTTATTTATAAATTTATATCTCTATTATACATATTTGAAATATTCATCTAAAAAAACTTCGTATTCCTGTAATATAAATAAATTTTCTGTTTTTATATTGATAATTATGGTGTTTATATGAATAATTTAATTTCTAATAATTGAAAAGATTAAATTATATGTATAATAATATTTTTAATTTGATACAACCTAGGTTTAATATGTTTTTTATAGCTTCAAATATGGGTTCCTCATAGTAGTCCCCGTATATTTATAATTAAAACCATTTTATACATTAAGTCATACTGATTTAATTATATATGTATAATGTGTATTTGGATAAAAAATAATGCTAACCTTGGATATTTGGATTTATTTAAGAAATATTTGGATTGAATACTTGTTAAAATAAATATTACCTTGTGTAAGAATTATGATTATTATGATTTTAAATTTATTCATTATACAACATCATGTTCCATGATTAAAATATGCATATATAAATGTTTTTAATATTATAAAAGGGATTAAATTTTTTAGAATAATGAATAAAGATAAGGAAAACCGGATTTAGAGTGGGCAGATATAGATTAGAAATGAGATTGAACATACATGAGATGAATATAAACAATATAGGGTGAGATCCTAATGCCCATAAAAATACCAAGTGTAAGATTTTATTTAAACTAAATAATGTTCTACACCTCGATCATTCAATAAGGGTAAACTGAAAATTCATCCACCATTTGAGTATTATGTAAAAGTGAATGAGTATATTGCTAAACCGAAAAGTTAGGTCACTAGGTTCTATTATAATATTCAGGATGAAATAATTTATTATACTATAAAAGTATTTCAATAAGTGGAAATATGTTTTTATAATTTATAAGTTATATTTTTTGTAATTATGGTTTGATTATCTACCAAATATTAATATATGATAGATAAGTGATATTTTTATATTTTAATAGATATGTGATAGGATAAATGTTATTTTGAAACCATATTATGGATAAATATGGATCATGGAAACTAATTGATATATTTTTGGAAAGGTAAAATCATTTTTGTGTGACTGAATACAGTGATCCATATTATTGAATTCTTGTTAAACTAGAAAGTTATCTAAAAATTCATGTTTAGGTTTTATAATGTTATAATTAAAATATTAGAAACCAATATACATCCTTGAGATAGAAACAATTTATTTAATTTTTTTTTCAAAATTTGAATTCTTTGTAAAGTTTAGGTCTCTAATAATCATCCATCCATGACTCCACCAAGGTAGGTGAAATGTGTTTTCCTACAATTATCATCAATAAAGAATACCAATGTATTTGTGGTAATTCTATTCATATCAATTTTTATGGTGGTTTGGGGGTAGTAAAAAAATAACATAATTCTCTAATAAAAATACCAATGTATTTTTTGGTAATTCTATTCATATCAATTTTTTTGGTATTTGATAGCATAATAAAAACCGATAATATATGTGTAACATCTTGTAATTCTAAAAGAAGTACATTTTATTTGATAGTGTATATGACATGAAACCAAAAAAATAGAAGAATATAGAACACCACAAGACTTTATGTTAAATTTATTTACATATATTTTTAATATCATAAATAGATTAAATTATAATCAACACTACTGTTAGCTTTTATCATGGGAAATACAATGTTTAGCATGCATTACATATATCATTGAATTTATCTTATGTTACATGCAAGATCGATTTTAAATGAAATGTGAAATATTATAAGAATATTATTATAATTGTTATCAACTAAACATTAAATTGAAATGTATGAATAATAATAACAAATTTAGCCATAATATTCTTATATATTGAATTTAAATAAAATAAAAATCATTTAATATAAAAAATAATTTTTTTTGAAAAACTATATTTTTCAAAATGTGAAATATCACATCGTGTACATGTTGAAATTTGTTTCTTAGAACCAACAGTTTAAAAATTTATTACAAGGTTATTTAATTTATTTACATTTTAAAAATGTTATTGCATATTGTTCGGTTTTCTGCATGACTGTAATGTAATAATATCTTAGATTATTTTTCGTATTATTAAGGTCATTGCAGTTCTCTTCTAAGATGTGAAAATTGATGTTCTATGATAATATTATTAATAGTAGTTATGTGGTTTGATGATATGCCATGATGAGATACATATTATACAAACAATCAGGTGGGAGTACTCATACGCAAATGATATTTCTGTTTATGAAGTTCATACTTGGTAATCATCAGGACATGATATTATGAGAACATACATGCAAGTAGGAATTCAAAGGTTTTGGTGTAATCAGATATCCATATCTATGTGCGTGTGTAATGGTCCTTAGACATTATGAATATAATAAATGCATGTCATGACTCACAAATTTTGATTTACTAATGAAAATTGTCTCTCTATATTTTGGTGGGAAGTAGGGCACATTAGGTGGTCCTGAATGAAATGTTATTGATATATAAGTTGTGGAAGGATTTGTAACTTCCATTTATGGATGTTGATATGCCATCCCTTTTATTGAAATATAAATTTCACCCTAAATTCAATTATTTAGGTTTATTGATGAGTTTCTAATAGGTAGTCAAAGAAAGTAACATCAAGAAAATAGATTTATGACACTATCATGAAACCATATTGATCAAATAATTGGTCATACCGAATGAATTACATTGTAAAAATTTGTATGTGGATGTCATCATTGAAAATTTATGTTCTTTTTATTGATTTATTTGAACCAGTTCTAGAAAATACTATTAGACTTCAGGCAAGCTCGCCTAATGCCAACGAAAAAAAATACAAAACTTTCACAATATAATTGATTCTTGTGGTATCGAGGAAATTCTATTTGCCTTTAATTTATGGAATAAATATTATTTTCAAGACCATGAAATAATTTAATTCAAGTTATAATTATCTCATAAATTAAATAAAATATATTTATTTTATTTAACATTTAATAAATTTTTATTTCCTAGTTTGTAAATAAAAAAATTATTTAAGAAATTAAATTATTTATTTTTTTGGGTGTTAAATAAAATGATCTGGAGTTCGTTTGGGACAATCATGGTCCAGTAGTAAAATAAATATTTTCTAGATGGTAGATAACTATATTACATGTTGGGAAAAGACAAAATATTAGTGACGTTGTTATCAATTTGTTGCATTAGATTTCATTTCTGATTTTGTTTAGCACAAATTGGATCACCATGAATAATGGTGATGATATTATAATAATGTAGCATGGGTTTTTCTCTATGATAATGAATATATTTAATTTTGTTACATAATTAAATATCTTAACCAAAACCCAATATTGTTAGATTGACAGGTATAACTATTGTGTTGTTACGCTTGGTAAACCAAATTGACAGTGGTGAGAGAACTATTCAGCCAAAACAGTTTTCCTCTCGAATCAAATCCTCTCCCCTATAAAAAATGAGAGATGTTCTTCAAAACTGAATAACATGAGATCAAGAATGAATGATTCAAGGCCCTCTCTTTATCATGCTATCAGATGTAGAACTATTGGTATCGATCAGAGGCAAACAGAGGTAATGTGGATCTCCGAAAGAGGGATTCTGGTTTGGATCCTAACTAGTGTATTGAGAGAATTTGGAAGGGTCATTTTAGATGATAAATTCATCAACGTAGAATGTACTACAGAACCAGGTATTTTATTTCTGGTTAAACTATTTAAATTAATTATAAACATGATGCACACGATCCAATATCTATGATCCAACACCCTTTTTTTTCTAGATATTGGATCTTAATCCTTGGGTATAATATTTTTTTATTGTATTGATCACTAATTTTTCAATTGTTATTTAGATATCAATTTTGGTCCATAAAAATAGCCCCACATCCACTGCATCAAAATCCTAAAAGTGTTATTAGAGTGGTCACATCATCATTTATCAATAGTTAAATAATTCGATGATGATTTATGATCAAATTATTTAGATTTTCAATTCAAGGTTAATTGTTTTTATAATATGGATTTCTATAATTTTTCTTCATCTTTCATTTCCGAAAGATATAATAGAAAATAATTTTTTTTGATTATAATTATTATGAGGAACTCATGAAGAGGTGACGAAAATTCTATCATGGTTACATGAAAGTACACATCATGTGTTCGGTCATTGAGTTCATGTTCTCTACCATATAAGTGGTGTAATCCAGAATTCCTGGTGTGTAGTTTTGTTTAGTACACCTAGAGTAATTTGGTAATTACTCAGGTCATGTTCATTAATGAAACATGGTGTAGTAAATTCTGACACCACGTGTTCGCTAAGACAGACCGGCACACTGTCAGCCAGATTACACACCATGTGGCCCAATAAACATGACTTGTCGTTCCTTTGGGTAAAAGTCCAAACCGTGTTTCCCATACATGTCTAAGATGACTGGTAATGGTGTATCCTAAAGACTACACAATATGTGGCCCACTGGACATTTCTTATACTCCAATATTTATAATGTATGCCTCATACGCCAAGTACCTAGGCCTGTAAATATGATTAGATGGGGAAGGAAATACATACTATATAGTCGGAAGTACAGGTAGTGTACATTACTGAATTATACAGAATTAAAACATTAATATATGTGTAGTTTTCATAATTTCATAACATGTAGATCAGAATGGGTGTCCACAATATTACCTCCTAGGTTATGGATGAGAATATCAAGGAAATTTAGAAAAGTATTAAGATAAAAAATTATTAATTAAAGATAATAATTAATTAATTCATGCACGATTTATCTTAATAGGAACTATTAATGAACTAAATGCTAGTTTTATTAAATTTGTACTTCATTTCATTTTTTTGGATTATCATGAGCTAATTCAGGCCTTTGTCTGTGATTGTTTTCCTTTTTTATTTTTTAAAATTAACTTATTGTTCATATTTTTTTCTCTCCTCATTTATATATAGTGCAAGCGTGAACAAGTTTTCTTATATGTAAACCACATTTTTTATCCCACACCTACATGTGAGTTGAAAGGCATGTGTAATAGATGTATATCCCAATCTAGTGAAGGAAGTTAAAACTGGAGTTGAGATGAAACCAACAATAATAGATTCAACTGTGGACCGGTGGAAAGCTGTAATCATGAACCCAAACTGTTCATGTTGTTTCTCCTCTACTCCAAGTTTATATATATAGACTTTTTGATAAAATAACCATAAGAAAAGTTCATTATCGTTCCATTTACTTTATTTTATTTCTATCAGTTGCATATTTTATCATTATAGATGTGTTCTCACCATCACAAAATTAATGAATTAATTAAGCATGCAAGATGGTACAAAAATAACTAGGCTTAAGGGTAAATACTATAAATACATGTTTAATTTCATCAGAAATTTCCACTTAATATTAACAAGCATGTTATAAATAGGATACCAAATATACACATAAGAGATAAAAATACATCAATAAAATATTAATTCAGACTAATCCATCCATTACATTATTAAGAAGATGAATAAAAAAACTATTTTTTTGAAAACCATTTTTGGGACACACAATTTTATACAGGAACACCATATTATTGTTTTTTGTTGACATTACATTATTATATCAAGAGGAGTAACCCTTGATAGACATGGTTCCATATTTGAGACAAGTTTTGAGGAAATCCATGTCATGATTTCAGGATTGGGGAGTCCTCTCAACATATTGAGGAGAAAAAATCCCAAAGGTGGCACTAAACTGACAACCTAAATACAATCAAATATCTTGGACAACCCATTTTGATAATATTTGAATGGGAATATGGATCTTCACCACTAGAATGTTCAAACAACTAGACATTTGGAGTTCAATGGTGAGGGACATTGGGGCTTGATAAAATAGTGAGTGCAATAGTAATTTTTTAATATCTCTCATAAAATGTAATTAATAAATAAATAATTATCATCTTTTGTAATTAAATAATAAAAATGATAAACATCGCAACTACACAACCCTTATGATCAATAAGAGATAAATACAAAATACTCCCCAGAAGTAAATTCTAGAAATGGGTTAGATGCCTTTGAGACATTCTACTCTATGAATAGAAATCAAACTTGATGGAGTCCTCATTACCTTATCTACCTGCCCAAGAGGCGAGTGATAAAGATTTCATAGACTACGAAAAACATTTATATGACATGATCAATACTTAAGGATTTATTTTATCATCAATATCTAGTGAACTCATGAAGTCTCACAAAAAATTGGATTCCAATAGCATGATTGAGTACCTCTGTGGTCTTTACCTTGAGAGAGAAGGACAGTGAAAATATAAGATATCCAAAGCACTCTATGATAATAAGCCTAGAGTGGATGACCCTATTGGGCCTCTTATAGTCAAGATTGTTGTCTACATTGACTGTCTGAATGTTCTAGGTTTTAAATTCTCAGAAGAACTCGGTACTGATCTCATTCTGAATCACTCCCCCAGATCGTCTCCAGATTTTTTGTTGAATTTCAAATATGAACAACATTGAGAAATCTCTACCAGATCTTCTTATCATCCTTCTCCAAGTGGACAAAGACATGAAGTGCGGAAATCCTTCTGTCCATATGGTGAATAACAGGATTGGGATTTCAATGATATTTAATCCAAAGATATCCTCATGCCCATCCACGAAAAGGATTATCAAATGGGATAGATGGGAATAAAAAGAATTTTTTATCATTTTTGGGATGAAGGACAACTAGTAGAAAAACTGCACCTATCTAATGAAGCATGAGGGAGCATTAGGTTCATTTTTCATTGAGTGAAATTAATATATTTCTATAAACAATGTAATAGTTATATATAGTGGTTCTCACATATGTATCCGAATATAAGAACCAAGTATATTCATGAAAATGGAATGGTGCGAGGCATATCGATGTGAATCCAACATAGCTAGACTTACTGTTGTAACTATAGAGGGACACCACCACACATTGTTTAATGGGATGATATTTGTATCAAATTGTTGTTATTATGTTCATTCTGTAAAGAAAACCATTATTTGTATATCCGAACTAGATACATATGGATTTATTTTCAAGTTAAGAAATGAATGTTTCTTCTTTTATAAAGATAGGACTTTCTTTTATCATGCTACATTTATATAAGGGTTTTACACAATGACAATCAATAACTAAACTACTTTACATGACTCATACCACACCCAACTATGGCATCACTGGCCAGGTCATGATAATGAGAAATGTTTGACATTGTAACATCTTAATGGATATCTTGATTCTCTTGAAATAAAACCACTTGGTGTATGTAACACATGCTTACAAGGAAAAATGGCCAATGCCCCATTTAGTGAAAAATGATAATGATTCAAATAGTTTTTTAATTGATTTATACTAATGTGTGTGGACTATGTCCAATTGAAAAAAATGGTGGGTACTCATACATCATTATTTTTACTAACAATTTTAGTAGATATGGATATATTTCCTTAAAGAGGTATAAGTTAGATTCCATTGATATATTTAAGGATTTCAAGAATGAAGTTGAGAACAAGGCTAGTAATAAGAATAAGAAAATGCACTCAGGCTGAGCTGGATACTATCTTAACAAAGAATTAATTGACTACTTACAATACATTGAGACCCAATCCCAACTCACTTCACCTTACACACAAAATTGGAATGCTGTATGAAAAATGAGTAATAATACCTTATTTGACAGGGTGAGATAAATGACGAGTCATGCATGTTTTCCATTATCCTTTCGGGGATATGATTTACTAATATCGAACCACATACTAACCAAAGATCCATCAAAACCGATAAATGGTATTCTATATGATCTTTGTAGTGGATGAAAATCCATCTTATCAAATTTATATGTGTGGGAAAGCAAAGAATTTGTTAAGGACACTTTTCATAACAATCTCACACATCGAGGCACAATGTGTACCTTCATAGGATACCCCATAAAAATGAGGGGATATTACCTATACATCCCCATATAAAACAATGTGATATTGTAAAGACATTCCATATTCCATTAGAGAGAGAACATCTCAAAAAGAGATAGGGGGAGCAATATAAAATTCTATGAAGTAGAGGATCAATTTATACAATATTTGGTACATGAGGATATTCCACCATTCCCCCAATGAAGGATGATCTTTTCTAGGGAAAGAACTACCACATATGAGTAAAAGAGAGGTTAGGGAACCGAAACAACATGTTTTTCTAGTTACCATGGATGTTGACTCATTTTTAATTGATAATAATAATCCCCTAACCTACATAGAAGCAGTATATGAAACAAAAATTGCCAAGTGGAATGATGCCAGGAATTCTAAAATGGATTCCATGCACCATAGCTGTGTCACGATTTTGGTAGATCCTCTAGTATATGTAAAGCCTGTTGGTTGCTAATTTGTATTAATGGAAAACTAGACATTGATGGACAACACAGTACCTATAAGGAACGATTTTTGCAAAACAGTCTTAAAAACAATAAGGAATTTACTTGATCAATAAATTTTCACCAGTTTCAATGCAAAAATCCATCAAAATTATATTTTCCATTTCCACTTACAACGATTATGATATTTGGAAGGTGAATATCAAAACAACCTTATTTATTTTTATCCCTCATTAAGATATTTATATGACACAACTTGAAGGGTTTGTGACTCCAAAGGATGGATATAATATAAGAAAGTTGAAAAAAATTCATTTATTGATTAAATCAAGTATCCAGGTCATGAAACATTCAATTTGATGAATCCATAATAGAATTTGGTTTTATAATGATAAAAATGAGGCTTTTTTCTACAAATGGTTTAGTATGAGTTTATTAATTTTCCTAACAGTATATGTTAATTAAATATTACTTATTGGAAATTAAATACCAATCTTACAGTCTATCAATGAATCGTTGAATAAATTCTTATTTATTAATGGCATAGATGACACAATATATATTCACGGGATCACGATCCATCATGATAGATCTATGAGAGTACGGGTCCTAAATCAAAGTACATACATTGACATGATACTGAAGATATTCAGTATGGAACAATTCAATAGGGGATTATTTCTAACATCACATGGCCTTCATCTTTTAAAGAAAATGTTTCCATAGAAACATTGTGAAAGAAAGATATGGTCAAGGATACCATAAAAATAAGATATTGGGTCAGACATATATGTTATACTTTGTATTTTCCTAGATGTCGCATATGCATTGAGTGTGGTATGATGATATCAAGCCGATCTTGGTGACCACCCTGGCATGAAAGTCAAGTCTATCCTTATGTATCTATGGTCTACTAAGGATATGTCCCTAGTTTATAGAGGATATGAGGAACTAGTCATTAGATGATATGCATATGCTAGATTCCATATAGATCAATATGACATGAAGTAACAAATGGAATACATCATCACATATACTGGATTTTTTGGGAGTTTTAGGAGTTTATAGAAAGGTGTGGTCGCATATTCTACAGTAGAGTCTGATAATATGATATCATCTGATGTAGATAATGAAGCGGTTTGGATGTGAGACTTCTTCCAAAACCCGAATATGGAACCTAGTAGTAAATATCCCATTACTTTTTGTTTTGATAATACTAATGTGGTGGATCTCGCAAATGATCAATGTTCCCATAAGATGATGAATCACATACTAAGGATATATCATCTCTTGAGGGATGTTTCTCATAGAGGTGAAGTTGCAGTGAGTAGTATTTTCCCAGAAAACAATGTGGATAAAACATGGACTATACCCTTGAATCAGCAAAAACATTATGATCATATGAGGTCTAGTGGACTGAATGTCATAGGATGTTTCTTATAGTCCAAGTAGGATAATGATGGAGTTGGGATCCTAGAACCAATTGTTTTTTAAACTTATTACATGAATATTTAATGTATTTAAATATTAAACATATTACTATATATTGATCATTTTTATGCATAACTATAACTTCATAATGTTGTAGAGTATTTTTCACATTAATAATGTCTTTTATGCTCCCCTCTCTGATGAGAAACATGAAGTGATATGACAAAATTCGTAAATATAGTTCTTTAGTTGGGTGACATACTATGATGGAGAAAATAGTATACAGACCATCTAGGGAATATACTCATAATATGATTAGACTTATTCTAATGAATTTCTCACTTGGTAATCACTAAGACAGGATATTATGAGAACAGACCCGCCAGTATGATTTTTGCATGTTTTGGATTCATCAAATAATACTATCTATGAGAATGTCTCATGGTCCTTAGACATTAAAATTATCATTAATTCTTGTCCTGATTTGGACACATTTATTTATATCTGAAAACTGTAATGGAATATGTTGGAGTGAATTAAGGTATGTTTGGTGTGTCATGAATGACATGCTATTAATGGAAAAATTCTTGGAAGGATTTGTCACTTACATTTATAGAGGTTGATATCTTGAAATTTTGATTGAAATTGAATTTTGACCCTAAATTCTCGGGATGTGGTGTGTCGATGTGTTTTTTTCAGGTAGTCAAAAAATAGGTATCATTCAAATAAGTCGATAACACTGTCTTAAAACCTACTTGATGAGATATTCATAAAAAGGGAATTTATTACACAGTGTGAATTTGTTTGGGGATGTTTTCATTGAGATTTTATGTTATTTATATTGAGTGACATGACACATTTGGGACAACACTCTTTGCCTTTTTTCATGCCCTCCTAATGGAAAAAAATAAGAATCCTAAAGTGTAACACAATTCGTTTTTCTTAGGGTCTCGATTTATTTATATTTGAATTTATTTTATAGAATTATTATTATTGTCAGGACAATGGAAAAATTTATTCACTTTTAAATTATTGAAAAAATGTAATAAAATATATTTTTTTATGAACTTTTAATAACTATTTATTTTCTATGTTGTAAATAAAATATTTATGTAAGAGAAAAAATTATTTATTTACTCAGGGGTTCAATAAATTGAATTGGAGTTCGAGTGGAAAAAGACTGTTAAGGTATTAAAATAATTATTTGTAAGATGGTAAATAATTATTTAACTAGTTCTCACAACAATAAATAATAATAATTTTGTTACCTTCACAAGATAAGAGATTTCATTTATGATTACGTTTTACGCAAATTGGGACATCACTAATAATGGTGTTGTTATTATAATTTGAAGAATGAGTTTTCTCTATGGTTCTGAATGTATTTAATTATTGTCACAAAATTAAATATTTTAACCAAAACCCATTATTGTTAGATAGACATATATGACTTTTTTGTCATTAAGCATTGTTAACCAAATTTCTCGTGGTGAGAGAATTGTTGATCCAAAATACGTTATGTCTTGAATCCTATCCTCTCACCTCCTAGGAAAATGATACATTCTTTTTGAAAAATTATCATCCGATCTACAAAGACTAACAGAAGACACTCTCTTCACCACACTAGCTCCTGGAGGTCAACTGGTGTTGATCAGAGTCCATCAGAGTATGTGTGGATCACCGCTAGAGGGATTATTGTTTGGATCCATATAAGCATAACGCCACAATGTTGAAGGGACATTCTGGATGATCAATATCATTAATGAAGAATGTACAAAATATCCATATATTAGATTTCTGTAGAAATTATATAAATTTATTAAAAACAAAATGTGTAAGATCTTATATCTAAGATATGACACCATTTTCTTCTTTATTATTGATCTTTGATCATAATCCATGGATACATTAATTTATCTTTGTATTAATCTTCAATTGGAAATCGATTAGAAAAAATCAATGTGGGGCCCTACCATCTAGTATTCTTCCACTTCATCCGAATCATGCAGTGAAAAAAATTTAAAATTATTTATAAATACATTTACGGAATTTATTTTAGAATAAAAAAAACTAATTTTTAATATCATCATATTAACATTAGAAAAGTGTTAATTTTTTTTAAAATGTCTAAAATATTTTAATTTACAATTCATATTAAATATTACTAATTTTTTATTGAAAATAAAAATTGTATTTAAATAATAAATATCATTATATTATATTTAAATTTTTTTCAAAGTTTCAATAGTTCAATTATGAAAAAATTAATCAAATTTATGTAATTTGATTCATTTTCTTTTTGAATTTTGATATAAAAACATTGAAATATTATGATGATTTTCTCTTCAAAACCATTTTTCCCCATCTTGTCCTTGATTTCAATTTTATGTTATTTTTCCTCTTAGTGAGAATAAAATTTAGAAAAATGTAGTCCATAATTTTAATCATAAAAATTTCTAATTCCTAATATATTCAACTAATTATTTGACTAAAATTTATTGTCAAAACATTAATAATTAATTAAAAGGGTTGAGGTAAAAATGAATTTACCATGGGTAAAAGATGAACATTTCTGTTAACAATAAACTACCAACTTTTACAAAATCCCATTTATGGAAATATTTCTGACATAAACCATATAGTTAAAATAATGGAAAATTATTGAAGCTTATAGAATTATAATAACTTGGTTTTTATTGAATCATTTGAAATAATAACATGTGTCTCACTATCCTCACTTATAAATGGCCACCCCCTCTACTCTCTTCTTCACACCTTGAATCCCATTTGATTACACCAATAAATAATGAAATAAAATCCCAAAATAACTTCTCTCATCATTTAAACATTATTTTTGGTTGAAATAAAACCACTAATGGTTTTACTACAAAACAAAGAATGATACCCAAAATATATGTAATGCTCTTCCACGGGATGTTATTATTTTTTACTACATATCCATTAGTTATTTATAAAACATGATGATATAATATGATTAGTAACTTCTATATTTTTTACTGTATTAAATATAAATTCATGACTCACAACCATCTTTACATCCATCGAATGGGTTGTGAAATCAGCATTCGTGTGTACAGAGGACTACCACCTCATGAGCTGATGTCATTCGTTATTCCATTAAAACCTTTTATGTTTTGGTATTATGATGATAGATCTAATATATATATATATATATATATTATGAAATAATTTATACATATGGAGTCAGTATATCATATATATATTTTTAACATTCAATTCCACTGGGGATTTGATAATGTCGATTGTGTATGAGGATGATTTCTATAAGGACCTGACCGTAAACATTTCATAATATTGATTGAAATGAATAATTCACATTTAGGATATTTTCGCGTTTATATTTTTAGAGAATTAGGCCATCAATATTACATTTCATTTAAAAAAATCAATGTAGACGCATCTACTCAGTTTCTATTTTTTCACAAAAAAAGAACTCTTTAAAAAAAGAGTCATGTCTAGTTCCATGTTTAAGACAACATACCTTTTCCTTAATCCAATCCTTGACCCTAGTCCACATTTTGTCATGTGAAAAACATTTCAATGACATGGGATTAGCATAAAAATATCAGAAAGGGTTACATAATGAAGGAAAACTGTTAGTTTTTCAAAACAACAAGTAAACCATGAATACTATAACATAAGGAATAAATTTCATCTTATTGACATAGTAAATACTCTTCATTGAATAAAATATCACTACATCCCCATTTGTAACCAAAAGATTACCATAAAACCCATATAAAGAACACATAACATATAAAGGTAACATGGGACATAGAAAAACATAAATAGAATTACCATACGGTAGACTTCCACACATTTCACTAATTGCAATTTCGATACAGCTGACTTCCATACCCAATGCATTGGAGGATATAATTTAACAACCCATCCTGGATTATCACGACACCACCAGTCATAAGGTTTATCATGTAACCACTCGTCAAATTTCCATATACCATTATAAAGTCATAACATATACAACATATATAAAGGAAAGAAAACATTTCTACATTTAAATCATAATATTTCATTTAAATATATTGACATAAAAATCCTTTATTAAATGAATTTTCAATAAAAAATACGTAAAACAAATTATGGTATTTATTTTCCTTTTGAAAACATTAAGGCTTGATAAGGAATCCAAAGATCAAATAATACTCACAGAAGAGGAATGGTCGTTGTCACCAAGTTTGTTAAAATGAAACATAAAATTTTTCATTTAGTAAAACGCTTTGTAGAAAAATGATTCATTTTGAATAAAATTATAAGTCAATGATTATTATACACCATATAAAATAATGTTGTGCATAAAACAAAATATGCCTCAATCAAAAAAAGATTGAGATGAAATCCCTCACCTAATGTCCAAATTGACAGAATCATTTTTAATCTCCTGAATAATAAACTAATGTTAATTTATACTTTCTTAAGAACCTTTTTCCAGTTTATTATTCATTTTATATCACTTATTACCATGCTATAAACATTATGTAATCGTTTAAGTTAATAATTATTGTTTTGTCGATATTTGGTACATGATTACAAAATGAACAACTTATATTTACATGTTTTCCATGTGGTCAACACCCATTATATCAAAAAAATTATTCATTATTTTGATAGAATATATTTCATATATATCCAGTATATAGATATTTATAATAGTACATATCTTTTGTAGGTAAGAAATGAAAATCACCGTTTATGGAGACGATAAGCCATACGTACGCATGAACGGAAATTTCATTTATATTTCACATTTTAATTGAATTAAAACATAGTTATATTATAATTCCAATTTAATATCATATATATTATCATTAAATAAATCCTTTATATATCCCACAAAATACATCATCGAGTCATATCACTTTGAGGGGGTGGTAGTCCACCCTTTCTCAAATGAAACTATTGGTTTACCCATAATAGAACTCATAAATGAATGATATAAATGGAAAATACAGAAGTATAAAGAAAACATAAACATAATATATATCATATATAAATACAATCTAATCATAACGGCCACCATGAGAGGTGATAGGAGATAATCAAACAATCATCGTTTCCTAAGGCGTTAGTTTTCCATCCACAGAAACATTATGTTATTCACCGATTAGATGGAGGTGTGTGTATGTTTAGTTAGAATAATTATAACAAAAACATCCTAATATATTTAGGATATTAGTGTTGTTATAAAATAAAGGAATAAAAAGAGGTTAGGGGTTAGAGAAGTAAAATAAAAGAAATTACGTTAAGAGAAACCATTACCTTTAATTTGGGTAACTTCCTTTGGTTTGAATGAAAGGAAATTTTTGAAGTGCCTTATGCCTATGGTAAGGCTTCTAAGAGAAGGATAGGGATATAGGGAGATTAATTGGGTAGATTTTGGACGATCCTAAAGGCTTGAAATGTGCGAGGAATATGTTAGAAGTTGTATCCTTTTATAAGGGAGATGAGGGGCTCTTAAGGAATGTGTGAACATATTATTTTATTATATATTGATATTCGGTTTCAGAATGACCAGAAATCAATATATTCAAAGCTAAGATGACTCATGGTGGAAATAAAATCAGAAAATAAATATTGGACAATTTTGGGAAGTTTTTTTAATATTTATAATGTTATTTATTGAAATGATTTACTAATGAGGTAAACACTGCATCATTATTTTGTCATAAATACATTAATATATTTGTCGTCTATAAATTAAAAAAATACCATGATGTCAAAGATAGTTTTATCTTCCCAATTAATATTTATTTTCAAAAATATTAGTTAAATTACACTATATAAATATAAATTTACTAAAATATTTTGGTTAATGTCATTTTTTCCTTTACATTAATTTAATTAATCTAGAGGGTCATTATCATTAATAAGTGGCTCTATGGGGTCCCAATATAGACCCAATGATTCCCATGGTCGTCCATTACTCATACAATAATGTTAGGACAAGTGTTAAGGTAATTTTGAATTATTACGATATTAATTTTACCTTGAATTTTCCCATTTACCTTTAACTGCGGTAAATAAAAGTCAAACTTTCTTATTCACCAAAAAATTATTTTCATCTTTTTGAACCACATATTACTTACTAATAACCACCATGTATTTCGGATTTTTGAAATTAATTTCATAGATGTGGTAAAATTTAATTTAAATCAAAAAGTGTGTTTTTAACTACTATTAAGTGGTCTCTATATTCATAAAAATTTGCAGTTTTTTAGAAAAATACCAAAATTTATGCTTATACTATATTTGATATTCCGAATTTAAAAATGATGTTTATTTTTCTAAATTAAAAACATAATTGTGAAATTAATTTGTTTTCAAAATTAATTCCCATCGATAAAACAAATTGCATGTTTTTATGAAATAATAACTATTAAATGATTGACACTTGTTTAAGTCTACATTCAAATTGAAATTAATTCCAACGACCAACATTAGATTAAATGGTATAAATATATTCTAATTAAACTTTAAAAAAAATTAAAAAAATATTCTAACCATATTAATAAATTAGATTAAAATGCAGTTTTGAATTAAAATACAATATTTATCACTATTCATTAAAAAATATACTTTGTCAGAAAAATTCAAACAATTTACACAATGTAAATTTTGGTGTCCCCATTCTAAATAAGAACATTATTTTATCAAATAGAACATATAAAAATGACCAAAACCAGATTTAATGAGGATTCCCCATAAAAAGGGTGTAAATTGACCTTTTACTTAATATTATAGTATTCGTGTTTAAAATTAGATAAATTCACATTTGAAGCCTCTAAAATTTATTTGATAAATGTAAATAAATTTATTAAACATGTAAAATCATTTTTTAGTAATTTACGTTCATTCCTAACAATACTACGACTAGGAGTTAACTACCATTTAAAATAAAAATATTATATTGTTAGTGTGCAACGTAAGATTTCAAATAAACCGGTTGTTGTGTATCAGTTACGCTATCGAAAATAACAACCCCATTAAAGTAATATTAATATTTTATTTACAAATATTAATAAATATGAAATATTTCTTATTATTTATTTACCTGGAATGTTACATCCTTCCCCCCTTTTGGAAATTGCATCCTCAAAATTTATATTCCCTTATAAAATAAGTGGGGGTATTTATCCCTCATAGCATTTTCAGATTCCCATGTTGCCTCTTCAACCATATGGTTTTCCATAGAACCATAACCTGGTGAATTACATTACTCCACAAAACATTCTCTCTATGGTCATGAATCTGAACTGGTTGTTCTTCATAAGAGATATTCTCTTCCAACTAAACTTCCTCTGGGATCAAAACAAGAGATGGATCTGGTATACACTTTCTCAACATAAAAAAATGAAAAACATTATATACCTGGGATAAACATGGAGGAAAATCCACTCTGTATGCAACTGATCCAAATTTCACGAGAATTTCATAAGGTCTAATGAAAATCAGACTCAACTTTCCCTTCTTACCAAAACACATAACACTTTTCCATGGAGAAACTATGAGAAAGAAATGATCACCTACCTAAATAAAAATATCTTTCATCTAGTTATCTATATAACCTTTCTGTCTGCTCTGAGCTATTCTCATGTACTTCTGAATCAACTGAACATTCTCTACCATATCTTCTACCAATTCGGGTCCCATTAGCTTCATTTCACCTACTTCATCCCAAAAAGCAGGTATTCTACAACACCTTCCATATAATCCCTCAAATTGAGCCATCTGTATACTAGAATGAAAACTGTTATTATTTGAAAATTCAACCAAAGAAAGATGATGGTCCCAATATCCCTGATAATTCGTCGAGAAAGCATGTAACATATCTTCCAATGCCTGAATTTTTCGTTCTTATTGCCCATATAACTGTGGATGAAATTATATACTAAAATTTAATTCAGTACCCAATTATTTCTGATGGCCTTTCAAAAAGTTATAAGTAACCCTGGGATCATGATCAAATACAATGGAGAGGGTAAAAAAATGAAAATTGTCTATCTCTTTAACATACCACTAAGCAAGTTGATCTAGAGACAAAGTATCTCGAATAGGATGAAATTAAGAAGATTTAGTCAATTGATCAATAATAACCCAGATTGCATTATTACCTCAAGATGTTTTTGGATATCTCACAATGAAGTCCATGGATATATTTTCTAATTTCCACTATGGCACCAGTAAAGGCTCAACCATCCCTTTCGATATCTTTCACTATGCTTTTACATGATTACAAGTTAAAAACTTCATATTAAAATCATCAATATATCTTTTCATTCCATCCAACCAGTAACACTCATAGAGATATTTGTACATCTTATTACATCCAGGATGAATTGAAAATAGATAACTTTGAGATTCACATAATAACTCATTCTTCAACTTTAAATCACAAGGCACATATAATATCTTACTAAATATCAAAACACAATCTTTATCAATGTTAAATTCAAGAAACATACCCTTCTGAACCAACTCTACCTTTTTCTATAACTCACTGTCATCTTTCATTGCTTGCATTATTCTGTCTAATAAGGATGATCTCACTAACACCTGATACAAAATAGAAGGATTTCCTAGACTAATAACTTCTTTTCCATAATTTATCAAATCAAAAATGAAAGTATTTCATTCCAAAAATATCATGGTTAATGAAGCATTACTTTTTCGACTTAAAACATCAGCCTCTTTATTTTCTTTTCCTGGATTTTATTGGATTGTGCAATCATAATCCTTAATTAATTTCAGCCATCTCCATTGTCTTATGTTCAATTATTTCTGAGGTAATATATACATTAAACTTTTTTAGTCGGTATATATTTAACATTTTACTCCATACAAATGATGCCACAAAATTTTTAAAGCAAAAACAACATTAAATAATTCCAAATCATGTGTATAGTAACTTAACGAACGAGGTTTCAACTGACATGAAGCATAATAAATTACCATATCATTCTGAATTAGGACACAACCAAGTACATTCAATGAAGAATAACTTTAGATAAAAAACTGACCATTTCTGGATGGCAGTTCTAAAACTGGAGCATTCACCAATGTTCTTTTCAATTCCTGAAAACAATCATCACACTCTTTTGTCTAGATGGACGTAACACCTTTTTTAGTTAACATAGCCATTAGACTATATAACCATGCAAATGTTTCAACAAACATCCGGAAATAACCTACTAAACCAAGAAAACTACGAATCTCAGTTATATTTGTGAGTCTTGGCCATTCTTCAACAACTTTTGTTTTAGTAGGATCAACAATTATGCAATTTTTTGAAACAATGTGACTAAGGAATGAAATTTCTTGCAACCAAAAATAACATTTTCTGAATTTACCAAATAGTTTATTATCATTTAAGGTATTCAAGAAAACCGTTAAATGAAACTAATGTTCCTAATTTCTTTTGTAATAAACCAAAATATCATCAATGAACACAACCTCAAACATATCCAAGAACTCATGGAAAATTATATTCATAAGATCCATGAATACAATAGGTGCATTGGTTAACCCAAAAAGCATAACTAAAAATTCATAATGGCAATATCTAGTACGAAAAAGGGTCTTCAAAACGTATGTTTCCTTTACTTTCAACTAATGGTACCCCGACCTCAAAAAAAATTCGAAAAATTCTAAGCTCCCTAGAGATGATCAAACAAATCATCGATATGAGGAAAAGTGTACATGTTCTTAACAGTGATGGTATTCAATTCTCTATAATCAATTAAAAGTCTCATTGACCCATGTTTCTTTTTAAAAAACAATATAGGAGCACCCCATGGTGATGTTCTAGGTCAAATTATGCATTTATCTAATAACTCATGCAATTGATTCTTTAACTCTAAAAGTTCAATTTTAGCCACTCGATAAGGGGTTTTTTAAATTGGATTAGCATTAGGAACTATGTAAATAGTAAATTCACATTCTAGATCAGTTATAATACTATGAAACATATCAGGAAAAAACATCAAGGTACTCATTTACCACTGCCACATCATTAATCTGAATAGTTCATTTATTTTCAACAATATGTGCAAGGTAACATTCATTTCCATTTTTTACTAGTTTCTCAGCTTCTTAATGTGTTATCAAAAGTATGTGTTCATTCTTGTATACAAACATTAAATCTATCTAAAATGAAACCTCTTTACCTCGGAAATCAACCATAGAATGATAAATAGACATCTCATCCATGCCCAAAATAACATCAAACTCTATAAGAGGAAAAACAAGGACATGAATGTTCTTATGTTTTCTTTTTTCTCAACATTTCCTCCTAGTGTTTTTACTATAAGTTCTGTATTCATAACTTGAGATGGAATTCCCAATTTACAAGAAAACTTCTCAGAAATGAATGAGTGTGTAGACCCTAAATCAAAGAACACATTGGCATAATCTAAAAAAAGTGTACCTGATACTACTTCATTCGATGGCCCAACATCTACTGAAGTACTTGCAAAGGATTTCACTACCCCATTCTGCTAGTAGTCTTGCTGATTTTACTCAGTTGAGTTCTTTTCTGGACACACATTTTCATAATGACCCATTACAATGCACTAAAAACATCGTACTGATGGGTTTTCATTTCCAGATTGATCATATTCCATATAGTTACGAGAAATATGACCAGACATACCACACCAGAAGCACTTTACAGACATTGATAAACAGTCTCCAGGATTATTTTTACCGCAATTATCACAAGTTGGATATTTAATTTTCTTATCTCTAGGATTCATTAATAATTATTCCCCCTTTCCTGCCAACTGGACCTCCTATTATATTGTTTTTCAATGAACTCCTGATCATCGGAAAACTCTATTCCCACCTTATCCGCACGTTGAACAAGTTTTTCATAACTTTTGATCTCACTAGAGGATAATGCTCTTCGATATCGTGGATTCAGATTTGAGTAAAATTGATTTATCTTACTATCATGATATCAGATTAAATTTGGTGCATACATTTCCAGTCGAGTGAAATTTGCTTCATAAGCAGCCACTGAGTCATCCTCCTCCCTCAATTCTAGGAATTGTTTTTCCATCTTAAGACGAACCACCTTAGGAGAATATTTCTCAAGAAACATACATTTGAATTCAACCAAATCAAGAGCATAAATCTCCTCATTATCCCTAATATTTTTCACCATCGACCACCACTGATCAGCTTCACCATCAAAACAATAAACAACAAGACCAAACTTTTGATGATCTAAACACCCCATAACATCAAAAATCTCTTCCAGTGATTTAATCTAATCTTCCTCTAGCAAAGGATCAGATGATCCACTAAATTATGCAGGATGTTGACTCATGAAATTCTACACTACTGACATGTTCCTCTATGGTTGAACTAGATGATCTCATGAATGGATACCACCACCATTTAAAGCCCGAGTCAACTGTTCCATCACTGCAACAAACTATTCAGTTCCGATTCTGACCATCTAAGGTTGCAGATTTGAAAGGTTGTATTCCTCCTAATGTTAACCCAACATAGCTACCCTGTTTCCTCTGCGGAAAACCAATCTAAACAAGGAAATATTTTAAGTGAATCAACATGGTAATTGGTAAATTCTATACCATTTCAATATTACCATAAATTAATTATTGGACATTTATTTAACAATACCCTAACTCCTAAAGTTATCTACATCGACCTATGATACCAACTATATGGATCCGGCCTTAAACATTTCATAATATTGAATTAAATTAATAATTCACATTTAGGATCCTTTCAGGTTTTGAGTTTTATAGAATTAGGCCATAGCTATTCCAATTCATTTAAAAAAATACAATGTAGACACTTCTACTCAGTTTGTATTTTATTCACAAAACAAGAACTATTGAAAAAAATATTCATGTCTATTTCTATGTTTATGACAACATGACTTTTCCTTGATCCCATCCATGACCCTATTCAACATTATGTCCTGTGAAAAATATTTCAAAAACTTGGGATGAGCATAAATAACTCAGTAAGGGATACACCATGAAAGAAAACTGTTAGTTTTTCAAAACAAAAAGTAAACCATGAATAATTTAACATAAGTAATAATTTTCACCATTATGAAGTAGTAAATACTCTTTACTGAATAAAATATCACTACATAACCTTTTGTAACCAAATAATTAACATAAACCCCATATAAAGAACACATAACATATAAAGGTAACTTGGGACATAAACATACATAAATGGAATAACCATGCAATCGACTTCCACACATATCACTAAATGGAATAGCCATACGGCCGACTTCCATACCCAATGCATTGGAGGTTATAACATAACCACTCGACCCAGTTTATCACCGCACCACCCGTCATTTAGTTTATCATGTATCCACCCGTCAAATGTCCATGTACCATTATAAAATCAAAACACATACAACATATATAATGGAATAGAAACATTTCCACATTTAAATCAAAATATATCACTTAAATATATTGACATAACAAATCCATTATCAAAACCATTTTCAATAAAAAAAATAGGTAAATGAGTATATGGTATTCAGTTTCCTTTTAAAAACATTATGGCTTGTTATGGAAGCCAAAGATCAAATAATACTCGCAGTGGTGGAAAGGTCGATGTCACCGCATACGTTAAAAATAAACATACATTTTTTAATTTAGTAAAATGATTTGTAGAAAAAATATTCCTTTATGGAAATGAAGAAAGTCCAAGTGTTTTAGAAACTGTATAAAATAATGTTATGTATAAAAAATATTCCATAATGAAAATAGATTGAGATGAAATCCCTTACCTCATGTCCGACTAGACTAGATCGTTCTTTAATCTCCTGAATAATAAACTAAACTTAAATATACTTGATTAAAACATTTTCCAAGTTTATTATTCCTTTTATATCACTTATTACCATGTTATAAACATTATTTAATCATTTAAGTTAATAATGGTCATTTTGTCGATATTTGGTACTTGAGTCAAAAATGAACACATTATATTTACAAGTTGTCCATGTAGTCAACAGTACAATATATCCATAATTATATTCATTATTTAGATATAATATATACCATATATATCCATTATATATATATTTATAAGAGTACATATCATTTGTAGGTATGAAATGAAAAGCACAGTTCATGGAGACAGTAAGTCGTACGTATGCATGAATGCTAATTTCATTTATATTTAGCATTTTAATAAAATTAAAACATAGTTATATTATAACTAAACTTTATTATCATATATAATATCATTAACTCCATCCTTTATATGTCCCACATAAGGCATTAATGAGTCATATCACATTGAGGGGGCGGTAGTCCGAACTTCCTCAAATGAAATTATCGGTTTACCCATAATGGAAGCCATAAAGGTATGATATAAATGGAAAATACACAAGTATAAATAAAACACAAAAATAATATTTATCATATATAAATACAATGTCATCATTATGGCCACCATGAGAGGTGGTAGGAGATAATCGAACAATCATCGTTTCGTGAGGCATTAGTTTTCCATCCAGAGAAACATTATGTTATTCACAATTAGATGGAGTTGTGTGTAAGTGTAGTTCAAATACATATCATAAAAACATCCTAGTATATTGATGATACTGTTTTTTTTATAGAATAAAGGAGTAAAATGAGTTTAGGATTTGGGGATGTCAAATAAAAGAAATGATGTTAAGAGAAAATATTACCTTTAATCTGGGTAACTTCCTTTGGTTTGAACCAAAAGGACTTCTTGATGTGCCATCTGTCTATGGTAAGTCTTCTAGGAGGAGGATAGGGAAGTAGGGACCTTAATTGGTCTGAGTTGGGACGAGCCTAAAGTCTTGAGAGGTGTGAGGAATGTGTTAGATTCGGTCTCCTTTTATAAGGGAGAGGAGGGGCTCTTTTGGAAGGTGTGAAGATATTATTTTATTATATAATGTTATTCAGTAAAAAAGGCCCAAAATTCATTATAGTCGACGATAATATCACTCAAGGTCAAAATAAAATCGTCTAATAATAATTGGACATGTTTTGGATGTTATTGTAATATTTTAATATTATTTATTTAAATGATTTAATAATGAGGTAAACACTACATAATTATTGTGTCATAAATAATTTAATTTATTTGTTGTCTAAAATTTATTAAACAAATACCTTGATATAGAAATTCAGATTATTTTTCCAAATTAATATTTATAGTAAAAAAATATAACCTATATAACACCATATAAAAAAAATTACTAAAAGGTTTTTGTTTATGTCATTTTTTCCTTTACATTAAATGAATTACTCTAAAGTGTCATTATCATTAATTAGTGGATCCATGGGGTCCCAAAATAGACCTAGAGATTCCCATGGTCGGTCATTAGTCATCCAATAAGGTTAGGACAAGTGTTAAGATAATTTTAAAGTATTACAGAATTCTTTTTTCCTTGAATTACCCTATTTACCTTTAATAACGGTAAATAAAAGTCAAAAGATACAATTCAACAAAACAAATAATTTCATCTTACAGAACCACATATTACATACTAAAAACAACTACATATATTAGATTTTAAAAATCAATTACTAGATGTGAAAAAATATTATTTAAATGAAAACTCGGTTTTTTTAACTACTACTAAGTGGTTTCACTGTTCATCAAAAATTGATGTTTTCCAAAAAAATAATAAAAATTCAGGATAAGTTATAATTGATATTATGAATTCAAAAATGATGTTTATTTTTCAAAATTAAAAACATAAAAGTGGTGTTAATTAATTTTAAAATTAATTCTCGTTAAAATAAATATCTTGTTTTTAAGAAACAATAACTATCAAAAGATTGACACTTGTTTTTGTACACTTTCAATGTGAAATTATTTCCAACAACCAAAATTGTATTACATAGTAACACTATATTCTAATTACACTTTAAAACAAATTAAAAAGATGATCTAACCATATAAAAAATTAGATTAAAACTCAGTTTTTAATTAAAATTCATAATTTTTCACTAATCATTAAATATGAACATTATCCGAAAAATTCCAAAAATTTACACGAAGTAATTTTTTATGTCCTTATTCTAAAGATGAATTTTATTTTGTCTAATAGAACATATAAAAATGACCAATACTATATTTAATGAGTGTTCACCATCAGAAGGTGGTAAATCGACCTTTTACTAAATATTAGAGTATTAATGCTTAAAATTAGATTAATTCACATTTTAAGCCTATAAGATTAACTAGATAAATGTAAATAAATTTAACAAACATGTATAATCATATTTTAGATTGTTTTGTATATTCTTTTCAATACAATGGCTAGGAGTTAACCACCATTTAAAATAATAATATTATATTATTAGTGTGCAATGTAAGATTTCAAAGAAACCTGTTGTTGCATATGAGGTATGCTATCGAACATAGAAACCCATTTAAAGTAAAATTAATATTTAATTCAAAAATATTTATAAATATGAATTTTTTCTTATTCATTATTTACATGAAATGTTACAATTACCACCTCAAATTGAAATTTGAAACGACTTTCAACAATGACTTGAATATAATGAAATAAATTTACTATTAATATATATATCTGATATAAGTGAATTAATCATTAAATTCATGATATATTTAAATTGTATAATCATAATATATGAATTTTGTTTCTAACATATCTTCCAATTTAATGATTATAACAGCATTCATGTACATGTGGACTACGACCTTCACGAAGAGATGTGACATTCTTATATTCTCCACACCACATGGATGATATATATATATATATATATATATATAATATTACAATATATTATGTATGAAATTATTATCATTCATCAACAAAAGTATGTTACTTACCATATTTCCATAATGATCATTGAAAAATGGATGTGTTTCTCATAGGTATGTTTGGCCTACCATCTCAATGATCAAAATGTACACAATTATTCATTACCATCCATAATGAGTGGATTATAAGTATAAATGATTCATAAAAATGATAATAATATAAAAAATAATTGTTTATACATGATATAACAATATAATATTTTAATGACCTTGATCATTCTTGAGAAAATAAGAATTTCATTCCAAGACAACTAACACCTAAAAAAATGAAAATAATGAATGATTTTTAATAAATGGGTGATAAGATGTTCTTTAAGTATCATATATGATCTTATAAATATAAATATAAATCTAGTTTAATTTAATAAATTTTTTTTAACCACTATACCATTGTTTAAATAATGTTAAACTAAAATGATTTGTGAGGAAATGGATTTCTTAATTTAATTTTTCATTATTGGGATAATCATTTAATTCATTGATTATGTCATTATTAAATTATGTTTAAAATGACCAGTTATTACCTTATGTTGTATTTAAAAAAAAATTCCATGTATTTATTTTCAAAACACATAATCACTCAATTGATTAATTATCACATGAACGCTATGATCATTTTAAAGGTTTATTTCACAATCTCATTCAAATCAAGATTTTTTACTCCTGAATTTCAAACGCATGTAAGTTTATTATCATTTCCAAATAAAACAATTTGTCATTACTTTTCTCTGGACATTCATGTTATTTTAATGTAATATTTCTAATTTTCAAAACCATGGTACTCAGATTAATTAACAAAAGTTTTCGAGAAAATCTAACATCATTTCAATCATCAGTCAAAAATATGTTTTCTTTGAAAAATATTTTTACTAAAAAAATAAATAATATTTCTTCAAATATAATAATTATTAATTAAATCCATTATTCCCTATTTTTACTCATTATAATTATTTTTCAATTAAATATTATATCGTTTTCAGAAAAATTCCCAGTTGGATTTTATCAAAAAAGTGAAATGGACCATTTTTTAACAAGTACAAAATTAATTGAATTTCAAGCGTCTATGATCCCTAAAATGTATTAAATATTATTTTATATTGTTCCAAGGTTAATTTAAAATAAAATTTTTTCATATTTTTAATATAAAATTTTTGTTTGGAAATGTGATTTTTAAAAACAAAATTTATACATCCCTTAAAAATGTTTTTAAATATCTTTTGTGGTATTACTATTCATCAAGGAAAAAATACATTATTTATACTTAAATTGATATATATTGTATTCATACCATCATTATTCATCATTTTGATGGTTTATGTTCATTTTTTATATGTATATTACTGAAACACAATTTGTTGACTCATAATTTTATTGATTAACTATTCCTTTGAATAATCACATTCCAATCATCCTTGGAAAATAAATTTCACACATATATACATATTATTTGTCATAGATTTGTTTATTTATTAAATATTATATCATTTTTACATACGTTTTTCTATAATGAATATTATTTGTTTATATAGTAAAATATATATAAATATGTATTATTTACTCAAAACAAATATTTTACAATAAAGAGTATTGTTTTTGAATTTTAATCCATTATTAAATATATTATTAATGCATAGAAATTGTAGTGATGGATGAACCTTAATTTTATATATCCCAATGAATCATTTTTAGGTATAATGAGAGAAAATATTAATGATTTCATTAAACATGTCTTTACCTATAGTTTTAACTATCTTGTGAATGGTATTGATTATAGAGGTATCAGGTACCTGAGAAATGATGTCCAATAATTAAGAATTCTGTTCATTAGATGTTTAGTTATTATTACCAAAGAGATTTACTCAGTGATAAAATATATGGATTCATTTAATTTTTTATTTATTCATTTTGGCACATTTTTTTCATATATTTAAGATTGCATATTGATTATTCCTTATTCATGTTGTTAAATAGGTTGTATTCTCAGTTTTGTACCTTTTTATATGTATTATTACTTATCGAGTTATTTAAATAGCATGTATACATAGATATTTAAATAATAATTTTAGTTATGTTTATTGATTCATGATTGATTCTTCTATACATAAACCTTACCAATAATTTTAGCTCAATATTATTTTTTCCCTTTCTCAAAAAATTATGATGTGTATTATAAACTATATGCACAAACATAAAATAATGAATAATGTTAATTAGAGAAAAATTAAATTTTTTTAAATTTTTGTGTTTATATGTAATGCAAGACAATGTATTTATATTTTTGTCCAAAAAAAATTAAACTATTTGGTCCTTCAGGATGTGATTATTGTTATGCTATTACATTGTAATAAAAGATAGCATCATCTATGAGATAATGGGTCTGAGGTTTCTAAAGTTTTTATGAGAGTTAGGTTGTGTATAACCGTTAAAAACTAGATCTAAAACTACCTATATAGAAATAAAATTCCAATGAATGATTATGAGGATATTAATAGAATAAAATAGTAATGTTTTGGAATGGTAGAGATTAAGAATTTATATGCTTTTAATACATACATTTATAGATACTACTATGGGACTTGGTATTGGTATAGATGTACCTTTGGGGATTAACTCGTAAAAATGAGAATTGGGTTATGCCTGATTTTCACCTATTGCTTGATAATGGATCTTACTGTACAACTAGTTTGACACCTCCAATGAACATTCATATGGTAATTCACATTTTCATTACAACCCATTGTGAATTATTTGTAATATGTGTATTCCAAATTTTAATATTTTTATGATTATGAGATCAAAAATGCATAAATTTTAAAATTTATGTTTATTATTTCACTAGTTTTGGGATTATGAATTATTGTTTATAATGATATGATCTAGTGTAGGGTATTTTATAATTTTCAAGTGGTGATGAGGTAAATGAATGTGAATTGTAACAATTCATGCAATTTAAAGAGTAACAATGGTTGTTTCTTTAATAGGATTATAATGACCTTTTAAATAGAACTAGTCTCCCAAACAATTTCCACATATAAGGTAAATGAATTATGGTTTAATAAGATAGGTAAAGAGATCTCTATTTATTTGGTATTTAAAGTGATGAATTATATAAAGTGGATGGTAGGAAAAAATGTAGATAAATGAATAAAGACAAAAAGGGGTTTCCCACTTGTGATAACTGTGGGAAGAAACACTCGGGTACTTTATTCAATATAATGGTTGTATTCTAAAAGTGTAAAGAGAAAAGCCATCACACCTGTGATTGTATAGAAAATAAATATTTTTTCAATGATCAATGATTAATTTGTTAGGATTTGGGTCAATAAGAAAATTAATTCCCCATGAATCATGGGAATATTACTTAGAAGGTATTAGATAAGGAAAAAGATTTTTATACTAACAAAAACATAGAACACTGATTAATATGCTTGTGTTTTAATTCAAAATTTAAGTCATTTTTTATCAATTATATCCCAGTTATAAGAATTGTGAAATTCATAAGGATTTTACTTTATTAAGTTTCTCATAGGATTTGAAAGCATATGACAAATGATACAGTGAATAATGATTCAGTGGTAAGTCGGACTACGTAACAACACAAGATTAAGAATTATATAACCCTGAATGTATTAATATTGTGGAAATAATGATGTTGGGATAAAGAGATGATTTATATGGATAAATTAATTTGGATAGTACTAAATTCCATTGAACTAATTACTAATTTTTTGAAAATGTGGTTTATAAATGAAAAAGATTAAATATTTTTAGAACTTATGGATAGATCCAATAATCTATGAGTTATTTAAGGTAAATAAGAACAATGAATATTTCAATATGTTTTTATGGAAGTTTAAATGATTCAATATAATACATAATGAATGTATTCAAATTTTTGGTATGATAAAAATAAGAGATAAAACATGTGGTTTGAGTTATTAATTAGATGTTCATTTTTTAAATTCAATTTCATTTTCTATAATGTCATTGAATTTAATCTTTTGGATGGTCAATAAGGTTAACCATTTATGAAACCGCTTGTGTCCATCTTTGGATATGGTTTGAATGATTAATGAATTGCATCAATATATAAAATTTATACATATTGGATAACTTATTCTAACAATATTTTTTTTCAAAATATTTTTAGATATATGAAAAAAATTGTTACAATTTTATGGATTGTATTGTTAATTAAATGTCAATGTTATTCCTCTCGGAATAAAATTTTTAATTTTTGGATAATAATTACTCTGAGGAAGGGATGATTGGGAAATTGATCAAATGAACACAAAATGGTGAAATTGTGATTAAGAAATATAAATGTATCTAATATATATATTTACTTATATTCAGAGACTGTAAAATAATTCCTTATCATTTGAAAAAGATCATCGAGTATAAATTTTATCCCATTACATTCATATATAATGAATTATATATTCTTTTAAATCATCTCAAATTTATGTTTTTGGCCACCTTTAATTTCCAATGACCATTCAATTTATTCTTATAAATAACCTTCTTCCTTCTTTATAATTTTTTATTATTTTCATCATTTTTCTCTTCTTCAATTTCCACCAATGTTCTAATATATTGAAACTATTTTTTTGTTATTAGATTTGAACATTGTACTCCACTATGTCTCTTAATAATTATATATTTCATTAAATCTATTTACTATGTGGATTTTGAAAATAATTATTTCCAAATATAAAAACCTTGATTTTCAGGTTCGAGATTAAATTTCATGAACAAAAACTGTCATGACCCATCCTCGGGTCCCATGCCGTGACTACCCGAAGCCCACCATCCATAGGCCAGGGGCTGGAGACTAGCACCAAAGGCGTTAATCATGATAACTGGGAAGGCATTTCCTTTATAAAAGTAAACAAAACACCACAGAGTACAAGCGGAAGTAATACACTAAGTAAAAAAGGAAGTACTGAAAAATAAATGGGCCAGAATACAAACCCAATCGAAAGTACAACTATAACTGAACGAATGTACAATAGGAAGACAAGCAGCTGGAAGAATAGAAGCATCTCCTAGGTCGTCCAACTCGGATCCTACCTGAAGGGTAGGTGCAGATAGTGCAGCTCCTGGATCGTCCACCATGGATCCTACCTGAAGGGTCAGTACAGATATCCTCCACAACGCTCTCACCTATCAACCTCCTCTGAGTATCGTCTCGTCGTGAAGTCCACCTCCGGGTACCGTCAAAACCTCGAACACTCGGCCTCTGTCAGCGCTTCCCGTCGTCTGCAACCAACACAACGAGGTGTGGGCATAGCCCGTTTAGGGGTGAGTATAACGATACTCATTAGGGACCCAGAGACCCTAAAGATCTCAATAAATCCAACAAGGATAACCACAAATAAGGATATCAATAGATAACCCTTCCTTAGGTTTAAGCCCATACTTATACCTAAGTTATCAAGTAACCCATCTCAATCATAAGGAAACACAAAGGGTATGAAATCAACGGATAACCACTACCCTTGTATATGACCATACATATACCTAACTTATCAAGTGACCCATATCAATCATGAGGTAAACACAAAGTTCATAGACTCAGCTCAAACCAGGATCTAATCATGAAGTCGAAACCATAGCAGCTGGGGAACTACCCCTCTATCGAGTACAGTGGGCCTGCCGCTACAACCAAGCGCTTCCCACTAACCTTGGACTACTGTAGTACTCCACCTGTCGAGTACTGTGGGCCTAATTCTACAACAATGCGCTTTCCACCATGGGTCTGCTGCTACAACCAAGCGTTCCCCCTTCAAGTACTGTGGGCCTGCTGCTACAACCAAGCGCTTCCCACCATGGGTCTGCCGCTACAACCATGTGCTCCCCCTCATAGCCTACAAAGGTACTCATTCTATTGAGTACCATGGATCTGCCACTACAACCATGCGCTCCTCCACCGTGGGACTACCATTATAACCAAGCGCTCCCCACTGGGCTATCCGAAACACACCGAGTCGATCAATCAGCAGTTTTCAAGTCTCAGCCAGCTCTAGGGTTTCTGCACACAGCATGCGCGTTCAGGGAGGGTCCACTCCACGAGCCAAGAGTTCAATACATCAACTGACTTGTAGTCTGGATTTGATGTATTCCAATGTTCTGTCTTGTCAAAAGGAACACAACGCAACACACGACGCGTCAATCAGACACCCAGTCCGAGAGTTATTGGCATTTTCGTCCCAGGGGCTCGGTTGGTTTTTAAGTAAAACCCAACCCGACTGTACTCCAGTTACGTCCAAAACTCGAGAGGAGTAATCCAAAAGGTCTGTCTGACTAAGAGTAATGCAACAAAATTGATATGACATCAATCCGACGTCTGGATCTCATGTTATAAGTGTTTCCTCTTCGAGGGCCCGGTTAGTTTCGTGTTCGAACGAACTCGGCCGTACCCAACGTTCTCTGAAACCTTATGTGTAATATACCAAAACAACCATCTCGATCAAAGGATCGCATCTCAGCTGACGGTGCATCGATCGGAGGTCTGTATCCCATGTTATGGGCATTTGAATAGATCTTTCTGAAAATAGGGGGTTCGGGCCCGGTTCGACTCGACCTGATCCCCCCCCGGGTGGACCCAAACCAGGCCGACCCGAACCGGGCCGACCCAAACCGGGTCTGGGTCCGGCCCATTAGGGCGCGGCCCGGCCCGGTGGGCGCGGCCCAGTACCACCGGCGTGGCCTGGCCCGGCCTGGGCGCGGCCCGACCAGTCCTGGGCGCGGCCAGGCCTGGCGCGCTCGTGCGGTCCGCGTGGCCATCTCGGCCGGTGCCGAGCTAAGAGGAACAGGGGGGGCGCTGCCCCCTGATTGAGTAATCGTGGCCCCTCCCATGTGGGGGCCGCTCTTCGTTCGAGTCGGGTGTTACGAACCCTTGGTCTCCCCCTTAAACGGTCGGCCCGGTCCGGCTGGCCAGTTGCTGCCACCGCGGGAACGCCGCGGTCCCTCCCTCCTGCTCTGATGGTCGGCGGTTCCGGCCGCCGCTCCACACAACACCATGGCCATAGGTCGCGGCCTTGTCTAATCGGTGGGGTGCGACGGCATCACGCCCCACCGCCGTAGCCCCTCTCCGACCGCGGCCTCTTCGAGGTTCTCCGGTGCAGCGAGATGGCACCGCGGCTTGTTCGACTTCAACGGCACGTCGCGACGGTGTCGCGCTTCTTCGCCCATTCTTCATTGTTTCTTGGTGGTGCAAAGGCATCACGCTGCCTTTTCTTGCACCGCAATAAGTACAAAAATCAATGGGGGAGGAGAGTCGGTCGTGTTCGTGCAGTCCGACCTCCTCCCGTAATTGCGATAACAGGCGGCCCAATTTAGAAAATGATGAACGGCGACAGAAGTATTCACGAACAAAAACAAATAACCACAACATTGATAACTAGATTATGTTCGAAGAGCGTCACGGAAAGAGGCATCACGGGGGAAGATGATGACGTCGCTCACCGCAGGCTTCCACTTCCGAGTTCGTGTGTCGATGTGTTGACGACAAGGAGGGAGGAAGGAGGGTCGTTGGAGAAGCACCGCGTCAGAAAGGAGGGCTCCGAGGAAGAAGGCCGAAAAAGGTCAGGGAAGAAGCTTCACCGACGTTCTTTGCGTTCTTCTCTGGAGAAATAAGTTCTCTCAATCTCTCCACCCAAATGCGCAAGAACGTGCCCAAAATAATTGAATATAATCAATTAATCTTGGTGGTGGAAATTAATTAAGTAGGCCCCACTTAATTAAGTTCACGATGGTTGGCACAATTCAAAAATTCAAAAGTGGGGAGGCTCCACTAAACTAATTGACCGAGTGGATGACATAATTATTTTTGGGAGTTTCGAGGGGGTTTAGGGGCCCGAGTGGGCCCCACATAATTAACAAGGAGAGGGTCAAGGAGTTTCCCTCCATTAAATGGGGGGGGGTTGAGGAGGTTTTATTATCCACCATTAAGTGGGGAGTTAGAGTCCAAGAAGCTCTCCCTCATTAATGTGGGAGTATTGATAGATTTCCTCCCCTCCCATTAAATGGGGGGTTAAGCATCGTGTGGACCCCATGTCATAACCATTCGTGGGAGGTTATGCTGCTCGGGTGGTCCCCACCCTAATTATCCTCCCATGGGAGGATAGGGTGTGGTGGTCCCACCACCAACTCCCATGAGGATATTTTAACCAACACTAACCACATGGAGTGGGTTCAACAAAGTTAAAATAATTTGTCACTTATTTTATTTTATTAATCCATGTGAATCCCAAAAACCAACTCTCACACCCGATCATCTGTCGTTGAGGTGAAGTCCTCTTAATCGAAAACTGGCACTGTGATTCCATCGGTTCCCTTGGAATTTGATTTCGATCACCAGTCCAAAATTTAGGGAAAACATGCTCGCTCATTCACTTAACGTACCCGAGCTAAAATTCGGAAATTGATTCCGGGCACACTGGGCCTCATAATTAGGTGCCGTCAAGAAACTGCGTACTCGTAAAATCCCAAAAAAATTTAAGAAAAAATTTCCCTTGAAATATACAAGTATTTACACTACTCCCACCTCAGGACTTTACATCCACGTAAAGATATAATACAATCTAGGGAAACAAAAGTGGTACTGAGCATGCAACTGAACCTCCCGCTCCCAAATGCTCTCCTGGAGCTTCCCGTGCTGCCAGTGAAAGCGCACCAGAGGAATCGACCATCCACGTAGGACCCACTCCTGTCGATCCTATTTCTCCACTAGAACCTCTGTGAATGTCACCCCATCGTCAAGGTCCAACTCTCCAGGGTCGATGATATGCGTCGGGTCGTGCACGTATCTCCTCAGCTGAGATATGAGGAAAAACGTCGTGCACCTGATACAACTGAGGTGGATGGGTCCAGCGGTATACCACCTATCCTACCCTGTTGAGGACCTAGAAGGGTCTGATTAAGTGTGGAGATCACATTCCACCATGGCTAAAACTCCGTAATCCACGTCGAGGTGAGACCCCAAAAAAACGTGGTCTCCATCCTCGAACTCTAGTTGTCTCCGCCTCCTGTCAGCACAAGACTTATTCCGGCTCTGAGCAGTCCTCATCCGCTCTTGGATGGCATGGACCTTCTCTAGTCTTACAAGAGATACTAATAAATCTTTCTTGCTGATAATAGAAATCCGGTCTCATTGCCTGGATTAACCATGTTGTTTGCCTAATATAGTCAATTCCGACATGGATGATACTAATCCATATCAAGGATGACGTCGTATGGCCTCGACGCTACTACCAAGAGATACAAATATTACTCTCACCTCCAAGGGTTGAGTCACACTATCGGAATTAGTGTGTGGTCACTGGGTCTCCTCCAGTAGGTATCTCCAAAGTGAGGGTCAAGTCAACAGTTTTAACCGAGACCTCTCAGTATCAACCGAACAAAAGTATAGGAAAGCAAACATCACAAGGATAAGTGTCTTTTTATTACTGTAGCTCATTGTACAAATACACAAATACAACAACAACATGGAACTAGAAGTACCACGAACAAATGTAATCCACTAGTTCTGCTCCTATCCACCTACTTTCAGAGCTCTACTGCCTTTTCCACTGCTCGACTGTTTCTCATGCACCCGCCGCTGCTTCTGCCTCGGTGGCTTCTCCAATGCCTACAGATCAGCTGTGCGGGGAGTCGGACAGTCACGTGCTAGGTAACCCTTCCTGCCACATTCATAACACATCCTAATCCTCATATAGCTGGCTCTATTCCTCTTGGACCTCTACATCATCTGTCTACATCCCACAGATGACTTGGCTACTGATCATAAATCTTGCAGCAAAGGCAGCAACTCTTGAACACGTTCGGGGTGTAGAGCTACTGGTACAAACTCCACCCTGAAGAAGGTCTCGAAGTCTCCCAAGGTGAAGGTCATCCTGTCGCAAAATTGGAACAAGTGGCTCCACCATCTCTCAACTGCTGCCTGAAGGAGGATGGCATAAAAGATCCCCATGAAGTCTGCTGGAGTACCCACTATCCTAAAAACTCTCACCACATCCTCCAGCCAATCTTCAGCCGCCGGTGGGTCTGTCTCTCCCCGGAACCTGGGTGGACTCTGGCGCTAGAACTCGTGTAGTGCGCTCAAGCGAAATTCACTCTCTGCTGTCGAGGCTGGTGGCATCGGTTGCCCAAAGAATGGTAGTACCGCTGGTGCCTCCACTGGTGCCTCAACTGTAAGAGGGCCCTATATTGAAGCCTCTTCGCTCGGCAGACTGTCAGTACGTACATACCTCTAGGCTCTAGATGGTCGTCCATGGAATGGAATCCTGAGAGAAAAATACGTGACACGGTCAAATGATTTATAACTGGTGATCTGACCTGGTTTGATCTGTGTTAAGGGAAAACCATTAAAAACACACATGCAATCAGTGTTTTCGTGCACAAAGTCGAAAATCAGAAGTCATGGTCCTAGTGTATGGATACGTCGGCCGCCCACACCAACACTAGACTCCCTGAACTGGAAACCACACTCGGTGCCCTTAACCCTATTGCTTCACAGAAAAGGAATATCAGAGTTATAAGTTCTGCGGTAGAACTGACATCCTCTGATACAAATTTTTTAGGACCCGTCCTCGGTCCCCGAACCGTGACTACCCCAATCCCTCCTTCCATAGGCTAGGGGCTGGCGACTAGCACCAAAGGCGTAAATCTTGATAACTGGGAAAGCATTGCCTTTATAAATGTAAACAAAACACCACAGAGTACAAGCGAATGTAATACACTATGTAAAAAAAAGGAAGTGCTGAAAAGTAAATGGGCCAGAATACAAACCCAATCTAAAGTATAGCTAAAACTGAACGAAAGTACAATAGAAAGACAATCAGTTGAAATAATATATGTAACTTCTAATTCGTCCACCTCGGATCCTACCTGAATGGTAGGTACAGATAGCGCATCTCCTAGATCGTCCACCATGGATCCTGCCTGAAGGGTAGGTATAGATATCCTCCACAACACTCTCGCCCGTAAACCTCGTCCGAGTATCATCTCGTCGTGAAGTCCACCTCCGGATACTGACTCATCATGAGGTCCACCTCTGGGAACCGTCCAGTCCTCAAACACTCGACCTCTACCATCAGTGCTCGTGGTCTACAACTAACACAATGGGGTGAGGACATAGCCCGGCAGGGGTGAGTATGACGATACTCAGTAGGAACCTCGAGACCCTCAAGGTCTCAATAAATCCAACAAGGATAACCACAAAGAAGGATCTCAATAGATAACCCTTTCTTAGGTATAATCCCATACTTATACCTAAGTTATTAAGTAACCCATCTCGATCATGAGAAAACACAATGGTTATGAAATCAACGAATAACCACTACGCAGGTATATGACCATACATATACCTAAGTTATAAAGTGACCCATCTCAATCATGAGGTAAACACAAAGGTCATAGACTCAGCTCAAACCCAGATTTAATCATGATGTCGAAACCATAGCTGATGGGGAAATCCCCCTCTATCAAGTACAGTGGGCATGCTTCTACAACCAAGAGCTTCCCACTATCCTTGGACTGCTGTAGTTCTCCACATGTCGAGTACTTTCGTCCTGCTGCTACAATCAAACGCTTCCCACCATGGGTCTGCTGCTACAACCAAGCGCTCCCCCTTCTTGTACTATGGTCCTACTGCTACAACCAAGTGCTTCCAACCATGGGTTTTCCACTACAACCAAGCACTCCCCCGTATAGCCTACAGATGTACTCCTTCTATTGAGTACTGCGGGTCTGCCACTACAACCAAGCGCTCCTCCTCCGTGGGTCTGCCGGTACAACCATGATCCCCCCACGGGGCTATCAGAAACACACTGAGTCGATCAATCACCAGTTGTCAAGTCTCAGTTAGCTATATGGTTTCCGCACACAGCATGCTCATTCCGGGAGGGTCCACTCCACGAGCCAAGAGGTCGATACATCAACTGACATGTAGTTCGGAGTTGATGTATCCCAATGTTCCTTATCATCAAAAAGAACACAACACGACAGACGAAGCGTCAGTCGGACGCCCGGTCCGAGAGTTATTGGCTTTTTCGTCCCGGGGGACCAGTTGGTTTTTAAGTCAAAACCAACTCGACCACACTCCAGCTGCGTCCAAACCTTGAGTGGAGTAATCCAAATGTTCCGTCTCACTAAGAGGAATGCAACAAAATGGACGGCACGTCAATCGGATGTCTGAAGCTCAAGTTATAAGTGTTTCTGCTCTGAGGGCCCGGTTGGTTTCATGTTCGAACCAACCCTGCTGTACACAAAGTTATCCGAAACATTTAGTATAATATATTGGAACGACCGTCTCGATCCAAGGATTGCATCTCAGCTGATGGTGTGTCGATAGGAGTTCTGTAGCCTAGGTTATGTGTGTTGGGACAGATATGTTCGAAAATAGGGGGTTCGGGGCCAGTCCGACCTGGCCCGATACCCCCCCCCCCCCCCCCCCCCGGGGTTAACACGAACCGGGTTGACCCGAACCGGGTCAGGGTCCGGCCCATTAGGGAACGGCCCGGCCTGGTGCACTCGCGCGTTCCACGTGGCGAGCTCGGCAAGTGATGAGCTGAGCGGAACAGGGGGGGTGCGATGCCCCACAGATTGAGTAACCCCCCCCCCCCCCCCGACGTGGGTGCCGCTCTTCGTTCCAACCGGGGGTTACGAACCCCCGGTCTCCCCCTGAAATAGTCGGCCCGGTCCGGCCGGCCGGGTGCTGCAGCCGCGGGACAGCCGCGGTCCCTCCCTCCTGCTCTGGCGGCCTGCAGCTCTGGCCGCCACTCCCCACCCTACCGCGGCCATAGGCCGCTACCTTGTTTGATCAGCGTGGTGTGACGGTGCCGCGCCCCTCCGCCGGGGCCCCGCTCCGGCAGCGGCCTCTTCGAGGTTCTCCGGCGTGGCGCGATGGTGCCGCGGGTTGTTCGACTTGAACAGTGCGGCGTGAAGGTGCCACGCTTCTTCTCCCATTCTTCATTGTTTCCGCACGGTGCAACGACACCACACTGCCTTTGCTCGTGCCACAACAAGTTCAAACATCAAGGGGGGAGGAGAGTCGGTCATGTTCATGTGGTCCGACCTCCTCCCGTTATTGCGATAATAGGCGGCCCAATTTAGAAAACGATGAACGGTGATGGAAGTATTCACGAACATAAAAAAATAACCCCTACCTTGATAACGAGATGATGTTCGAAGAGCGTCGCGGAAAGAGGCGTCGCTGGGAAAGATGATGATGTCACCCACTGCACGCTTCCACTTCTGAGTTCGTGTGTCGGTGCGTTGATGATGAGGAGGGAGGAAGTAGGGTAGTCGGAGAAGCACCACGTAAGAAAGGAGGGCTCTGAGGAAGTAGGCCGAAGAAGGTCATGGAAGAAGCGTCACCAGCGTTCTTCACGTTCTTCGCTGGATAAAGAAGTTCTCTCGTGCTCTCCACCCAAAGGCTGAAAAACGTGCCCAAAATAATAGAATATATTCTATTAATCTTGGTGGAGAAAATTAATTAAGTGGGACCCACTTAATGAAGTTCACGATGGTTGGCACAATTCAAAAATTCAAATGTGGAGAGGCTCCACCAAATTAATTTCCCGAGTGGATGACATAATTAATTTTGGGAGTTTCGAGGCGGTTTAAGGTCCTAGGTGGTCCCCACCTAATTAGCAAGGAGAGGGTCAAGGAGTTTCCTCCCATTAAATGGTGGGGGTTTGAGGAGGTTTTATTCTCATCCATTAAGAGGGGAGCGAGAGTCCAAGAATCTCTCCCTCTTTAATGTGGGAGTATTGAGAGATTTCCTCCCCTCCCATTAAATGGGGGTTAAGCCCCTTGTAGACCCCATGTCATAAACTCTCTTGGGAGGTTATGTTGCTCGGGTGGTCCTCACCCTAATTATCCTATAATGGGAGGTTACAGTGTGGTGGTCCCACCACCAACTCCCATGTGGATCTTTTAACCAACACTAACCACATAGCGTGGGTTCAACAAAGATAAAATAATTTGTCACTTATTTTATTTTACTAATCCACATGAAACCCAAAAACCAACTCTCAAACCCGATCATCTTCCGTCGAGGTGAAAGTCCTCTTAAGCGAAAATCGGCACTGTGATTCCATCGATGCCCTCATAATTAGATTTTGAGCACCGGTCCAAATGTTAGGAATAGCCCGCTCGTTCGTTCACTGAACGTACCCGAGATAATCTTCGGAAATTGATTTCGGGCACACCGGGCCTCGGAATCAGGTGCCGTCAGAAACTGCGTACTCGTAAAATCCCAAAAAAATTAAGAAAAAATTTCCCTTGAGATTTACGTGTCTTTACAAAAACTATTTACGGTGGGGAGAATCAAGCACCCCATTATTCTTAAATAAGAACATTGTATATGATAGCATATATTACATGTGACGCCAAGAATTGTGGAAAATAAAACACAATAAAAATTTATGATATATTTATTTATTGATAAAATAAATTCCTTAAATATCTTTCATTACATACAAAACTATATATATCATGTGTTACATGAAACATATAATTCAGCTTACATTTCACGTGACATTGAGTTTTTCATTTGTTTGACTCAACAACCCATCTATACAAAATTATATATATTATTATATTATTATTATAATATTTTTCAATAATCCATTGTAAATGAATGTATGAATATTAGTTTATAAATTATTATATTTATGGTTATATAATGATTAGAAATAAAATAAGAATCATTTAAGAGGAAAATAAATGTTTTCTATATAACATTATTTTTCAAACAGATGGTTTAATCTTGGTTAATTTTTAAGGCTTTTTAAAATTTTTATTTCAAAAATAATCATCATTTTTTAAATCATAAAATACATTTTAAAATAGTTTAATTTTTTTTATTTTTACGAAATAATTGATAATTAGTTGAATAGTGAAAAATACTGAATTAAATTGTTTACAATAGTTTCATTCAAATTATTTATATGATTGAATAATATTTTAAATTGGTTATAAAGTGTAACTAGTTATATAATTTAATAATTAATCTAATTTAGGTCATTATAATCAATTTAATATTTAATTATAAAATATTAATACTATATACTTTTAAAAACATTTCTCAATAAAAAATATTTTTCTCATCGTATATATGGGACAAATTTGATAAGAAATTTTGAATTATTTAAATGGAATATTGATATATCAATTAATTTATTTCAATAATATTTATATATGAAAAACTATAATAAAAAAAAATATTTTAAAAAAGTTAATATTGAAAAAATACAAAATTAATTATCATGGATAAGGTAAAAAAGTTTAATCCGTGGTTAAAAAAATGATGGTTTTTAAAATCACCTACCAATTATTCGAAGACTGATTTTATGGATATATTTCATCTGAAACACTTATAATTTCAATTATATACTATATCAGAATACTATTTCACAAATAAAACATGGTTATGATTGAATAATTTAAATAAAATACGTGTGTATCACTCACTGCACATATAAAAGTTTACCCAATATAGTATATTCTTAGTGCAATAAACTCATTTTGGTTCTAAAAACTCTTAACCAAATGACGTACCAAAATACATATTATCATACAAGAATAATTCGTTTGAGAATAAATCCAAACTAAAAATTCTACAGTGAAAACATTGTAGGATCCTGAAGAAGATTTAATGTTCTTAAATGAACGTCATTATTTAATTTGTTTATCCACGTCATTAAACATTTTTAAATATAAGAAAATATAATAAACTAAACATCTTCGATAAACTAATATGTTTTTATAATAAGGGTATGACCTACAACAATTTAAAATTTCATAATATTTTTTATAAAATCATTATTTAATTGTACGCAGACTAAAATCTCACAAACTGATGTCATCCATTCTTATATTAACACCAATCACAATTTGGTATAATGATGATAGATCTAATATATATATATATATATAATATTTATAAAATACTTATACATATAGAGTCATTATATATAATTATATATATCTTTTACTTTCTATTCCATACGGCATACGATAATGTCTCTTTTCTGTATAATGAACAACTTCCTCGTAATGTGATGTGATTCGCCTTTCACTAACATTTTACAAGGAGTGTATTTAGGTTAAAATTATTTCTTATATGTGATATAAATTACATATATATCATATTATCAACATATTTTTCATTATTTGAATATAAAATATATCATTTTCTTTCTTATCTTTTCATTTTCCTGAAAATTTTAACATCATTCATTTACATATAGACTACCTGCTTCATTAAGGGATGTGAATATCTTTACAAAATCACACCACATAGATGATATATATAAGTATATAATACAATATATATGATAGTATTATAATTTTTAATATATAATATATTACTTACCTTTTTATTGTGATAGTTGACATATGGAAGCATTAGAATGCATACATATTGTCTACCTTCTTTATGATCGAAAATGTATTCATTTTCATAACCACATTTCATAATTGGTTTTAAAAGTAAAATAGAATATTTTTAAAAAAATTATTTCTGGATTATTATTCTTGATATGGTAAATTTTTTTATCATTCCCACAAACGATATATTTCTTGGCGAAAATCACATGAGAAAATAAGGAAATTAACAACTAAAAAATGAAAATAACAAATGATTATTAATGAAAAAGTGATAAGATATTACAAAATAAACATATATAATAATTTAAATATCAATATGGTTATGGTTTATTTTAATAACTTATTCAATACAATAATACACAAGGTTAAATTATTTTCAATAAAAGGGAAGTGTGAGTTAATGGTTTTCAAAACAAAATTTCTATTCATTAGATTAAATATACAATTCTTTGATTTTGACATAATATGATAATACATAAAATGAGTTTTGATAACAATATGATGTATTTCAAAAAAAAATACCAGAATTTATAGGAGAAACATATAATATATTCCATTATTAATTTTCACTTGACCATTATGAAAATTCTAAATCTCTATTTCACAATTTCATTCAAATTGATATTGTTTACTCTTGAATTTTACATGAATGAAATTATTTGACGATTTTATACCCATTTAATTTTCGTATTCTGCGTCTATTAATGATATTTTCATTTAATAGTACTAATTTTCCAACCCTTGATACATTAATTAATTAGTACATTTTTATTATAATATGAATTTAGGTCTCTTTAGTCAGTTAACTTTTTTCCTCTAAAATATTGTTATATAATCATGTTTTAGAAAAAATAAAAAACTTTTTAAAATTATATTTTTTTAATTAATCTTTAACCATTGTGTTCTTTAATTAAACATTTAAATGAAGCTTAGGCATGTTTCAATACAATTATTTTTTGTATGTTACCAAAATAGTTTAAGGAATCATCATTTTAACAATAAATTCAAGAACCAAATTTCCATATGTAATGAAAAATACATTTTTTAAAAATTATTTAATAGTTCTGATAGGTCACATTCAAGAAAATTTAATTTAATTTTTTATGAAATTGTTAGTTTTAAAAATTTATTTATCAAAATAACAAAGATATTTTTCTTAAGAATGTTTTTTGAATTCGTTTTTATGTTATTTATAATCATAAATTGAAATAAGCCTTTATTACTACTCAAATTGGAATATAATGAATTGATACCATTAACATTAAACCTATAGATGTTTTATGATTTTTTTTAAAAAGGATAGTATTGATTTTCACTTCATTTATTCTTTTTGTTATTCATTAAATTTATGATTATATATCCACTTTGATATTCTAATTTCACTGTATATTTCCATTGAGCATCCATATTTTTTATCATAGGATATATAAATTGTATAAAATGTATATTATTATTATTTATGGTGTTATACATTTAATGTTACTTTTTTATTAGGGGAAATATTTATAAATTTGTATTCAATACACAATATCAATATTTTATAATAAGACACATTATTTTTTTAATTAAATAATTTATTTGATATAAGAGGAATAATTTGGAGCTATAATGAAATATGGGACCCGTAATTATATATCCCCTTGTTGCATTACTAGGTCTCAAGAGGCAAACATGTTAAGAAATAATTAAACTTGTATTTACCTATATTTTAAACTATCGTGTGACTGTTTTTGACGGTAGAGGTATTATGTGCCAATGAAATGAAGTCAAATAATTAATCATTGCTTTCATTAAGAGTTCCATAATTTTTATCAATGATAATTTCACTGTTTAATTATCTCATTGAATATTTAATGTTTAGTTTATGGATTAAATATAATGTGTTTTCAGTTTTTTATAGGTCCATATTGGTTATGCCTCAGCCCTTTTTAAAATTTAATGTATAATAATCTATTTAAACTTATTTATTAATTATGGATTATCTTGTTATATAAATGGAATGTGTGCTAAGATATTTACCCTTTCAAATTGTTTGTGCTTATTGATTAATGGAATATTATGTTGTACGCCACACATTCTAAGTATTCTTGATCAACCTTATTTTTTCATCAATAAATAATCATTTTAGTTTACTATATTTAATATTCTATGATATTCTTGGGGGGAATAATGTTATTCTTGAAAATAAATGTGTTTTAATTTTTTTTTCAAATCATATGAAAGAATAAAATATGAAACTATTTTACCAATATTGTTAATCTAGTCAGACCTTAATAATGTGATTATGTTTATCTTATTTTATTGAAATAAAAAAAGAACCATATATTATATACTAGGGTTATTGTCGGTAAATATTTTTGCTAAAATAATTAAAATATATTTTTTAGACCCTTTCTAAACTGGATATTACAAGGATTTTCTCTCACAATAATCCCAATAAGAATTAACTCTAGAAAAAACAATATATTTATATTTGAAATGACTGATGATTTATAATTTTTGTCTAAAATAATAAAATATAATAATTTTTTATCGCTTAAAATATATTTATTTAGAGAGAATATTGATTTTTTTATTCAAATCTAAATAGGTAATGTATTGATAAAAAACGTACTAATATTATCATCATCCAAATCACTGTCATTAATTTAATTATAAATACTATGCTAATATTATAATATATAGAAAAAATTGTTTCTCTTGAGGAAATAATTATTCATGTCTCTCAAATCTATATTTCTTACACTTTCCAAAATATTATATCAGTCTCATTAAATAAAATATATATATGAAATCTGAAATTAATTGTTTCAAAATTATATGAAATCTCTCATCGAAAATAAATATTATTTTAGATATTATATAATATTTATTCAAAAAAGTTTCAACCTCATAAATACATTGTAAAGAAATTCCCAGATGTGCTACCTTTTTGAAAAATAAATTTTGGAGTTGAAAACATTTATTTATTAAAGATTAAATGGATTAGCCTCAATATGAACATGTGAATCATAAAATCAAACTCATATGTAAAATTTTAATCAATTACAATATCATGAAAAAAACATTCTACAATATATTTAGTAATTTTCATATTTAATAAAGGTAATATTTTTTGTTTCTGTACATAAAATCATTATATTAACACATAATATCATTGCACTAAAATATAAAATAAATTAAAAATAAATCATTCATGATAAATTAGGTGTTTCTATCGATAAGATAATGAATTTTTTTGAATATTCCTACAAATTTAACTCAAATATTATTTTACAATGATTTTATTATATCTGTTTGGGTATTAGCGTGAGTAAATTTGGGTGAAATTTGGATATTTTGGATTGAGTTTGGGTATTTCATGGTTGTCGAAAATTTTTCCCAAACCGTGTGCCTAACCCCAACAAATATTGTGACTCGAAGAAGCATTTAATGGAATATTAGCACATAATTTAGAATAAAGTGTTCCATTTAAGTATTAATTGGGTGGCCTCCTATGAGTAGGAATATAGTTACACACATGGTAAGGGGAAACAATGTCCCCCAAGAAGGAAACAATGAAATCATATTTTTAATCCCATGAAAATAATTAAAAAAATATCCATCCTCCATCTTATACCATTAATAAACATATGTATAATCTCAAACATTTTAAATCATTTTTGGAGGGTTCTAGATGAATTTAATTGCATTTAAACATTAGTTATTAATGGTTTGATGCCCGAATTTATTATCTATACCTATCCCGGTATGGGATTATAATCCTGAATACTCATATCTCTCTTATATCCCTCTATCATAATTTAACCTGACATTTTTCTCAATTTTATATGGATATATATCTTATTTCCATATATCTAAACTATTTTATATTGCATCTAGGTTTCATATTGTTATTTTGTTCTTTATCTTGTTCTGGACCATTTTGTTTCAATTGTTCGTTAACGTTGATGATCATTCATCCTTAATTTTGTTTTAGGTTTCATAAATTCGAAATCAAATAGTCTTAATTAAATTACTTCAATGTAATTATAAAATATCTATTTCCATTATTGAGAAATTACATTGATGATAAAATTGATTTAATTTAATTTCCATGTGATATTGTTATGGGTTAAATTGGAGAAATTGAAATTAGTGGGATAAAATTAATTAATTAGTTAATTAAATATCAATATTATATAATTTTAAAATTGATGGCACATTAGGGTTTTTCATTTAGTCAATTAAAATCATATTTATTTAATAGACAATGAGAATTATGATATTGTTAACATGACCATAATGGGTTGATCAGTTATATAAGTTAATTATTGTAAAACAGTTTAATTGGGAATTTTTCATAGTAAACTATGTGGTTGATCTATTAAACCATGATTTATTTGATAATTTAAATGGTATCTATGATGTCAATTCTAATAAGAGGGATTGTTCTGATTAATCATCGTGATTGTAATAAATGCGATGCATGTGAAAATTATTGAAATATGAGTGTAGGAAACATATTCCTTCTAAAAAAGACATATGTGATAGAATAATATGTAAGTTTGGGTGTCATACTGATGACCCATATATCCATATGTGATGGATTGTGATACTTGGTGTGATATAGGGACTTATGCTCCAAATACTCTTGGGGTGATGGACAATGTGCTATAGGCCCAAATTGATGGAATTGGATGATGGTTCCAATTATCAATGATATAAATTAAAGTGAAATTGATAATAAAATCCCATGTGATTTAATTTTTTTTGTATTGAATATGTGATATGAATTAGAGTCCATCACTTTCTGAAGATTGTATTAATGGTTTTGGTGTCCTCAAGAACCTATGGGATTATTTGATTAAATAATGAATAATTAATTTTATTTAAACAATTTACCTTATCACATGTAATTTATTCATTATACAACATCATATACTAATATAGAATTGATATTATATTATACACCATTGGTGGAGGCCTTCTTAGTTGTACTCACACAATACATGTGCTATAATATTGGTATACAAATAGAATTCCTATTTGTAGGACAGGATTTGAGAAAGGACCCATGTTAGTTGGTTGGGTTAGTATGGATCATGGATGAGGTATTAAAAGAATAGTAGTGGTGCCAGTGTTACATTATTTTGTTTTTTTATTTGTACATGAAACATATTATTTCATGACATATATACTTTTTAGTTCTGGATATTGGTCATCAATTGATATTGGATTGATTTGTTTATTGGTTATATCATTTTTTCATTTCACCTTTTATATTACTCTGATAATGAGGGTATAGAATTCACATGTTTTATATTAGACCTTTGATACTATTCATAAGCCTCTATGAGTTGGAGTGTTGTGCTTGAGGTCATGCAACTTATAAGATCAGGGCACATGTGTATGGAACATGGATTGGGATGTTACGAATGGGCATCCGATCCATTTTATATTCTTTTATTTTTCATTTAATTTTTTTAATGGTAGAAAATATATTTGGATGTGTTAGGACTTGGATAGGAGCTCATGCATGTGAGTAGATAACATATGTATGGGAAACCCCCATGTACCAATACTAGGATTGTTTTTGGTATTTTCGATTGTAGTTTGATTTCATTTCAGCATGGGTGATTCAACTATTATGTGATGTGATTATTTTTAATTATGTTTGATTTATGGCCATACATGTTTTGAGATTTGTGTCTTCATTTATCATTTTACGTACTCATGATTTATTGTTATAGGCATCATTTTAGGACTGCATAAGAAAACCATGTTTTTGGGATTGTTTTTGGTTTAGAAATGTATTTTTTTTCTTGAGTAATTGAACTGAACTACTTATAATAAAAAATTCAACATCATAAATTATTAGAAATATGGAGAGTTAGATTTATAATGATAAAATTATAAAATAATAATTTTTTACCCTTTCTTAACTGTGTACTACATGTAGTATGGTTAAGGGTAGTGATAATTCCTTGTATTTGACCGTATGGAAGGTATTAAGTATGACTTGTTATAGATTTATGATAATCCCCATAATAATGTTAATTTTGTGTAATGTTTCATTATAATGTTTTTTAAATTTTTAGATATATGCCTCAATGTTGTTGGTTGTTGATAGGATAACCTATGTAAATGGATGGAAACATTCTTCTAAGAGTGTATCATGAGGCATAGATAGTTTTGGGTGAGGGAGACCGAGTGTGATTCTACGTGAACATCTATTTTTTCATGAAATTTATAAAAAGATACCTAAGGAGATTTCAGAAATGTTTGAATGATATATCATGGTGGTTTCTGTAGCAGTCCCCTATGGCATGTTCCAGAGAGGGTATACCAATGGTTTTGGAGTTTGGGATTGACTCTGTCAAGAAAATTCTTGAGCACATGAGGACTCCTATTGAGAAGAAAGTGAAATTGGATTCTTACATGTTACATGGTCATGTGATGTGTTTTTGGGATGTACATAATTAGTATCGAAAACTATAGAACATTTATTAGGTAAAATATTCGAAGAATTTATTAGGCACCATTACCTTGAGATGCTCAAGAATGATAGAGAAGCTGCATTTATAAGGTTGAATTTGGGGATTATTTCTATCATATACGTTGCTGGAATCTTTATATTCATGTAAATATTTGATCCTGTGTTGTTGGGAGATGAAGCTAATGTGGAAAAGTGGTTTCATGGTGGTATTAGATGTGAAATTAAGACCCAAGGTAATATGTTCAGGCGGAATAAGTTTTTTTATGTGGAAAATCAGGTTATCCTTTCTCATGGAAATTGAAAGATGCATCTACTGGAGGATAGGTGATTTATGTAGGATGATCAGAATGTGTAAAATATAGGATAATAATAAATAGTTTTGAGAATGTTGACCATAGAAATGGAAATTTGAGTTGATAAGGGAAAGATTATTAATAGATGATCTTACTAGAGTGATCTTTCACAAGGGTGGTAGACCTATTCACTTTCATAACTAGTTCACCTAAAAATACGTATAGTTTCAAGAAAACAGTAGGATGGGACATATATGAAGAGTATGTAGGATACCACGACATATGTTAATAATGGAGAGTCTAAGACGAATCATTGTGTGGGAAGGGGATCTTCAACACCATATCATTATTGTATCTAGAGTTATACTCATTGTAAAATAAAGGTAGATGACATAGGGATTTTGGGAATGAGATCACATATTAGTTTAATGGTTATGCATACAGGGCTTTGAATTCATCATAGATAAGGGGGATGAACCATTTTGCGACATTCATCCAGCACAGGTAGGATGCACAGATGAACCATCGGTGATTATATGTACTATTCTTATAGATTCTTTGATTTCTATTTATTTATTTGATAGAGGGGACTCTCATTATTTTATATTTACACATATTGTAAATGTATTGATCCTAGTGGTGGATTTTGAGAGATTTTTTATGTCTACAGATATAGATTCATATGATTGGTCGAGAATCTTATATTTGTGTAAGGGGTGTTAAAATGATGATGTGGAGTATCATTTTATTTGGGATATCTTCATTATAGACATATTAGGATTTTTACTGATTATGGTTATGGATTGATTAGTATCATTTAGATCCATTATTGATTGTTACCTAAGGATAATAGCCTTTATGTATCCTGAGGGTGAAAAATTTATTCACCATTACAATGGGTTTTGCAGGTAGGAAAAGTGAGGACAATTCAACAGAAACTACAGATATTACCTTTTAGGTTTCTGGATTGTTTCATGATATCGGAAGTGTAAAAAATTATATCATTATACTTATAGTGGACATGTTACATAATGTCTTTCCTGAAGACATTTCCAGGATTTCACCTGAGAGGCAAGTGGAATTTAAAATAAACTCTTGTCAGGGGTTGATCTATTTTCTATACGACCATGTAAAATGGCACCAATATAGCTTCCAGATCTCAACACTAAAATGGATTAGTTGATGGATAAAGGGATTATTCGTTATAGTGTTTCACCTTGGGGTTCAAAAAAAATTCTTGAAGATATGGATGGTTGGTCTCTACAAATGTGTTTAAATTAATAGAATATGAACCAGATGATGGCGATGAACCGATATCCTCGTCCACATATTGAGGATATTTTTTACCACGTGAGAGGAGATTTTTATTCTTCCATATTGACATCAGATCATGGTATAATCAGTTGAGAGTTATTCCTCCAAATATACATTGGACTCCTTTTAGTAGTAGGTATGGCCTTTATGAGTCTTCTATGATAATATTTATTATGAACAATGTATTAGTAGTGTTTATGACCCTAATGAATAAAATCATCTTACCATACCACTATCATTTTGTGGAAGTTTTTTTTGAATGAAATCAATGTGTAATTGATGACACACGATGATCATTCCCATCATCTTAACATCGTATTTATTACACTAATAGAGCATCAGTTATAAAACATTATATATATGTTATGATTTTTTATTGATATAATATTTTTCATTGGTAACATAATCTCAAAGGAGGGTTCTTCTATAGACACAGTGAAGCTTCAGGCTGTTGTATCTTGGGAGCATCCCAAGAACATATATGATTTCAATAGTTTTCTAGGGTATATAGGATATAATCAAAGGTTTATTTAGGGGTTTTCACTTTTTAGAAGATCTACTTTAGAGCATGAAAATTAAGGGAGTAATGTTTTAATGTAATAGATCATAAGGAAATTAATTCCATGAGTTTAAGTAGCATATGTGATTGGCACCAATATTGATCCAACTCCAGAAAGGGGAGGTATATATGGCATTTTGTTACAATTTTTGTGTCATGATTGGTTAATATTGACCATGGGAAAAGTAAATATAAAATATGGGTTACAGAAAATGATTCCACATGAAAGAAATTACCCTACGCATAACCTTGAGTTGGATGCAGTGATCTATGATGTGATGTGTTTGTAACATTATATTTTTGGTGAAAATATTTCTATGTATACTAGTCACATGATCATAAATTATATCATTTCACAATGAGTTTTGAAAATATTGAAAAGGTGGTGGGTGGAATATATGCAGTCCAATGATTATGAGATAGTATATAATCCAGGAAAAGAAAATAGCTAAGTGAAAAAAATGTTTCACATGACGGTGTTTTTCATGTCTTCTCTATATAACTGGCTTGAAAAGATAGAAAAATTTGTTTATCACATAAGTTAGAAAATAACCTACGTGATAAGTCAACAAGAATCAAACTTTATCTTCAGTTATAAAATAACCTATGTCAAAAAATTAAACAATTATATTTATCACTTTGTTATATTATATATAACGTGAAAGACACAATATAGATGCTTTATCACGTCGTTTATATTATAAAAAACCTGATAAATAAAATCTCGGTGATTTATCACATCAATTATTTTATAACTCACATGATAAATGATTTTCCATATCGGTTATCAAATATCTGATGTTATAAACTTAAAATACAGTTTATCACATTGTTTATTAAATAATAGATCTGATAAAGTTTTTAAATTATTTATTTCACCCCATATTCTATCAATATTTATTCTTCGATCGGATGACCTGTAATTTGCCTATCTTGCACAGAAAACCTAGAAATGTTATTTCATTGTCGTTCCATCCATCCTGATTTTTCTAACATCATTCATCATCATTATTATCACAAAATGTATCAGGTCGACTCACAACAATCATGTAATCCTCACACACCTGCGTTTCAATTATTATTTTTTCTGATTCCCCAAACATATGTTTTGAGATGTTATTTTTAAATCTTATTTCGTAATATCATAGTACGTGTCATAGTGATCTCTTATAAATGCAAAATTCTTCTTTGGTAAAATAAAACATGAATGTGATCTCTTGAAATTTCTATGATTTTTTTCTGCCATGTGTGTGTTAATGTACTTATATGTGTGTGTGTTGGGGGTGGGGGAGTCAAGTTGGTGGGGGTTTCCAAGGGGGTGGGGGCTCTCTAGGGGTGGGGGGATGTCCAAGGGGTGGTGGTGTTTGAGGGGTGTCCAAGCCGGTAGGGGTGGTGTCTAGGGGTGAGGGGGATTTCCAAGGGGGTAGGGGTGACCAAGGGGTGGGTGTGGTGTCTAGTGGGGTGAGGGGGTTTTCCAAGGGGGTAGGTGTGTCCAGGGGCGTGGGGGTGTCTCGGTGGTGAGGGGGTACTGTCTAAGGGTTTGTGGACTACACAAGGGATGGGGGTTTCAAGGGGTTGGGGGCATCCAGGGGTGGGGGTTGGGCAGGCGGTGGTGTTGTCTACGGGGTGGGGGTCTGTACACTGGGGTGGTGGTGTCTAGGGGGTGTCGAAGGGTGTACGAGTGGTTTCCAGGGGTAGGGGGATATCTAAGGGGGTAGGGGGTGTCTTGGGATTGGGGACAGTGTCTAGGGGGTTGAGGGACTGTCCAAGGGTAGGGGTGTCTAAGGGGGGTTTGTGGTGTTGTCTAGGTCTGAGGGGCTTTCCAAGGGGGTAGGGGGTGTCCATGTGGTGGGGGGTCCAGGTGGTGGGGTTGTCCAGGGGGTGGGGGGATATTAATGGGGGTGTCTAGTGGGTTGGGGTGTCCATTGGGGTGGGGTTGCCTATATGTGTACAAATGGGTGGGGGTGTCCAATGGATGAGGTGGCTATCCAACCGGGTAGGGTTGTCCCGGGTGTGGGTGTAGTGTCCAGGGGGTGAGCGGGTTGTCCAAGGGGGTAGGGGTCATGGGGTGGGGGTGTCCAGGGGGGTGTTTATAAAAAAATATAATCCTTGGAAGATGTAGTTTATAATATTAACGTGATGATGGAGGAAAATATGTGAGTGTCGATACATTCTATGTTTCCATACATTCAAACACAATTTCAGTCTACAATTTTAACTCATCCACCACTCCCTACAGACCACATTATTTATTCTCAACCTCTACCTGGGGCTCCCACTCCCCCACCTCATCTTGTAGGTCCCATTTTTTATTCTACTTCTCTACCAGAACTTCCAACTTATTATAAGTTTTATGTTAATGATTTTCACCACCATATATTTTCATATGGTCATGTATATTGTATAAGAGAAATAGTTTATCATAAACAGTTAGAGGTAGGGCATAATAGGAAAACGTTACATGATATTTTAGATAGATCTGCTCGATTATCATTACCTACAGACAAGGTGATAACAGTAGGACAATGTATCAACCACTTTTTAGTTTTTCCATCTAGACATATGTGACTAATTACCATTGAGCTATGTATGATATATCTTTTATTTATTTTTTATTAAACATGTTTTAACATTTGGAAACTAATATATTTTTCAATTTAATGTTATTGGAATATATCAATGGTAATGAAATACTATATAGACAACAACATAGACAAATGGCTATTACCTCAGATACAGACTCTAGTAGTGTTAACAGATTTTCAAGATATTAAAATTTGTTGGTAGATCATTATCAGTTTCCAATAAAAGCTCTTGTATGTGGACGTGCAATAAAAGTGGGTATTTTGAAAGATGATATCATGGAGCTTGTTACTGGAGATAAGTTGGGCATCAACATGGTGGATATTTTTTCTAGGAATGGATTAACTCCTTTCACTACATTATGTTTATTAATAATGTATACTTATGTCTATTTTTTATTAGGTATATTTATAAAATTTGTGATAAGAATGAGGAAATAGATGTATATGGATTCATGGATCAGAATATTATTTCTTCTGAAGCACATGAATTGGATAAGGGACAAATAATTCTTTATATTGTTGAACGATTTTAATAGAATTTAATCACACTATGTGGGATGATTACTTTTTTCTAAGAGGTATGAAACCTATATCTATAAATTTTTCCTTTATCTTTTAACATAAAAAACCAATTCACTTAAATTCTATATTATATGAAACAAAATTTGATGTTAGGTGTTTTTTTAAGGGAGAAAAAACTTAATTGGAAATGATCTATCTATGGAAATGTGTGGGGATGTTTTAATAAAATTTGGATATCTAAAAATATAATAAGGACTTGAGTGGGGATTGAAACTGGTTTAGTATGTTACTCTGTAGACTATGATAGCCAAGAGAGTGAACCTTCGTTATTGATATGATGAAGTGGAGAGTGAAAATAATTATACAATGATAGTAATGGAAGTTATAATTGATGAAGGAAATGATTTGATATTATTATTTATATGTTGGAAACAAATAACTTATGACATGTTTATTTATATATGGCTCATTTTATTAGATTCTTTTATGATTCAAATCTTATAAACTGCCACACATTTTTTCAGGACTGAAGATTATGTTATATGATATGAAGGGTACGATTTTCAAATGATAAGTTCATGTTATCATTCCCATATGAGCATGTTATATTTAATTGGTCATTTATATATCCCTTATTTATTCTTTTAGAGCATCTGACCTCACCCTTTATTATGTTTCCTATCCCAATTTTATGAATAATGGTTTTAATTATTATGTATCTAAGAACGTGGGTAGTTATAAATATCATCATAGGAGAAGATAAAAATATTTTATTAACTTTTTGTTAATGTTTCCACACCTACAATGAAAGTAATACATTACATTTTATTCATGGATCATCATGTTTTTATTGAATATTCATCAAAAAAATTGTAATATAATTTTAGGAAATGTATCGGTCATTATAGTAGTTATTATAAAATGGTTTAGTTACCGTTAAAAACTAGAATGATTAATATTTCGTGATAATCCATGGGAAATCATATATATAGAAGAAAACCAGAGTTACGGTCATGAAATGAGAGCAGGTTTCCAACAAAAAAAATACTTATCTTGAAACTATATATATATATGTGGTTTTGGAACTGTTGAATCATGGTCAAATAAACTCGAAAATATTTTTTTGGAGTATATGTCAAACATAAATCTATGGAATGGTGAGTGTGGACTTATTATTCACCTAATATGGATATTTTGATAGATATTCCAAAGATAATTCATTATTTCATTGTGATCTATTGTATAATATTTGAATATTTGATGACCAATACTTAACTAGATTAAACCAAATGTGTTATATATTGAAAATATTTTGTTAATATATAATCATCGAATAAATTATTTTCAGGACTATGTGAATGATCCATTTGAATAACGATTTTTGACAGTCTTGAAAATGATTTTGGATTTATTTTGGTATTAAAGATATAATGGTGAATTTCCTTTCATAATATGTATGCTAAAATGATCAAGTATAGTATTTTATCTTTGAAATTTGAATTCTTGTATATATAGAAATGTATCCATGATTTATAATTCATATCATCAATTATTAGATGTTGAACCAGTAGTGAAAACAACTTATATTATGATAATTTAACCTCATATTTATGTTTATTCTCTAGTTCAATTTTTTTGGAATGTCCTTGTCACAAATCTCATTATTCGCTCACATGTTTAATTTGATTTTAAAATAGTTTTGTATTATATTTCATTACATAAATACAACATTAGTCTACAAGGAATGAAAGTCAAATTTGATATTCCTAACTATCCTATCATCTTCTATTACTGTGATCATAAATTTGAACTACTAATGAAATTCTCAACCATTTTATGTTTTTGGATTCTTATTCTGAAGAGGTGTCTATCTGAGATGGATGAAGAGAAACTCAATATCAGTGACATGCCTATTATTTTGGAAATAGTGGTTTTTTTCTGAAGAGTTTCTAATTCTTCCATCAAATCTTAATAATTATTTTTCCATAGAAATAAATCCAGGTGTAACACATATTTAAACAACCTTATATATAATTTCCACTATAGAATTATATTAATTAAAGATGTTACTCTTGGATAATCTTGAAAATGTATCCATTTGACAAAGTGTTTCCAAATATTGGATAATAGACTTTGATATATAGTGTTACCTGAAATAAGGTACTAGGATGTATCCACATATATATATATATGTTCGCATCATGTCCCACTTCACATTATAAAGAGTAGCCAGGATGGTTGAAAACCAGAAATTATGCATGCCTCCCCACAAACATAAGGTTTTAATTTAGTGGTAAGGGTCTAATTGATGTACAATATGGAGACTATACCCTCTGTATCATTAATAATCATACTGATGAATAATTAAATAAATTTTAGTGGAACAAATATCATATTGATAAATATAATAAATGTATTAAAATAAAAATAGAATAGAAATATCCAAACATGCATGAACATGGTACACAAAAATTATCCGTTGTCAATATGTGTAATATATTGTATACAATGACACAAAACTGAAAATGAAATAAATAGATAGAATTATCCCACTACAAAGTGTGAATTGAGTACATTATGATCCCCAAACCCAATTTCAGTTCTATTATATAGTGAATAAAAATATGAAGAAACATACATAATATTATCCTACAACCATAAATACTATCTAGCTACCAAATAGTAGCCTAAGCTGAGTTTCAAAAAACCTCGTAGTGCACCCCCAGTTGTTTCTAATAAATATAAAATATGTGAATAAACAATGTACTAATTTTTAGGTAAAATTACTGTATGTTAATAGAAATAACAGTTATAATAATATACCATTATGTTATGAGGTTCCTCATGAGACACCCATCCAACCATTCCTACATCAGCCTAAACTAGAATGTCTCAATAATTTTTATATTCTTAATTTTTTTCTAGGACAAAAAGAACGAAAATAAGGAATATCATTGTAAATTATTAATATAAGGTTCATATTTTATAACGGGGAATCATCTCATACCTCTAAACTAGGGGTATAGAATGTCAATCATAATAAATCCCTATCAATGAAGTGGAGTTTTAGAGTAAACAATAATGATTTTATATAAGGGATGGGGAATATTTTTTTTGAAATAAATTGAGTAAACCCAAAATTCAAGAACAACACCGCATATATCAAGTGAAATACAAACATGGGCCAGTATCTAAGGTTATTTACCAAGAAATAATTTTCCATTCCCTAGACAATCACATATAAATACCTATATGGGTTGTGAACCCATAGATGTGTTTTTCTCATCGTGTCCAATGTAAACATGGTAATGGCTCATTGGGAACATAAGGATCTTATACAAGGTGATCCCATCATGTTAGATCAAAGGATATAATCCATGTCATCGAAATTTCATGAATATATAAAATGATATGTGGTATGATATCACGATAACTCTCATTGGTGAAATGCATCATTGTCCATCAGTTTTGTCATGTCACATTACCCATTTTTCAATACTTACCGCATTTACCTTTATAAATTCCACACTGTGTTATCCACCATCATATAATATATGTGATTCAGGGACCATGTAATTTTGTACATATCATTTTAATTCATCATGGTTAATTCATTATTCAGATGACTCTCAAGTGTTAAAATGTCTTATGATTCCATCCTTGACAAACTAAAAACCATATATATTGATTGTATCAATCGAAGTGATTACCCATCTCATTTCATATTTATAATTTCATCTATTTCATGTAATATTAATATGATAAAAAATTGGTTCCAGAGGTATTATTCTACCACTTATCAAAAAATTTATGTCAATTAGAGCATCGACTAAAAAGAGGAGAGATCAACACACCCAAAATGGTGGCTTTTCCATATTATATTAATTGAACCCACCTAATATACATACACAGTGTAATCAATCAAAAAGAATGAAATAATAAATATTTTGAAATTGTTATATATCACCTACCTAATTATTTTTAAGCATAAATAATCCATTATCATGGATTGATTCAAGTAAATATTTGATAAATTTGATCAATATTCAAATGAATTGAAGAATGAGAAAAAAATCCTTCACGAAACTAACTTCCAAAATGATTAAAAATTGAGATATAAAGGAAGATGAATCATATAATTAATAAAGGTAATCAAAATAAAAATAATGCCTATTTATTTTTCTCTAGTAAAAAGGGGACCCATCACTGTCTAGGAGATATCTAAAGGGTTATCTCAATTAGTGTGCATGTGGAATGTGAGAGAATAGAGAGAAATTGTGATTAATTAATGGGAGGATAAAATGGAAAAATTATACCTTTTAAATGGGTGTATGGTTGGGATGCATGTTTTTCAAAACCATGTTCCAATTGTGTAGCTACCACTATACATGGGAAGCACCTATCATTATTAATTTTCATAGTTTTATAAACTATACATGAATAGAGCTGTTGGCACTGCCTCAACCACACACCGCTCACAGGTAGGTGCACAGTTACGTATATCTTGTTCAATCCATGTGGTTCAGCTCTAAAATTTTATACAAACTCCTCTCAAGTACATATAGTATCAAGGGATCATTTATAAAAATATTGTGTAACATCTACATATCCATATGGTTGAGGGACACAATTAGCACTAACCATGCACAAAAGATGCACTATCTCCTTCACTTGAAAAAACCTGGTACTAGAATCCTGATTCACTCAAAATCATCCAATAAAACAAGACACCAATTTTATAATTAAATCCCCTATAAATTCACCCTTCTACGAGTTATAACTGATGGAAATACAACATGTATATCAGTTTTTAATCATACCCATCAACCTAATTAAAAACTAAAATTCCCTTAGAATTTCAATACTTGTTCAAAACACACGTTATATAAATTCTTTTAGATAGAACTTCTTGTCCATGATATTCTTTGGGGTCTATCAAATTAAAAAAATAGATATTATTTTATTAGATGTTCTTGATAAAATATCCATATTGTGTTTTAAAATAACTAGTATTTTTTCATATTCCACATAAACATACAATAATTAAAGCTCTAAAACATGATCCAACACCCATATCAAAAATTGAATAATTGATACGGTGCATACCCAAGCCCATATAACTAGACATATTATCACATCATTGCCTATTTCTTAATATCGCCTGTGATGATTTCCACTATATGTTCTATCAATCAAAAAAATTTGAATTAGATGACTTTAACCATAAAAATTTATTATTAAATCACAGTCAGAGTCCTATATATTACCTTAGAACATTCATTACATTATCAGTTGTTAAAATTACAATCAATAAAACATAATTAAACCCAAAAATATTTTCCATAAATAGCCTAAGTCAATATTTAGCCTGAATATGACTCAACCCAACAGATAATTGATGTGGTTTCTCAATGAATGCGTTATAATATTTGTGGAAACCTAATTGGAACAATTAAAATTTAAAAAATAATTGTAGATCCACATCATTTCCAATGACAAACACCGTATCAATACACCTTGAATTGTCACACTCTAACCATAAAATTATTCTGACATTTATTCTAGGGTAACCATGGTATCATAATATTGGATTCTATTGAGCTCATACAGTGTAGTAAATACACAGGAATTTTCAAGATAAACATTGGTACATAATCAAGACATCCAAACATCAAAATCATAGACTAAGACCAATGGGGGTATCTTATTTAGTGATCGATTAAATGAATAATCTAGTGTTTTATAGTCACTAAAAGTCCATCCTACTTAGTAATACAAGTGTATCTCTTAAAAAACCACTTTAGAATAGATTTCATTGTCCTTGACCACTGTCAGGAATAAAATAACCAATGAATTAACTATCATCCCATAACCACATGCCTATCTTTTATAGAGAAAACCATCCATAAATTTTTACATTTTTCCATTGACAAATGAAAACAAAATTGATCATCCTATGACTGATCTCATGATCTCAGAACCCATCACACATGATGGTCTATTAATAAGAATAATTTCCCACTCACATCCTTATGACCATACCAATACTCACACGAACCAAAAATATTTCTTGATTATCATAGAAAATGATTCATACATCCATCAGAAAAACCACTAAATGGATAAAAAAATGTTCATCCTCAGTAACTAATATAAATTCTATCCATCGCCAATTATTTGTTTCCATAAATGGTTTCTTATGGTATCTTTCATATTTTTACTCACAACGAAGGTCACTAGTATTATACAACCAATGTTTTCTCCTCACCACATTGTTTACCCTAAACTACTCCATAAGGATGACTCCAAATGACTCCTTGAAAATAATCATAATATATATTTACATAGGTAGTCATATAGTTTATTTTCTCTTAGAGTACTCAGTATGTTTAAAAGATATTGGGAATTACTACCAATAAATTAGTAGTACAATATGATTCCATCCACATGAATTCCTCTATCCCCCTAAACTACTCTCCCATTATACTAGGATATACATTCCTTTAACCAATTCTTGACACCATGTATATATAAAATGTGTCTATATCAAAACATAGGTCAACTACATCCTATAACCCAAATTATTTCCATGTTATCACTCATCATGGGTACATCCTTTTAATTCATCCCAATCTCCTGGTATCTGGGTCTGAAAGAATCACTTTTGAATCCATAGGTCTTTATCTTGAAAACGACCTCTTCTTGTTTAAAGATTTACAATTTATCATGAGAAATCAGCATATATGAAATTTTCTATACACAATGATTGTACACAACCATACCCCCCAATTCAAGACCCAACTCATGCCCTTGTAAATAATTAACCAATATGTCCAAGATTCTCAGTCTACATCAAACATCATTTTTAAATTTTAGATCATTCTTGGAACCAATCATCAAAGTGAGGCACCATCCTACTCCATTATTAATCAAATGACCTCAAACATACTGATGGTATTTTATAGATTTCAAGGCCCAATGTCATAACCATTAGTCAATAGGGATAACTAATTGTACAATCATGACTATATAAAATAGCCTCCATACACATGTATCATAGGTTATTCCCATAAAATAAAATGCATCATCATTCCAACATCAAAAAAACTAATAACATTTTGTATATTAGTCCCTAAATGACTGTAAACTGATGTTCATGACCTCCAATGAGAATATAAACCATTATCTAACCTCTCTCATAGGATTCAAATGACAAATATAAATTATGCTAACCCTCTAAGGCTGACATTATAATTAAGGGACTCTATATATCCAACATATCTCAATATTTAAAACCCTAAAACAGAACCCTTAGGTCCACCCCCTTGGCCATAAGGTCTCATTCTTAAGAAGATAATTATATATATGGGCATGTACTACTCATTATCTTATGTTACTATAATTATGTCAAAATGAAAGAAAGTAAAAAATCCCATCAACCTAAATGGGTCAAAAAAATATCAAAATAGGTGTAATGATATCATCTACCAAGAATCAACCCACCTGGTCAATATCCACTCCATGAATCCCTATAAGGTATTTGTCCCTATAATTTCACATGTTAATGTAAAATAATAATGACATGAAACTCATCATGTGAAAATATATGGTAACAACCACTATAGGATCAACTCAAAGGAAAACCACACTTCAACCAATGGGTGTTGTTTAATCATTTAAGAGTATTAAAAAAATAAAATGGTCAATGAACAGTCCATAATGTGTATATATACTGATCTTAATGGCCATATTGTTTCATATTTTCAAGGGAGCTTCATCAAATGGGATAACACATTATTGTTTCATAAGGAAACTATTATTAATATAGGAATCATGAAAAAAAATCCACTAGGCTCTACCACCTATCCTATTGATCAATAACAACATAGAAAGATGGCTAAAAATTATCATCAACATGAACATTTTCATTTATGGTAAAATCTCATATAAACATTTAACTAACCAAAAACAAGATGTTCAAACATACTAAACACCTATTAAAGATTATATTTAATCTGTTACATGAATTAAAATTTTTATAAAACATTCAAGGTACCCAAGTATAAGATTTAAAGAGTAATAGATGTAATGGAAAAAAATTACAATTTATAATTGGTACATTATTTAGGTAGACCTAATTTAATTATATAAAAATTATCTAATTATGTTTTTAAACCAAAATTACTATATAAAAATGTTCTCACAACTGGATTAGATAATGAAAAACAAAATTCCATAATATATAAGAAATAATACTTTAGGATCTAATTGGAACATAAATTAAATAAAACATCATTCCAATAACTATCAAATTTGTTGAACGTTAATTTATCATTTTAGAGGGATATTTTTAGTAAAATTACATCCCTAATTTATATAAAACATCATATATGTTTATGATGAATATTTATATTACCATCCTTATTTATCACATCTATACCCCCATGGGGCCATGCACTAATCATAAAAAGACATAAAATTGTCCTATATGGTTCCTATCATCCAAATATCGGTTCAATTTAATGGGAAACCATTCCCAATTTATGGATTTTCTACTCTACATATTACTAATGGAAAATAATTATTTTGAAATCATATAATAATATATTTATCAACATTTTAAAACACACACATTAGGGTTATCACATATGTATATAGTAATAAAACTCACCATAAAGAGTCTAGTTAAGAATATAAGGATTAGATTCTATGGTTTATCATTTCCATGTTATAAATGAATCACCCTTTATATGTAACAATTGACACATCATTTATCTTATACCAATAAGATATCACTTTATATCATTAATGAAAACAATTTTTTCCTTTCCTTTTTCATGATTCAATTTGAAAATCATACATTTAATTAATTAATTTCATATTATTTATGTAAATTTATATCATTAATCTATTTCGGATAAGACCATATAGGTTGATTTTAATAATGTTTTTAACTTAATCTTCATCATATCATAAAAAAGGATATTTATCACATCAATATGCGATATAAATATATAAGGAAGGAAATCATAGAAGCATGGAATACGGGTAAGTATTCTAAATAGTCACACAAGCATAGTGTATTGAAAAAAAGGGACAAAATCACCAAAGAATGGTATAGAGATAAATATATAATTGAATTTTTAATCCTATGTTCTTTAAAATATGCATGAAAAACTTATCTGTTTCAATACAAGGCCAAGAGGTAAATCCTATAAATAAATAATGTGTAGAATAACATTAATCAATAATTTTTAAATAAAAATGAACTCTAAAAAGAATCTAAATGATCAAAAATCGCATTCATAAAAGGATGATCTTTTCCTCATTCATGGGTTGGAAATTCTTAATCATGATCTAATTTCCATGTTTTGACACATCTTTAGTCTCCTATTTACAAGCCCAAAATAGTAATATAATAAAAATAAATATAGTTTTTTGAAATAAATTATTCCTAGAGATAGTCAACACTATAAATATTAATCATTCAATTCAGTGAAAACATTTAGATTCCCTCTCCCCATAATCTTGGGATACTAACTGACATTGTTGGTCTAATGGTGGTTTAGTGTTGGGATTATACCCTATGTATCAAAAATAAACACATTTGGCACATAACTAAATAAATGGAATTAGAATATAAATTATACTAGTAATAATAATAAACATCCAAACATGAAAATGGAAAATTATTATCCATCCATGCATGAAAATATTATTACATAAATGCATGAATTCAATATAAAAAAAATTGTATATACATCATCATTATATGGAAAAGAGAATAAATAAACAATATTTTCTAACTTTCTTAGGTTATGTGTGTACATTATCGATCCCTAGTACCCATGTCAGTCCTGTACTGTAACAAATTATAGTTATAATAATAATTTATGATCCTCTAATGAAACATTGATATTTTTATGAGTAAAAAATAGTGGACAAACCGGGTGTTAGTAAAACTCACCAAAAAATAACAAATACTATCTTATGTAAATCCATTTTTAGAATGTAAATTGTATCGACGCTTAGTTATAGTAAATTTAAGGGACTAGAATGAAATGAGTTGAAACCCCATTTTGAGACCATGTTCATTTTTATACATAGGGAAAACCATAGTGTATTTAGACAAAACATGAATTTCATAGAACATTTTACTTTTTTTGAAATTATATTTATATGGATGGGACATGAGGTATACAACCTAGAAATACGTTTGAAGAGGTAGTTATATATATTTCATATTATTTATGTGGGAATGATAAATAGAATCTAAAATGAGGATATGGAATTACGTGTATGATGAATACCAATTAAATATCTTGAGAATTATATCCAACATCTCAGTAAACATTAAATGATGAAAAAATAGTTATTTCCAAAAATAAATTGAGTAAAACCACCATTCCCCCTCAATGTTTGAAATATCACGTATTAGACCAACATGGGCCAGAACCCAAGGCTATTGATCAAGGAGTCCTTCCCAAGTCCATGATATTGAAATAATACAAACCTACACTGGTTAGAAACACATTCGTAATGGTATAGGCATCCATATTAAGTCCATGGTAAACACATTAATGACTTATGTGGGCCCCAATAAGCCTATCAAAGGTTGTACAATTATGTAGAATATATGGAGATAATAAAATGAATCTTAATTTCTAGAATACATAATAGGATCATCAATACCAAACCATGATATCCCTTATTAGTTTCATATAATATTTTTCATCATTAAATTTATACCGTGTTATCCTTTAGCTGTGTCATACTGCATTATCCATTATCTATTCCACATTACATTATACTCTATCACATATTATACGGTATGAAGAGGAAACATTAATTTTCATGTATCTTGTCATTTTAATTCATAAATATCAATTCAATATTCATCTCTCATTCAAGTGATAATATGGTCCTTTCAGTGTCATAAAAAAATACATTGAATTTATAAATATAATAATAAGACAAGTGATCATGCATCTCATTTCACTATTCATAATTTTTCCATTTCTGTAAATATTATATTATAATATACAGGGTTTCTAAAAGTGTAATTAGAACATTTTAAATTTTATTAATTCATATATAACTTCTATTAATAACTAACATGCTTAACACTGTGTAATCGATGTCTTAGTAATATGTTTTTAATGGAACCCAGCACTAAGGGTGGTATAGGATGAATTTGACAATCTACAACAATAAGTTAGCGGAAATGGAACTTAATTTATACACTTTAAGTAATTAAAAGATGTAATTAATTATTTTCTTTGCAAAGTGTGTGAATTACGACATCTGACGCAATACCAAAACGTTTATAAGTATCACAATATTTAATGAAAAAGTGTAAAATGCCTACCCATTATTATGAAACATAGGACATCCATTATTATGAATTGTTAATAGAAAAAATGATTGAGAATATAATAATAAATATATGGATATTAAATAGGGTATATGAGGTTTCATGATAATATAATCTATGATGGAAGAGTATAGAGAGACATGAAAAAGAACTATCATATTATAACATAGGGTGTTCCATTGTAAAATATGGTGATCTATTCCTATATTTTATGATTGAATTCTATCAATTCATATGATATATCAAAAGGTGGATCTCATGTGGGTCTACTATTCATAAATAATGAGTGAGAAAATAGATAATTAAGTTTAAATTAGAGGATAGAAAATAGTAATTTAATAATTTTTAGAGGTGTTCATGGTTTGGAAACATGGTTTTCCAAACCATTCAAAAACTATACAAATGCTACTATCCATGGTCCACCCCTCAAATATTTTACGCACACAATCAATAAATATGTTCAATAACCACGAATTTGTCATTTTCTCACAACCACACCTTGTTTTTCTAGGTATATAGTTAAACAAACCATGAAAAATCGATTTTTTCCACCTATTAAATTTATTATTGACTAAATGAATGGTTGTGTGGACTAGTCTGCCTAATTTTAAAAGACTATGGAACCCCTAAGTGTCCATATAGTTGAGGATCTCAGTTAGCACTAACCATGAACTAACTATATTATTTCCTATAATCTTTAAGAAATAGGTCTCTCAAAATGTTTTTCTCTCGAAACCCATATAAGGTTTTGAGACACATATCAGGCTCTTAAAAACAATATTACAATATCTTTTTTTGGTTTAAGGTGATCTAAATTGCATTTTGGATCTTATTTTTATTAATCAAATCTACAAAATGAAACACATGAATTCCTTTATAATTCACAATCAAGTTCAAAAAACATGATCTTATAGACATGGATATATCTTGTGTATTTTTACATTGAAAGGATAATGAGAAAAATACAAATTTATTGTGTTTGAAATTGAGGTTGTAACAATTTCATTTAATAGAAAGAGTAATTCTATATATTTATAATGGAGAGATATATATACTAATCATAAAATTTATCTGTATATATTTACTCCAATACTGTTTAATATATGATATTTTCTATTGTTAATGTTAATTATTGATTATGGATTCCCAATATATTTCCAACCTCCAAATAAGTATAATGCGGCAGGTGTTCTCTATCAAAAGGATCATGTTATCTTATCTATGATGAGAAAAAAAACATATCCAATATATCATCATTTAAAATGTATTGATTAGAAACCTTAAATGAATGACTAAAATAATATCATTTGAAAATGAGTGGCTAAAAAGAAATCCATACGAGAAGTAAATAGTAAAAGAGGGATGATTTATAACTATAGTAGAAGGTTATAAATATTTCTGAAATCTTCCATAGTTGTGATGGAATGATATGTTTTAAGAACCATATTTTTTTATCCCTACCACATTTGATGGATTTATTGGATGGATCTAGTATTTCATCATTATTAATTCATCATTGATGTATATATATAGATATATCAATGTGTATTTATTGTGGGAAAATATGAAAATATATATTGAATAGAATAGTTCAATATCCATTGTATATTAGGAATTTAATGACAAGATAAACAAGACTTATTGGATATTATAACCATTACCCATAGCATAATAGAAAAGGGAAAACAACAGTATGGATTTTATCATCAGACACCAAAAACATTATACATTCCATAATAATATTTCATTTTTAATCCATTTCCTTATCAATTCATCACACATAACTTCTATATAAATTTTTTTATCAATTCATAATTTCTCTGTAATATAGAATAATGTATAGGTTCGGTTTTATGGAATATCTCATCAAAATAAATATGAACCCTACATTAGGTCTACCTAGATGTTTTGAAAATATATTAAGAAATATCTAAATTCAAAATTATGTTTTAAAGAATCTTTTCATCCATAAACAACAAGTCAATTTGAGAAAACGATTCAAAATATATTAGTTAAATTAATTCAATTTTCTAGGGATTGAAAAGGTAGTTGGTATAAATACATTACTCTAGTTTATATTTAATTTAATAATAATTATAACTCTATAATTAATATGGATTATCATGAATCCCTATATGGAAATAAGTGTAAGTCTACAATGTTTTGTAATGCAATTATATAAATAATGCTATTGGGGGATAAGATATTTGATAAAACAGTAGAGAATTTAGAACCATTAAGCATTAAATCATGGAATATGATAGTTGAAAAAATGTGTTTTTCAAAATCATCGGTGAAATATAGAATCTAATTTTTTGGTAAATTATTAATATGAATTTATCAATGGAATACCATTATGAAATTCAACAATAAATTTAATTTTATACCTATATATATTGGACCCTTAATGATTCATAATACAATGTGGATGGTGTCTTATCACTTGGGGAATCGATTAAACCTCCACCAAGTTTATAAAATGTTCTACATAACTCTCCATTATATATACATACATGATCCATCATATGTATTGAGCCTATAGTTAATAATTTTATATCATGATCTTCACTATAAAGGAAAACTGGTATATTGGCTCGAAAATCCATTCTGATGATGGATCAAGTATGAATAACACCGTTTAGGATACCATTTGTACCTCATGAGGCATAAAAAATCACAAATGGTCCTACCTCATGAATCCCCATCATGAATCCCTTTATCACTGAAAATGACACGAAGCTGGAAGATAGACCACTCAGTGACTTCCGTAAAGGAGTTATAGATCTTTTTATGAGTCTGACAAGCACTACGACCACCATAGAGTAGTGACAGTAGCCTCCACAATTCTGACAGAGTCACCTCCAATTGCGAAGCACAATATCCTTCATTGTGTTTGTAGGCGCTGAAAAACAGTCAAGGGATGATGAAGTGTTAGGAGTGACAAAGAGAATCCATATATTGAACCAGTGATCTATTCTGGGTGACCCAGATGGGCCATGTGAAAAATATCAAAGGTGTGCAAAAACAATATGCCTCACACGAAAAAATCCGGTATTCACAACAGTATATCATGCGTGCGAGGAAATTTGTGATTCATCACCCCGTGCGGTTGAATTTACGCGATGTCGATGCCATCACACAATATTTCGCACCAGATTATTTTCCAAGCGGATCCGTGACCCTAAGCGATAATAAATAGAAGGCCACCCCATAAAATTCCAGGAAGAGGAATTTAAACCTTCTCTCCAGCTCAAAATTCACCTCTCACGTGCGCAAAAGATGGCTCTCAGGTACTGAATTGTTTCATGATAGGGCACACGGAGATTTGCCGTTGCGCGAGGCCACTCGGTCTTGATCCTCTTCCAAATAACCTTGTGCCCCTTCCCTTATGAACAATTCCTTCTAATTGGACATAATGAATTCGTTGGCACACAATCCCATTTGGGTGCCACCCCGGACATTTTCGCGCCCAAAATTTATTTTTCGCCCCGCAGTGGCCAATTCCATGCACACTGCTCAATTGCATGTCGGCCTAACCTATTTCGCGGGCACATCTCAATTTCATTCCATCGCAGCCTATTTCGTGTGTGCAACTCTATTTTGTGCCGAACCCGCCATTTTTCACATGAACCTCCTTCCTTGTGCCCCCGTAAAGTTCCTCTTTAGGGCCTCATTTATGGGTGCCTCCCGCATCCAAAACACCTTCACCATACACTCTTTTCTCGTACGACCCTCTAGATTCATGTGATGCAACTCCAAAGTTCCTTGGATGATACTTCCTATTGCGTTGCTTTGCCTCAAGCCTCTTCGCATATGTATTCTAACTGGTATTTCCTTTTTGTATAGTCATGCTAATGTGGACCCCCCAATGGTTCTCTCTTTGACACCACAAATCCATGGTGTTTCTTGTCCCCTCTCTTCACAAAGCTACTGAGGGTACCAGTTATGTATGTTCTGGGGGTGAGGAGAGGACCTACCTTATCCGATCTGTGGGACGTTAAACTACCAAGCACCATCGTCCTTAGTACCTGATGTTAAACTGTGACCTCACCCCTTGAATCATACGCGGGGTTCCCCCACCTTGTGCATTCTGCATGCCCACTATTCTCTACGGGACTGAGATCATTCCTCACATGGAATGAGATCCTCTTAATCAGAGCGGCGTCTGTCTAGGGGAAACGGAGACCATCTCCTTGTAAGCCCCTATCATTTCATGCTGGAGGCAGCCTCCCTCCTCCCCCATCCCCCCTAGGTCCCATGGACTAGGGGGGAATGGAAACTAGACCCCTCCTTTATTCAGTACCAAATCCATCTCCCACTGGGCTTTGTCTCAATTAGGCCACCATCGTTGCGTAAGTCTCAATAAGTTTATCACTGGGCTACGAACCTCGTGTAAGCCCATATTTCCCCTTTGGTATGTGATCACACGTAAGCCCCTTTTTACTCTTTGGGATGTGATCATGTGTAATCACCACTCCACATCCCATGGATGCTCCTTTCGCAACGTGATCATCCAGCCTTTACTGATTCTTGTTTCTCACACTGAGCATGACTCAAATGGGCTTAGAGTGATCATCAACCATGACATCCTATCTCTGCTACCTAGAGTGTAAGCCCCAAAAATTCTTGAACTACAAGGACTATGATCCTTGCCAAGCAAGGCATGTAGGATTCCTTCCTAAGGTTCAGGCCCGACAGCCATTGGTTCCCACAACACTCTATAGTTCTCACCATCTTCACATCTATTCACCAACACTTTGGGCTCCTTCATAGAGTAAACCCCAATTAACTCTTTCCGACCTATATGTAATTTGATCCTTGCTAAGGCAAGGTACGTAGGAAGCCTCCATGAGGTTCATGCCGAACTCCTACTTGGTCCCGACCACTTTCATATTGGGGCACCAATTCCCCCTCCCGAACTATGTGGACTTTGATCCTCATTAAGTTGAGAAACGTATAAATCCTCCTTGAGGTTCATGTCTAACACCTGCTCGTTCCATCAATCTTCACGTTGGTTTACCAATGCCCCAGGTAGCCTAGAGAGTACCCCCCACAACCCCCCGAACTAAGTGGACTTTGATCCTCGCTAAGGTGAGGTATGTAGGAGGCCTCCCTCAGGTTCAAGCCAAACACCCAATCATTCTGACCATCTTCATGTTGGATCACCAACACCTTGGGAATCCTAGAGTGTAAGCCCCCAATATACCTGAACTTCGAGGTCGTTGATACATTACAAGGAAAGGTATGTAGGAAGCCCCCACGAGGTTCAAGCCCAAATCATGATCTTGCCGACCACCATCACGTCGGTTTGCGCCCGTAATACATGACATTAAACTATGGAACCCAATCAGCGGTAACTCGTTGTCTCCCCAGTCATGTGTAAGCCGTTGCACACAAAGACTACCCTGAACTATGAGGTCTTTGATCCTTTCTAAGGAAAGGTATGTAGGATTCCTCCACAAGGTTCAATCCCACCATAACCTAGGACCCTAGGTCTTTATTCAAGTCAGTTCACCAACTCCTCCCCCATATCCGAACTACATAGACTTTGACCCCTCCCAAGGAGGGGTAAGTATGAATCCTCCACAAGGATCAAGACCAAAAAACAATGGTCCAAGACACTTCACATCGGTTCACCCCCATACTGCATGACGTTAAACTGTATTCTACTTTTTGTGGCATGCCTTTGTCACTTCATTCAGGGGTACGCAGTTTTCAGCCTCATTCTGTGGTAAGTCGTTGCCACTCCATTCAGTGGTAATATATTTTCATGATGAACTATGTTAAACAAACTACATGGGATATGATTCCCTACCACATGGATACGTAGAAATTCACTTTGAGGATCAAGCCCAACATCACTGATGCCCTTACGATGGTCTTATTTCATTCCACCTCCACTTGATTCATCCATCAGCCATCTTTATTCTTATCCGGGCCACCACATCCCGGTGAAATAATGCCATCTCATTCCTCATTCCCCTCAATAGTGACCAGGAATTCAATGATACGTTGGCCCCAACATCATTATTCCCTCCATGGTTTTCACCCATCTTATCCACTATAGCCAGTGTTCGATCAGTCTGATCCATCTGTACTATACGTTAAACTTATGGCATACCCTTTGTTAAACATGGGAACCTAAGAAAAAACTCAGATACATGCCCATGTCATATGATTCCCCGCATTCTATGTGGTGTGAATTGGGATTCCACGCCACCTAAAAGCCCTATAATAAGGGACAGAAGACAAACATCCCATTGTCCCAGCGTCCAGACACACCAGTGATGCCCAACTTGACTACTCCCCTGACTGATGGTTGCTGCCCTAGCCAGACCACCTGGAATGTTCCATCAGAAGCAGTGTAATTAACATGTATCCATGAAGATATGGTGCTAGGAAGAGTTTAACGAACTACGTATTAATTCAATAAGGGAGACCCAGACTATGTGACGAGTTCTGAGGAGGAATACAAGGAATGAAGAACCAACATCCCATAATCCCATTGCAATCTAGGAGAAAAAGTCCCTGAAAAAGTGATGGATTCCACCCGCCTTTGGAAAGTGGGAATCTGAGGCAACATATTTGGGTCCTCCACATAGGGATGCATGTGCCCCGAAAAATGCATCGAAAACAGTGTGCCTTCGTGTATCATGATACCCTCAGCCAATAAATAGGTGATTCAACCCCACCATAGACATCATTACAATTACATTTCACCTACCAAGTTACCATTTCTAGAAGCACTCCGTTCACCATAAACCAGTAAGGAAATACATCACCCATGGTATTTCAACATCACGAACTAGATTTCACTTTGTTCCTATTTACATACAATTAATGTTGTGATTCTCTTTGTGAAGACCCATGGAAAATTTGTAGGTAGGAGTCCCATGTAGGATATCACGAATAAAAAAAGTGTTTATCCTTCTCAATTCACCCTCCAAACACATGTGGACTCAATGCCTTAATTGTGTTTCCATGATTCGTGAAGTTCCCCATTAATAAAGACCCCTTTTACCATGAATTGTGGATCTCCCAACATCTCAAATCCGCTTCACCTCATAAAGCACTATATCATTACAATGACCTTCTTAGTGAGGACTATTACTTTGTACACGACTCTTCTATAGAACCCTATAGGATTTTATGAAGTAATTTCATGTTCCCTTTAGTGATGTTTCATGTTGTGTTTCCCAACCTTGTGCTTCTTCTCATAGGCAGGAAAATATATATTACCTCTTCGCATAACCATGATAACGTGACACTCTTGAGTGTCCAATCCTATACCTCACTCTTGTTAATTATTTATTGTGCCTTCCCATCCCCAAGTGTGGTTTGGTGTATGTTATGTAATTCTATGGGATGAGGAGTGGGTCCTCATCATCTATGCTATAGGATATTTAACATCCAAGCACCATCATCCCCAATATACAACATTAAACTATTAGTTTATGCTTGCATGGAATTCTTGGGTGGACTTGATGGAGAACACATATTAGATATCTCCAAATCCTCTCTCCATTTTCCCTTTTTCACCATGTGATACTCATGTAGTCTTCATGTATACCTCAACATAGTCTAATAGGTTGTCCCATGTATGATTTAAATATCATCATTGTACATTTAGATACCTTCCTTGGGCTTATATCCTTGAGTAAGTCCCAATTTCCATATCCCTGGGAAACTAGCCATGCGTATGACCCACACCATCCTTCATGGACCCGCCCTTCACGACACGTTTGTCTGGTAAACTGTTAACTCTTATTTTTCACACTGAGAATGACTAACAAGGGATTAGAGTTAACCGATGACCATGAAATATCTTTGGGGAACTAAAAATTCCTAAGTCTCATGCCCCTCATCATGCACGATGTATAAACGTATTCTTCAGAACTATGTGGAATTCTATCCCTTTCATATAAACAATGTATTTAGAATTCCACTCAATGGTTAAACACCCTCACCACCACAATCCAACTAATCTGTGTGTTTATTTTGGGTTCACATTCATCCAATATAATGTAAAACTATAGTCACAATTCAAACTATGTTGGTTTTCATCCCTTCCTTCTATACAGACATCATTTGAAGCCTTTTGAGGTCTTACCCTATCCTATAGAAGAATATTGTACTCCCTCCAAGGGATGTACCATCATGATTAAATATTCCCCCTTTTTGGGAAGCATATCCAAGATCCTTTTCTTTGAGGTGTTCTGATTCTTTGGGAATCTAATCATGTATAACCCCACAAACCCATTCTCTTCCAACCAAGAGTGCCCTCTTGTGATGGGATGCTAATGATTTGTATTCCCAGAAAATATTATAGGGTCATTGTTCATTGTATACACCCTGATTCTGTGCCCCATTCCTATACTATGTGTAATTTGATTCCCATCCATCGGTATACATATGAAGGTTATTTGAATATTTGAGCATGTCATCCATGTCTCATCCTGGTGCTTCGTTTTAGAATATGTGTCTTGTTATGATCACATGCAAACCTAGTCTCTCTATTTCCATCGGGTCCCCAACCATGTGCTCTTTCACATGAGCCAAATAAAAAGGTGTCTCATTTCCCCCTCTTAAAAAATGTGTACATTGATTCACATCCACTGGGATATATAATAAGTCTCATTGAGGATCAAACCCAACACATTCATTATCAAATACGTCCAATAGCATCCTCATCCTTTGAAAATTCATCTATATCCATCCTGATTTTACCTAGGACACCCCATCTAGATTAATTCATTCCATTTATACAGGCTACTAATCATGCATAATCTCTATCCATTTTCTCCACTACCTTTCCCTAATAATGGTTAGGATAGATCTTCTCCACTTTTTGTGGTCGGTTAGACTCTATCCATGTGTATGCCCTGAATCATCTCCCTGAATTATGTGGGTTTGTATTCCTATCATCTACACAGGGAATGTTGTAAGCCTTCTCAAGGATAAATCCAATAAAATGAAAACATTTGGCGTCCTATTATTTTTGGACCCGCCTTCTCTTATCCACCCAATTTTGATGTTTATATCAGCCTCTCAGGTGTGAAAACATCCATTTTTGGGGTATGCCATCCTGATTCTGTCATCATAGATGTTTTGATCCACCCCTAATAATCCTTCCAGGGGATCCAAAATAGCGATGTATCTATATGATCCACTCTAGTTAGTGATCTTCTTAGTCCGATCCTTCTCCTCTAGACTTTAACCTTGAACATACCCAGTGATAAACATGAGATGATGGGGATAACCATAGAGACATTCCACTGGCATAAGATTCACCTCATTTGACATTGTATCTCTTTGGATTTTATTCCATTGTTAATAACTCTAATAAGACATAATTCAGGTGTATATTGGTTCCAGCTTCCAGACATTCTAGCGAGTCACAACCTGAAAACATCCTTAACATAGGGTTGTGTCCATGGCTTGACCCCTTGGAATTCCCTTGCTGAAGAAGTTTATTAAACGAAATCCATAAAGAGATAGGACAACAAATGTTTTCACAAAAAACGTATTAATATTTAAGGGAGACTCGGACAGAAAGGTGAAATATGGAGAGGGATCCCCAGAAAAATAGGCTGAAATCCCTCCATTTCATTTCAATCAATGATTATAAATCTATGAAAAGGTGATGAATTCCTCCAACCATCAGAAATATGGAATGTGGGTAACAATTCATAGATGGAAGATGTCAAAACTCTATCGGGGGGTGCACCCCGATGGAATTGTCAAAAACTGAAATGGTGAACTCTAAGGGAAAATTTTATCATTCAACCATAAATTTTATAAGAGTTCGAGACATCCATAGATAAGTGTTTCACTAGATCTAGACATTCGGTTACAGGTCCCTCCAAGAAAATAGTTTGTCTAGTGTATACCTCACATGAAATTGTGGTAGTTAATCATTTGACATTCTGATAGGAAAAATAATTATCGTGTATATTTCTATCCCTCCATGGAATACATAACCATGTTGGGGTAATGGGAGATTAATTCTTACTATCTATGGGAATAGTATAATATTCCTACTTAGAAATCCCACACAGCTTTGCGTACACCATGGTGCAATCCATTACCATGACTACTAGGTTCACATGCCACATCTCAACCACAATTTTTATCTATTGGAGGGTGATTGATACTCTTATTTGACGATAAGAACAAGAAGGGTTCATCCCAATGATGGATATGGCCCACAATGATCGAAAGGATTTCCTTCATTTCCATACCATCCTCCTCCAAGTTCCAAAAATAGATATTATTCTTTCCATTTAGACATTTAACTATACAGGGAAAGTCTCCTGACAATTCTGTGATGATTCACACTATTATACGGATGAGGTATCAGACGTCTGATTCATCCAATATTCGACTGTCACTCAAGATCATCCATGGAGGGTTCCCATTGGGATGCATCAACACCACCATCTAGTCCCTCGGGTGGAGGAACCAGTGTTCTCTACCTCTGTATCGCTAGACCTGATTTTGCTTACCAGATGTCAGCAACGGGTGCAGGCTTAGGAAGATGTCCGTTGGGGAGCTTCGTCTTCTACAGCTTCAGTGGGCCATGCCCCCACCGATTCATAATGTCATATAATTTTTATTATAGATTAGGGGAACATATATGTCTGATCAGGATTGAGACACCAGCCCCCCCATGGATAGGCAAATTGACTCTTCCGATTTCTGACATGAGCAGCAGCCATCACAGGCTAACCCATGATGTATAAATCCATTATGGTAGTCCTCCCTATACCATCACCAGTCGAAGCAGAGGTCCTCCCCAAAATATTGATTTCCATCACGAATTTACTCCTCACCCCCATGATCCCAGGTACAAAGAGTTTCGCCATATATTAGGTTATCAACACGAATGTCCTCAACACTTCGTCACCCATTAGTATGGTTGTCCTCTCCATGTTTAGTTCAATCAAGACGAAGGCCCTCCTCATAACACAACTGCCAACCAATGCAGAAGTCATTCAAGTGCCGCAAGTATCTGGCATGGAGGAACTACCCATCTCTGTGTCTTCTGTAGTAGAGGACCTCCCCACTCCAGTACATCGAAATGCAGAGGTCCTCCCCATGTGTCTTGCACTCAGCTGGGAGGTCCTCTCTATGTTCTGTTCGACATCTTCCCATGTTCTCCTCGCACCCCAATGCACCCAACTAGATTTCCTCCCAATTCTCTCACCCATAAAAGAATTCATCCCCATGTTCCAACCACCACTAGTAGAGTCTCTCCCTTCTCTAGAACAACCCCAAATAGATGTCCTCCCCATGTATATTATCTACCATAACCTAAGAAAAAATCATGGGGGAAAAGGGAGAACTGTGAAAACCTATAGATGAATCCCATGTTGCTTTAGATCATTGTCAATCTGATCTGCTTTTCAGATTTTAAAGAGATGTGTGATTTGATTATGAAAACATCACATAGATCCATGGCATAAAGTGTCTATGTTAGGAACCATGTGTATCACCTTCGTCCTTCCGTAACATTTGGCTCCTTTAGAGGGTCTTACCATGCATTCATCTCCACCGTCACCAGGGTCATTCTATACCTAGAAATAAGATTGTATAGAGTTATTCTGGGGGCTGTTAGATTATGAGAATCTACCAGAATCATCACTATCAACTGTTTCCTTCTAACATGAAGTGATGGTTAGTACTCTATTCTAGAGGGACTTGACAATGCGGTTTGGACCACCCATGGGTGATGAACTAGCATGTAGTGTCTTGTTACCTTATGCATCATTCTCTCCACCAGTCAGTCCTCCACCAATTAGATCAACATTAGTACCATTGTTTGTTCCTTAGCTACCCACAGTTGATGAATGGGGAAAAATGTTAGGATCTTGATTCTGACTGAAAGAGTTTGTGAGAAATTCTCACAACATGCAATCTTCCCGATATGTTTTAGAAGATCTCTACATCAGATGTCGACTATCCAGAGCCTCTCACCCTGGACGAAGTCATGTGTTTCTATTTAACCCTGGGGAAGATACACTTCCATATCCATCATCATCATTTAGTTTATCTAAAATGAAAATAATATTATAATGACTATGGTCATCAATTACTCCTGGTCTAGTTAGCTACTCTTTCTATGGCTCTACACCATATACCTCTCGGTTATCACAATACTCTTTAGCAATGATTCATTCAGAGATTCACTGTACTTTGTAGAATTATTTAACATTATTCAACCGACATCCAGATACTTGTAAGGAGGTATTATGAAATCATTCAATTCAGTTCCATCGTATGTTAACATGAAATGTTGGGTGATGTCAAGGACATTACACTGAGGAAGGAATCATTGATGTGAATCGACCCCTAGTGCAGTGCTTCTTATGTTGTAACCCCCATGCCTCATCACTCCACATAAAAGAAACTTTTTGGGACTTGCAGACCATTCCAAGTCATTTACCCACAAATAAGACCCCAACAAGGGTAAAGGACTCACTATGACTGTTAAGCCCTCCAACCCATCCGGTTCAGTGCAAAAGATGGAAGGTCATCATGGAAAGGCTGTGTTGCTCCAACATCTCATGGTATAAAAAAGGATCATTGAGGATATCCTTTCAAAGAAAAAAGTGGAACCCATTCAAGATTATTGTGATCCATGTTACTAATTCAACAGTCATCCACTATGGTATCAGGGGTAGTTATAAGTTACACCGGTCATGTTTCCCCCATTGATCTCAACAACCCTACATATCCTGATAGGAAAGAGGACATGACATAAAAATAGAGGTCGTGGTATGCATCATCAAATCTTCCTGGTCTATACGAGACTATTCCCCATCATGATAATCCATCGTTCATCCCTCCACTAGATCCTAGGGTAATAATACCTACAAATATATGAACCGCTGGGCCAGCCTATCATATTGAAGAACCTGCCAATGACCTGGTGGTCATAGATCCTATCCATGATATGAACCCTTTCCAGGTTGATCTGAAGGCTCATCTCATCACTCATATCAAGGCCCATGAAACCTAAATGTTGGACATCTCACTTGATGGAAATCCATATCAATCATGGGTGGATGATTTGAGAGTGCCCCCGAGATTCCGGAATCCTACATTCTCTCCATTAATGGGATTGGAAACCACCATCAACATCTAGACCACATTAACTCATGGTTTGGACCCTTGTTGGTAACTCCAACGCAAGAAGTGTCCACCAAGATTTGGTGGTTCGTATATACACTTGAAGAGCCTCCATTCATTTGGTACAACCAGATACCCAGTTAGTCCATAGCTATATGGTAGCATCATCGTTGGATGATTTTGTGTCAGTTCATCTCCAAAAGATGATTGACTAGTATCGATGAACTCTTCAAGTGAAGGGAACATCTAGATGAGCATGACACTGACATCATTTCTAGGAGAAAGGGACTCATGCATTCACTCCACTTTCCCCTGACTCAAGAGATATTGTTTAAAAAGTATGTAGGGAATTAATAAACTAAACATGTACCATATCATATAACATAGAACTCCCTAGGTTGATTATGGAATTTTTATGACAAGTAATTGTGGATAGATGAAGACTTGAAAAAATCCAAATAGAAACGCTCTTTTCCACCTATATCTATAATAATATGAGAAGACAAGGTCGAAACTATTGTTGTTTCACTAGTAGAGGACTATAGAGTATTTACTAGGAGAGACTTATCTGTAGCCTCCCTATGGTCCTTTTCCATAGACCCAGACTTTATTTTAGCATCATTCACATCAAAATCAGAGTTTCAACCACATAATTCACCACAACCACTAAAGAGAGATAATTAGGATCCACCTCTCCTGTAAAGACCCGTAAAATTCAAGGGAAATTTTTTCTTAATTTTCTTTGGAATTTTACAAGAGTGCGGTTTCAGACGGCACCTGATTCCGAGTCCAGGTGTGCCCGGAATCAATTTCCGAAGTTTGGCTCTGGTACGTTCAGTGAACGAACGAGCGGGAATTTCTAACTTTTGATCCGGTGCTCGGAATTGAATTCTGAGGACACCGATGAACTCGCAACGCCGATATTCGCTTAAGGAGACCTTTTCCGAGGTTGCGTTTATTTCGGTTTGAGAGTTAGTTTTTGGGAGTTTAGAATAAGTTAAATAAAAATTGTGGATTACAAATTTTTATTTAATCTTGTTGGTTAACTTCTCTCAAAGGAAGTTAGGGGTGGGACCCACACCCACTTAACCTCCCTTGAGAGGATTAAGTGTGGTGGGGCCCACATGAACCCTAAACTTTTCAGCTTCTCTCAAACTCCCTTAACCCCTCTTTAAATAACATGACAAATTGTTATTTAATTTTGGAGTTATCCTTTTTGAATTTCAAACCTTTGAAATTCATTTTGTTAAGTTTGTGAATAAAATAAGTCTCTATCTTATTTTATTTGGTTAGTATTGTTTAGCCATCTTGAGAGCTTTTGAGAGCTTTTCCTTCTTCTTCAAACTTTGACGAAGAACGCTCAAGCTTTGACGAAGAACGCTCAAGCCTTGACGAAGAACGCTCAAGCTCCGACGAAGAACCCCGCTCCTCTCTTCTTCGTCTTCCGTGTCAACGAAAGGGAACGCCGCTTCCTCCTCGGACTTCCTTCGTCGGCATACGAAGATTCGCCAACGACGTACCTCTTCGGACGTACCTCTTCGTCATCGGATTTGACGAACGATTACCACGACGCCTGACCTCCGCGACGTTGTCTTCCGCGGGACGTTGACAAATCTTCGAACCTATACCCAAGGTAGGGGTTGTTGTTAATTGTTTATTTATTTATCCTTGTTCGTGGTTCTAGCATGACTAACGTGAGGATTTTAAATATGTGTTATTGTTTAACGTGAGGGGGCCAGACCGCATGAACACGGCCGAACCCCCTCTTTCGTTCTTGAGGTTTTATATTGCGGATGAAATAAGGTGGCGTGGTGCCGTCGCACCACGTGGTTATTCGCCCGATTTTATTGCGCGGCGCCGTCGCGCCGCGCCATGGAAGAATCATCAAGAACACGACGCCGTCGCACCGCGTCGAAGGGAATCAAAAGCGCGGAAGAGGGGCGCGGTGTCGTCGCACCGTGCCGGACGACGAACACCGCGGCCGGTTCCGGGCCGCGGCGGGACGAGAAGACCGGCGGCCGGGCCGCCGGCGTCGGAAGCCGGAAAGGGGACCGGTATTCCGGTCCCGTTGAAGAAAAACCGGCCGGCAGATGGCCGGTCGGAAGGTCAAAGGCCGGGGGAATTTAATTCCCCTGGCCAGCTCTAAACCCCCCCCCCCCCCCCCCATTTAATTGAGGGGGGCGGTTTCCTTAAGGGGGGGCAGGCGGCCCCCCGGTTCCTCCTCAAAGCGGGCCCCCAGGAGGGGGGCCGTTGATTGGCAAAAAGGCGCGGCTATGCCGCGACGCCAATTTGAAGATGCGGGGGGCTTTGCCCCCCCCCCCCCCCCCCCCCGCGCGCTGCCTCCGTGCGGCGCCAGGCCGTCACGCCGCCGGCCGGCCGGGTCGGGTCGACCCGGTTCGGGGCGACCCAGGGGGGTTCGGGCCGGGTCGGCCCGAACCCGGACCCACCATCTTCGAGACGGATTCGGTCTTTTGGCCATAACATGAGCCACGGACCTCCGATTGACGAACCGTCTACGGCAACGCGATCCTTGGATCGAGACGGTCGTTTCGGTATATCGCACTCAACATTTCGGAATACTTTGTGTTCGGCCGGGTTGGTTCGTTCACGAAACCAACCGGGCCTTCGGAGCGGAAACGCTCATATCTTGAGCTACGGACGTCCGATTGACGTGCCGTCAGCTTTTTTGTGTTCCTCTTAGTGAGAAGGTTCTTTTGGAATACTCTGCCCGAGTTTTGGATGCAGGTGGAGTACGGTCGGGTTGGTTTTGCCTTAAAAATCAACCGGGCCCCGGGGACGAAAATGCCAATAACTCTCAGACCGGGCGTCCGATCGACGCGCCGTCTGTTGCGTTGAGTTCCTGTTGACGATACAGAACTTTTGGATACATCAACTCTGGACTTTGTGACAGTTGATGTATCAGCCTCTCGGATCGTGGAGCGGACCCTCCGAACGATCTTTCTGTGTGCGGGAACACTAGTGCTGGCTGCGACTGTTACTATGACTACTACTGCTACTACTGCTACTGTGACTGCGACGACGACAGTACAGAGATCCTGTGTGGATTCGACGACGACGACTTCAGCACTCAGCGATCCTACATGGATCAGTGCTACAGGTCCTGTGTGGGCCCGATCCTGTGTGGGTCCGATCCTGTGTGGGTCTTTGCCCTCAGCGGTCCTGTGTGAACCAGCGCCTACAGGTCCTACGTGGGCCCGATCCTGTGTGGGTCTTTTGCGAGGGTTAGTTACCTATCGATCCTTTGTGGGTCCGACGACTTAGATGGATCAGAGATCATCTTTATCGTCTTTCGAAGAAGTACACCTGTGTGAGCTGAATCCTGTTTCTTTCCTGTGTGGATTGTGTTGTGCTATCCTGTGTGGATTACGTTTTGCTTTCCTGTGTGGAATACGTTTACTTTCTTGTGTGGACTGAGTTGTACGTGGGCTCGGAGGTTGGAGCATATTTGAAATTGATGACTTAGGTATATGTATGGGCATATACCTAAGCAGTGTCGGTTGTTACTTCGTGATTGTTCCTTTCTTCGTGGTTTATCCTTTGTGGATTTGAGAGACCTTCAGGGGTCTCGGGGTCCCTACTGAGTAGCTTATACTCACCCCTGCACGGGCTTTGCCCGCACTACGTTGTGTTGGTTGCAGAAGACGGACAACGTTGACCTTAGCTGAGGCTTGCAGAGCGGGACGGTACCCGGAGGTGGACCACTGGGCGGGACGTGCTCGGAGCGGACAGCGGAACCCGTGGAGCAGTGGAGCTATTTGTACCCACCCTTCAGGTGGGATTTCCAGTGGACAGCTCGGTGTAGCGGCTTTTACTTTTCAGTTGCTGTTTTCCCTTTCGAGTTGTACTTTACTTTCAGTTTGGGTTTGTATACTGGCCCTTTTACTTTTCCGCACTTTCAGTTGTACTCTGCTTTTGCTTAGTGTTTACTTTCCGCTTTCTTACTCTGTGGTGTTTTTTTACTTTACAAAGGCAATGCCTTCCCTTTTTACCGGTAATTACGCCTTGGTGCTAGTCGCCAGCCCCTGGCCTATGGAAGGCGGGCTTGGGGTAGTCACGGCACGGACCCCGAGGGCGGGTCGTGACAAATTGGTATAAGAGGAGTTCGGTTCTACCGCGAACTCTGATCTTTTCTATGTGAAGAAATAATGTTTAGCGTATTGAGTGTGGTTATCAGTCCAGGGAGTCCAGTGTTGGTGCGGCGGCCGACGTATCCGTACACCAGGACCCTGACTTCTGATTTCCGACTTAATGCATGAAAACATTGATTGCGTGTGTGTTTCAAAGTTTTCTTTGTGATTACTTATATCAGCTCACCAGGTATACTGTTCTGACCGTGGCGCACCTGTTTCCTTTTCAGGATGGCCCCACGACGACAGCCAGCTAGGGTTCTGAGAGTCGAGTGTGACGACAGCCCACCGAGCGACGAGGCCTCGGTGCAGGGCCCTTTGTCAGCAGTGGCACCGGCGGTAGCTCTACCCGTCGAGCCACCGATACTTCCAGCACCAGCCGCTGATGATGCACGTCGCCTCAGCGCACTGAATGAGTTTCAGCGCCAGCGACCACCCAGGTTTCATGGGGAGACGGATCCCCAGGCAGCCGAGGACTGGCTGGAGGCAGTGGTATGTGTGTTTAGGCTAGTGAGGACACCAGCAGACCTCATGGTGATCCTCGCTGCGAGCCTACTACACGCAGAAACAGGACGATGGTGGAGATTGATGCTCCAGGTGCACGATGAGGCATCTCTACTTTGGACGGACTTTGAGAGCCTCTTCTGCTCAGAGTTCGTCCCAGCCACCCTTTGTGCGGTGCGTATCCAGGAGCTTCTTCAGCTGCGGCAGGGCAGCATGACGATCGCTCAGTACTCGGCGAGATTTACCGATCTCTCGCGCTACTCGACCGACATGGTACGGGACCCATTCTTCTGGGCCCAGACCTTCGAGCAGGGGTTGAGACACGAGATCAGGGCATCGCTGATCTCCCTCAACATACCGACTCAGACAGGAGTACTGGAGCGGGCCCTTCTGATCGAGAGCTTCCTTGCTGAGTCTACACCAGCGCAGCGACCCACCGTAGGGCGGCACGTGGCAGAGTCATCTGCAGCAGGCAGTCGACGGATGACTCAAGGGTCCAGGCAGACCAGACCTTCGGGCAGATGACCTCAGGACACTGGCTCAGCAGTGCAGAGCAAACAGCGCGGAGCCAGTCTTTCGAGAGGCAGACAGTGCTACTCGTGCGGCGGGCAGGGCCACATGGCTCGTGACTGCCCGACCCTCCGTGCCGAGGAGCAGCAGTCGGTTGAGGGACCACCGAGGCAGAGGCATAGGGTCGACTATGGAGGTCCGCAGGGAGGAGGCGGACGAGGCAGAGGAGCTGGCCGAACAGCAGGTGGTGGGCGACGCTTTGAGGCTCTGCCACCACCACCACTAGGAGGTCCACCCCGACCACAGGGAGCTGGCGGGCAGAGACAGGCACATCTCCAGGCAGCAGAGGCCTACGACCACGGCGCACCCGAGATGATTAGAGGTACTATCTGTGTCTACTCCACCCTTGTTGCAGTTCTTATAGACACAGGAGCGAGTCACTCTTTCATAGCCACTGCCATTGTTCGGAGCTCGGATATTCCGACACATCCGTTGGCTCGATCCTTACGGCTAGAGACTCCTATGGGAGCAGACTCGACGATTACGCACTGGTGCCGGCAGTGTGAGCTTACTCTAGGAGGCAAGAGCTTCGACTGGGATCTTCTTGTAGCAGCGTCGAGGCCTTACGACGTCATCTTGGGCATGGATTGGCTATCTACGGTCCATGTGCATATTGACTGTTTTAGGCGCAAGTTGCGATGTGTACGCACCGACGGGAGAAGGTTCACCTTCACCAGTGAGAAGGGAGCCTTAGCAGCATAGGATGGACTTCCGCGGAGGAGAGGACAGCCCATCACTCATCATTTGTCTAGCCTCATCCTTGGAGCAGTTGACGTGCGGAGTCCTGGTTTTCCTGCAGTGGTGGATCAGTTTGCGGACGTTTTTCCCGACGACGTTCCAGGGCTACCTCCTCGTAGAGAGGTAGACTTTTATATTTACTTGTACCCCGGGACAGCCCCGATATCCACTCCAGCATATCGGATGGCCCCCGCCGAGCTTCGAGACCTACGGGTACAGTTGGAGGACTTGCAGGGAAAGGGGTTCATCCGACCTAGTGTTTCACCCTGGGCTTCCCCGATATTGTTCGCCAAGAAGGCGGGCGGGAGCTTGCGAATTTGTGTTGACTATCTTCACCTGAACCAGGTGATAGTGAGGAACAAGTATCCACTACCGAGGATTGATGACCTCTTTGATTAGCTCAAGGGAGCACGGTGGTTCTCGAAGATAGACCTCAGGTCAGGCTATCATCAGCTCAGAGTCAGAGATGAGGATGTGCAGAAGACGGCCTTCAGATGTCGGTATGGCCACTATGAGTTCTTGGTTATGCCTTTCGGTGTAACCAATGCTCCACCAGTGTTCATGGCTCTCATGAACAGGATATTTCAGCCATACCTCGATCGGTTAGTCGTGGTTTTCATCGACGACATTCTGATTTACTCTACGACTGAGGAGGACCACGCCTATCACTTGCGAGTTGTACTAGACACACTCCGAGAGCACCAGCTTTATGGTAAGCTCTCGAAGTGCCAGTTCTAGATACGTGAGGTCCACTTCTTGGGTCACGTCATCTCTGAGGCAGGAGTTGCAGTGGATCCTGCGACGATTGAGGCTGTGTTAGCATGGGAGCCACCCAGGAGCGTGACTGAGGTTCGGAGTTTCTTGGGTCTAGCTAGATACTATCGGAGATTCGTACCAGACTTCTCTAGAGTTTCGGCACCACTCACAGCTTTGACGAAGAAGGGGAAACCCTTCGTGTGGTTAGACAGATGTCAACAGAGATTCTAGGAGCTGAGACAGAGATTGACTAGCGCACCTATCTTGAGGTTGCCTGAGGAGGGAGTAGGGTACGTAGTCTACTGCGATGCATCCGGGACCGGACTCGGATGTGTTCTGATGCAGGAGCCGGCAGTGATCACCTATAGATCACGTCAGTTGAGGCCGCATGAGCAAAACTACGCTACCCATGACCTGGAGTTAGCAGCAGTGGTCTTCGCTCTGAAAACATGGCGACACTATCTGATGGGCGAGCGTTTTACAGTCTTTTCCGATCATCAGAGTCTCAGGTATATCTTCTCGCAGAAGGACCTGAACCAGAGACAACGGCGATGGCTCGAGTTCCTCCAGGACTATGACTTTGAGATAGTCTATACTCCTGGGATGGGGAACGTAGTAGCCGATGCCCTTAGCAGGAGGACGGGCATTCAGCTACTTGAGGAGGCGACGGAGCAGCTAGCCTCTTTGCAGATATCCTTCGTGGATAGAGATGGAGCAGCCTTCCTTCAGTCTCTCACAGTCACTCCTCCACTACTGCAGCGAGTCAGGGAGGCATAGCGTGGGGACGCTGACTGTGAGACATGGCGTGCACAGATATCCTCGGGACAGGCACCTGATGGTTTCTCCCTTGGAGCAGATCACGACATCCTTTTCAGAGGACGTACCATGGTACCAGTCGCTTTGCGAGAGGAAGTGCTGAGAGAGTTTCACACTTCTCCTTTGGCGGTACATCCTGAAGTGGCAAAGATGTACCAGGACCTCAGACGACATCACTGGTGGCCGGGCATGAAGAAGGAAGTAGCAGAGTTCGTTTCTCGATGCCTCACCTTCCAGCAGGTGAAGGCAGAGCATCAGGTACCAGTAGGCTTGGTACAGCCCTTGGAGGTTCCGGAGTGGAAGTGGGACGGCATATCTATGGACTTCGTGACTGGACTTCCACGCACTTCCAAAGGTCACGACTCCATCTGGGTGATTGTTGACCGAATCCCCAAGTCGGCACACTTCTTACCCATTAGAGAGAAGGGATCAGTGGAGAGTTTGGGACGTCTCTACGTTTAGGAGATTGTGCGGCTCCACGGTGTGCCATCATCTATCGTCTCCGATCGAGATGCTCGCTTTACTTACCGGCTTTGGAAGGGGTTACAGGAGGCGTTCAGGATGCAGCTACGTCTGAGCACAGCCTTTCACCCACAGACGGATGGTCAGACAGAGAGGACCATTCAGACTCTCGAGGACATGCTCCGCGCATGTGTCCTCGACTTTGGTCATAGCTGGGAGGACCACCTACCCGTGGTGGAGTTTGCGTACAACAACAGCTACCACTCCACCATCGGAATGGCACCGTACGAGGCGTTGTACGGCCGACCTTGTAGATCTCCTTTGTGCTGGACAGACCTTGGGGAGTCAGCACTTGTGGGACCGGAGATGGTCCAGGCCACGACAGAGAAGGTCCAGGTCATCTAGGAGCGGATGAGGACAGATCAGAGCCGGCAAAAGTCATATGCTGACAGGAGGCAGAGGCCACTGGAGTTCGAGGATGGCAACCACGTCTTCTTGCGGGTCTCACCTCGACGTGGTATTCGGAGATTTGGCTGAGGCGGCAAGTTATCTTCGCGCTTCATCGGACCCTTCCAGGTCCTCAGCAGGGTTGGTGAGGTGGCTTATCGCCTGGCTCTGCCACCTCAGTTGCACCGGGTGCACGACGTCTTCCACGTATCTCAGCTGAGGAGATACGTGCACAACCCGACGCACATCATTGACCATGGGGAGCTTGACATTGACGATGGGGAGAATTTTACGGAGGTCCCGGTGGAGATAGAGGATCGACAGGAGCGGGTCCTACGTGGGCGATAGATTCCTCTTTTGCGCATCAGATGGCAGCACGGGAATCTCCAGGAGAGCACATGGGAGCGTGAGGATCACATGCGTGCTCAGTACCCTCATTTGTTTCCCTAGATTTGGATATATCTTTACGGGGACGTAAAGCCCTGAGGTGGGAGTAATGTAAAGACCCGTAAAATTCAAGGGAAATTTTTTCTTAATTTTCTTTGGAATTTTACAGGAGCGCGGTTTCAGACGGCACCTGATTCCGAGGCCAGGTGTGCCCGGAATCAATTTCCGAAGTTTGGCTCTGGTACGTTCAGTGAACGAACGAGCGGGAATTTCTAACTTTTGATCCGGTGCTAGGAATTGAAATCTGAGGACACCGATGAACTCGCAACGCCAATATTCGCTTAAGGAGACCTTTTCCGAGGTTGCGTTTATTTCGGGTTGAGAGTTAGTTTTTGGGAGTTTAGAATAAGTTAAATAAAAATTGTGGATTACAAATTTTTATTTAAACTTGTTGGTTAACTTCTCTCAAAGGACGTTAGGGGTGGGACCCACACCTACTTAACCTCCCTTGAGAGGATTAAGTGTGGTGGGGGCCACACGAACCCTAAACTTTTCATCTTCTCTCAAACTCCCTTAACCCCTCTTTAAATGACATGAAAAATTGTTATTTAATTTTGGAGTTATCCTTATTGAATTTCTAACCTTTGAAATTCATTTTGTTAAGTTTGTGAATAAAATAAGTCTCTATCTTATTTTATTTGGTTAGTATTGTTTAACCATCTTTAGAGCTTTTGAGAGCTTTTCCTTCTTCTTCAAACTTTGACGAAGAACGCTCAAGCTTTGACGAAGAACGCTCAAGCCTTGACGAAGAACGCTCAAGCTCCGACGAAGAACGCCGCTCCTCTTTTCTTCGTCTTCCGTGTCAACGAAAGGGAACGCCGCTTCCTCCTCGGACTTCCTTCGTCGGCATATGAAGATTCGCCAACGACGTACCTCTTCGGACGTACCTCTTCGTCATCGGATTTGACAAACGATTACCGCGACGCCCGACCTCCGCGACGTTGTCTTCCGCGGGACGTTGACAAATCTTCGAACCGATACCCAAGGTAGGGGTTGTTGTTAATTGTTTATTTATTTATCCTTGTTCGTGGTTCTAGCATGACTAACGTGAGGATTTTAAATATGTGTTATTGTTTAACGTGAGGGGGCCGGACCGCATGAACACGGCCGAACCCCCTCCTTCGTTCTTGAAGTTTTATATTGCGGATGAAACAAGGTGGAGTGGTGTCGTCGCACCACGTGGTTATTCGCCCGATTTTATTGCGCGGCGTCGTCGCGCCACGCCATGGAAGAATCATCAAGAACGTGACACCGTTGCGCCGCGTCGAAGGGAATCAAAAGCGCGGCAGAGGGGCGCGGTGCCGTCGCACCGTGCCGGACGACGAACACCGCGGCCGGTTCCAGGCCGCGGCGGGACGAGAAGAACGGCGGCCGGGCCGCCGGCGTCGGAAGCCGGAAAGGGGACCGGTATTCCAGTCCCGTTGAAGAAAAACCGGCCGGCAGATGGCCGGCCGGAAGGTCAAAGGCCGGGGGAATTTAATTCCCCCGGCCAGCTCTAAACCCCCCCCCCTTTTAATTGAGGGGGGCGGTTTCCTTGAGGGGGGGCAGGCGGCCCCCCGGTTCCTCCTCAAAGCGGGCCCCCAGGAGGGGGGCCGTTGATTGGCAAAAAGGCGCGTCTATGCATCGCCGCCAATTTGAAAAAGCGGGGGGCTTTGCCCCCCCCCCCCCCCCCCGAGCGCTGCCTCCGTGCGGCGCCAGGCCGCCGCGCTGCCGCACCGCCGGCCGGCCGGGTCGGGTTGACCCGGTTCGGGCCGACCCAGGGGGGGTTCGGGCCGGGTCGGCCCGGACCCGGACCCCCCATCTTCGAGACGGATTCGGTATTTTGGCCATAACTTGAGACACGAACCTCTGATTGACGAACCGTCTACGGAAACGCGATCCTTGGATCGAGACGGTCGTTTCGGTATACGCACTCAAAGTTTCGGAATACTTTGTGTTCGTCCGGGTTGGTTCGTTCACGAAACCAACCGGGCCTTCGGAGCGGAAACGCTCATATCTTGAGCTACGGACGTTCGATTGGCGTGCCGTCAGCTTTGTTGTGTTCCTCTTAGTGAGACGGTTCTTTTGGCATACTCCGTCCAAGGATTGGACGCAGGTGAAGTACGGTGGGGTTGGTTTTGCCTTAAAAACCAACCGGGCCCCGGGGACGAAAATGCCAATAACTCTCAGACCGGGCGTCCGATCGATGCGCCGTCTGTTGCGTTGAGTTCCTGTTGACGATATGGAACTTTTGGATACATCAACTCTGGACTTTGTGACAGTTGATGTATCAGCCTCTCGGCTCGTGGAGCGGACCCTCCGAACGAGCTTTCTGTGTGCGGGAACCCTAGTGCTGGCTGCGACTGTTACTATGACTACTACTGCTACTACTGCTACTGTGACTGCGACGATGACAGTACAGAGATCCTGTGTGGATTCGACGATGATGACTTCAGCACTCAGCGATCCTACGTGGATCAGTGCTACAGGTCCTGTGTGGGCCCGATCCTGTGTGGGTCCAATCCTGTGTGGGTCTTTGCGCTCAGCGGTCCTGTGTGAACCAGCGCCTACAGGTCCTACGTGGGCCCGATCCTGTGTGGGTCTTTTGCGGGGGTTAGTTACCTATCGATCCTTCGTGGTTCCGACGACTTAGATGGATCAGAGATCATCTTTATCGTCTTTCGAAGAAGTACACCTGTGTGAGCTGAATCCTGTTGCTTTCCTGTATGGATTGTGTTGTGCTATCCTGTGTGGATTACGTTTTTCTTTCCTGTGTGGAATACGTTTACTTTCCTGTGTGGACTGAGTTGTACTTGGGCTCGGAGGTTGGAGCGTATTTGAAATTGATGACTTAGTTATATGTATGGGCATATACCTAAGCAGTGTCGGTTGTTACTTCGTGATTGTTCCTTTCTTCGTGGTTTATCCTTTGTGGATTTGAGAGACCTTCAGGGGTCTCGGGGTCCCTACTGAGTAGCTTATACTCACCCCTGCACGGGCTTTGCCCGCACTACGTTGTGTTGGTTGCAGACGACAGACAACGTTGACCTTAGCTGAGGCTTGCAGAGCGGGACGGTACCTGGAGGTGGACCACTGGGCGGGACGTGCTCGGAGCGGACGGCGGAACCCGTGGAGCAGTGGAGCTATCTGTACCCACCCTTCAGGTGGGATTTCCAGTGGACAGCTCGGTGTAGCGGCTTTTACTTTTCAGTTGCTGTTTTCCCTTTCGAGTTGTACTTTACTTTCAGTTTGGGTTTGTATACTGGCCCTTTTACTTTTCCGCACTTTCAGTTGTACTCTGCTTTTTCTTAGTGTTTACTTTCCGCTTTCTTACTCTGTGGTGTTTGTTTACTTTACAAAGGCAATGCCTTCCCTTTTTACCGGGATTTACGCCTTGGTGCTAGTCGCCAGCCCCTGGCCTATGGAAGGCGGGCTTGGGGTAGTCACGGCACGGACCCCGAGGGCGGGTCGTGACATCTCCCTCCAGATCCAGCCCCTCACCATGACCTATCCCCTAGAGTCCCTTTCCCAGAATGAAGAAACTAGGTATGCTTGATTAATGAATTATAGGTCCCTATTTGTTTCTGCAGTGCCCTGGATCATATATTGCAATATTTTACGAAATGTATGATACCTCAACAGGATTATCTCATTGATCTACCCATTTACCTCTCCAATGACCAGTTTCATAGACATACTCTCCTATAATGCACTATGTCCAAGGATTGGCTCCTAAACCCCATTGAAAACAATATAGTCTTGTTTGACCCTTCCCAGGAAGAGGTGTCATGTGTTTTGGCATGGTCAGACAATAAATATGTGGGGGATGAAAAAATGACAATAGCCATGGGTATCAGAAATATGATGAATGGATGTCTCACAAGGTAGTGGATCAGGCTTATAGTTTCTTCTACGCCCTTCTATGACATATTACGCCATAAAAATCTGTCACTCCTCCTCTAGATGACAATAATGAATCCATATCATGATCATATATGTCAGGAAGGTGCATAGAAAGGAAATTTGATGGACTGAAAATCCACCCACTGGTGCAAAATCTATCTCATACATATGGTGACTTCATTCCAGCAGAGATGGAAATCATCCCCACGGTCTACCCAATAAAAAAATATTCTTCAAATGATGATCATCAGTATGCCTCATTGAATATTGTCGGGTTGGTGGAACATTACATGGTTCCTGATGATGAGGAGCATCTGGAAGATCCTCTTAATTACTACAATCTATTCCATCGTCGAACGATGCCCTAAATACAATGATCATCAGAATGCACCAGCGAGTCCCTATAGCCAATCCATGAATGATACCACGAAAATATTGTAGGTTCAATGAAGTGCTCAGCATGTACAATCCTCTCATCCTGCCTCATCAGAATTGTGGGTGACACCATTGATACTCCATGATCATGTAGATTTGTCGTAACCACATTATGATTTACCGAATTTAGCTGTGGCTAGACAATACTCATCCATCAGTCAGTTGAAGGTCATTTTTCATGGTTCAATTAATGATCAATGGTATATTATCAGTACTAGATAGAAACCAATTAATCAACTATAAATATTTATCACACCATCTTTCACATATAAAATCTATCCACCTACCACATAGAAATCCCTTATCGGCAGAAATGTGTACTTGACATGAAAATATGATGTGCTTAACTACATTTCCAAAATTCCAATAATTATTTTGATCCTAAAGGATCAAAACTCTATAGAGATATGAATGAATCCCTTATAGAGTCCTTGAAAATCCCACTCTAGTTAAAAATAGAGGTAGTGGACCCATATTCATTACATGATACAGATATTGAGCATGAAGAGTTACAAGAAATTATTTTATTATTAGTAGAAGATGAAGGTTCTACCAAATAGGGTAAAATTATCCAGTTATAAAAAACAAGCAAGTTTAATGGTGTGTAGGTCCATCATTGTCTTGTGGAAACATGTTTTAGGATAATTCTCATCCTAACCTAGATGCTCCACAAGATTGTGTTTTCTAAAGCAGATATGAATCCCTTTGACCTGAAAATTTTGGGTTATGACCAGACTGAGTAGATTCCATGAGGTAAAATCCATATGAAGCCCCATTTTTAGTGGCATAATCTTCATTACTTAATTCATGGTCTCGTAATTGGACACCACCTAAAATGCACCGATTGGTTGACCTTGTCTCCATCTCCAAGAACTATTTCCTTCCACATATCATCAATGCCTCAAATAATCCCTCAATGGTGTAGTGGGAATGCTCCAAGGCAGTGATTCAGCATTTTTCACTTGTAATGATATTTATTTAGACAATAAAAACTACCATATAGAATAAAAGAGGTTAAAAATGAATGAGGTCAAGTAAACTTTCATTTCCACCGACCCATGGGTATATTTGGTTGATATAAACATCATCTCGTTAAATTAATTGGTGGCCATAACCCCTGACATGGGTCACAATGCTTTTCTACGGAAGGAGTGAGAAGTGTGTTCCTATATACAAGGACCCAAAAAGGGTCATTTCATACTACTAAATGAATTATTATCAAGTCATACAAGATCCCCTTACCCCGATAATATTTCAGGATTTTTTCCCTATTGATACAATAATATGCTATTCTTGATAGTTTTGTTGGTCTAGGATGATCAGACTCAATCCAACACATCAAAACATATTTTATATTATCATATGTGTCCCCCTAGGTTGAAGTTCATATGGAATCAGATCAACAGCTTTTCTCACCATGATATCTTCCATGAAAGAGTCTCTTGATGAAGACTCCACTACAACTTATGTCGGCACGAGAATTTTCTCATGGTCAACCGATTTAGAACAGTTTCCTACTTCCATAAATCCTCTCACCTAGTATGATGAAGTGGATTGGGAATATTACCATCAAAAATTTGTATAAGGTGACTCTACCATCGTTGATGAGTTGGTAAAGGTGAATATCTATACATTTATAGATTTTACAATGACACTGATCAATGCATCTATGCCTGTAGAAGAGAAAAAAATATAAGTGGATATACTAATGTACCATTAGGATTTATTTCTATGTAGTTGTGATGAAATTCCAGGACTAGATCTCCACGTCACTATCCACCACCTCGGTCTCTCGAAAAGTCATCACTGGTTCAAATAGCCTCCATAAAAATGAACCCATCTCATGATACCATGGTCAAGGAAGTAATTGATAAGCTCAGAAAAGAAAACATTTTCAAGGAATTCAAGTACCCCAAATGGATAACTGACATATTCTGGAAGATGAAAATACATATCATAGTTTTCATTTACCTCCTTGATGTTTTCCTTCACTATATGATGGATGATTTTTCCCATCCATTGAACCACCAATTAATTGACAATACCTCTAGATTCCAAGACCTATCCATCATGGATGGGTATTACACATATAATCAAATCCAAATTCCCCCCTGAGGATGAGGAATCCACAACCTTCCTTGAACCACAAGGTACCATTCATTATCAGGTAATGCCTTTTGTTCTGAAGGATTCAAGGTTTAACTATGAGAATTCCATGCACCACATAATCAATCCAACCATTGGGATGTAGGTGGAAATATATCCGGATTATTTGGTGATCAAATACCACATATGGCAGGGTCATCTCAAATATATTGATAAAGTGTTCTTCATCCACTGCTCATACCATTTGAAGATAAACAACATGATGTGTGCCTTTTGTGTCACCTCATGAATGTTTCTCGGGATTTATGTCCAATATAGATGCATTGAGATAGATCCATAAAAGATCAAGGTTATCAAACAGATAACTCCTTCATGAAACCATTAATAGATCTAAGGCTTTTAAGGCCACATAGCCAACATACTCAAATTCATTACGAACATGGATTTAAAGTGTAATTCCTTCTATGGACTCATGAATAATGTTCTTGTCTACCAATGGGATTATGAAAGTCAATTCTCCTTGGAAGAGATCAAGCAGTTCCAACTATGACCTCAATTTCTGATGCCACAAATTCTTGGAAAGCAATTGTTCTTCTATGTGATCACCATGGAATGATCCCTCAATTCCATTCTCAAAAAAAGGATAACTATTGGGCACAAAATAGTTTATATTATATCTGTCACATACATCTTACAATGGAGACTACATATTCCTCTTTAGTGAAGAGTTCTCTAATGTCAGTTTTTGTAGTCCACGAGTTGTGGCACAATCAACATAATCACAATATACAAATGTTATCATGTGTGGATCTGCTAATGTATATTCTGAGCAGCCCTATGTTGATAGGTAATCTGGCTCTGTGGGTATTCATCCTTCAGTAGTTTGAAATTAGGTTTTTCCCATACAAAAAATCCAATGGTCTTCTATTTGGAAGACATCGTTTCCACACATATACCTCTCATAGGTCAGTCTATGTATCATGACATTCCAGATGAGGCCATTCTATTTGTGGATCAATACATTATGTGTTGGTATATATACTTCTACATCACATCCCAATGTTCAATCGGTAGAGGGCTATATGTCCCCGGACTCAATAGGGTAGGCCTTGGTGTCGTCATCATCAAGCCTACATAGTCTATTTCTTCCTAATCATTATTGTAATTAGAAGGCTACATCAACTATGAGGAATAGTTTAATGATCTAATTATTGGACTATTGTTTGAAATAAATGTTGATGTTCCACACATACACGTGAATGGGAGTTTGATTTGGTTATCATGTATATCAATGGTATCTATGTCGTCAGGAATATAGAACATTTCCCCCTTTTAGAGTACACTGTCTAGCTGGTTGACCAGTTCCCTTCTCTACTGAAGGTTACACTTGTTCCTCAGTCATAGAATTATTGATATGATGCTGATGTAATTAATATTTTTATGACTTATTATATTCCCCCATTACTGATTTTATATGAAATGTGCATAATTTGTGTGAATATTAATGTTTTAATATTAAGTATAATTTTTGAGCATTTTTAGAAGTAGTCCAATTGAGTCAGTTTAATGTATTAATAATAAATGTCACTATATTGATCCAAATTGTGTGGTTATTGTTTTTTTGGATTTCACGTTCAAAATAAAACATTTCATTAGAAGGTACCATGAGCCAATTTTTCCATTTGAAGGGTCATATGGTCCTCACAAACAAGACCAAAGAATCTATGAACAAGATGGACCAACCTTGAAGATTGATTTACTGGGCTCAATCCAGAAGTCCAAAAACATTTACTCTCCACTGTAATTCGGAGGACACATCATGTAATATTGGATAAAAATTTCAAGGCCCAAACCAAGTACAAGGGTCCCAAATGAAGTTTTGAAGTATAGCCCAGCATTCTGGACGAGAATTAAAATCGGTATAGTATGCATGCCATATCTCATGATGTAAGCATCAAATCGAGCTGATATTATGCAGTGTGAAATAGGGGATATAGGCGGCCAATGTTGTTGAAAAACCCATTCAGATTTAAAGGCATCTTCATATTCAAAAACCCTTTCACATTCTGGACTTCAAAAAGACTGGATTGAAATGGACAGTTTTACTTTGTTTAATCAACCAGCTATAACTTTTTATCCTTATGTCCAAATGACTCCATATTTTGATATTAGTCGGCCAACTATATTATATATAACTTTGAAGAAGGCGATATTTCGATATTCGGCTGTCATGATGTCCATATCTGCGAGCCAAGTGGAGGGGTATTGCCGGAATGTAAATAGTTCACTCCTTCGGCTATAAATACTCTCCCCTTCTCTCCTTGAGAGGGGTTGGTATTTCAGAAGAGAGAAGAACATTTTGTCACGACCAAGGCCTTGCCAAAGGCTTTGGAGGATCTGTCATACTCACGTTTTCACTACTCTTATCTTGTCCCTTTATTTTTCTTCTATTTATAACTCATCACCATAATCATTATAACCAGATTAGTAAGCATCTTAATGGCTGGGTAAATATTTAATTGGGGTGAGTTATAATTTATGTATGTTAAGTGATTGAGAGATTTTTCTCGACAAATGTTCTTTAAATTAATATTGTGTATTTTGAACTTTATATGTCCTGGATTAATGACATGTTTTGTTTAATATGTGGATTCCATGGATTATTGGAACCACAAATACACTACCATAAACAAGTAATGGTAATGATTAGAAACCTATGTTATGTTACATCTTGGATTAAAGCTTTAACACTTGGGAATTCTGATCAAAATCATCTTGTGACATGGGTGTTAATTTAATGCAATTTAAATCAATGCTCAAGGATATCACAAGCTTAACTACCTAATGATGAACTCCCACCAATCTTTATCAATTTGTTAAATCAAACATCATACATAAATTATTTCATAAGCTCTGCAAAAAACCCCCTAATCAAAATAAAATTAACTAAAAACAAATGACTATTACAAAGTATCATCACTGAGGATTCGACCCGAGTGCTGCCATAGACATTAGCAGAGCACCAGAACCTTGACTAGTCGATAGGTGACAATCGGTCGTGCGTTTCAAATGGCTCCATTGCCGGGGATGGTGATTTAAGTAGTCATTAGTTTCTAGTTATTTTCAAAAAACCCAACAAAAAAAATTTTAAAAAAAATTGAAAAAACTCACAATGAAAAACCTGCCTTCTCATAAAAATCATAAACTAAAAAAAATACAAAGAAAAACCTGTCTTCCCCTTTCTTCCAAAATCTCTCTGAATACCCCGTAGTATTCCAATCAATCCTTCGGATTTGTTTGACCCTGAAATTGAGCGAACACTTCACCAACTTAGGATGAACATCAGAGATACTCAAATAATTCAAGAACCAGTCCTCATCCATCCAGTTGAAATTGAAATGGCCAATCCTAGGGAACAAACCCTTAAAGAACTCATTGCCCCTGATATAAATTACCAACCCCTTGGTATTCAATATCCAAACATAGAGACTGAATTCGAACTGAAATTGTGTTTGATTCATCTTCTCCCTCATTTCCACGGGCTAGCCGGTGAGGATCCACATCTTCACCTTAAAGAGTTCCAAGTAGTATGCTCTACCATGAAGCCTCAAGGTGTTTCTGAAAACAAATCAAACTCTAAGCATTCCATTTTTCCCTAGCTGACACTGCTATGTCATGACTCTACTACCTACCTCCTGGTTCCATAACTACATGGAATGACATGAAGAAACTATTCTTAGAGAAATTCTTTCCTGCTTCTCGTACTACTTCTATCCGAAAGAAAATAATTTGTATTCGTCAGTTCCCAAGTGAATCACTCCATGAGTACTAGGAGAGGTTCAAAAAGCATGTGGCAACCTGCCCACATCATCAAATCCCTGACCAACTCTTGATCCAATACTTCTATGAGGGGTTATTGGCTATGGAGAGAACTCTCATTGATGCCGCAAGTGGTGGGGCTCTGGTTGATAACACTCCTACAGCTGCAGGAGATCTCATAAGTAACATGGCTGCAAACACACAACAATTCCATACTCTAGAACATGATCAAGTCAAACAAGCCCAAGATAATCAATCAATTTAGCCGAACAAAATGACCGAGTGGATGAGTGAACTTACAGGTCTTGTGCGACAACTAGATGTGGCTACCAAATACCCTACCTCATCTTCTCTGCAATCAATGTTTCCTAGACCAATCAAAAAATGTGGAATCTGTAACTCTCCATCCCCTCCAAATGACACGTGTCCACAACATCAAGAGGATCAATCTGATTCATCTAGACCAATGGAGCTCAATGCAGCATATGCTCAGCGGAACACCAATCCTCAACTATCAGGTCAGTTTGTTAGAAACTTCAACCAACCTCACTCTGAGCCCTTCTCCTCTAACTTTAACCAAGTATTGAGGTATGGTAACCCCATGTCTCACCCCCCTCAATTCCCTCCTCAAAACCCAAACCAATTCCAATATGGTCAAGGTGGTGGTAACTTCCATCAACCATATCCTTTTGTTCCTCAACCTCAAAGGAACAATCCTCCTCCTGGATTCTATTATCCTAGGAAGCCTTCCAAATTCCAAAACCAATATCATCGATTTCCCAGGAACCAAAATCAAGGTAATCCCAATCCGGGACAAGCCTCTTCTTCCAAGCAACCATGGGAAAGTGCTTTATAAGATCTTGCCTCTTTCACCCGTTCTAGCCTTAAAAACATTGAAACCCAAATTTGTCAACTTTCATCCCACCTGATCCAGCAAAAATAATCAAATTCTTCCCAATTCCTAGCTCAACCATTAACCAACCCCAAGGGTAATGAAAGTGCAATTTCACATAGATCGGGAAATCACATTTCTATGCCTCAAGATAAGTCCTTTAGCCCTCCTTTGAATGTTGACCTAGAAAATAAACGGAAAATGAAACTCGAAAAGGAACCTGAAACCATTCCCTCACCTACTTCAATTAAACTTAGGAACCCAATTCCTTTTCCTCAATCCATTTCTAAAATAAGGATGTCCTTTGAACCTGATCCTGAAATGCTCGACATGTTTAGACGTGTTGAAGTCAACATTCCCCTCTTAGATGCCATAAAACAAATTCTTATGCATGCCAAGATTCTCAAGAGTTGTGTAACCATAAGAGGAAACTTAGGACCATTGAAAATGTTTCCACCCAGCAGTCCACCCCCATTAAGTGCAACGATAGAGGTACCTTTACGGTTCCATGCCAAATTGGAAGTTTCAACATTGATGATGTAGTCATAGACCTAGGATCCTCAATTAATGTCATGCCAAAATCCATATTATCCAACCTTGGTCTAGGTCCTTTACACCCAATGAGTGTTGTCATTCAGTTAGCCAATCGAAGCACAACTATTCCTGAGGGAATAATTGAGGATGTCCTTGTCCAAGTTAATGATCTTTTCTTCCCGGCTGATTTTTATGTCCTTAACATGGAAGGTGAGACGATCTCTTCTCGATCTCCCCTAACTCTAGGAAGACCATTCCTCATGACAGCGAGAACCAAGATTGATTTCCATTCAGGCATCCTATCCATGGAATTCGGTGACCAACTGGTCAAGTTCAATATTTTCCAAGCCATGCGATACCCATCTGAAAATCACTATACATTCTCAATCCATGCTTTTGAGAACACTTATAAGAGTCAATTGAACCCCATTCCATCATGTTCATCCTGTTCTGAAGAGATAGGATCTTGTGAAATCTGCACTAGGATTAACCAATTCATAAATGGTGAAGTTGATGTGGACATTTCATTCATAGACTCCCTCAATTTAGAGGATCTCGAAAACTCCATTGAATCCCATCTCAACTCTGATCAAAACTGCTCCACCTTGGAAAGTATTGGGAAAAATGAATCTAAAGCAACAGAAGTCCCATCCTCCATTTATGAGTTTCCTAACCCAAAAATTAATGATGTGACTAATCTGAAACCCCTTCCTACACACCTGAAATATGCATTCCTTTTCCACGATCACTCTTATCCTGTCATTATATCTTCTTCACTTACCGAAACTGAGGAGTTCAAACTTGTTCAAGTGTTATAGTAAAACAAAAAATCCTTAGGGTGGACCCTAGATGACATACCAAGAATCAACCCTGCCCTTTGCATGAATCACATCCATCTTGGGGAATCATCCAAACCAATTAGACAACCACAAAGAAGACTCAATCTACTCATCTTTGAGGTAGTTAGGGAAGAGATCACCAAGCTTCTTCAAGATGGTATTATATACCCAATTTCTGATAGTGAATGGGTTAGTCCAATTCAAGTTGCACCTAAGAAGGGTGGGATAACTGTTGTAACAAATGAACATGGAGAGGTAGTCACAACTCGAGTGAAGAAAAAATGGCATGTGTGCATTGACTATAGGAAATTGAATGTTGAAACCCAACAAGATCATTATCCTCTTCCATTCCTTGATCAAATTCTAGAATGATTGGCCGGAAAGTCCCTCTATTTCTTTCTTGATGGATACACCGTCTATTTTCAAATCCCAATCGCACCTCAAGATCAATAAAAGACTACTTTCACATTCCCCTTTGGAACATATGCATATAGAGGAATTTCTTTTGGACTTTGCAATGCTCCTGCAACATTCCGAAGGTGTATGATGAGTATCTTTTCAGAATTCATTGAACACTGCGTGGATGTCTTCATGGATGACTTCACTATTTATGGTGAGTCATTTGAGGCATGCTTGCATCCACTCTCTCTAGTCCTTCAAAAGTGTGTCCACTGTAACCTTGTGTTAAATTTTGAAAAATGTCACTTCATGGTTGCAAATGGGATTTTCCCAGGGCACGTAGTTTCAAAAGATGGTATTGAAGTTGATCCAGCCAAAAATGAATTGATCCAATCACTAACTGAACCCAATTCTGTTTGAGACATGAGTTCATTCCTCGTCCATGCTGGTTTCTATTAGAGATTCATCCACAACATCAGTAAAATTTCCCTCCCGCTCACTCTTTTGCTCCAAAATGATGTCACATTCTATTTAAATGAGGTTTAAAAGAGGGACTTTGTTGAAATCAAAACTTCTCTAACATATGCCCCAATAATCCAACCCCTAGATTGGTCATTACCCTTTGTGTTGATGTGCGAAGCTTCTGATAGAGCTGTTGGGGCTATTCTTGGTCAAAGAAGAGAAAGAATTCCTCACGTCATCTATTATGCCTCAAAAACATTGGATGAAACTCAATCCTACAACACTGTCACTGAAAAGGAACTTCAAGCAGTGGTTTTTGCCTTAGATAAATTCTGGTCCTATCTCTTAGGTGCCAAAATCATCATCTTCACAGACAATTCTGCTATAAAGTTCCTACTCAAGAAAAGTGATTCCAAACCGAGGCTAATAAGATGGATCCTAATGCTCCAAGAGTTTCACCTTGAAATAAAAGATAGACCCGGAAATGAAAACCCTGTGGCTGATCACTTGAGTAGAATTTCTAATTATTTTCATTCAGAAATCATTGATCATGAATTCCCCATTGAGAACCTTTCGTCTCTCACTCCAAAGTTACCACATTATGCCCCAATTGTAAATTATTTAGTTTCTGGTGTTTTTCCTAAAAAGTCTCCAAAAGAACAAAAAATGAAGTTGAAAAGTGATTCAAAATACTATTTTGGGAAGAAAATAAACTTTTGGAAACTGGGGCTGACATGGTAATTAGGAGATGTGTTGAAGAAAATCAGCATTCTTCCATCATAGAATTTTGTCACTCACTTCCCGGAGGTGGAAACTTTGGACCACAAAGGACCTCCCGAAAGGTCATAGACTATGGATTCTTTTGGCCTTCACTCTTCAAGGACTCACATGATTTCTTTCAATCACTTCCCACTTACCAATAGTTCGGCACAATCTACAAAAGAAATGAAATGCTCCAAAAGCCCTTAAAATTTTGTGAAATCTTCGATGTTTGGGGAATCAATTTCATGGGACCATTTCCCCCTTCCAATGGATTCTCATACATTCTTCTTGGGTTCGATTATTCTTCGAGGTGTGTTGAGGCCAAACAGACTAGGAACGATGATGCTCATACTGTTAGTGAGTTCCTAAAGACCTACATCTTCCAAATATTTGGCACACCATGTGCCTTGATCAGTGACTTAGGAACCCATTTTTGTAATAGAACCATGGAAGATCTTCTGAAAAAGAATGGGGTTGTACATAAAACATCAACTGCATATCACCCCCAAACAAATGGCATGGCTTAACTCTCTAATAGAGAAGTGAAAAGGGTACTTGAGAGAATTGTTAAGCCCACCAAAAAAGACTGGCCCGAGAAACATGGTGAAGCCCTTTGGGATTATCAAACTTCCTATAAAACACCCATTGGGATGTCTCATTTTAGGATAGTTTTTGGTAAAGTGTGTCACTTACCAGTTGAAATCCAACATAAGTCTTTTTGGGCTTTGAAAACCTGTAATTTTGATTGTGAAAAATATGGTGAAGAAATATTGTTGCAATTTTTTGAACTGGAGGAGCTTCAACTTGAATCCTAGGAGAATTCCAATCTGTACAAACAGACGGCTAAGGTACACCATGACAGACACATCCTAAGAAACTTATTTCATGATGGTGAAAAGGTAATGCTCTTCAATTCTCTATTCCGACTTCACCCAGGTAAGCTTAATTCTCGTTGGGAAGGTCCTTTTGTTATTACTAATGTTTACCCATTTGGTGCAGTGCAAGTCCAAGACCCCTCTTCCAAAAGGACATTCACAGTTAATGGACATCTGTTAAAGCATCACTATGAGAGGACACATAATCCTGGATCATCATCTTCTTCCATTGGATACCCAACTTCTCCAGTCAACCCACCACCGAATGGAGACGACGACCCACCAAATCTAAACAAGGGGGCACCTCTTTCCCTTTAACTATCTCTCTATCTCTTCCTCTCACTACCAATTTCTTCTTCTTCTTCATCTCTCTTTCATTTTTTTACCACTTTCTTCATAGAACACTGTTTTTTCTTTATTGTGTGGGTGTGTATTTTAAAAAAACCATAAAAACTAAAAAAAACCAAAAAAACACAATCACTTAAAAAAATACAAAAAACGTGTCATGCTTACTCACCATCGTGTTTAGAAATTTTGTCCAACCATTTTGGGGATTTAACAGACATGTTTTCTTCTCAAAAATTTTGTATTTTCATTATGACTTTGGATAAAGAATTTTGTGTCCAAACCAACACATTTTGAATGCTCAATTTTGTATTTGGAAAATGATTTTCCCCAACCGTGAGAACAAAAATTTTCTTTCATGCCAATGCCACCTATGGCCTTCTTTTCAAAATGTGTGTTTTCACCCCCATTTGTGAGACTTGATTTTGTGGACCTTCGAGAGGAATTTCCTACCTTAGTGTGTATTAATATGATAGAGGTATTTCCTGAACCACATGAGAATCACAATAGCCAAATATCCTCACATTTCCCTTACATTAATCATCCTTTTGAAAGCCCATTCAAGCCTAGGAAAACCTTTTCTTTGATATCCACATTACAAGCCCAATACCTTATCCCACCCAATATCAACATGGATTTTCATTGTATAAGTTTTTTAAATTTACGTGTGGGGGGGGGGTGGATTTCATTTTTGGGTAACATTTCCTTAATTTCTGGTCTGTTATCGTATGCCTGAGGGCAAGAAAACATTTTTGTGTGTGGGGGGGGAGGTTTTCATTCAGTGGTATTTGGGAATGTATTGTACAAATGATATTGAAAAGTCTTAAAAAATTTAAAAAAAAAATCAAAATAAAAATACAATAAAAAATGAAAAAATGGGTTGTGTCTTGGGTAGGTCAAAATTAACTCTTCATAAACCTATTATCTTGTTATAACTATTACAATTAGTTTCGTGAGGAGATCAATCTTGGGTTGGTTTATGAGTGTGAGATCTTTTACAAGTTCATCTTTCGAAAAAACAAAGAGAAAAAAGGAAAACAAAAGAACACTTGCATTATATTCTTATTGGGAGAAGTTCTGTGTTTTGTAAATATTTCATCTTCTCAGTACCTTCATATTCTCTTCCTCTATTGTGTCTTTCTTCACACAATCATTCCCTTGAAAATATGTGTTTTCATTTTCTTCCATGTTTTATTTCAAAAAAATGTGCATTACTTTTTCTATGTTGGTATTTTAACCCTCTTCTTATCTCTTTTGGACATTATATTCCTACCGTCCCCTAGCCCAAAAAAAACCCTTAAAAATACCTCTTGATTCTTGTGCACTTTGGATAGGTATTGTAGCTGAGAGCCCTTTTCAAACTCTATGATTTTCACTTTTGGTTGGTGAAAGAGTGAACCTCCATAAATATATTTTATCATCTTGAGAGGTGTGATTTTTGAGTGTCCAAATTTTCCATTTCTAAATTTGAGCATGAAAAAATGAATTAGTTTTGGAACATTGTTTCTGTAACAAATTGTGGTGTAATTCAAAATGGATGAGTGAAATAGTCTAAACCTCCCCTGATTGGAGAAAACAAAATTTTAAAATCTTTTGGTGAGTAAAAATGATTTTTTCATGTTTTTATATTTGTTGCAGATGAGGACATGCACAAAACTATGTTTGGGGAGTTAATGTTATTAATATTTTCATGACTTATTATATTCCCTCTTTACTGATTTTATATGAAATGTGCATAATTTGTGTGAAATATTAATGGTTTAATATTAAGTATAATTTTTGAGCATTTTTAGAAGTACTCCAATTGATTCAGTTTAATTGTTTAATAAAAACTATCACTATACTTATCCAAATTGTGTGTTTAGAGTTTTGTAGGATTATACATTCAATATAAAACATTTCATTAGAAGGTACCATGAGACAATTCTGCCATTTTAAGGGTCATATGGTCCTCACAAACAAGACCTAAGAATCTGTGAACAAACTGGACCAGCATTGAAGATTGATTTACTGGGCTCAATCCAGAAGTCCAAAAACATTAACTCTACACCTTAATTCTGGGGACAGCACATGTCATCGTGGATAAAAATTTCAATGACCAAATCCAAGTACAAGGGGCCCAAATGAAGCATTCAATTCCAGCCCACCATTCTGGACGAGAATTAAAATCAGTATAGTATGCATGCCATATCTCATGATGTAAGAATCAAATAGAGATGAGATGTTTCAATGGGAAATAGGAGATATATGTGGCCGACTTTTTTGAAGAACCCATTCGGATTTGAAGCCATATTCATATTCAAAAACCCTATCAAAATTTGGACTTCAAAAAGACTGGATTGAAATGCACATTTTTTACTTTGTTTAATCAACTAGCCATAACGATTGATTCTTAAGTCCAAATGACTTCGTATTTTTATATTAGTAGGAAAACGTTATTATCGACAACTTTGAAGAAGAAGATTTCTCGAGATTCTGCTGTCATGATGTCCATATCTTCGAGCCGAGTGGAGAGGTATTATTGGAATGCAAACAGTCCACTCCTTGTGCTATAAATACTCTCCCCTTATCTCCTTGAGAGGGGTTGGCATTTCAGAAGATATTAGAACATATATGCACGACCAAGGAGTTTCCAAAGGCTTTAGAGGATCTTCCATACTCATGTTTTCACTTGAGAGACTTTTCCTCCTCTCTTTGTTTTCACTTAATTTTGTGTTCTTCATTTTTGTAATTTTGTAAGTCTCTTTCTTTGTAATTATGTTTTAATGAAAGTTAATTATTCAATATCGCTTATTCTCATCCACCTTCTGTAGTTTAATATTTATTCTCTTAAAATAGTTTAAATTCAGTTGAATCCCCTTCCCTTTTCTGCTTTCTCATTCAATCGAAAATCCATTTTTAATTTTCTTCATCGTTTGTGGTTGTGTTCGGCGCACTACTTATATGTTGTCCCTTTCTTTTTATTCTCTTTATAATTCATCACCATAATAATTATAACCATATTAGTAATCATTTTGATGGCTGATTAAATCATTAATTTGGGTGAGTTATAATTTAGGTATGTTATGTGATTGAGAACTGTTGCTCGACAAATGTTCTTTAAATTAATATTTTGTACGTTGAACATTATATGTCATGGATTAATTACATGTTTTGTTTAATATGTGGATTCCATGGATTATTGGAACCACAAATACACTACCATAATCAATTAATGGTAATGATTAGAAACCTAAGTTAAGTTACGGCTTGGATTAAATCTATAACACTTGGGAATTCCGATCAAAATCATCTTGTGACATGGGTGTTAATTTAATGCAATATAAAGAAAAGCTTAAAGATATCACAAGCTTAACATCTTAATGATGAACTCACCCCAATATTTATCAATTTGTTAAATCAAACATCATACAAAAATTATTTCATAATCTCAGCCACAAACCCCTCAATCAGAATACAATTAACTAAAAACAAATGACTATTACAAAGTATCATCGCCGATGATTCGACCCGAGTGCTAATATACACATTAGCAGAGAACTGGAACCTTGACCGGTCGATAGGAGACAATCATCCATGCATTTCAGATGCCTTGGATAGATTTTACACTTAGCTTGCAGAGTCTATCCATGATTTTCAAATTATCCATGTGGTCCATCTAATTTTCATCGCTCCTGTCAGTTCAAACAATGGTGATACCCAGTTGGTAAGTCACCTTACCTCCAATGCATCTCTACTATGACCTCTATGTTATTATATTATAGATGATGATACCCTTGGTTGGACCACTTATTTTATTGAGTACATCCATAATTGAAATATCCTGATAGATAGATCCGAACGTGAAGTAATTAGTCTACATGCAGTACAGTTTACTCCCTAGAGTGTTCCAAGAATTGAGAAGATCCTCTAAAAACATTGGTTTAATGAATTTATCATATGCTGCATTCATGGAGAATGAATTCCTCATGTAATGAAGGAAGTACATAACGGCTCCTGCGGAGCTCATTTGGAAGGGTTGAAACTCGATGACAAAATTTGATGACTGGGATATTTCTACAGCACCATAGTCTGTGACAGTATTGAGTTTACCAAGAGGTGTCACACATTACATATACATTTCAATTTTTTTTCATCGATACTAGAACCCCTCTATAATACCATCAAATCAAGGCCCTTTTTCGTCTGCGGTATTGATGTTGTGGAAATATGCCCACCATAAATAGCATGTTGGGGATGGTTTGTCCTAACCACAATAGATTTCTTTTCCGTGGAGGAAAAATTGATACTGATCAAGGAAGTCAATTCCATTTATATAATTGATATCATGAGCTCCAATATCATCCAATTATATAGTGTCCCTCACACATTTTTCTTAATAACAAAACATATATTTAATCTGTTGAGATGATGAAACTGTATTCCATGTATAACATGCATTATAACAACAATTCTCACTATCCAATGGAGAAAATTAGAATATTGATGAATTCAAAAAGACCCTACCTAATATTTTGAAGAATATGGTTGTTTAAAATAAGAATATTTAGACAGAAAATCTCCAAAAAAAACTCTTTAGTATTACCAGATGATGACTCGCAATTCCACACAGGTGACCATATATTCCCTGGTGTATGGGACAGAAGTAGTTATTCCCAATGAAATTCAGTTTCCATTACTGCACAAATTTTTTTTAAAATCAATAGACATAGAACAAGATATATAAATTACTTTTGGAAGAACATGAGGACCTAGATGCAAATAGGCCCCAGACCTTGCACAATTGGGAGAGACACCAGAACAATATAGTCACATCATTAAAAAAACATCTACATTCTATCCTCCATGGTGAAAACATATTTTCTATAAGGAAGAAAATGATACCCAAAAGGAATTGAGAAATGTTGGAAGCAAAATGGGAGGGGCCTTATATCATCCAGAAGGTTTACACCAATGAGGAATTATCTTTCTTCACCATGGATGGTGAGATAATTACTCATCTCACCAATTCCAAATTCATCTACCAGTAATTCACAAGGGGATCATCATCTCATCTTTCCAGGATGGATGATGTGATGCTACCCAGTATAATCATCCCACATTATGTTAAAAAATATCAATGTCCATACCTTAGGGCATTAAACGATTCACAATTCATGAACTAATTTTGGCTTGATTCCCATTATTAATGGATATGTAGGAAGGATCGATCATTTCATCCTTGAGTCTACCCCCAGGGACCATAAATTGTGTTATCTCTCTAGCCACTTTTCCTAAGTATATTATATCAGAATCACATTGTGTGGTGTAGACTTCTATTGACCTCGTTCATGTTGGTTTTTGAATTACCTTCATCATGTATCACTTTCAAAGTCCTCCCCCTTATAGTAATTACTTCACAAATGATGTTAATTAACCCAACATTCATGAATGATGTATGGATTCATTCTCATCCATATGGGATGTGTATGAATGCCCAGACAATTCTCTGTCATGTCCACCCCCATGTTCCTCGACCATTCTAGCACATTGGGCCTTACATGATCTGTGTTTTATGTACTTAAATTAAGATAACTTACATACCATGTGATGATAATCTAAATTTTCATTCTAGAAAGACAATAAATTACACTTCATTTATGGTCTTTTCTTCATTTCCTTTAAAGAAAATTTCACCCTTCATCCTGGATGACATTAAACTGCTACTTCACCCTTACCGCTTAACGTTAAACTACACGGAAATCATGAAATATGTTTGGTATGGTTCCCATATATAAAATATATGTATGAAAACCTAGAAGTGTTGAAATTGTGTCTAGAGCCATGTTCCTCTCTGTATCCTCCTCATCTTGTTGTTCCCTATAAGAGAACGTGGAGTCATGTTGGATTATTTTACCTGCATTCACATTGGGTTTACAACTTCTACACCATGTTCCTCCTTTTGTAAGAATTATCCTTTACATACATCCTTACTACATGATATTAAACGGCATGGGACGTCAAGAAGTATATATGGATTGATTCTCAACCTTATTGGATATGTAGGAACACCCATATATTTTGAATTCGGGTCCATCCCCATGTTCATCTACCCTCACTGACCCTTTACCCACTCATCTTGTCGAGTCAACTACCACAATTCGAATCTTTCCAACTCTATCATCCCTCGTTGACATGCTCCGATTTGACTTGGTATGGGACTTAGAGTGTTGTATTCTACATGGAAATTTTCCCATTCCACCACCCAACTTTTCAAGCCTGTTGTTTAGGTATCCATTATGTTTCACATTCAAAAATACCCACAAATAGTATGGATTCTTGGACATAAGGCTCACCTACGATTCCAGGACAATGACCAAAAGGATCTAGAATGATATTTTGAGATAGGTTCCCCCAACATTTTGATTATGGTCTACATATAAAAATCTATTGATTTTCCTCATTCCATGTTACACGATATGGATACTGCATTTCAAATACAATCTATAGTTATCCCCCCTCATTAAAACATTCCAATTACATCGCAATGTTGGTCTCATGATTCATTTTTGTTCTATTATCCTTATGTACATATAAAATTATAATACCCTCGGTGATATCCCCCCATGAAACATTAAACATTGAGTGGGAATACCAGCATCGTGGGGTTTTTCATTGACTCGACACCTATGTCTCGCCATTCTATGCTTCAATATATTATAAAGACCATATCTACCCCTTGTTTCCCAAACCGAGAAAGACTCACGCGGGATTCAGGGTTCTTGCTAAGGATTATACTTTCGTAGAAGAGTCACACACAATATGGTTCGAACACAATGATCATAAACTAGGAGTTTAGGTTTTAATGTCCTTGAAACATGACATTAAAATGTGTTTGTACTCTCAAAAGAATTTTCTATATGATGTGGGACTATTTTTTCCTCATTCACGTAATGATTATTTCTAAATCCAAATTACATATTCACGTTTTAAAAGAAAATTTTCACAATCCATGCTCTATGACCATTAACTATGAGGTTACATCCTAGGAATGTGTGGTGTGGTGTGGAATTTTTTCCTCATTCACATCAGGTTACATTATAGTTTTTCACATCATTTTACATAGTTGGATGTCTTACTTAATGGACCAATAATGATGGACATAAAACATGTTAGTATTTTCTCATCTGAAATGTGTGATAAGGTGCATGACTCTTTCTTCCTCATTCACATCAGCTACCTTTATGGTTCCACCACAACACATTTCTTCTTCAGGATAGTCTATGTTCCATGAGATTAAACTAAGATCTTTGGTGTTTATTTTCTCATAATCTTAAAATGTGTTATGGAATAAATTTTATTAGTTATAGAGGATATACCCCCTATGTATTTGTCCATTTTCAACATCATACTTCGAGAAAAATATATGGATGGATTATAATCCTTATGTGATATGTAGGAATGACCAGACCATTCATACGTAGTCCAACCAGCACCGCTTAGACCTATCCAACCTCCTAGTCTGGGTTCATCTAAGAGTTTGTGGGTGTGATAATGCTTGTTTGGTCCTCAATCACAGTGAGTATAGAATAGTCACACCATGTACCTCCCTTTTTAGTAATTATTCCTACATTCATCATTAATACATTACATTAAATAGTATGGGTACCATACATGCTTCACATATCCCCTTTATTTTTTTCTCCACCACTATTGACATCCGAAACGAAACCCTAAATTGTATGAGTGGTCATCCTTACGGATCTCCTACCATTCAAGTTCAAAATGTCAGAGGATCTTGAATAGAGTCTTGAGACAGGTTCATCCCGCATTTTGGTTATGGTTAGCGGCCAACCCTCAGTGCTTTTTTGGCATAATGTGTAACGTGATTTTGATATTATGTTTAGAATATGGTCATCAATTATCCCCCATCATTACACCACTTCCATTATGTCCCAAATATTGGATGTAATGATTCATATTTTCTTTCCCCTCTGTTATCTAACACCCTTGGTGTTATCCATATCTACATTTGTATACGTCGAGTAGGAATGTTGGTGTGGTATGGATTTTTCCACCCAAGATTTAACATTAATTTGTGTACACTCTAATTTAATGGGAAAATACAAACATCTCCCTTTGTTTTCCACACTGATCATGGTTCACGTGGGCTTAATACATCTGGTAGGGTAATACCCACATGAAGGAATGTGGTACCCTATGGATCGTGCTCTATAGCCATGAATTAAAATCTCTTTCATCAAATCCATATTTGGTCAAATTATTCCTCTTTGTCCCACGTGACATTAAAACGTAGATTACACTATGTATGATGTTAAAACATGTGGATTGGTCTTATCATATGACCTTAAAATATGGCACCATTGTCCTAGTCTCTTGATGAAAAATGTACCCACATAGAGATTTTATCACTTGAGAGGGAATCACCTTGGGTGGTGGTTATCCACCATGTCATTTACCAAATCATACCTAAGGCTTGGTCCCACCAACTACACCCGGAATTTTCATCATTAGCCGGTCATTCAGTAAAAATAGGCCAAAAAAGAACAAATAATATATATCTATTACCTCTTGTTCTTAATGCATTAGTTAGGCCCACACATCAAAATTGCCTCAAAAACTATTTACGGATGGAGATAAATCCTAGAATTTTACATTGTGACATCGTAACATATAACACCTAGTTCCAGCTATTTAATAGTTGCTACCTCATTTTAGACCTTTTTGGAATAGGTCCCTCTTTTAGAATGTGTGATGTGGTGTAGTCTTCTTATACACTCATTCACGTAGAATTATAAACTACACCCCTAATATATAAATTGGGTTAAACATGTTCTAGACCAATGTAAATAAACTACATCTCATCCATCATCCTCACAACAAGATGTTAAACTACAATACATTACAAAACTACATCCAACATGATTTCCTTCCTCACGAGATAATAAGTGATGCTCAGAAACATTATCATTTGGCCCATAAACAAACTATAAGGTCCAAACTTTATGAACATAAAATAAGAGAAGATTTCCTCGATACACGAGATTAAACTGCGACCCTTCCCCGAACATGATTATAATGCTCTGTGATAATTATGCGATGCTTCATCTTCCTCACTAGAGAGGATTTCTCTACTATTGTCGAAATCTAACCACGATGTGCTTTGAGAACTACGTGTGACATGATTCCCATCCCTATGGGATATGTAGTTACACCTAAATATTTTTTCTTCGAGTCTAGCCTTAGGTCCATTGACCACCCTAGCCCTTTTCCTCAATTGCGTACTGAATCCTATGATAATAAACTATGTCCTTCATAGGATTATGTGGGTTCATGATTGGTGAGAAGTATCCTTGTAATTCATTTGTATTGTAGATTGTCCCTCCAACATGCCATATGACTATTTCCTGCATATTTTATAGAATTTATATGGTGAAAATTACTCATTTTTCTCATTCACATTGAGTTTGTACCATCTGTGTCATTCAAGAATTCCAAACATAGAAATCGCATCCCATACAACATGACTTTAAACTATGATCTAGGGTCCATGTGTTATGACCATAAACTATGTGTGATGTCCTATTAATATGATCTTAAACTATACTATTCCCTCTCCATCCTTACTATAAAATGATAAACTATTTTTTTACCGTATTCATTAGGATGAAATAAAACTACAAATAATTCTATGTCCACAATAGAGAGGGTTTTCATGGAATTATTATTGATCTTGATTGACACCAATACACCCACATAATTCTCCTTCTAAGTGGTGGAATAATTTCAAGATTATTGGAATCCATTTAAACAACTCATCACTCCATCCTCACACTTGTTTTGAATTATTTTTGGATCCTCATTCCCATTCATGTATAAACAAACCCCATAACGGCCTGGTCCCATTCTATTTTCGTTCACCTACTATACTGGGCCAATTTTTTGGAGGTCCACATAAAATATTTTGAGTTAGGACCCATGTTTTTAAACTTAGATTGTAGTTGGATCTCATTTGTTTGTCCCTATTTCAGGCTAACATGAATGGGAAACTCTCTTTGAACATGATCGATTGTTATCCTCTATTGTTATGCCAATATCATTGTGTCCTGAATTATGGTTTTCATGATTCAATGTTTTGATTCCTATTTGATAAAATTGGATCTAACTCCCCTAGAGTTACCCACCTCATGTAATAGAAACACATTGGGAAAATATTGTTGGCTACTCAGAGAAACTTATTCTCTAGTGACAATCCCATCTTTCTTAGCCCAAAAACATCAGGTGTTCACTTAACAAGTAGAAGACCCCACGTATTCAATGACTGACCGGTGCTATCATTTCAAAAGTTAATGATTTTATGGTCTTACCTTGTTTATCACACTAGGTATGACCCACGTGTTCATAGTGATTTATTAATAGTTGTTTTATGGATATGGTTGGGAGGTTGGGATTTTGGTAAGAAATGATTCCATGCATGTTTTCTAAAAAATAATGCAAGCATTAAATATGTTTATGATTTCTAAAAAACATATTCCACATAGATTAACACGTTTAATGTTGCATCTCATCTAAACCACTCTTTGGCATGTGTCATCAAATATTTTTCTTCTTCTCCTGAGCTCCCTTCCATCCTCATTGACTATGGGGAGATGTTCATTAGCCTTAATCCGTAGATGATCTTGATCATCATGGAGGTCGACTACTTCATGAAATGCTCACCTCAAATGATCTTAGGCTTCCTCCAACTATAAATGTAGTCGTGATATGATTCATGGCTGGTTTTTTTTTCAAATTAGAGTGCTCGTTCATCAACATTTCTATGCATTTAAATTTTTTTCCACCCTTGATAATTACAAATATTGATTTATTTTTTCTACTACGAGGAGGCATTGATGCTATGGTCTCTCTTCCATTAATTCTAATCATGGAAATCCCAAATGAAAATTTGTGTACTTAATGCATCAACCCCTCCAGCACATAGCACATGTAGTCAAAGATTTATAGACCCCATCCAGATAATTCATTATGATTGCAGGTTTTTATCGGTTAAGATCTTGATCAGTTTCCATGATCGGAGATAGAAAAATCGATTGTCCCCACATCATAGGCAGACTCATCCAGCACCTCTAGATCATGGAGTTTATACTATTGGAATGAATCTATTAATTTTGCAGTAGGATAATCATATGATATTCTATCATATGGGTTGAGTTCTATATCATGTGTTTGATATTCATCGATGGCTTCCACATCAATATGTTCTAGTTGTTCCCCACATGTGATTCTACCCACTACCGTGATCAAAATGGTCTTTTTCAAATTGTTTTTCTGATTCCATGTATATTTGTGATACCCTTGGTGAAGGAGCTCCAGGACCCCATGACATCCTCAATAATTGTACGCCCACTACTTGATGGACAATTCAGATAAAGATTATTTCAATTGAAATTGCTGGGTGGAATATAGTTTCTAATCTGCAAAGAAGAAAACATACCATGATAAAATATTTTCTTCTGCCCTTGGGTTTTTGATTTTGGGACCCTATGAAATTCCCCCCATATCATGATTAGATATTAAAATATTCCGAAAGAGATATATTTTTATCCACATCCCTAATGGACCTTCTGGCTACCATCATTCCAGACCCAGGTCCCGGAGCCTACCCCACTATTTATGTTGTTCCAAGGGAAGGAATATTTTGGGTGAGTCTCTCCAATATAGAACATATTCCAATTGAGAAACACTGGTAACATGAGTAATATCGTAGGATAATGGAATGTATTAGAGATAACCTCTAGTGTTTCGATAAATACTCAGAGATCTGAGGACGCAACCTCACCTTCCTACAAGAGGCAACCTCTATCAGCATCTTCTCACCAGGACCCTTCCGATTAATCAGGAAAAGGAATGTTTTGCACAAAATCAGTAACATATAGTCGTGGTGGAGAAGATTTTCCATTAAATACCTTCACTAGATCTATCATTGGGAGTGAGGTTCCTTAAGAGATCATTATGTCCTCCAGGTCTTGCACTACCACTCCCCCTTAGTCCATGAAGCCAAGAAGTTGGAACTAGTCTGACCAATCTATAAAAGTTCTATCTCTAATTGGTTGAGATTGACCAATATTTCAGATAAATTGAGAAATTTCATATGGACCTCCAAAGATTCCCATTCCCATGGGAAAACAGTATCTCTAAGAATGTCATCATAGCATATCAACATCCTAAGACCTTAGGTAGGTATTCTACATAATCCCCTTGGTGGCCTCAATTCATCCATTTTCTAACTAGTTTGAGGAACTAATTATACTACTACTAATCATATTTGGTATCTTTTTTGAAAAATCCATGGAACTACTAGCCTTGAAACTAGTACAACCCTTCCACCAAAACTTGATATTTCGATTCTCTAATCCTGACCTCAAGGTTCAGGGGAAAACCCATCATCAACATGGGTGGTCCATTAATTCCGTGTCTCTCCCATGTATGCTTCCTCCTAACTTTTTTTCTAACCCTCAATCATACCATAAGTGATGGTAGGTGGAGGCATATGATTCTGAATCTTCCCGTCTTACAATGAATATATGAGATAGATTTTCCTCATCACACATTGGTGATTGTCATAGTGTACCCCCAAGTAAACTCTTTTTGTTAGCCTCGGTAGAAACTGGAATTTTACAAAAAAGCTATGAAGTGAATATGGCTCATAGATAGGCTAACAATCTACCCATACCACTATAAATCCACCTCATAATGCCAAGAGATATGATTGATGCTCTTTATTCCCTCTTCTATCATCGATGAATAATCATATCAGCAGCGGGAATAGATGAAAATTGAAATCTTCCACTCTATAGAAATTTTCCATCACCACTAGTGAGGTCATCTTGACTAGAAAACTCCCCACCATATTCAAAATGGATGGTTGAATTTATAAATCATAAGGGGACATGGGGTATAGATATTTTTATTCAATCATATGCGATATTATTGCACCATACTAAATTGAAATGGCCAGCAAACACATTGGGGATTCTTCCCCTAACGGATGTGCTAAATCACCCTATATAGATTTTAAAACATTAGGAACCCATTATTGAAGTTCTTACCCATCATTATCATTGATTCCATAATCAATGTGCTCAGACGCGCACCCATGTGGGCATCCCAGACCAGGAACATCCACCTCCAAATTACTGTGGAGATAAACCCTTCCAACCTAACCCCTGGTTTCTCTTCTATGTTGAAATTGTACCCCCATTACTAATATTGTCTATCCCCCGTGATTCTTCAGTGAGAACCTTACATTATTTTTTGAGCCCATATTAGTATGGTATGATGCCTCATAGGTAGCTTCCAAGTTGCCACCTCTCCCTCAGCAAGATACTCTGGGGAAAAATTATGGATATGTTTGATCCACTTCTTGAAGTGAATGTCTGTCACTGAAAGAATATATTCTCGCAGCACCAGGTCCATCAACTCCTTCACCATCCATGGAATTTTCTGTGGCTCCTCCCAATTATTCATTGTATGGAGGAATTATTTATACATTTCCCCCAGAATTTGAATCCCTAAAATATGGTGGAGATCGCAGAGGCTGATCTCGACCTCCACATGATGAACATGAAAGGTGGTGTTCCTCTATGACCACATACATAGCAGTTCTGAAATTATGTCTTTTTTTGGTAGATCTATAATTGAGATGCCCAAGTATCCACATATAGGACAAACTGTCATTGATCTGATCCAAATTTATCTCAAGATGTGCATACCTAGCAGGATGATGCCCAAGAATCCCTGAAATTGTCTCCTTGGAACATGTCCAAATTATAGATCCACCCTTTCTCAGGGTTCCCAAAGCCCTCCTTAAGGATAATGTGGTATTATGGTCAGTATACCTAAGGTTTCAAGACCATAACCAAAATATCACTGACATGGTTGTAAATTTATTTAGTGGTTCCATAAATATGTTCCCTCCAGGTATGGTCATCGACAGCCGTGAACCACTGGTATTGACAAGGCAGGCCTCTGAATAAGTAAGTCAGCTCATCCTTAATTTCATTATGAATATAAATGTATTCCATCATTCAAAATCTAATCAATGTAAATCTATTATAGAGGGGGTAGCCTTTTTTACCTTCTATTAGGAACATCATCATGTACTTCGGGTTAGAATGACACCACACATGTTACCAAAGCACGGTATTTATCATCATTGTTCCCTTCAAGAAACATCTAGAATGACCTCCAGAGAAGCTTCATGATATTCCACTTGGAAGAAGAATTTTTTTTGTTCCTTAATGTATTCACAAATGAAAAATCTCATGTATTTAGGATGAGGAAAAATGGGGGGCCTCACACTAAATATATATGTAGAGTACTCATGAGCTTTGAGGAGCCCCTAGCTATCAAAAACATCCTGGAATCCTCACTGTTCTCTCTGTGCAGCCTTACCGCAAAACTGATTCTTGATCCACATGTTTTCGATGATCTACACTTAGGATATTACCCTCATTTTTTTCTATCTGCTCCCACTCTTGGGGGGGGGGGGATTTAGAATTGAAATCCCTTTTGAAGATTTTTCAAGAATGTCCAAAACTATTTTTCATAACATTTTACCCTCATGTGGCACAAAAAAATGACCAACGAGCTTGCCTAAAGATGTCTCATCTTGAATGAACTCCTCACAACGAATGTTGAAAATTCCTTTTATAGATTTCTTTAAAACCACCATTAAGTAGTGATAGTATCCTACGTTGGTCGGATGAGTTCCACGACCTTTTCAAAGTTTCAATGGAAGCCTTGTTAAGTCCGATAGAGCTACCTTTGATCACAAAGAACTATGTCCTTCATAGAACTCCTCTAGGAATCTCAATAAGTTATTAATATAAATAATAGAGTCAACCCACCCCAAAATATCACTAGAATGAACATTCACATTCCAATATCCCATTTTCAGAAGCACCCCTTTCACTGTGAACTAGTGAGAAAATGAATCACCCAAGGAATTTGAGAATCAATAAACAAATTTCGCTTTGTTCGTATTTACCATCACTTCATGTGCAGATTCCCTTCATGAAGCCCCATGACCATCGCAATGGTAGAGGTACCTTTTGGGTAGTTGAGGCTTCACGGATCATTCATAAATTGTTAAGCACCTTTCAAACACATGTAGACTCCATGACTCGGCTAGGTCGCCATGATTTTTAAAGCTCCACCCTTCACAAAACCCCCTCTAACCATTATTCACCTAGAACCCAACTTCATGATGCACGTTATCCACGTTAATCACTAAGGATTCATGAATCCCTTCTTAATGAGGCTTTCTTCTTCATGAAACCATCTCCCATGCGGCTCTCCAAGATCATACAAAGTAATTTCTTATTCCATAGAGTTGTGTTTCATGTTTAATATGCATTTAATATTCCTCTTCACATAGGCATGCTAAAATAATGGATTCGTGGCATAGAAATGCTATAGTGACCCCCTTGAGTGACCACTCATCTACCTCACTCATGTTGGGCATTACCCATTCCTTCCCTTCCCCATGGGTGGGTTCGTATATGTAATGTATGTCCAAGGGATGAGGAGTGAGTCATCATCATCCAAGGTGCAAGATGTTAAATTTAAAAGAACCCTCATCCCCAACACACAACATTAATCTATGAGTTTCCACTAACATGGAAATCCAGGGTGTACTCAAAGAAGAATGAGCATCACGGCTCTCCCACTCATCACGCCCATTGCACTTTGATGACATTTGATCTTAGAGTAGTCTTTGCATAATCCCTAACCAACACTGATATGGTGTTCCCTCTACGATGGCTATATCCTCCTCGTACATTTGGACACCCTCCTCGTGCTTCCCTCCTACATTATGTCCCAATATCCATATAAATGATCTACTATCCATGCATAATCTGTAACGAGTCAAACGTTTAATAATGGAAATTCCGTTGGAACAAATTAAATGTATTATTATGTGAAATGGTTATATAACATATTCACTTAATTGGTTTTATGATTTTGTATTTTTAAAATACCGTTGTCAATTTTGAACATTTCTAAAATAGTTGTTGAAAATTGATCATAGGATTAGTATAAATATATGGCTTTAACAAATCCAATTTACTCAGACAAAGGAAGAAATGGCCTCATCAAGTAGTGTTTCCCCATACAAAGCCAATTTTTTGGAGTTAGAAAAGGAGATAGGGGTTCTTACATTATCAAGCCCAAGACGAGCTCTAATATGTTTAGCTTGAATATAACCACCTACTGGAGAAGTGTATGTTGATAGAGATTATCACTCGAGTGATTTATGCGAGCCACCCCAAGAGTATGTCACCATCGCACACCTTACCCATCTATCGTATACTGGTGTTATAAGGTTATCGGTAATAAGACCTTAGAATTATGATTATGTACATTATTTTTTATAGATAATATACATTCCTTTTATTATTGTTAAATTGTAAATATTTTTTAGAAGAACAAATAGTCTTTTTGGTAAATATTCAACTACGGAATATATTTTGAAAAAATAATGAATTTTTTAATTAAAGAATCTTTATATAAAATATAATTAGTAATAAATTAATTTTTATTATTTATTAATTGTCCTATAGTTTCTATAAATAAAATGATAATTTTTATTAAGGACTGAAAGCTATATTTGTCCATACTAATGAATATTCAAAAAATAATGATTTAAATTGTAAAGGTCAAAATTTAAATATTTTGAAAATTATTTATATAAAATTAATATTATTTTTTTAATCAGGATGATAAAATTATCCAACGGTCAATTTTTCATTATTTTTTTGAGACAGTTAGATTTTTAAGTAAAAATTAAATATTTTTTAAATATATAATTTGTTCAATGACATCATAATGACCCAATAGTGATGTATTAAAATTATATAAAAAATATTTTTGGCCATTATATGTTATGTAATTTAAATAATGTGTTTCATGTATGTTTCATTTATTTTACAAAGCTTTAGTGGACCCTCAAATGCTTATAATACATTTTAGTTTTTTGGAATTGATTTCCTTGAGAGTGTTGCTGACCTCCACATAAGCAACCCTATTATTTTAAAAAGTTATGCCATTGGCCTTATAAAATATTGTCTTCCACTCCCCTTTGGCAAAAACCATGAGATGGTTAGTGGTTTTTATTAGTATAATGTGTTGTGTCCGAAACATAAATAATAACGAATTCAATCATCATTCCTATATAAACCCAACCAAGATGCCACTTGCACTTCACTCAAAGCCTTCGGAGTTCGTACAAATTATTAAATCCACTCTCTAAAATCTTCCTAAAGCAACCCCTACTCCCAAAAAGCCTCTCTCAATCCTCTCCCATGCCTTTGGGATAACACATCAATGTAATGGATTCTTTCCTTTCTCATTTTATCCATGTTTCTTAATATTGTAATATCCTTTTATTTTAAATTATAAATGTTTGGGTATAATTTCTCACCTCACACAACCTACCCTAGTTAAGTTTGAATGATGAGAAACCCATTTCTATTTCATTAAATCATCTTATGTACACATGTTACAATGCAAAAATTCTGTAATGAATTTCTCTCTCCCCTTTTACATTCAAGACATTATTTTGTATTATGAATCTATGATTACATTACTCATGTAGGGAAATGTATCTATCTAACCCCATAATTTTCCATTATATGTACAAATTATGAGACACCTCATTCTTTCTCATCAACCGTTTTTATGAATTCTTATTTCACGCCGTTATGTTGCTGAAAAGGCATCATTATTTTCCATGCCAAGGTCATCGTTTATTGAATAAAATTCCGATTTCTCTATCAACAGTATCCACCTTTCTGCACATTTAATTATTTTTTAATGAGTTTAGGGAATTTATTCAGCAATCCTTTTTTTGGAATAAATGATGATGTTGAATTATTCGATGTTGTTTGATCCATGTGGTATACTTATGCAAGAAACGAAATGATTTAAGAAGGGAGCACCCAGATGGCACTTCAATGAATTGGGTATAGTATAGTATCCTGATACATCCTGTGAAATGATATTTGACTCATTCTAATTAAATTGCAACGAGTGTTTAATCGTCCTTCATGTGAAATTAGGGCATACTCATGCACCATGATCAAGGATCCTAGAGTCATGCTAATATCATGTTAAATGTTGTGTCCACATCTCAATGTTATGATTATCATGCATTATAATTCTTTTATGTTCATATTTATCTTGTGCACTATTGATATGCTTATTTTTTGACATGTATTATATTCCTCATGGTATTCCATGATTATTCCCATACTGGGCTTTACAGCTCACCCTTTTCATATGTATGTCCTCAGGTTATCCAATTCAATGTTATGTACGAAGGAATTTTTTAGTCATGTATGGGATGTTTTCAATAAAGATGTTGTATTTCATGTTTTATGTTTTTTTAATTATTGTAATCCACAAAAAACACTAGAACTCTCAGTTTTCTTATGTTGTATTAAGTGAAATTTCGTTTAATAAATCAAGTCTAAGTGTGAAATAAAATAAGGGTTCTTATTGTTTGTATTAGATTATGTGTTTAGTTATTTTATGATTTTCCATAGAGAAATAATTAGGCAATAAACTAAGTATAATAAAAACATCCCAAAATTTTGGTTGGTATTGATTTAGTTATTTATCAATAAAATACAACCTTATCTGGATACAAGCAGGTAAAGGCGGCTCTGGGACAATTGTACCTTGATGTAAAAACTCTAAAAAGGAGTTTCGGTCTTGACCCGAGGTATCCTAGTAGTCTACAACAGGCCTGGCTGCACTCGTGGTTATGAAAATTTCATAGGATATTAATAGGTTAATTCACAAGCTTATGATAAAACATTGTTAAGGCAATTAAAAAAAACCCTCAGAATATATGATAGAAAGTAGATCATGGATAACATAGATTGAATCATATAAATTCATAAGTTAAGGAAATAAAATTAATTTATAATTCATCCATTTTTCCTTTGGATTTTCCTTTATTTGTTACCCATAACATCCTTTTATTCAAACCAATGCCTGGTAATATGAGCCATCGGGCTAACAATAGGTGTGAATAACAATGTCCTGACTGTTATAATGATAATGTCAATCCCCTGGGAGAGGGAATCACGAACATTGTCATGATTTTCACTCAGTTTACTCAAGATTCTAATTGAAACATGGGTCATTAGGAACGTTCATACAACCCCCCCCCCCAATAATGAAAAAGTCACAATCTAGAGATTCATGAGACAATGGCCACCTACATTTAATGGATCATCTAATCCATTAATCATCAAAAAAAATGGATCAAATCCATTGAATATTTCATCTCCATCCATCAATGTTCTGAACAACGAATGATTTTTATGGATGCTTATCATGTGGTTGGTGATGACAATCAATGGTGCAAATTGATCAAAAATATGAATAATGAGGAGGAAATAGAGGCATTGTAATGGAAGGATTTTCAGAATATATTATACGCTAAATATTTCATACAAATCCCCCAACTAATGATGGGAAGGGAATTCCATTCCCTCAATAAAAATGAAAATGAATCCTTCAGAGCATACAAGGAAACCATGACAAGGCTTGCACGATATGGGTCTGTCTTGGTCATTACTCACAAATGCTTAGTTAATCGATTATTTGGTGGGATGGATCCTATCTTTCAGAAACCCCTGGTGATCCATGACATTGACAGCTATGACGAAATTGTCCGATGTTCCCCCAATGATGAAATAGATATTAGCAATCCCAGGGGTAGCATGGGTATAAGATGCGTAATATGGACTTCAATTGTCTTGTTAGGATGAATAAATCCAACGGTTCTATGAAAATCCAGCACCCCACAGTTCAAGGTTGAGAAATGATGCACCTTGGAAATTTCCTGAAGGGGACATGGAAATGCTTTATGTGTGGATGAGAAGGGAACATAGCTATTAACTACCAAAAATAAAAACCAGCGATTGAAACGGTGGATAGAAACACTCTGTTCAAACCTCAAATTGTTATTCATTTATTCAAATACAATGAACTAGGGAAACATTCAAATTTGTGCCCTCTGCCAATGGTTTTTAGAGGCAACTGACCACATCCAAGGCAACGAGGGTGAGATTTTTCAATCATGACCATAGAAGAGAATCCCGAAAATGATGTGGCCATAGGATAACTAGTTATTTTTTTATGAATAGAAAATTTACTTCATTATTCACGATCTTGGAATTATTTTATATCCCAAAAGTTATGTAGAACAATCCAAAAACCACCATAAATTGTGGAATTAAAGATGTCGGTGAGTACAGAAAATCGGGCAATTATTTCATCCCATGAATATAACACCTCCCCTATCATAATCAGTGTATGGAATTTCCTGGTGAAATTTTTCATACTCCATCTGGTGTAATTTGATGCAATTATTGTCATTTATTGGCTTTCTCTATATAGAGCCAACATAAATTTTTGTGAGAAGGAAATCACTCTCTATATGGTGAATCGACCCCTATTATTATACAAGTGAAAGGAGGGTGATGAATCTTCTTCAGCACCATCATCTAAAGTGTAGATATTATTTCCCTATGAGCACATGTATCTGGCTCAGATGATTGAGTTTAATGAGGCAACCATTATTGAAGACATTCCAATTTTGATGGATTTCGCTAAAGTGTTTCTCGATGAACTATTTGGTCTTCCTCAAAAAATAGATGTTTAATTCTAAATTGACTTTATACATGGGTTTGTGCCAATATCAAAGACTACTTATATAATGCATAATGTGGAACTTGATGAGATGAAATAACAACTACAAGATATTCTGGATAAAGGATTTATATGCCAAAGTGATTTACCATGGGGTGCACCAGTCCTCTTCATCAAGAAGAATAATGGGTAAATGCGCCATTGTATTGATTATCGTGATCTCAACAAAATAAAGATAAAGAAAAATTATAATATTTCACGAATTGATGAATATTTTTATCAGCTTCATGGAGAAAAAAACTTCTCCAAGGTGGATTTGTGGTCGAGATATTATCATGTAATGGTAATGAATAAAGATATCCCCAAAACAAGTTTTTGTACAAGATACATAAAAATTGAATTCATAGTAATGCTTTTAGAACTCACTAATTATCCATAAATATTCTTGGACATAATGAACATAGTGTTTAGATATTAGCATGGAAAATTTGTGATAGTATTTATAGATGATATTCTAATATACTCCAAAACTGATGATCATGAGGAGCTTCTAAGAACTGTACTAGATACATTGCTAAAGGAGAAGCTCTATGAAAAAGTAAAGAAAGTGTGTGTTCTGTTTGAAGGAGGTGTAATTCTTGGGACATATTATCATAATAAATAGAATATCTATGGATCCCTCAAAGGCAACTGCAATTAAGGGATGGACAAGGCCATCATTGGTAACAGATATTCGTAGCTTCTTAGGGTTAGATGGATATTATCTCTGACTTGTGAAAATTTATCATGATTTCACAACCCTCTAATCATGCTAACTCGGAAGGGTGTAATGATTTATAGTAGTGATGAATTTGAAGAGAGATTCAAGGAGTTAAAAATGAGGCATATCACTACACACGTGCTCACATTACCCTCAAGTGGAAACCTTTTTGGTGTATTTAGATATGCTTCAAAGAAGGGTCTGGGTTGTGTGTGAAAAGAAATAATAGTGTGATAGCTTACACCTCAGGGTAGCTGAGAATCCATGAGAAAAACATTACCACGCATGATATGGAGTGTGAGAATGTGATCTCTGTGTTGAAAATCTGGTGGCATTATCTCTATGGGGAGAATTTTGAAATATATATACTGATCGCAATAGACTAAACTATATATTCAAACTAAAATATATTAATATGATCAAACATAGATTAATATAACTCATCAAGGATTATGACTACTCAAAAAAATACCATTTTGTTATGACAAAATAGGTGTTGGAATGATCTATGTAGAATGGATCCTGCATCTTTTTCAATGATGAATATTGAAAAAGATCCAATCATATTAGAATTTCATAGGATGGTCATGGGAATAATTAATTTAGGATCATATTCAATCCGTTCTAAAATGATTGCTCAATCATCCCTCATTGAGAAAATAAATGTTTCTCAAAGAAAGGATGTGGAATCTCTGAAAAGGGTAGAAGCTATGAAAAATGGGATATCCTCATAGTCTGTGGTTGAAAAGTTTGTAATTGTTAGATTTTGGTAATGATTATGTGTACCATTTGATCCAGTGATAAAGAAGGAGCTTCTGAATGACAAACATAGCTGAACGTTCTATATTCACCATGGGAGTACAAAGCTATATCAAGATATCCAAGAAAACTTTTAGTGGGACTATATGAAAAGATAGATTCTAGAATATACATATTAGTTCCTGTTATGTCAACAAGAGAAGTATTAGTAGAAAATGTCTAATGGGTTGATGTAACCACTACCCATACCTACATGGAAGTGGGACAACATTACCATGGACTTTGTCAATGGTCTTCCAAGGACATAGAGAGGAAACAATGCTATATTTTTCATTGTGTATCATCTTACAGAGACAATTCACTTTATCACAATTAGATAAGACTTATCATTATATCAACATGCATGGATTTTCGTCAAATAAGTGGTAAGTATGGATAGAGTTCCACTATATACGGTATCCAATCATGATCGTAGATTCACCTAGATGTACTAGAAAAGACTCCAACATGGTATAACAGTTGAACTAAACTTCAGTACGACCTATCATCCTCAAACTGATGAGAAATATAAGAAAATTATCCTGAAACTAGAAGATATGTTATGGTAATGTTCTATGGACTTCAAAAGTGGATGGGACCAAAACCTTCCACTAGTATAATTCTCATACAATAATAGTTTATACTAGAGCATCCAAATGGTAATATATGATGCCATTTATGGGGAAAGGTACAGAAAACTGGTGTGTTGGGATGATGTTAGTGAGCGTAAGATTCTAGGACCTGAAATGGACAAAGAAATGGTACAAAAGGGGGAAACCATTCGACACCATATCAAGGTATCCCAAATTCGATTAAAGAGTTCTGTATACCACTATCGACATGACCTTGAATTAAATGTTGGTGACATTGTATTTCTATGAATAACTCCATTTATAAAAGATATGAGGTTTGGAAAGAAATGAATGTTATTTCCTAGGTTCATTGGCCCCATCGAGAATCTTGATCATTTCAGGGTTTTGGCCTATCGACTAACAGATCAACCTTCTATGTCAAAAGTACATGATTTTGTTCATGTATCCCTCTTAAGGAAGTACATACTAGACCCTTCTCATGTAATATCTTCATAGGTAGTACATTTAGACGATGATATTTCTTACGAGGAGAAAGCAGTGATGATCATAGATCATATATATAAAGACCTATGAAATAATAAAATTCCCCTCGGAAAGGTGTTGTGGATCCACCACAAGTTTGATGAGGCAATTTGGGAATTAGAAGAAGAAATTAAGTAGAGTTACCCACACCTATTATGTTGCTGGAAAATGTAATTTTGAGGGAGAATTTTCTTAAGGGGGTAAGATGGTAACAACACAAAATTTCAATACTTGAAATTCTTCTTGATCTAATTAAATGTATTATTATGTGAAATGGTTATATGACATATTAAATTCTTTGGTTTTATGATTTTAGATTTTTAAAATACCATTATGAATTTTGACCATTACTAATATATCCACTAAATAGTGATCACATGACTAATATAAATATAGGGCTTTAACAAATCATATTTTCTTAGACAAAGGAAGTGATGACCTCATCTAGTAGACATGCCCTATATGAAGCCTTTTTTCAATGCTCAGAAAGAATTTGGAATCATTGGGAATCTCATGTGATCAATCCCTAGCAGAGCTTCAACATGTTAAGGACGAACGAAACCACCTACATTAGAAATGGATGTTGATAGATAGTACAACCCGAGCGATGGTGTCCAAGCCACCCCAAGATTGTATCACCATCGCACACCTTACCCATCAGTCGTATGTTGGTGTTATAAGGTGTTATGTGTCAATAGATTAGATCTATGATTATGTACATTATTTGTTTATAGATAATATGAATTCATTTTATTATTGTTACTTTTTAAATAGTTTCTAAAAGCACAAATATTATTATTTTTAAATATTCAACTAAGGAATCTATTTTGATAAATTACAGGATTTTTTATTTAAATAATATTTCAATAAAATATTTTTATTAATAAATTAATTTTTATTATGTATAAATGGGTGTATAATTTTTATGAATACAATTGAAATTTCTATTAAGGTTTGAAAGTTATTTTTGTTAAAACCAATTATTTATCAATAAGTATGGATTAATATATTAAATGTAAAAATTAAAATAATTTGAAAATTTTTTAGATAAAATGACAATTATTTTCTAAATCTAGATTTTGAAATTATTCAACAGTGAATTTATCATAATTTTCTAAGATAGTCAAGTTTTTGAGTAAAAATAAAATAACAGTTAAATATATAATGTGTCTTATGACATCATTATGTCCCGAAAGTAATTTACTAAAATAATAAATACATTATTTTAGGAAAATATATGTTTTATCATTAATGTAATGTGAATTTAGGTTTTTATGATTTATTTTACAAAGTTTTAATGGATCGTTCATGGATTATAAAACATTTTAGCATTTTTAATTGATTTCCCTGAGAATGTGACTCATATCCACATAAAAACCTTTATATTTTTAATAATCTAGTCAATTTAACTTATAAAATAATTTTTCAACTCCCCTTTGGAAAAACCTTTTTCAAAAACCATGGGTGGGTTTGAGGTTTTGCGAAGATTAATGTGTGGTGTCCGAAACCTAAATTATAAACAATTCACACTCTTCCTATATAAACCCACCAAAGCTCCCTCATTCCTTTCACTCAAATCGTTTTGTGTTCGTCCATCCCCTTCCCTCCTCTCTCTAAGGTTCTCCCAAGGCGCCCTATTCCCTCAATAAGCCTCTCAGAAGCCACTTTCTTGCATATGGAATTACACTTTCAAGTAATATATTCCTTCCTTTCTCATTGTAGACAAGTTTCTTAAAATTGTTATGTTATTTTATTTTCAATTATAAATGGTGGGGTATGATTTAGAACCTCCCCTATATTGAAATATTGTGTTTGAATGATGAGAGACCCCTTTATATACCATTAATGCCTCCTAGGTACACCTGTTACCATGGGAAAATTAGGTAAGGAATTTATCTCTCCACATTTATATTCAAGCCATTCTTTTGTATTGTGAAACTAAAATTCCATTACTCATGTTGGGAAATGTATCTATATGACCCCATTACTATCAATTTAATGTAAATATGATGAGACACCTTATTCTCTCTAATCAACCATTTTAATGAATTCTTATGTCATGTCATTATGTTGAAGAAAAGGAACCACCGTTTTCCATGCCAAAGTCATTGTGTATTGAATACCATGCCCATTTATCTATCACGGGTATTCCCCTTTCTGAAAATTTACTTATTGTTTGAAGAGTTTCATGTTTGTATTCCACATTCCTTTATTTTGGAATAAATGATGATGTGGAATAATTCCATGTTGGATGATCCATGTCGCATAGTTATACAGGAAACGAAATGATTAAGAAGGGTACTCCCAGCTAGCACTCAAATGCATTGGGTAATGTATATAATCATGATACATCATGTTCAATGAGTGTTGAACCATGCTAATGCAAGTGAAAATAGTTTTTACACATGATTCATGTGAGAATTGGTTTTACTCATTCTCTATGTGCAATGAGCCCTGGCTCAAGAAAATATCATGTCAAATGTTGTTTCCACATCTCCATGTTATGATTATCATTCATTATCATTCCTTCATGTTCGTATTTCTCTATTGCTCCATTTATATTATTATAATCTCAAATTTATTGTATTAGTCATGTTATTCCATTATAATTCCCTTAATGGGATTTATATGGAACCTATTTTTATGTATGTTCTCAGGTTATCTCATTCAATGTTATGTATAAAGGAAAGTTATTGTCTTGTAAAGGATGTTTTCAAAAAAGATGTTGTATATCATGTTGTATGTTTTTATGTAATGATCATAACCCCCAAATACCAGAAAACTTTCAATATTCTATGTTTTATATAGTGATATTTCATGTAATAAATCATTTCTAATTGTGAAATAAAATCAGGGATCTCATATGATCCCCACACCATCCATCATGGTCGCACCCTTCACAACATATCCACCAATTCTACTACTATATATTATTTCTCACACCGAACATGTAACATCCCAAGTAAATAAAGAATATAATATTTACATATTTATTAATATTTTTGAACAAAATATTATTTTTAATTCTAAGGGGATTTTATGATTTATGGTGACTCGATACGCAACAACAAGTTTCATTGAAATCTTATGTTGCACACAACGTTGAGTTATACATGAAAATAATATTATAATAATATTATATTAAATGGTAGTTAATGCATATTCGTTTTATTCAAGTTAAAGAACATAACTAAATAAAATAAGATTATACTTGTTTTTGAAATCATTTTTAATTTATATAATAAAAGTTATAAGAACAAAATGTGAAGGAATTCAATTTTAAGTGTAAACACTCTAATTTCTTGAAAAGGTCTATTTACCGCCATTTGATGGAGATCTCTTTTTATATATAATTTTTGTCACTATTATATGTTCTATTTGAAAAAATAAAATTATTCCTTAGAATAAGTATATCATAAATTACTTTGGGTAATTGTTTTTGTATTTTCCGTTAAAGTTCATATTTAACGAATAGTGAAAAACATTGCATTTTAATTCAAAATTTCCTTTTAGTATAATTTATTTATATGGTTATATATTATTATTAAAGGTTTTAAAAGTGTAATTAGATTTTATTTTTACCATTTATTCCAATTATTATCATTGTATGTAATTTCACTTAAGAATTGGACAAAAACAATTGTCAATCTTTTGATAGTTATTATTTCATTAAAACACATTTTTTTGTTTTGACAGCAGAAATTAATTTTAAATTAAATTCTGCCACTATTGTGTTATGAATATGGAAAAATTGATTCTGTATTTGTAATTATATATTCCAAATTTTGTAAATTTGTAACATTTATTTTTAAAAATTATTAATATTTACTTCACTAAATATTTTATTTACCATGGTTAAATGGTACATATAATAAATATGGGTGAAAAATAATATTATAATAAAATTTAATTACACTTAAAAGAGTTATTACCATGTTTTATGAGATAATGAGGAACAATTAAATCCTTTTGACTATTTTGGGACCTTATAGAGGTACTTTGGAGTGATAATGACACTTAATATAAATTAATTTAAAGTAATAACATAAATTAGATAACCATATATTATAGAAAAACAATTTTTTTGTGGGGTTATATAAGTGATCTCATAGATTATAAATATTAGTCAAAATATAAAATGAATTCCTACATCTAGGTATTATATATATATATATATTTTAGACCTTAAATAAAAAAATTTAATTATGACACAATGGTGATCAAATAATTGCTTCGATAATACGAGATTCAAATAAATGATATTATAAATATTAAAATAAATTTAATTTGATCCTTTTTACACCATAAAATAATTTTATATATTTGGATTATGTGATATCATTTCATTAATGATGGTTTTTTCAAATAATCACGATGGTTTTCATTTGATAAAATGTATTGATATGAATAGTATTAAAATTTACGAAAAGCAGTTTTTAAATGGATCAATATTTTATTAAATGATAAAATAATCCTAAATATATAATATTTAGACAAGTAAATTAAATAGTGATTCAAATATTATTAATAATCCATTTTGGGTCACATCAATATTTATATTAAATATATATTGACCATATAGTATGAATATATAAGAGGGCATAATAATAGGTAAATAAGTTAAAATATGTTAAATAAAAAGGATAAGGATTAAAAATATCCAAAAACTATAAATTTATTATTGGATGATTTTATTTAGACATAAATTCCACATATAGTCAAATTAAATTTTATTTGGACCTTTTGAAACTAAAAATAATTTTATAATAAAATAATACTTTCAAACACTCCAAAAGAGTCCCTCCTCCCACTTATAAAATGATACCACCTCTATCCCATTACTCACACCACTAAAGCCCATTCTCTTGTCCAAAATCAACTCCAAGAATCTCCCAAAATCCATATATTCCTCTTAGAAGCCTTCACTTAGGAGGAAGTAAATTTAAGAAATCCATTTGGTTCAATCCAAATAGAGTTTCCTGATATAAAGGTAACGTATTCTCTCAAGTTCGTTTCTTTAATTTCTTTTTCACCAATCCCTAAACTCTATTTATTCCATTATTTTATGACAAACCAGTATATTAAATATAATATGGTTTTTTTATTATGGGGATTCTATCTATACATCCACACACCTCCATCTAATGGATATGAACATACTATTTCTATGGACGGCGAACTACTGCCTCACGAAATGATGATTGTTCAATTATCTCTTAACGCATCTGATGGTGTCCATTATGATGGCACTGTATTTATAAGTGATATATATTATATTTATATTTTACCTATACTTAGGTATTTTTATTTTATATAATACCTTTATGGTTTCCATAATTGGTAAATGCAATAATTTCATTTGAGGAAGTACAAACTACGCCCAGTCAAAGTGATATGACTTGTTCATGCCAAACATGGAACACATAATGGATGGATTTAATGAAAAAATATTTCATATTATACTTGATATATAATATAACAATGTGTCATTATGTCTTAATTCAATTAAATATAGAATATAAATGAAAGTATTGTTAATGTGTATGTTCGTCTTTCTGTCTCCATCAACGGTGAATTTTATTTATTTTCTCCAAATGTTATGCACTATTATAAATAGATATATATAATGTATATATACGATATATATGATATCTAAATCATAAATATCATTCTAGAGATAATGTACTTTTTTCTACAAGGACAACATGTAATTATAAGAAGTTCTTTTTTTACTCAACTACCAAATATTGACAAAAAAACTGTTATTAACTCATATGATTATATAATGTTAATAACATGAAAATAAGTGATATAAAAGATATAATAAACAATAAAATGGATATTATCAATGTATAAATTTTATTTATATTATTATTCAGGATATTAAAGAACTAACAAGTCATGTCGGACACGAGGTAAGTGAACTACTTAACCCAATTTCCATTCATTGTGTTGATCATATACTTCTTGTTTAGGTCGTGCTATGATTTTTTTAGAAAATAAATTTGATATCTTATATTTTATTTATACATAATTTATGTGTAATTATAGTTAATATTAATATTTTATCTATTTTATTAACAAAATGATCTTTTTAATGTACTTTGTTTCAGTCTCCTTTCATTGAGGCATATTTTTATTGATACATGACTTGATTTTATATGGTGGGTAAACTCCATTGAATTTTAAATTCACTAAAATGGAATATTAATCTATGGAGAATTTTATGAAACAAAAAATGGAATGTTTAATTTTAATGTAAGCAGCAACAACAACCTTTCTGCCGCTACAACCCTTTTTTTATATTTGTCTTCCTTAACAAGAATAAATGATTTTAAACATAAAATAAATAACATATTGTATTTTTACATATTTTAGAATTGAAAATGGTTTTGAAACTTGATATATTATGTAAATATATTGAAATTTTATATTGTGATTGTCATGTTGGAATGTTTTCTTTCATTAATTATTGTTTATGTGTTATGATTATGTTATGGTTATTGGGAATTGTTTTACATATACTAGTCGTTCTGGGATAATCCTAGGGAGGGTGATCACGAGATAGCTCTCCAAATAATTGCATAAAATAACGGGGGTAAAATTTAATGTTTCCCCTAAAATATTTAGGGAATATACTGTTATGATAATTCTAATCATTACTCTCTACGTAGCTCTGAATGATACAATGTATGTATGTTATGGATTCCACAAGATACATTTACGATTTATGATTCCCATGTGTTATTCATAAAAATTATGATATTGTGTGGTATATTAATTTTTTAAAAGTATGAATTCATTGATTTGTATGTATTGATTGACTAATAAATTCTTTCCTTGTTTTATAACCTTTACATTGCTTTTTATGTTCATCCTATGTTTTTAAAATGTTTTTCACAAGGTATATGGAAGTGTAAGAGAAAGTAAAAATTCATGATGATTTATATCAAGAAAATAATACTTTTTTTATTTAAGGAGTTTTATTATTTGTGAAAAAAATGGTTACATTTTAAGTGTCTACTTTTTAATTTTTGAAATTCAATGTAATAGTTACAACCAAATTCACTAAAACTCTAAATCTGTAACGATCCTCAATGTGAATTATTAACTAAATTCTGGATTATGTAATGTTTAATGTTGGGGCCTTATAGTCAGTATCAGTGGTCAGTTTATAAAACATTAGAGGATATATTGTAATTTAAATATAAGTGACATAACCATAACAGATAGACTATTAGAAAGAGTCAAAGTTATTTTAGATATATTTAATTGGTTTATGATAACATGAATAAGTATATCTTAGTGTTTAGCCTCATCATTGGATTTTATATGATGAATTTACTGAAATACTCACATCTAACTTCATTGTTATAGTAATTGGCTTGATCTAGAAGGATCCAAAGGTAACAATTGATGTGAAGAAAATTGTGTAGTTTTTTTCAATATGTAATTGAAGGAAAAGGGGAGATGTAATAAATACTCTTGTGTTTCTTCTAAACCAACAATATGGAGTCACAATTGACCACAAAAACCTTGTTAGTTTTTATAAGGCATCGTATATTTGTGAAAAAAATTCCCAATGTTAGTTCAGGTAATAACTATATTGGTATGTTTATTCAAAAATCTATGTGTCAAATATGTTGAAAGAAACACCTAGGAAACTTCTTCGAAGTGACGTGAAAATGCTATAGATGTGTTAATGATGGACATAAAGCAAGAACTAACCATGGAAAAAGGAATAATCATGATGACTCTTGTAAAGGGAATGACGTTCTATCAGATGGATCAATTGAATTTTTTAAATGTGGTAAGCATATTCATTATAAAAATAAATGTCCTACGAAGAAGGTTCAATAATTGGATCAGCTGGATTAAAAGAAATATGTTTACCAATTCATAACTCCATTCCAATTGAATAAGAGGAAACAAAAAATAACCTATGAACTTTTTCGATTATTTCATAGCTCATGTTTTGAAATTTCATAAATCCTTGGAAATTATGAATGAATTTGTTTATAGGAATGAAGTATATAAAAATAATATATAAAAACATGGATAAAGGACCATGAAGAATGTTCAATTATTATGATGTCTACATATTAAAAATTGAAGAGTTATGATGGATCTATGGATGATTATATGTTTAAATGTATTGATTATAGGATTACTTTGGACTAAATCTTCTAATATGTGTAAACCTGATGTTTGATAAGTAACAATGTTATTCAAGGAACAAATGCCTTTTCTTTGGTGTATATATCTATAAAGTACCATTTGGGTTTATATGATCCTTGAATTTGAGGCAATTATATGTTATTACTTATCTGGATAATAATGCATGGTATGATATATCATTTTTGTTAAAAAAAATTATGGATATTTTTGATTTATTTATCTCAATTTATGGAATGTTATAAACTTATATAATTTTTGAAGAAGGACATCACACAAACCGTGTGACTACCCGTCACATCAGAAAAAGCTGTCGGAATCGAACCCCCAACCAAATTGAAATTGAGATTTATCTCCTACCACCGGATGATGTGATGTACCCAATTAGTTTGACTAAATTATTTAGTTAAATAACTTCATGGATCAAGAATAAGATTATTTTTGGAACTTAATTTTTTAAAAATGTATATCCTTAGTATAGGAAAATTATTTTGAGATTATGTGATAATTGTTATTTTTTAAGATGTTTTATCTTTTGAGGAAACACTCTATGCCTAATGAAAATTGTATACTATGGGATTTCATTTGTGGAGTAGTGGTTGAAATTTTATTTTTGGAAGAATCTATGTTTTTATTATGGCGATAGGACGATTTTGATTTTTTATATGAATGATTAACCTTTCAAAGAGAATATATGATTAGTTTAATTACTATTTTGTGTGATACTTTAAGAGTAACTATTATTATTTGGAGATAATTGTGATGATTTTTGTGGAAGGCTACAAGATTAAATCTTTATTAGTTTTTGGAATCAATATTAGTTTATATTACATTGAGGGATTTCATGGAAAATTGTTTATTGAATGGTCTTTGTTTATCATTGGGTATAGTTTGTTGAATTTTAGAGATTAAGTGTAGTATTTCATTCTACAATAGATCATCCTTTTTTGAGATTATCCGATCTTTTACTAACCATTTTGGTTTTGGTTAATGTATATAGACATGTGAAATATATAGTTAATCTTTTGTGGATTATCCGATTCTGTAGAAGTAGATTCTAGAGCTTCAAATGTGGCCATGTTATCTTGAATACTCATCATTGGGATAAAATATGAGTTTTTGGTAGAATCATATTAAAGGATGAAACACTACTTCAAATGTAAGTATATTTCCCAATATCCATAGTCAATATCATAAATAAATTCTACATATTTATGAAAGGGAACATAAAACAAAAAAACATTGTCTATTTACATTTCTTAATGTTGAATCAAATATCGATTAACCTATCACAAATTAGAAGTTTTCTAGTTGTTAACTTTGTCCAAGTCATGTTTTCTATCACTCTCCATCGTAAATTGACACTTAGTTTCTCCTGAAAATCCATGTTTTCATACATGGAATACAAGTATGTGTTATCTAGGGTGACCATTGTACTTATATTTGTTTCTATTAATGTGATAGTTTTATTTATTCTTTTCCTAATGTGTTACTTATAATGATGTTTCCGAACCAAATTTTAAAATACCGAGGACACAATTCTCAAACGGGTGGAAAGATGTAACATCCCCGGTATATAAATAATATGACATTTTCATATTTATTAATATGTTTTTACTAAATATTCAATTTTATTTAAAGAGGATTCTATGTTAGATGGTGTACTTGATATGAACGAAGGGTTTCTTTGAAATCTTATATTGCACACAACGTTGAGTGATACTGAAAAACAATATAATAATAGTATTATTTTAAATTGAAGTTCAATCATAGACGTTGTATTGGTAGGAATGAACAGAACTAATTAAAATATGATTATACATTTTTGTTAAATGTTTTTACATTTATCCAATAAAAGTAAGAAGCTCAAAATGTGAATGAATCCAATTTTAAGCATAAACACACAAATATTTATTAAAAGGTTTATTTACTACCTTTTGATGGAGAAACATTTTAAAATCTTATTCTGTCACTTTTATATGATCTATTTTAAAAAATAATATTTTTCATTAGAATCAGGAAATCAAAATTTACTTTGTGTAATTTGTTTTTATTTTTCGGATAAAGTTCATTTTTTATTGAATGTGGAGAAATACTGAATTTTAATTGAAAACTATATTTTAGTATAATTTATTTATATGTATATATTATCTTTTTAAATTGTTTTAATGTTTAATTAGATAATTTTTTTTATATATAATTCAATTTCAGTCATTCGAAGTATTTTCATTTTTTAATTTCACAAAAAGTAGTTCCAATATTTTGATAGTTATTATATATTGATAACAAATTTTTTAATGACAACGGAATTTATTTTTAAATAAATTTTTAACACTTATGTGTTCGGAATTTGGATAAATAAATTACATATTTTAAATTAGTTGGTCTATATTGTGAAAATATTTATATTTTATTTTTATACATTAATAATATTTCTTTCAGTAAATATTTTTTTACCATGGTTAACGGAAAATCTAGAAAATAATGGTGGAAAAAATATTTTAATAATATTAAATTACCCTTAAACTTTTCATAACCCTATTTAATGAGATATTTATTACCACAGTCTTCCTTCTGTAGATTTTGGGACCACATGATGCCACATGGGAGTGATAATGACACTTTATATTAATTAATTTAAATTAAACACTAATGAATGATAAAAATATATGGTTTAGTAAAAAAATATTTTTATGGGGTTATATAAGTGGTATAATAGATTATATTTTTTTTATAGATAAAATGATTTCCTTCATCATGGTATTTTAATTATTATTTTTCAAAATTAAACAACTAAATTTAATTATGACATAATAGAGATGCAAAAATCACTTCATTAATGGTGAATTACAAAAAATGATTAGATAAATATTAAAATAAATTTAATTTAAACTATTTATGCCATAAAAGAATTATATAGATTAGGATGACCTTTTATCATTTAATTAATTAAGTTTTTTAGAAATTATCTAATTGGTATGTATTTTTAAAAAATTCATGATATGAGTAGTATTGAAATTGTCAAAAAAGAGTTTTTAAATCAACAAATATTTTATTAAATGATAAAATACTCCAAACACTATATTGATTAGAAATGTGACTTATATAATGTTAAAAATTCCATTAATGATCCATTAAGGGTCTCTTAAAATATTTTAGAATATAAAATAACCATATAATTTGAATATATAAGAGGACATGGTAAAAGTAAAATAAGTAAACAAAAGGTTAAATAAAAAAGATAAGGATTAAAATTACCAAAACCTATAAAATTATTATTGGATGATTTTAATTAGACTTATATGCACCATAAAGTATAATTAAATAGTTTTTGGATCTTTTGAAACGAAAATTAATTTTATAATAAAATAATAATTTCAAAATTTCTTAAAGAGACCATCCTCCCTCTTATAAAATGACAACACCAACAACCCATTACTCACAACACTCAAACCCCATGGCTCATCCATAATTTTATACAAAAATCTCCCTACATCCCTCTATTCTTCCTAGAAGCCTTCTCCTTGGATGAATGCAATTCATGAAATCTTTTTCCTTCAATATAAATGGAGTTACCTAATTTAATGATAATGTATTTTCTGAAGTTCATTTATTTTAGTTTCTTTATCCAACCACATAAACTATCTTCATTCAATTATTATATAAAAATATGATTATATTACATATATTAGGTTGTTCTTTTGATTATTATTCTAACTACATATCCACATACCTCAATATAATGCATACAGACATACAATTTCTGTGGATGACGAAGTACTACCTCACGAAATGATGATTTTTCAATTATATCATTCAACCTCTTATGGTGGACATCATGATGGATATGTATCTATATGTGATATATATTATATTTTTATTGCCTCTATTATTATTTATTTTTCATTTATATCATACCTTTATGGTTTCTACAATGTGCAAACGTGATAATTTCATTCAAGGATGTAAGGACTACCGCCCACTCAATGTGATAAGACTCATTCATTACTTAGGTAGAATGTATAAAGGATGTATTAAATGAAATTATATATGATATTATATTTTATTTATAATATACCTATTTATCATTATGTTTTCATTCCATAAAATTTAGAATATAAATGAAAGTTGCATTCATGTGTACGTACGACTTACCGTCTACATTAAAGATGCATTTCATTTTTTTTTCTCAAAATGTGATATACGTTTATAAATAAAAATATATATACTATATATATATATATGATATATATGATATCTAAATAATTAATATCATTCTAGAGATAATGGATGTATTACAACATGGGGAACTTGTAATTATAAGAAGTTCATTTTTGACTCAACTACCAAATATCGAGAGAACGACCGTTAATAACTTAAACAATTATGTAATGATTATAACATTGTAAAAAGTGATATAAATGGAATAATAATATTTAAAATGGTTCGGATGAAGGTATAAATCAACTTTAGTTTATTATTCATGATATTAAATAAGGAATGAGTAATGTCAGACACGAGGTAAGGGACCTTCAAAACCCAATTTTCATTCTTTAGGTTGATCTTATAATTATTTTTTATTTCCAACTATGACTATGTGTGAAATGAATTTTGATAACATATATTTTATTAATAATTTCATTATGTGTACTTATATTGAATACACATATTTAATTTATTTTATTTAAAAATTATTTTTGTATGGGACTTCGTCTCAATCATTTTTCATTATGGTATATTTTCATTTGTACACGGCTTATATTTATACTCTATATAAAACCCCATGAATTTTAATTTAATTCAAAGGTAATACTTTTATATGTTGAATTTTAATAAACAATAATAAGAATGTTTTTTTAATGTATGTTCTGACAATGACCTTTCCGTTACCTCGAGAATTATTTCATATTTTCTTTCCATAACAAGAGGAAATTCTTTTAATTAGAAAATAAATAACAAATACTCTTCTTCTGTATTTTGGTATTGAAATGGTTTTTAGAATGGATTTATTATGTGAAAATATTGAAATTTTATATAGTGATTGCAATATGGAAATATTATATTTCCTTTGTGCTTGTTTATGTGTAATGATTATGTTATTGCTTTTGCGAAATTTATGTATACAGGTGGTTCCATAACAAATCGAGGTTGAGTGAGCCCAAAATATCTCTCCAATGCATTGGGTAAAATGAAGGCTAGAAACATTAATGTTTCTCTTATAACATTTAGCTATTATACAATTATGGGTATTTCAAATGTAACTCCCTATGTAGCTATGAAAGCTACAATGTATGTACCTTATGGTTTCCACATTACCTTTATGATTTATGATTTCCATGTGTTATTCATAAATCATATGATTTTGTGTCATATGTTAATGTTTGAAAAGTATTATTTTATTAATTTGTATGTATTTATGGACTAATGTTTTCATTCCTTGTTTTATAACCCTTAATGAGCATTTTATGATCATCCTATGGTTTAAAATATTTATCACATGGTATAAGGAACAGTAAGAGAATAAATGAATTTAAGAAGATTTATATCAAGAAATGAACTATTATTTTATTTAAAGAGTTTTTTTTGTAAAAAAATGTCGATATAGTAGAAATGTCAACATTGTAATTTTTGAAATGTAATGTAATAGTTATGGACGAATTCTCAAAAACACTAAACCTGAAAATATCATTAATGTGAAATATTAATATAAATCAAGATTATTTAATGTTTAAGGCTATGTCCTTATAGATTATGACTCACACATTAATTGAGTATAATTGTGACCATGAAATCAAATCTATCCATTAAACATGTGTAATCCCTTTCCCCTCATTATATACGATCTTGAACACTATCATGCTGAACATCGTGGAATTTGATCTCTATCTTCTAAACATGGTACATAGGAAGCCTCTTCCAGGTTCAATCCCCTCACCCCACAATCCGATTGTTCTGTGTGTTTCATGTTGGTTCACCTTTTTCTAGAATGACATTAAGTTGTATTCCCCCTTCAAACTATGTATTTTTTCATACCTATATTCTACATAGGGTTTGTAGGAAGCCTCAGTGAGGTCTGAACATAACCAATGGTAAAATTCAGTATTACATCCCAAGGTTGTACCCTCATGATGTGATACATCAAAATTTTGGGATGCATCTCTAGGATCTCCATTTTTGATCATTTATAATCACCATAGTCATATAACCATGAATAATTCCAAAGATAAACATAATCCTCCAACGAATAGTTCCCCTCTGATGATGGGATTCTAACCTTGTGTAATCACCAAAAATATAATCAATATATCTATGTACAATTATAGAACTATGTGGACTTTTATTTGTAGCCTTTGGGATATGTAGGAAGTATCTTTGAGGGTTGTATCCCATCATACATGTCCCATCCTAGACGTTCCTTCGAGCTTTTGTGTCCTAGGATGATCGTTCCCTAACCAAGAGGCTTTATTTACTTTATTTCCCCATCCATTCTTCCAATATTATGATCCACCTATGTAGAGGTTTTTTCACAAGACACTATGATATGTAAGAATCCTAATTTAGGTTCAATCCCAACCCCATTATCATCATGTCGGTTCTATATCATCCCCATCCTTCGACATTTCCTCCATATCCATCCTTATTTTACCCGTGAAGCTACATATCATTGAACTCATTCCATTCATATTGGAAAATAACCTTGTATAACCCCAATCCATTCTCTCCACTACCAATCCCTTATCATTGTAAGGTTGCATCTTTTCCTCTTTTCGCGGCTCCCAGGCTACTAGCCATGTGTAATCTATGAATCTTCTCCCGGAACAATATTTTTTTGATCCCTATCCTCTATATATGATATGTCGAAATCCTATCAAAGGTTCCCTCCCAACCAATGGTAAAACATTGTGCCCCCTTTTCTAGGAACCAACTTCTCTAATCTACACCTATGTGGTGTTTATATTATCCTTCATGGTTTAAAAACTTTTCTTTTGGGGACATGCCATACCGAGTCCATCCTCACATATGCTTTAACCCATAAACCCTCTAATTCATATAGGTTATCCGTCCTAGGGATGTACCAAACTAATATACTATCATCATCGTTCTGATTAATTCGATACATCTCTAATTCATGTTAAACTCACGGAATACCCCATGTTAAACATGCATAGCTGAGTAAAAACTCAGAGACAAACATCTAGCATATGATCCCCGCATTCGATATGGGATGCCTCTATCTTTCATGATCTTATTAAGTACTATAATAAGTGATAATTCCTTTTTTCCAAGGTTCTAGAATAGTTACATTCCAACTATTCCCATTGTTACTACTTCACTGATTGTGGTTTGTTTCCCGGATGCAACCCTTTGAAATTTTCTGCAGAAGTAGTGTAATTGACCATCATCCAAAAATAGATGGCACATAAAATGGTTTCACGAAAAATAGATTAATCGTTAAGGGAGACCTATAATTGGTGAAAAATTACAAGGAGGTATCCATGGAAGGAGTGACCAATGTCCCATCATCTCATTTCGATCAAGTAGACGCCATCTCTAAAGAGGCGATGAATGGATATCGCTTTTGGAACGCGTGAATGCATGGTATAATGCATATCCAGTGAATTTAAAATGATTCATGGGAGGTGTTCCCTAACCAAAGCTTCAAAAAAATGGTATAAATCCTTCCGTATATAGATAAGGATGTATAAAAAATTACTACTCATATGGTTGCAGTTATCTGGAGAAATTATTAATTTGAAGAAGGTACTTGTGAACTCAAATATGTGATAAAACAAAGATATCCTCATTTATTTGTCTTATTGTGAATTAATTTTTTGGGATAAATTCATTTTATGTGGGATATAATGTGACACCATATGATTTAATGACATTTCTCATTGATTAATTTGATGTTCCTAGATATAATTAATTAAATGAAACAATGAGTTTAAACGAAACATGATATATGATTGAAATTATTCTATTACATACCATAATAATTTTTTTGAAGTTGGAATTAGGGGATGTATATAATATTGTTCTTTTAATGTTCTCATTGACCCTCTTTTTAATAATTCGTTTTTTGGGTCTGGTTTCTTGGTGCTTTAGGTGAAATTTTTAAAAAATTTAAAGGATCTAGGGTTGTTCATAGTAAGAGAACTATTTTATGAAACTATGAGCCTTGATTTCAAAAGATTGAAAGCCTGAGATTCCATCTTTTTATATTTGGTGCATGAATTGACACATTGTGTTCTCCCTAAGGAAATATTATTCACCCCATAGCAGGGTCACATTGTTTGGGTGAATGGTTTGACAAATAGTGTGTCCCTTCCCACCTAATTGTGCATATAAATAAAATAATTTCAGAAAAAATATTTGAAAAAGTCATTATCTGTAGATGATGGGACAATTAATTTACCCACAAAATGCATGATTCATTAATTTATTTTTATTATATTTTTAATATCCAATTCGGAGAGAAGTGATATTTTTAATTGATTTGGCATGAAATTGGGGAAACACAACCATTATTTTGAATTGAGTTGGGATTATGATTTGTTGGAAATTTAAGGAACAATAAAATTCATTTGGAAAAAATGATTTGAAATTGGTATTTGAGAAAAATTTGTTAAATTATTTTGATAATATATAATTGGATTTATCCTAGGAAAAGGAATAAGTTGATTGAATATCAATGTATTTTTTAATGGAAATTGGTATATTTAAATAAAAATGGGGTCACATGTATTTTGAATAGTTTTGAAATATTTTTAATTTTTTTTAGTTGCTTGAGAACATGAAATACTAAGGAGATAGTGATTTATTAGTGTGAAACATTACACACATTACACATTACAAATCTACTGTTAACATAGTGTAGCATATCTTATCCCTAATATGATGTTGATTATTCCCATATGACTAGTTTCTGGGGACATGTATACACATATTGATATCATCATCCATGTATGTATGAGAGGATCCCATAACCTAGATCTATAATAACTCTTGGAATACGACCATGTTTCTAATTTGTTATAATTTTGATATATATAAATATTTCAATTTAAAAAAATTCATTACATATTCCCTGGAAATGTATTTATGATATTTGATATAAAACTATTATTAATAATCTCTTTTTATATTATTCCATAAGATGAAATGAAAATAACGTTTTTTAAACATTATATTTTACATCCATGGACATTTTATTAAAATTGAATGTATTATTTGGTTAATTAATGTTAAATATTATTTTGGATTCCTTGCTAAGACCATACGAGGATTTTATATCCCACCCTCCATGTCCATTCAGCTTTTTGCATATTTCATTTTTCTAGCTTTGATCAAGGGTTGGCCACCTTTTCGTGTTGGTAGTTTCTTATCATTGGGCATAGGGTGCTGATTTCTTTGGGACTAGGTTTCATTACATTTATTTTCACTGCACTTTTGTTGGTATTTGGTTTCATACTCTCTTGATTAATATTATTATTCTACCTTTGGAGGGTTCTTTAGAATACAAACTTGTATCTGATTCCTCTACTTTTTATGTGGAAAAACTATTCCCATCATTATCTATTCAGAAGTGATGTTCTCGTATGGAACCTTTGGAGATCAACAATTCCCTTTAAACAATGTCAAGACTAGACAAGTTATCAGGGTACCGTGGTATCCAATATAGATCCTGATAGAGAAGTATCAATGGTATAAGTTATGAATATTAAATTGATACAAGTGTAAATTTTGTGATCATTTTAGGACCTGGAAGGTATTTATGAGTGAGTGAAATTCCATCTCTCATATTAGTGATCCTTAATTAACTATGGTTTTGGAAAAACATCTTGAGGATTAGTTCTAATAATTTCCATACATGTTATTAGGATATATTGAAATCTAAATCTTGTTTATCTTTATATAGGGATTAATTTCCATCATTCTCTTGTTGAATTGTTGATCTATGTAATTTTATGTTGCCTTCTATGTGGTTTTTTGATGTTTTTGTAAGATCTTGCCACTGAGTAGGCATAGGAATAGAATCTTGAATGATTCTAATTATTAAATACAAAATGAAAGTTTTCATGTTGACCATAATCTAGTTGAAGATGTTGTGTGTACTATTTGTGCTATAGGAAAAGAACCTTCACCCATTCCTGTATAAGATTCCATTTTGGATCCTAAGTGGAATGAATTTTGGATTTTTTTTCTTAGTAATAACTTCTCCCGATAACAACATCATTCCATGAATCAAATGATCTAAAAGTGGATAAGGATTCATTGTGGAGAATTAAACATATAATACTATTCTTGGAGATAGTAGATTCTATAGAGTTGAAGTGTGGAAACTTTGAGATAGAGATATCGTGTAGGAGATAGTTAAAAAACATGATGAAAGCAAAGAAGAATGATTTCCTTGAGTGGAAGGGAATTAATTCTCTTTTCAATGACAAGTTCTATCCATATTCAACATTATTGTCTAAGGATATATAGTTTTTCAACCATGAGAGGGATTCCATGATTATGAGAGATTATGGAAATCAATTTGTCTGACCTTGTTCAATTTTCATATTAGATTATATTAAATTATAATATTCAGAATCAATGGTCTAACATGGGAATTCAATCAAATATTCACTCTCAGGTTTTCATTATGATGATCTGTTCTTATATAGATGTTCAGGATAAAGAATTGATGGTTGAGATGGACCAAAATAGACAGTTAGGGTTGACAAGAGTTACTTTTGTCCTAGTTGTAGTTATATGAGTTTCAGAAGAGGAAAGAAAATAAATAATGATTATCATGGTGGTTATATATAGTAGGGTTCTTCTCAGCCTCATATTGTTTTTAGAAGATTCCCTTTGATTTCATACCTATGTGGAATTCATGGGAACTCAAAATAGGTTTGTACTAAAGCATGTCAGGTATGAGGTTCTTATTGATTCTCAAATCACTTGTAGAAGGTCATTCATGTATATCAAGATAATCATAGTGGAATGAAGAAATTTGAGCCAAAAATTACTATGTTGTGGTTAAATCAGATGCATCATGGACTAAGGGGTTCCAGTTATAGGAATCCAAAAAAAATCCTCACATGGTGGAAGAGTCTCTAGAAGAAATAGACTTGGGTCTTGTGATTTTGATAGGTATCATCACTATAGTTTCATCTTTATTAAATTATTTTTTTTATTTTTCCTCACATTCATTCATTTGAATCCATTTTTTTAGGATATTAAATGAAACTAAAAAGTTTTTATCTTATTTAATGTGTATTATTACACCCCTCCAAACAAATGGTGATCATTGTCTCCATTTTTATAATTATGTTTTTACTATATTAGATATTGAACTTTCTTTTGATTTATGATTCAATTTCATGAAACACCTTGAAATTATTAGTTTTGGTTGGATTGGATCATTAATAATACATCCAAAATTGAATACTATTTTTGGATGGTCTCCTTTAATTTAACCAGATGGGGTGTGCCATATCATCCTGGGAGAATGGATCCTTAGGTTGAGTAGAGATTAATATTAATATATAGATATGTGGAAGGAAATATTTATTTTATCCTTTGATCTAAATTGAGAATATTGAATATTTAATATCCCTCTATATTTCATCTAGTTTCTTGATGTTATTTATTTCTGAATTCTGTGGTTTTTCCTCAGTAAGGTAGGTATAGTTTTCAATTAATCAAGTACCCAATACAAATGCAGTGTTAATTAATTATTACCATATGGAAATAGAAGAAATTTTATATTTAAAGCCTTGTATAGATTATATTGTAAAGAAAATATTAATATACCCAAGAATGCCATTAATTATCCATGTGTGTGTAACAACCATTTCATTTTATTCATTCCACTTTCTATCAAGTAAATATGTATTATTTTGAAAAAATTCTACTTATAATATCCTTTCCACTAAACATATACTACATCATTTGCAATCAAATTTTATGACCTGCTCACTCATGCATCACGAAAAATCAAACCATAAGATCTTGACCTAGATATCCTCATTAGTTTTATATTTAATCACTCCCCTAAGTGTTTAAATGTTTTTGTTTTTATTTTGATTTTTTCAGGGCATACATTAGTTATATAATAGGTTCACACTGATAGGATAATCTAGTACAATAATAAAATAGATTAGATAATTAATGAATGTATGGATTAATATTTTTTCAAATTTGAGAAAACATATTCAAATGTATATTTAACTTCTATTAAGTAAGAAATTTTAACAGGTCATTGTATGATGAAATGGTTTGTGGGAAAAATAAGTGAAACAATTATTCCATTAACTACTCACACAAAGTTTCCAAATATTCTCAAAGGATTCAAAATGTTGAATCCATTTATATTATCGAAAAAGTTCCATATTTCAAAATACATTCACACCAAAATTTTGTACTTTTTCTAAAATGCATATTTCTTCATTTTTTTGAATTCTAAGACAATATTATGTACAAAAATTCCACATGGGTTTTCAATAGATTATATAATTAAGTGGGATTAATTTTTCATGAAAATTTGAGAATATGAAATTTACATTTCAGCAGAAAAGTTAGTGGGGAATTAGGGGGATGGAAATACTATACATCAACTGAAAAATGAGAAATAGAAAAAAAGATGATGAAATTCCTAATTATCCAAATATTATAACTATCCCCACTCCTAATGTGTGTAGTTTCCTCACTATTATAAAATAGATTTTGGGATGGAAGAATAATACATGGTGGGTGTCCTTCATAAATAGGTTCATGAACATTAAGTTCCTCTATTCGGAAATCTGGATTGGCCTTATGAATGAGCTTCAGCTGCTTCCCATTGATAGTGAATGTTTGTTGGCATTTATCATTTTGAACCTACAAATCAACAAATGGATAAACATTAGTAGTGTTTTATGGTCCAAAAAAATGGAAATAAAACGTAACTAGATGTAACATCAGCCATGAATTGTAAATAAGGTCCTTATAATTTTTTTTAAATGATTATGAAGGATGGAATGGTCTTGGTAAACCATGGTTCGATCTTTATAAATCATGGACTTCTCATCTAAAACATTTCTTATTTCCTCCGGCTCCTGAATCTGCAACATACATTGAGTTTCTTCAATAGAAAGATTAAAATTTCATTGTTTGGTGGCCCAATTGTCCTGGTACTCAATATCCACCGGGAGGTGAAAATTATTTCCAATAACTATCTCATACGGTGATATGCCAATGATAGTTTTGAAATAAGTATGGTAACACCATAAATAATCATCAAGTATATGAATTCAATATTTTCTATTAGGATGAAATATTTATTCAGGAATCTGTTTTACCTTCACATGTTTCACCTTGTTATGATTATTGGTTAGTGGGTGATATGGTGTAGACCCGAAATACCTGACCTCATACTATCACAAAAGAGATTTCATTGTTTAGTTGTTGAAATGGGAACCCTGGTCACTGATTATAAACCTAGGTAATCCAAATCTACATAATATTTTGGTTCTTAAAAATTCCACAACTACTTTAGAATCATCAGTCCTTATAGATCAGACCTCTACCCATTTTGAAACATAATCTAGTTCCATAATAATGTAAAGGTCTCCAAATAAATTATCAAATGGTCCAATAAATTAAATTCCCTAAAAATATAAAATGACAAGTATGATCAACGGTTTCTGTAGAATTCCATTTATTTTACATACATTCCCCACTCTCAGACTTCATGTTCATGATTTATAGAAATCATGGGTATCCTAAAAACCATTTTCCCAAAAGAGACCAAGATTATAGACCTTGTGAGCAGTCCAATGGGGACCAAAGTATCTCCTACAAGCAACCGTGTGACTGAACCTATGGATAGACTGAAACTAGATACCGAGAACACAACTCCTGATGACTTAATAACAAAATGCGCTCTAAAGGTAGGGGTCATCACTAATCTACCAATGAGACTCTTTTTTTATATGGTAGCTTTGTTTTTTTTTGAAATCAGTAGGAAAATCAAGATGCTAAAAAATATTTTACAATTTTAGCGCACCATGGTTTAATATCTTTAATTTGGTACAATTTTTTATTTACAAACATGTCATTTATGGGAATATAGGGGGATAATTAAACATATATGGATTGGTGGATCCTAATTATATGGATAGCCACCACATTCTCTACTTCGTTTTAATATAATATTTCTAAATTGTATTCTTAAATGAGGAGCATCTAGGAAATGAGACGTGGTTTGGATTCTAGTTTCTTAAGGAGATACATGAGTGCTACATTTTCCGAGAACACAATGACGTTGGGTATTAAATTATATGGCCTACATTTATCCATGGGAAACATAATGGCACATTACTTTTAGTTTTGGTGTAGTCTTCTTGGGTAGGGTCCAGTGTATTTGAGGTATAAGTAATGAAATATGGAGCTCCATCAACACTTTGTGATAATACTTCACCAACTACATTGTTAGAGTTGTCGCACATGATCTCAAATGGTAAATCCCACCAAGATAGTTGGATTACCATGGGTGATTTGAGACTCCATTTTAACTCATCCAAATCTTTCTCTCATTATTTATCAGAAAAAATCCTTCTCATTTTGGATCAATCAGGAGAAGGGATGAATGTTTACAAATGTCATCAATGAAACGACGGTAAAATCTATCATGAAATAAGACCGAACACAAATCCCATACATTTTTGGTGAATGGTAGGGAAGAAATGACATTCAATTAGGATTTATCTACATGTATACAATCACCATAAATGATATGTACCGAAACTATACCTTGTCGAACCATGTAATATAATTTTATAAAATTTAATATGAGATTATTTTCAATACAATGATGTAATACTAGACAAGGATTACTCAAACATTCATCATAAGATGAGATGTGAACATTAAAATCATCCATGAATTCTTCCAAGAAATTACCCAGGTAATCCGAATAAATTTTAACCACAAATGTTTGCAAAGTACCCAGGTCCTTTCACAAACCAAACAGAATCCTTCAATATGAAATTGTGCCAAAGAGTAAAATAACGGTTTTATTCTGGTGATCCTCTGGGGAAATATGGATCTGACAGTATCTAGAATACCCAATAAGGAAAAAAGTAACAGGACATCACTAATATATTTTCTATAATTTGTAACATGAATGGAAATAATAAAGGGTCCTTCCTAGCGTTTTGGTTTAATCTATGATATTTTTTACATATATTTCATCTATTCTGAACACGAGTTGGAACCAATTCATTGTTTTCGTTTTTAATTACTGCAAGAGAGGTTTTTTTAGGAACAACTTTCACATGACAAACCCATTGGCTATCATAGATGGGGTAAATGATTCTAGTATCCAATAATATAATTGCCTCCTTTTAATCAACATCTAAGATGTTTTGGTTTAGTCGATGTCGTGACAGCCTCACTAGTTTATCCCCACCATTTAACAATATATGCTGTGTAAAAATTTATTGTCTTATAAAATTATGGTCTGAAAGTATCCATCCAAAAGCATGTTTTTACTCCCCCAAAAGATCAATAATCCCCAATTCATTCTAATTATGGAGTGAAATAGCAATGATGACCGGCAACATTTTTCTATTTTCATGATATGAATATTTCGAATTCGTAGGCAGTTGGTTTAGTTCCAATTCAGGTGGATTTTGGATTGATTGGATTGTATGTGAAAGTGATAGGTCACTTATCAAATATAACTACTCAATTTGTATCATCCTTAGTTAAGAAATATGGTTTTAAAAGAATTGTATTTTCATCTATGGTCTTGTGATCTTCAATGTTCAAGAAAGCATCAATTAAAAAACATGAATGATATTTTTTAAAACAACTTCAACATTCTAATCATGATTTATTTCCAATAATTTAAATTAATGATCAGAACTCGGAAAGGGGATCAGATGAAAGGAAAGATGTTTTTTATTGGAATATAGTACATTGAATGAATTAATAGAGATCGAGGAATATTCTTCTAAGGGATGATTCCTGGAATCAAGGATGTTGAAGTGAATAATGTCACAAACTAAATCCATAGATAATGTACCATTGTGGACATTAAATATGGTTTTGGTAGTTTTCAAGAAAGGTATCCCCAATATAATCAAGTCATGTTCGTTCATCCTATCACCTTCCATTTTAAGAACATAAAAATCCACATGAAAATTTAATATTTTCACTATCGCAAGAACATCCTCAAACAAACTAGTATGCTGTGATGTACATCGATTTGGAAGTTGAAAAACATTATGATTGGATATAGTTCTTTAACCTATAATTCAGAGTAAATGGATTGATTCCCAACAATTAGAGAAGAACCCAAATCTATAATATCATATTAAAATGAATACTTCCCTATGATGCACAAAATCAAGAATGTTACTGGATAATTGAATTTGTTTTCAGGTGATTGGTCTATCAATACTGAGACACTACTCAAATATATCACCTTATCATCACTTCAATGTTTCCTTCGGCGTCCACACATATCCATTAGAAACATGGCATATCTTGGAATATTTGTAAGGAAATCAATCAATGGGTTTATGACCGATTTTTTTAAAAACAAATTCTAATATTTCCTTATCAAGTTTAGTTTCCTTTTGTTTTCATTGTTGGTTGTCCCTTTGGAGAAATGGAAGAGGAATGATAAGGATACATGACTCATCAACAGATTCACTCTTTACATTGGGAGGGCTTCTCTCTTGATAAGGATTATATACTATTGGACCATTTTTCATTATTTGATATGGTCGTTAACTCAGAATAAGAGGACTATAATATAGGGTTAATTTGGGTTTTAAGTAGCTTCCCCCTCCTATGGTTTATGGAACTAACACTTCTCGTATATCTGAATTTATCAACTTGTTGAGAGGGTAGTTTACCTGAACCATTAATTTAGATTCTCCCAACCAAGTTAGCGAGTAGGCCTATTTGGGTTTTTAGATTTGGTATTATGGTTTAGGTGTTTTTTTTAATTGGTGATTCTTGGATTCCATTTGTTTCATCATTTCTTCAAGGCTATGATCGAGTATTTGATGGGGTGGTTGGAAAGGCCATTGTGGTGGTTTTGAATTTTTGGGTGGACTTGGTGGATGATTACTCGACTTAGTTGGTTCCATTGTTGTTGAGGTAGGTTTTAATACCCCCTAATTAAAATTAAATCATTCATTATTTTTAAAAATAATTATTTTTGAAATTAAAATTAAAAACTAATTATGAAAATAATCAAACAAATAATTAGAAAGGGCACATTTAAAAAAAAGATACACTAAAAACAAAACCGCACATGGTAATATTGCCAAAATTTGAACACTTTTTTGAGACAAAAAAATTATATGATTTTATGGTTGACTTATAGTATATGTTACATACTAATAAATCTCTCAAGGATCATTTATGGTTTATATTGTGAATTTATAGTAAAAAAGTATCAAAAGAGGAGGTGGATTTAAAAGCAGTTTTAAGAAAATGAATAAATTTAATGAGATTAATAGTTGATAAATAAAGGTGGTGTTTTATAATTATGATTGAAGGATGTCATTTCAAATCAAATACACATCTTGGAAATTTCATTTTAGGAAGTTTTTAAAATATTTAATGCAATCCTTTGGTTTATGGTTGTCAAGATCTCGACCTCCCTCTTGCTTTCTAAAACAATACTCAAAGAATCACCCCTTGACACAACAATCATTTTGTCAAGTTTTTGTTATAAAACATAGAATAATGAGTAAGAAATAATACTGAAATATTATTTATGGGTGTGATAGATATTATTTTTGTCATGTCCAATTGGAACAACTGCAGATTCCCATTTGAATTCCCAACCCAAAATTTTTTGAAATAAAAAGTGCTTCACTTAATTATAATAAATGAAATTTATTCAAAATTTAAAAACATAAGAATTAAAGACAATTTAAATATTGAACACAAAAATTATAAATAAAAAATTTGAATAACATGTTTTCAAACTACCTCCCAAGAATGTCTCGCTCCCTTGAAATGATCGTCCATTGTTTTTCTTGCTATCGAGAGGAGGAGGAGGATCATGTCCAAATTCCCCATAATCCTTGATACCCTATGAGGATAAGGGCCTCCATAACATCATGGATGAGGACATTAATCCTTTTTGTCTAAAAGATACAAGATCCTTTCCTCTTGTCCAAACTTCGTAATGTGGTTCCCAAGGTATCATTTTATAGTCAAAGTGGAAGGTGGTTTTGGGCGCACAGATTGTGTAAAACCAATTTGGCCATTGTATTTTCTGTATAGAAAAATTAATTGGATTTGTTAAAAATGAAAAAGTTGTTTCCACATCTCTTGAATATCTGCACTAATTGTAGGGATTCATTTGGAGGCCTATAGATTGATATATGGATAGATCACAACACACAACTTCTGAATTCGTGCAGATTCAGTTAGCTAGACATATCATTTCAGATGGGCCACCAAATTCCCAAATGGGGCTTGTAAATATTTATTTTAAATGTATACAACTGATGTTTGTACAATAACACAAAACTTCAGGTCATTTTAATTCATGGTTTCATAGCATTGTGCAGTTGATTCCACTGGTGTGTTTGCATCCTACGCAGTTTGGACCATTATTTTTAAACCTCACAATGGGACCTCTAAATCACCTCAAAATTCAATGAAAATATCATTTAATTAACAATTCCCTTTTTTGAATTGAAAAAAAATAATAAAATGAAAAAAATAAGTTACATTTATTATTATTATTATATTTATCAATACAAAACTAGTTTACCATAGTGGTGTAATGGTAAAAATTAAACCGTTAATCATGGTGCGATCACACCCCACACCTAAAAATTTTCACTAAAAGGACATGTAATATTTTTGAGAAATAATTCATGTAGGTATTTCAAAATACATAAACAATTAACATTCAATGAAAATTTAATTTTATAAAGAAATTCGATCAAATAAAGAATCACACCGAGGAATTATTCGAAGAGATCATTGAAAGCGACATCTAAAAAATTATAATAGATTGAAATTAAAAGAGATGCGTGATACTTGTTTAAATAATAATTTAAAATTTAATCATGATAGTTATTCCTTAAATGTGTTTTTGACAACCATTTCATGCTATTTTTTCCACTTCAAATCGATTAAATATAATTTATTTTAAAATTTGTCTACATTCCATATTCTTTCCACCAAACATATCCTACAGCCTTAACAAAAAAATTTCAAGACCCGCTCACATAAGAATTCCTAGAAGTGAAACCATAGGATCCTGATGTTTATATCCCCATATGTTTCATATTTCATCACTCCCCTTAATGGTTTTTACTTTTTTTTATTTTTATTGTTTTGGTTGGTTTATGGCGTAAAATAGTAAGATAACAGGTGCACAATCATAATTCAATACGGTAACAGAAATAAATATATCAGATATGGAAAACATTTGATGAAAAATAATTTTGGAATGTATAGAAAAATTAACGTAATTTATATTTACCTTCTAATTATTAATGAATTTTCATAATTCATGGTTTCGGGTAAAGGTGTGTAAAATAAGTAAGTGAAATAATTTTCCCATTAACAACACACCCAAAGGGTTCCATTCTTATCAAAGGACTCAAAAATTTCACAATCAATTATATCGTAAAAATGATCCAAATTTTTAAAGAAATGCACACCATAATATTGAATTCTTTCTAAAATGCACATTTCATCCATGTTTTTTGGAATATTAAAACAATATGATGTATGAAAATTCCACAAGCATACTCAATAACATCCATGAATAAGAGAGAATAATTTTACATGATAAATAGGGTGTAAAAAATTTCCATTTTAGCCTAAAATTAGTGGGGAAGTGGGGGGGTAGTGACAATACTATACAACAAGAGAAGAAATAGAAAAATAAAAATGCAAATGGAAATTCCTAACTAATATAAGAATATACCCATAACCCCATGCATAAAGTCTACATTTTCATACCTATAAAAAAATAGAATATTGGAAGGAAAGATAAAACTAGGTGGTTTTCATTCATAGTCTACTTCTTGAAAATTGCATTCATCTATAGGGGACTCTGGAATGACTTGGTGGAAGTGCTACAGTCGCTGCCCATTGACAGTGATGTTTTGCAACATTTCATCATTTTGAACCTAAACAACACCAACTGAATAAAAATATGTTATAATGTATGGTACAGACCAATAGGAATGAAACTTACCTAGATGTAACATCATCCTTTCATTGTAAATGAGGACTTTCTTCTCAATGTGGAATTTATTATGAATATTGAGAAATTCATGGGCCGTCATGTTTTAATCCAAATATATCGGTTAGGTCTCATATGAATATTTTATCATTTACTCTAGCACCAGAATTTTTACCTATCATTGATAATCTACACTAGAATGATTATAACTGCATTGTTTGATGGTCCAGTAGGCCGAATACTCAATCTCTACCAGGAGGTTGAAACACTATCTAAAACACTAGGTGATACAATGGCATGCCAATGGGAGTTTTGAAAGCATTACGGTAATCCCATAATGATTCATCGATTCTAAGACTCTAATAATTTCTATTATGTTGAATGATTTTTCAAGAATATGTTTTACCTCCCTATTTTTCACCTCATCATGACCATTGGATAGTGGGTGATATACAATAGAACCGCTATCCCTGACCCTATAATGATACAAAAGAGATTGCATTGTTCTATTGTGGAAATGATAACCCTATTCACTGATGATGAACCATGGTAATCAAACCCTATAGAATATTCAGGTTCTCAAAAATTACACAACTTCCTTCGAATCAATAGTCCTTTAACCTCACGCCTCAAACTATTTTGGACATAATACACTACTTGAATAATGTAATGCTTCCCAAATTATTTGTGGAATGTTCTTAATAATTCAATTCCCCCGGCATAATAAATTTCATGGAAGATAATGTATTTTTGTATCATTTCATTTCTTTAAGAATCATTTACCATTCCTTCACAGTGAAGACATGATTTATAGAAATCATGGGAATCCTAAAAAATTATTATCCCAAAGAGATTAGAATGAAGGACATTGCAATTATTCCATTGGGGACGTTTGTGGACACCACAAGTAAGAGTGTGGCAGAGCCAAAGGATGGATTGAAAATCACAATAGGGAACACAATGCTCGATCACATGATCACTACATGTATACCAAAGGTAGGGTTCATCCAAAATGATCCAACGGGGCTCATGTTTTAGAAGTTTGTCCATGTTTTTATTGAAATGAGCATGAATGCATGATAAAACAAAATAATTTATAATGTTGTAATACCAAGTAATAAAATCATTCATTTGGTACAATTTCATATCTTAAAAATTCAATTTATCGGAATAATGGGGGATGTGTCGATGTCCGAGGATTGTTGGATCATATTGATATTTTCAACCACCACATTCTTTGATTCTTTTTTCCTTAAATTTCAAAAATGAATTCATGAAGGTGTAGAATCTTGAAAATGAGTCGTGGTTTGGATTTTGGTTTCTAAGGTATATACTAGAGAGATTAATGGATAGAGACGACAATTAACTAGGACCCTAAATGATATGGCATGCTTTTATCCATGGTAGAAACAATGGTAAGAAAATATTTTTATGTATGGTGCGGTTTTCTTAGGAAGGGTCTTATGTATGTGAGGCATCGACAATGACATGTGGAGATCTATCGATCATTTTGGATAAGACTACCACAAATGCATTTTTAGAGGTGTCATACGTGAGCTCAATTAGAAAATCCCACCAAGGTGGTTGGATTACTAGGGGTTATGTGAGACACTATTATAACATATTAAAATCTTCATCACATTATTTATCAAAAACAAATTCCATTTATTTTTGGACTTATCGTTATATTGGGAGTTAAATTATATTAATTTAACGAATTAAATGATGAAAAAATAGATCATGACCATGGAAATACCACACATACGATGTATTTTTGGTGAATGGTAGGGATGAAATGACATCTAATTGTGACTTAACTTCTTGGTTTCCATCCCTAGAAATGACATGTCCCAATGTTGTACCTTAGTGCACCATGAAATGGAATTTCTCATTATTTAATATGATATAATTTTCAATATAGCTATATTATACTAAACCATTACTACTCAAACATTAATGAAAAGTTGATCTATAAGAAGGGAAATAATCTAAGAATTCTTCCAAGAAATTCTACTAGTTTTCCGTAGAAATACTAACCATGCATAGCTAGAATGTATCTAGAGAATTATAGAGACTAAATTGTAGTATTCTACATGAAAATGTCCCAAAATTAAATGTAAAGGTTGTATTCTACTGATCATCAGGGGCTATATGGATATGAAATTGTCCAGAATAACTATCATGGAAATATTAATGGGAATTCCCTACTGGCCTCCCTAGAATTTGGACAATTAATGGAAATGGTAAATGGTTCTTCATAGTGTGCTAGTTTAGACAGAGATAGCTTATACAGACATGTTAACTATTCCACACAATAGTTGGATCAAATTAATTATTTTAATTTTTATTAATGAATGTTTAATTTTTTATGAACCACTAGTACTGGACTGACCCCTTGGCTACCAATGATGGGGAAAATTATTCCAACAACCAATAACTTTGTTACATCATTATTTGACAACATCTAGGTGGTTTTTTTCAGTCGAAGATTGACTACCTCACTGGTTTTACATCATAATTTAACAATATACGATGTATGAAAATTGATTGGTTAATACTATAAATATCCTCATGTGTCCATCCCAATTCATGTTTATAATCCCTCAAATGTACAATCTATCACAATTCCTGCTAGTCAGGGAGTGAACTAGAAATAATGAAATGAAACTTGTTTCTATTATCAAGTTGAAATATTTTATGTCGTGATGATGTTCTTATAGTTCTTATTCAAGGGGTTTGGATTTATAGGAGTGTTTGTTAAATTGAGAGGTTTTAGAACTCATATGACATATCAATGGTATCATCCGTCGATGTGAAATGATATTTAAAAAGCATAATAGTTTCACCTTTAGTTTTGTGATCATTAATTGATGAAGTTCCCAGTCAGGATCCAAGTATCACTGAAAGGGGGAGGGGGTGAATCCCTGATATATTTTTCTTTTTCTTTTTCATTCTAATTGAAACAAAATTCTCCTCCTGTTAAAGAGTATCTTCCTTGCTGAACACACACAACCACAGGAACACAAGATTTACAAGATTCACTACTTAACAAGAGTAGCTATGTCCTTGGTATGGTACGGAAAAAATCCAGTACCACACAATCCACTAAAAAAATCCATTGATGTGGAATACAACATGTAGAATATACCCTTACACTCGTTTAGCACTTGGAAAACAATCTGCATGGGTGTGTTCACCCTCTTATCACAAATAGGGTATTACAATATTTTAGTGCTTCTTTACAAATGAACAGTTGTATTCTCTTAAGTACAAATCTTCACTTTCCTATACAGAAGATGGTAAGAACTCCCATATGCACAACTGAATATGTGCGAAGACCCCTAATTTTCCACGCAGACTTTAGAATACCTTGCACACAATTCAAGTGTCTTGCGAGTTAAAGTTCCCTTTTGGAGTGAAATAACTTTTTTTCACAACTTTCCTTTTTCGCGCAACATTTTCTCTTTTTGCACAACATCTCAATTTTTCGGGCAACTATCTTCTTTTTGAGCAATCTTCGTTCGTTTTGCAAAACTCACTTAGCCTATAATTTACACACAGCAGATCTCAGGATTTCTTCTAAATGTCGAGCATTAACAAATGGGAGGGGTTCACCTGATATTTATAGGCATTTTTGACCCGGTGCAAAAACCACTAATCCACGCATAAAACCATCTTCAAATGCATATAAAATCATTCACACAACTTCAAATTTTGTGTAATGATCCAATATTTCGCGCACCTCATTCATTTTCCAATTTTCAAACTTCTGATCTCAAAACTCCTTTTGCGTGAAAACATCATTCCTCAATTTCGCGCACCACTCTACATTTCGCGCATCCTGCTGATTTTTCATGCATCCCACTAATATTTCAGATGACATTCATTTTTTTCGTGCATCCTTCTGAAATTTCCCAACTCTCGCAAATATTTTGTGCAACCCGCATATATTACGCGCACCACTTTATTTTTGCGTTCAACATTCCAAAATTTCCGCGCACTCCATGCCTTTGTCATTTTTCGATGTTCTGACCTTGAATCATGCCTTTCATGAAGAAATTTAAACCATATTAAATCTTGCACACTCCATCCATTGCCCAAAACACATATTCACCACCTTAAACTGTTCTTTTGTGCCACCTCCAGAGTGTTCATTTCTTTGTCATTTCTCTCTTCACCTCTTCCCATAATCATTCTTCATCTTTCATCATGAAATACACTATCGTGATATATATCCTTTGATAGACCATCTTTAGCATCATCAGAGTTACTATGGGAAGTACTAAAACATCCCATCTTCCAGCAGCATCATTCCTTCCAATAAAAAGTGTATATGATTGGAATCATCATTTCTCCCCCTTTCCTTTATAAGGCTTGCATAACAAGTTCTCATATGTTATGGTATTTGCGAAATAAAAAACAGGAATGCATCGTCTGATTTCTAGTCCTTTACAAAATGAATTGATTTATATTCTTTGAGAACAAAATACAACACTCTGCAAAAACAAACTCTTCAAACTTCCATCTCCATCCAACTTGATCCCCACAATTGTATATGAAATCATCAACTAACATAAATGCCTGACATTTTTCTAGACCACCAAAACATTCTATAAATGATTAGTTTGCTAACATTTAAATCAATTATGAAATATTATAAAGGGGTTCAGAGGAAATAAAAGATGTTTTTAGTGTAAGGGAATACATCAATTGAATTTATAGAGAGAGGGGAATGTTCCTCTAAGAGAGGATTCATGGAATCATGGATATTGAACTGGAATATTTCACCACCAACCTAAATAGATAATATACTATTGTATAAAGTGTTTTATATATTTTTTCATGAATGGTCTCCCCAATATAATCGAGGCATGTATATTACTCCTTTAATTTCAAATTTTTAGCACATAAAGCATAGCTGAAAAAAATTAAATTTCTCGCCATCACAAGAACATAATCTAAAAAACAAGTGGGGTGTGATGTACTTAGATTTATAAGTTGAACAAAAAGTCCCATTGTATTTAGTTGTCTAACATGAAATTAGAATTAAATGGAGTGAGACATCACATTTAGAGAAGAACCCAAATCAAGAAAAACATTTGAAAAAGAATACTATGAAATAGTTCACAGAATCAATAAGGTTATAGGATCATTGAATTTTGTTGGATGTGATGGATCTATCATTTTTTAGGTATTCATATATACGATCACTGTCCTATATCCTCTAAGTAACCTTTTTGTGTACACATCTTTTTTATAAATATGGTGTATCAGGTATTTTTCATAATGAAATCAATCAAGGGGATGCTAAACTGAACTTTTTGAAGGGTTTCAAAAATTCCTCATCATGTTATATTTCCATTTGTTTTATTATTTGGGTGTCCATTTATGGAAATGTATGTGGAATTTCAGAGATATGTAAATCATCAACATGAACTCTCTTTCCATTATATGGTATTATCTAAGGATAATGATTTTCTTCTATTGGGACATTTGAAAAGGATGATATGGTGATTAAATAAGAAAGTAATGACTATAATGCAGGTTTTATCTGGGTTTTATGTTTTTTTGAACACCTAATGGTGATGGAACTAACATTTCCCTTATCCCCACGGTTATCTATAGGTTGAGAGGGCAGTTTACCTAACCCATGAATTTGGGTTTCCCCCATAGATTTGGAGAGTTTTCATAATTGTTTATATAGATCTTCTATATATGCTTGGGAAGTGTGTTAGAATTGTATATTTTTAGTATCCATTTGTTACATCATTTCTTCCAGGATAGGCTTGTGTTTGGTAGGGGGGTGGATGGAAAGGCCTTTATGGTGGTTGGGAATTTTTGGGTGGTGGTGGGGGATGACTACTCTACCCTGGTTGGTTCCATTATAGTAGTGGTTAGATTTAATACCCACTTTTCTATTCATTTTATTGTCCTTCCACACAGGGTTGGATGGATAATATGGTTCTTCGCTAATGGTTTAGTTATATGGGATGCCTAGAAATATGGCCGCACAAATATCAAAAGTCCTTCTTAGTTGAGAGCATTGGTCAGAATAATGGGTGTTAGAATAACATCTTCAATACTTTATGGGAAGAGTATATTGGGATTTACCTTAGGAAGTATAATTTTTTCCAATAAGGGTACATACCTCCTTATACTACATGTCAAAATTCTTTTTGAATTCTTCACCATTCACCTCATTGAAAACACGAATTGGTAAATTGGATCTTGAACCAACTTATCATGTGTTCTATTCAATATTCTCTATTAGGTTTCTCATTGGAATTGGGGTCTTATCAATTAGATGACCACCTATAGCAGCATCAATAATATTTCAATCAATATGAATTTACACCTTAAAAAAATACTAAATTATAATTTGATAAGTTATTTAGTTGTGTGGACATCTTCAACATAACCTATTAAATATCTCCCAATACACATGAAGTGTTTCCCCTTGTGATTGGTTTATAACCACATTTCCTATTCAATTTTTTTTATTTTGAGAGGTTGTGAAATATTTTTTTATGAAAAAGTCATTTCTTCACCACCCAACCACTGATTAGTGAATTATCATAATAAAACCAATATTACATGCTATATTTTAATGAAAATTGAAATGACCTAAGCTTTAATTATTAATCATCCATATTAGAATGATTTATGGTTTAACACACAGTGTGAAATTCTTGTTAGTTCTTATGTGGATCATCTCCCACGAGTCCGTGGAATCTTAGTAATAAATGAATTAAACCAGATTTAGGTTCAAAATTGAGTGCCTCACCTTTTTATTGAATATATGTGGATTTGATATCGACATCAGCCTAGGTTAGTTCCATTAATGTCTAGTTATTTTCAAACATGTTATGCATGTTTATTTTAGATTTGATGATGGTTACATAATAATAATAGGATGGATCAAGAAGTGTGCAAATGTTTTGTGTGTCCTCATTCAATGGATTGTTTAGTGATTCTTCATATCGAAGATGTAAGATCCTATCCAATTTTCTTTAGAATGGACATAGTTCATCTGATGATGATAGAATAATGTACAAGTCATAAAAGAGATTGTTTTTGAAATTGACTAAAAAATTTATTGATTAATATATGTAAATAAATAATTAAAAAATACATTTTTTTCAAAAAAAAAACAAACACTAAAAACAAAAGCGCTCCCCAGCAATAGTGACCATTTATGAAATCTTTGTCTTGACACATCAAATAGATTATGATTGTTTTGTTGACATATAGTATATTTAATACCCTAGATCATCTCTCAAGGAGCATTGGAAGTTTATAGTGTAATATTTTAATAAATGTGAACAAAAATGGAGTGTTTTTTGAAAATAGTTGTATTAAAATGACTTGATATAAAGTGTTTAATTTTTTATAAATAAAGGAAGTTTTGTAGAATTATGTGATAATGAGATCATTTAACGTTCACTAAAAATCATTGATATTTCAATCCTCAGAAAATTTAATATTGTTTAATTCAATCCTTTGATTAAAGGTTGTCAAGATATTGACTTTGCTCTTTCAACATAAAATTGCACTTAAGGAATCACCCCATGACACAAAAATCGTTTTTTCATGGTTTGGTACTAAAAAATTGAAAAATTGATACCAAATCATACAGAAATATTCTATATGTGTGAGATAAAGAGGAATATTTTCTTTTCTAATTAGAAAAACCCATAATCCTTACTTGAAATCTGAACAAAACCAGTGTTGAAAAAAAGTGTTTCACTTAATTATAACAAAATAAATATATTTATAGGAGAATAAAATCCAATTTAAACTTCAAATAATTATTTAACACAAAAATTATCCAAAACCATTAGAATAACATGCGTCAAAACCGCCTCCCATGTATATGTATCTCCCTTGAAATGATTTTCCACCATTTAGCTCGCCATCGAGAGGAGGATGTGGCTCTTGTGGAACATTACCTTTATCCAAAATACCCCCTATGATTTAGGTGATTCTATAACATCTTGTAGGATGAGAGGACTCCATTGTGATTACAAATTTCAAGTGGTTTTCCTCATGGTCTAACTACCAAATGTGGTGGCCAAGGTATCATTGTATAGGCAATGTGGAAGGTGGTTTTGGGCTCACTAATTGTGTTAAACCACTTGGACAATTTTTTATGATAATATGACCTTATATAACTTTTGTTAAAACTATAACATTTTTCCCTTCATCTTTATTATATCCAAAAAAAATTTGGCTTCATTTGGGGACCTACAACATGAGATTAGGAAAGATCACATCACACCACTTTTCACTTCATGCAGATTCAGGGTGCTGGATAGATTAGCCCAGATCTCCCACTAGATTGATGAATGTGGCTCGTATGTATTAATATTAAATGTATCCCATAATAGTTTGGACCATCCCACAAAATATCAAGTCATTTAGATGCACATTTTAGAATTATTGTGCGGCTAAGTCCCCTAGTGTTCTTGGATCATGCGCACTGTGGCCCATTTTTCATGAACATCATCGTGGTCACACCAAATCACCTCCATCATCAAATAAATTTTTTAAACTAGTGACATTTATCTTTTTAATAGTTATAAGATCAAAATAATTGAATCAAACATGATGTTAATGTTTTTATTATTTTTATAATTTTCAATACAAAACATGTTTAGTTGTAATGGATCGGACCTCTCCGGCCCATTCCATTGTGAAAATGGGTTACTATAGGAGTTCTGGGAAGTCAAAGTTACTTGGGGGGTTCTTTTGGGTGGACTTTTGAGGAATGCTAAAGGGTAATAGATTTCTCATGGTTGGCGCATGGTTTTCCTAAACCATGTGGCCAAACCGTGCAAGGATGGTCTTGAGGGTAGTGAATAACGCTCAGTTAGTGCACGACTTTTATAACCGTGCAGACTAACCGTGCGAGGAGTAATTGTCGAAGCAGAAGATAACACAGGGTTAGAACATGGTTTTTTAAATCGTGCAGACTAACCACTCTTTCACATAAACATAGATCCAAAAATTGTGTATCTAACTCGTTTTGCCTTTAATAACTTCATCTAAGCCCCTATTCGGACATAACTCAGGATTACCATTCCTTGGAGGTAGAAGAACCACTCCCAAGAATTTTGGATGTGATACGGAGGATTTTCTTCACGAATCGATGCCAGGTTATCGAGGTAAGTGATTTTTTTGTTTGGTTTCTTATATCTACAAAGATCTACTCCTCCTTTTCTCTCAGGATCTTAGATCTACGCCCGTTATGGGTAGATCTAAGTTTCTGTATGACGTTTGTGATGAGATTTGGTCTTGGTTGTGTTAGGAGAGGAGATCTATGGAGGATTTGTGTAGAATCGACATGGTTTCATGGGCGATCATCGACCATTGTGTTTCCCTCGAAAACCTTTGAGGTAGGGGATTTGTGGCTTCTCTAATTTTTTACGTGTAATCGTAGAGTTAGAATGATTTGGTTCCGTGGATCACAATTAAATTTACCTAATTAAATACTTGAACCAGATTAAAATAAATGGTGATTGTATGTTGTCTCTTTGTACCGTAATATCGGTTTGCCTCTTGATTTTCTAGATAGTTTGATATATATACCTTTCTTGTTAGCATGTTTCCCTTGATGAAATAGATAAAGAACGTAAAGACTAAATTAATTGATAATTAATTTGCTAGAGATAAAGAGGCATGTAAATGAATCTGGTTTTTGTTGTGGAAGTTGTTCGAAATTGATGTTAATCAAATTGATGTCGATGTATGTGATTAGCATAGTTAGTTGGTAAACCTGAAATCTGTTGGTGCTTGCTGTTTGAAGTCTACATGCCTTGTTAAAGGGTCATGAGCCCAATTTGTTGTGATGTTTGATTCCCTATTGCTATTGATGTTCTGTAACCCTAGAGGGGTGTTGTGATGTCTTGTGTTGTGATGTGACCCTGGGACGGTGTTGTGATATGTGGATGTAGGGAGGCCTTGTGGTTTTGGCAGTGGATGGTTCCTAGAGAGGTGAGATGAATTAGTTTATGCAATTGGGTGTCCGGGAGGACACCATGGATGATAGTATGGGATGGATGTGCCGGCTAGATTATTGGTGGTTTGATTGGTTGTTTACCTATTTTACTTTTCCCCGCTACTCAAGGAAGATGGTTTTTCTTACCATTCTTTCGAAAGGGGAGAAGACTTGTGGGGTATGCCACATGCTTTCCGTGTTTAGCCTCTCGAGGGAGAATGGGTCCTCGCTCTAGCTATAGGAGGCAAAGACTCAACCAGTAGTATATCTACTCACCGTGTTGAGCCCCCTTGTGTTTAGTATCATAGGTTCCTTTTCTAGAATTCCTGGGAATATGGGAAAGTAATTCTATAATAAATTTTTCAATAAATGATGTTAACCCATGGGGTTGGAATTTTTTGAAATTTAATGGTGATGTTGTCACTTTTGAAGGGACAATTTATTTTGAATGTGATTCCAATGTTGTTTAATGTGGTTGTGTTCATTGCTAATTAATTTGAAAAGAATTAATTAACGTAAATAGGAATTGATGAAAAAACGGAATAAAGTTACCGAATGATGTTCTTTAATTGGTTGTGTACTTTTAGGATCCCTAGTCTTATATGTGGAATCCCAGAGTCCGACATACATTAGCTGCAGTTGTGTCTATGACTAGGTTATTCCAATAGTGTGGTTGTGAGTTATATATATTCTGTACATTTTGTGTTTCTATACGCTGCTCCACCCTTTTGGTAAGGGAAACTGACACCCCGGGGATTCTGAGCCCTGGGGGGGGGGGTCACCAACATTCTAATGGGGGGCTGAATGGATGACTACCCCCTTTAGCCTCGCTCTCTTCACTTTGTAGATACTAGTTCCATTGGAACAACGCTTAGTTTCCCCCATATATGTGGGAAGAGGGCTGTAATGGCTTGTTGTTATTTCACACACCTATATTCTGGATATGGTAACCTATGAACTACTATAGGTGTAACGTGTATAGGCTGTGATGGCTTGAGGATCCTTACTCTGCGTATGGGTTGTTATGGCATCAGTTATAATACCCGATGTATGATACATGTTATGCGAGATGTGGTGGCTCCCGGAAACTACCTGGTTACTTTGGTTGTGAGGATGGTGTGGTGCTTAGCCAAGGTTTCTGCGGGAAAGACATTGTGCTGCATGTGGTGCAGATTTTGGATCTTAGCCCATGTTTATACGGGAAAACCTTTTGAAAGAGATTCACAATACGTATGTCATTGGGGAAAAGTGGAAAACTAGTGGGGAAGTAGTAGCAGGGTACCCTTTATATTATTTATTATATGATATATTATTGTATGCGTTACGTGGTGGGAGTAGCCATGGTGAGGTTGGGAATATAGTATAACTGTTTAGGTGATGATTTAGTTCACTTTTATTCACTTTGATTTAGCATGCTCTATTAACATTCGCACGAGAGGCTTCAGGGAGGATCCTACTGAGTTTACTGTTATAGTCACCCTACGTATATATAAACTGCATTTCTGGTCACTTGGAGCAGGTTGGTGATAAGGATGGTTACTAATAGCTTTTGGTAGTAGGAGTTGTTCGGGATTGTGTTTTTTGTTGTTTATTTTATTTTGGGTACTTGTAGTTTCCCCCAATCAGTTGTTGTACATTTGAATGGAAATTCATATATGTACATGGGTTTCTTTTATATTTCAGTTCTGAGTTGGATTTAGTTGGTTTTTATATTATCTCTCTCTTCCGCATGTGTTCTCTTAGAGGGTAATGCCTCCCATTTGTGTGTTTACTATACCCTCAGTTCTAGTCGCCAACCCAGGGCCTACTGGAGGAGGGACTCGGGGTTCATTATCTCCCTTCTCACATTGAACGCCCAGGAGCGGTACACTTTGTGGGGAGGGGGTCGTGACATAGTGGTATCATAAGTCTGGTTGAGGGATAGGATGGAGATTAAAGTTAGGCACCGTTGAGGATTCATGGGTTGGTAGGGAAACAGTGTCCTTCGTGTTTAGAAAGTGGGGTAAACACTAGATACTGGCATAGACAGAGGTGTTTAGGGCCCCCTATGATCTGTTGCACTGACCATTATGATTAAAATGGATACTAAACAAGGCGATACTGGTTGCAAGGTATAGACCTAGGAAAGGATCATGTATCATTATTCTTTACGCATGTGATTCAATGTGTATACCTTGGGATAGGTTAACATAAAACAAATGAAATAAAAAAATTATTTAATTAATGTTGAGTCTTCCATATTCTAGGATTAGGAGCTCTAATTGTTCTTTATTTTATAGGTATGGCTACTAGTTGATTTCCTCGTCATGCTTTATTGGAAGTCGTTCAGCAGGCTGTTCTAGTAGGTCGCCGCAGGGAATAGGTCGACGACGACAACACTTGGAGAAAGACAATCTAAGAGTTTCAGCGCCAGAGACTGCAGAAGTTTGAGGTCTCCCTTTCAGATGCAGTCATGGAAGACTGGTTAGAAGAGGTTGAGATACGATTCAGTTCGATCCATGATCAGAAGGAGAACTCGGTTTCCTTTGTTGTGATGATGCAGTGTAGAGCAGCGAGGCAGTGGTGGTTATTGTTCCTCAGGGATCGTGAGGAGTCAGCGATCTCATGGGAGGAGTTCCGAGACAAGTTCAAAGTTGAGTTCCATTGTTCGACTATGAAGGTGTCTAGTTTTCAAGAGCTTCTAACCCTTCGGCAGGGGTGCTCCAGTGTTCGAGAGTTTGGAATCCGTTTCAAGAACCTTAAATTATATGCTTCGGACCTATTTCCATATGAGGAGGCCAGGGAGAGGCATTTTTAGGAGGCATTGCATCCAGAGATCCAGTGCCAAGTCACCCAATTTATACTGAAGACATATCTTGAGAAGTTGTCGAGGACGGAGGTTGTTGAGAGGACTTTGGCAAGGACCGGATCGTCTTGAGATGGGAATCTGCATGATTCCTAATGAAGAAGAGCTTTGGTCTGGGGTTCCCGGTTTTTTGGGCAGAAGAGTTTCCATTCAGCTAGGGGTAGGCCCCATCCCTTCCCATATCGTTTTTCCAGAGGAAACAACTCTCATGCCTTTTCCATGGGATCTGGCACTTTTTTTCTTGTGGTGGTCATGGCCATCATCAGTGGGAGTGCCCGAACTTTTAGAGCAGTCATCACGTACCGGGTACTACGCTCCAGGTTCCTACATTGAGGCAGTTCTAGAAAAGGCAAGAGTAGCAGTTTGCACCAGATTTAGATCACCAAAGGTTAGATGGGGCAGGCAGAGGACAACCCCATGATTCCCCCGTCCTTAGAGAGAAGAGGGTGGCCATGTTGGTGGTCAACATCAGGGTCAGAGAGGCCGTGGAGGAGGCCGTTGTCGGCATAATTCTCTAGCGTTGCCAGCTCAATATGAGCCAGATGTTGTTCGAGGTACTCTTTTATTGTTTTCTACCTTGGTGTTTTCCTTGTTGGATTCAAGAGTGACACATTCCTTCATATCACCTTCCCTTATCCATGCCTTGGGACATGAGGTAGAGAGGCTTCTAGTTCCCTTGGCGTTGACTATGCATGTTGGAGGCTTTATTTGAAATATGTAGAGACTATGATCTAGTGTTGGGGAAAACCCGCTCTTAGGGATATTTCCTGTGTTTACGGATACAAATATATGATGTCATCCTCGACAGGATTGGTTGTATTCGGTGTAGGCTATCATGGATTGATTTAGGAAGAGTGTCATCTTCATTGGTGCGGATGGCGATTAGGTGGTGTTTTTTGGTGAGCGAGATCCTCGGATGGGTCACAGGCGTGTTCCATCCTTATCGTCCATGATGGCTGAGTTGATGATGGGTTCTTCAGAGGTTCAGCAGTTTTCATTTCCAAGGGTTGTAGAGGAGTACCCTGGCATCTTTCTAAATGGGTTAGGCCATCGTATTGTTAATTTTTTTATTTTTTTAAATATAATACTATTATAAGAATTTTATTCTTGATGTAATGAGACACCATATAATAATCTGAAAAATTTATAGAGAGATAACCTTTGGAGGATCAGCTGAAGCTTATAAAATAAACAGTTAATATAATTTTTTTCATTTTGTATGTATTCCAAAATACATATTTATAATCTGTTATCTGTATACAGTAAAATTATTTTGTACTCATTGGAAAACAAATCACAAAATTTATTTTACATATAAAAATGTAATTGGTCTTAAATTATATTGGTAGTCAGAATAAATGATAATGCTATAAACTATAATAATTGGTCTAAAATTATATCTTCATTATATGAAGAAACATTTTCTTCTATAAAAAAAAATTTATTAGTCATATCATGAGTCATCTACCATAATATAGTCCAATTAAACTCAACATTAGAACTATAAAAGTTAAATTTATTTGAAGGGGAATGCATACACGAATTATGAGTTTTTATTTTTTTCTATTCCATTTATAGGTAACTATATATAACAAAAATTATAGTTAATTAACTCAATTTTTTCCAATATTTATCCAACAAAATATCCATACAACTAACAGTTATTAAACAATTTAAATGATTATGTAATTTCCATTATATATATATATTCTTCTAAATAAAAAATTCCCAATTTTATTACTAGTATTTTTATGATTCCATCTATAAACACTGTGACACTGGTATCCTAGTGCTAGTGTTTACTACTTTACAATGGTACAAGATATAAGATGTCACATCACACATTATCAAATTGTTTATTAAACTTAGGAGAGAAGATATATATATATATATAATTTTAATATTTCATTTAAAACATAAAAAATTCTATAACATTTTTGACCGAATTTATTTCAATTTATTAAATCTAGGATTTAATTCAAAATAATAAAAAATTGTACTTTATGGAATGGAAAAAAAATAAAATGGTGATATCATATTACTTATTTATCTATCATGATTACATATGGTATAAACAATATGTTGGAGTGAACAATTAATAAATGTTGTATATAATAAATAAATTGAGAAATTAATATATCTATTAATAATAAAAATGTTATAAAAATAAGGAAAATAATAACTATTTTATAATATAATTCATATTTCTAAAAAAAACATAATCATTTAATTAGAACCTAGTCTGGGGAAATTTCATTTCATGGGATGAAATACACCATATTCCCAAATCATTGGTAATGTATAAAAATAATTTCACATTTGAGACTAAAATGATTCCTTTAAGGATAATATAATTTCATTCCCCACTCATCTGTAGACATGTCTGATTCATTCATTAAAATATTGACGAATAATATAAAATATAAAAAATATTTTTTATTAATCAAACATTTTTTAATTGATTCATGTATAAAAAACATATAGTATTATAGAAAAAATAGTATAATATTATTAATAATAATGCATCAATTATGATATGGTATAATGGAGGTTATATTATTAAGAAAATACCAAATTGATATTCTATATATCCTTGGTACTAAAAAACAAGGATATAAAGATATAAAATGTTTTCAAAACAAATAGATAGTAAAAGAGAACATAACTTCATGGAATATTATACACAAAAGAGATTATTGGAAACAAAATATTTATTAGAAATGATGCACCATTAGTAAAGGAAAGTATTTTTGTTAACAGAGAGGAATATTCATATATAATATTTTATAGATTATTCTTAATGGTTTTGTTAGATAGTCATAGATTTATGTTATAAGTTAAATAAAACCATTCTAATGTGTTCTAAAGACAATTAGTTACAAAAATTTATTCAAAAATAATTTATTATAATCTATGTTTTGATATAAATATTTCCCATGAAAGAAAATGTGGAGTAGAAGATTAAAATATATATATATTAAATGAATGTCAATATTAACAAAATAATGAAAATAATATACATCTACATAGGTATGAATAATAATAATAGAATAATGAAAATACATATTACTTTTGAAAACCATAAAAACAAAGAAAGGAATATTAATAACTATTTATTGTCATAAAAATATCCAAAACTATTTATAAAAAACCAAAAATTGATTCATTTCACTTATTGTTAAAAACAACATAATTTAATTTTTTATGAAAAATTAAAATTATTAATTTAAGAACATTTTAATATATATATTAATTAAATGAAAATTTATTTTAATAAATCATAACTGTAAGGAAATGAAAATTATTAACAAAAAACATTGAATATGGTTACGGTAGGTAATATTACTGTTAAATCATAACCCTAATAAGTGATGGATTATATGGTTTCTCATCCACCTCTTCTTGGGGAGGGGAATCAACATAGTAATCGGGATGATTTTAGTCTCAATCCAAAATTAATGGTGATTGTTATCAAATCATTGTTCAATTGAGTAGCTCATAGTTGTTATAATTGGATTTAGGTTCTTATTCATGGTCTATCGGGTCCATTAAGGTAAATTGGTGGTTCATATCCTTCTACAAGAGTTACAATATGCTTTAGGTATTATTTTATCAGCTATATTGGTTGGGATTGTTCATTTATGGTCATATATAATGATTTTTTATAATATAATGAATGTATAATTTGGGTCTATGAAGGATTCAATCATCATCCATTTAGGGCCACATAATACACTCATTTGTTTCACTATTCATGATGATCAACATTGATCATGGTCTCAATATAGAACAAGTACATATTGTTATCATTTATACCTCATTCTCTATATTTCTAATCTCCAAATTAATAGATAACAATCCACCTCTGTGCTTTTGGTATAGAATATTGGTTTTATTTTACCATTTAAGAACTCATCTCTACATTTATCTATAGTAAGTCACATTGGATGTTTCCTGTGCACTAAAAAGAGGAATTAAAATTTTAAAAATCAAATTCATGTTTGATTGTATGTTAAGATATATATATCAAATCACTCTTTGAATGTTGTGGGGAATTTGGGTGAGGGTAAACTCATTGTTTTTTAATTCATAAAGCGTGAATCTTGTATGTATTTGTTTCCTATGAGTCACATATAAGGGAATCCTTTTGAATATTTTTTAAACATTGACACATGTGCACTGTTGTAGTATAATTATTAGATTATAAATTATATTTTCTATAGAATTACTCAAAAAATGGTAATTTTTTTTGGAATTTGAACCCATGGTTCCAAAAAACCCCAAAAGGTTTCATGTATAGTGGTGTATGAAACTCTATATTTCATGAGTGGACTATAGTATAAATCATGTTCCCTGATTTATTGATAGAATCAAGATAATAAACCATCTCAGGGGGGTGGTTCTAGGACTATTCTGATTGATCCGCTAAAAGGTATCAAACATATCAATTTGAATATAGTAGTTCATATACAAGAAGAATACCTATATAAATAGATGGAAATGTAAATGTTTAATGTTTCATATCCTCATATGGAGGGTGATTTGTTTAATTTCATTTCTCCACCTTGGGATTCAGTAATTGAAATGATCTCTAATTATATGAATCATCAATATCGACATCATCCACATTGGTTATTTTTCATATCTTGTAGAACAATCATCTATATTATAGATAGAGATTAAAAACATGGTTGGGTAAAATCGTATTAATGGAGACAAGTCAGCATCAATACCCCCCTCAAGCATTTGGTTAATCCAGTCTTCATAGTTATACATTCTTATTTAGGTATAATTGTGATCAACCTATATGATCACGTTGAAGGTGAAGGTGACATTTCAACTACAATTAGGTGATGTTCACATGAAGCATAATGTCTAGTATTAGAAGACTATTTTAATCATGGATTCCATTATAACATTGATATTGTTATCATGTTTGTGATTTTTAATGAGGATAAATAATACATATAAAATGGTTGTTGCTTGATATTGGATCCTATGTAAAAGAAGAATGATTACCAAGAATATAATTAAAATAATTTTTTCTAACACATAGAGGTTGATTCAGAAGATTTTTACACTAAAATAATTTGGGACCTATGGATTATTCTGATTATGATGATGTTATTACAAAATAAGTATCCGAACATCATGGAATTGGAGGGAAAAATGGAAATATGAATATTATTCTTCTATAGAATTTCAAATGATTCCCACATAGTATAATCTGGTTGTTTCATTTTTTAATAAAGGGAAAATAATTAAGTGTCATATGTAGTATATTAATATTCATAAAACTATAAAAATGATCTATAGTGAATGAATCTAGGTTAATGGGGAAAGAGGCTTCAATCATAAATGGATTAGAGATTCCAATCTACATCATGGTGTTGAGAGTGTCATTGGATGAATAACTATATGGCTAATTCCCAACTCAAATTCTAATGGAAATATAATTATGATTATAATATATTAAGAAATTAATAAGAGATAGAACTTATTGTGTTAATGATTAATGATACATAATTTTTCACGGATAATAAGGTAGTTGTAAATAGAGAAAATATCCAACAATTCTTGTAGAATTGAATGATGTAATGGTTTTATTCAAATTTGAACATAATAATTCTTTATGTGGATGGTACTAAATTTAACATAGATTATTTTATAATGGTTTTCAATATTATAATCATTTTTATATTATGGTTTCTCTATCAGTATCCTACAATCGAATTCCGGTATTTTCCAATTAAATATAATTCTATTCAAGGATTAGTATATGGTGATGGCCAATGTGGTATGTTTTCATAGAGATTAGTCTGTGGACTATAGTCCATCATCATCATTGATTTTTGGAAGCATTAAATGTTTGTTATTATAATTTATATCTTACATGGTTTGTATTCTCATTTTTGATCTTTGGCTTGTCAAAAATATATTCAATTTTTTTTTGGATGCTACTTATTTGATTATGTTATTTTTTATAGAATTTTTATTTCTATTCACACAAAAATAATATAAAATTTTTCCCATTTAAAATAAAATTATTGAATTTTTTAGTGAGTGATATAAAATATTATTCCTAATAAAAAATGAGAGATAATGATAACTTATCTTATTGGCATTATTTTTATTGATTTGACTACAAATGAAAGGTAAAATGGAATGAATAATAAAAACAATGAGAAAAAACTATATGAGAATAAAATATATGTGGTTTATTAATGAAATAAAATATAATTTTCCAAATGGAAATTGCAACATAAAAAATCATGTTAAAAAGATAATATTATATATATAATTACCAAGTACATACTATCTGTCTAAGATTACCTAAACTCTTATATAATAAATTTATATTTAATATTAATATATCATGGCCATATTTATAATTATATTATTATATAACATTCAATTATGATTTCTAATTACACATTTCCAAACAATTCATTTCGGAAATCAATTTTTTTAACTATTCTGTTTTATACACAAGTTTTGGTTCATCGATTCTGATACTTTCACAATGGTCAGGGATTAATCATCAATATAATTTGATTTAATCATTGAATTATGTTATTTATATACTTCTAGTGTCTTAGTCTCATTTTAGGGAACTTATCATAATTGTTCCCTTCAAATACTTAAAAATGTCTTTATTTGAAAGATAGATTTGATACAAAGAATTTATTTTTTTAAGAAAATATAAATAAATATATTATATTTATATATTATATAAAAAATAAAATATTCATTATTAAATTATATTATTATTAATTAGTATTTTTTTAATAATTCATGTCAAAAACACAAAAAATTTGATCTTATAGGGAGAAAAACAACCAAAGCCAACACATGTTATAATGATTAAAAGAGAGAAAATATTCTATTATATAATGATAATATAACTTTTAACAAATATTAATATTTTAAAATTATTTAATTATATTCAAAAATATAATTTTGTAATATATTTATTAAGAATGAATGTTAATTAAAATTATAAAAAATTTACTTACAATTTATCATGATATGGTCATTTTTGGTGGTTCAATTTTATGGAGAGAATTTACAATTACTATTATTAATATAATTGTAATATTATATTTAATGAAATTTAATAATTTTATTAATATACACTTTATTCATTACAAATATTATAATTACCATACATCTATGGAACTGATGGAAAATGGATTATGTCATTCATGGAGGCAGCGACAGTCACAAAACATTACAGCCATAATCATTTTCTCATGATTTGGAGGGATGTAGATGTGAGTTTTTCCTTATATGTATTGTTTTTATGATACCAATTATAATAATTTAATTACATTTCAATGTGTATATAATTTTCTATAATAAATCAAACAACATATAACATTAAAATTACATGAATAAGACAAATAAATCTTCCATTGAAATTCTCTATTAAACTACTTCCTATGTAATTATAAATTGATATATTACGAAGATAATATATTCTATAATATTGAAAAAAATATTATTATTTTAAAAGGTACTTATAAGATATTATTTATGTGCGAGGAGATGTGTGGTGGTGAAGGGATCACATTATAAGTAATAGGGGTGGGTTTTTTATAAATACTTGTAACATTATATAAAGGGAACCTAATTTCAAAAGGAAAGTTGCACTAAAAATAGTAATAATGTCTAGGGTATGAGTTTTTGACTATAATACTCTAATGTAATAAAAAATGTTCATTTCTTGTGATATTTTATGACTCTCCCATTAATTTTAATTTTTATTATAATTTACATTTATATTGGAATCTTACATTTATACCACATTAACATATTTTTATGCCTAAAATTAAATTTCAAATTAAAAAATAATTTGAGAATTAAAATAAAAAAAATAAAAATAAAAAAATATTAATAACCATTAAGATGTAGAAAATAATTTTAATTAATGCATTATTTACAAATAAAATCTGTTTCTATAAAAATGTCATTTTATGCATAAATAATTATTTACACTAAAACATTGAATAATATTTATTCACATTTTTTTGACTAGTTCATGATAAATTGTTTATACTTTATAAATTTTATCTAAAAATAAATTGAACCATATGAATAATTTATTTATGGAAAGAGACTAAAATTTGCTCTTTATTTGAATATAATGTAACATAGGGTCTAAAATGTCAAGAAAAACATATTAAATTCAACAATATATTTTTTTAATTTTTTAGTTCACTATTTAAATACATATATGTTGGAAATATTCTTTCATGAACTTTTAATACAATATTATATCATGATTATTTAATAAATTTCACAATATTGCAAAAACTATATTTTTAGAACTTACAATATATATATATATATTGATTATTTGATAAAATCCATCTACAAATAATTTTGACTTATTGAAATCAAAAATCAAATCACTTTATAAATTTAAAATTCATTAAAAAATATAATTGGATAAATATAATGTATTTAATGTTTTAGTTTATTTTAGAAATTTTTTTTACATAGTATACAAAAATATTATTTCATCCTGTCTAGTTTTCACAGTATGAAGAATCATCAATTTTTTAAAGTATTTAATATGAAGAATCAACCCAAAATATAACAAATTTAAAAAGAAGGATAGTTGGATTTTTTTGGATATTCATGAAGGATATTTATTATAAAATATTGTTTAAATAACTAGAATATGTGGTTTTAATCTATGAAATGGAAGGAGAAAAAAACAATTATCACATTAATATCCCACCATTGATAGAATTTATGAATTACACATGGGTTTTTTACCCAAATTGCAATTTGTAATTTATATATACACTATATTTTAGAATTCAGAAAATTATATAGGTATATATTTAATGTGTGTTCATTATTAAACCTTAGTCATTGTTAATCCATATTTTTGAAATAGTGGGTCATATTGAATCAGAAAAATCTAAATCATACCACGAATTATCCTTTTTGTTTTTATTGGCAAACCTCGTAAATATTGTGTCCCCATTATTTATGTGTGACTAGATGTGATGATAGAATGAAGGTAAGATGAGTGAAATGGAGATATATCCCCCAAATAGTACAGAGTTAAATTAATGGTATAATAATATTAATTAAATAATAGGCCACAACAATGATTCATCCCCCACATGGTGTTAATAATATCCAAATGGTTTTCAACAATTGATAAATGATAAATGATTCATATTTCTTGATATATATTATTTTTATCGAGTGGATTTATTTTGAAATATATAATATATAGAACTAATGATTTTTAGAATATTTTTATATGGATAACTACGCCTATATATATATAATATGAAATGAATTTCATGGACAATAATATTATGATTAATATAAAAAAAGAAGTTATGTTTGAAAAAATTCATCCCACGAATTTCTAATAGAATGGCATTTTGTTTATCCATTTTATAATGATGTAGACGATAGATCTAACTTTAAATGAGAATAAATCATTATTCTACCTATGGATATAATATTATACAACCTCTATAACTTATAAGAATAAAAATTCTTATGTGATCAAGTAATATTTTAAAATTATATTCAAAACTAACCACAATAAGAACCCAGAATTAGTAAGAGTGATTATATGTCTATATATATAGATGTTGTATCACTTGATGTATTAATAAATATAGTACATAGTATTATCAATGAATTAGTATCATTCAATTGTGTGATATTTTTGAGAACGATGCAATAAATAATTGTATTTAATGTATAATTTGAGATCTAAGAGAAGGGTTCAAGGGAAAATATTGTGCCATACATTATTATATCTAAACTAGTTATATCTAAGGATATTATAAATATTGAAATTGATGTATGACGGTCCAAATATTAGGGTAATATTATCAAATAAATTCCAAAAATGGAAGAAGTCAATAAGACCATTGAAGAAATGTTATATTCATTTATAGAAAACTGAAAACCCATATTTGATTATAATAATTTATAAATAGAGATTTACTATAAGAGGATCCTAGGGAATGAAATTTTATTATATGGTAAGTTCAAATTCATTAATTATGAAGCTAAAAACGTAGAGAAGTAGAGTGAATAAATTTTGAAGATTGTGGATTTTGAGAATTCCCTTCTAAACATGAAGTATACAAAGGTTGAAATCAAATTAGAATATCTAAATTAGTTAAACTGTATATCCATAATAATTAATGGAGAATAATGTAATATTAAAACTTTCAATGTATGGTTAATGACATAAAATTACTCAATATTTTATATTAATTCATTTATATAATTTTATAATCAATCATTATAATGCACATAAATGGATGTATGATCCATTTTAGAAGATAATTTTAAGAAAAAAATATATTTTCCATGAATAAAAATTTATCATATTAAAATATATTCCATAATGAAAAATGAAAAATGATGATAAGATTAATAATTTTTGTATAGTGAATATCATAATTTTGAAGAGAGTTGTTTCCATTAAATATTCTCCACTGAGTGATAATAATGAAAAAAATAAAAGTTCTATCAAATATAGTTAATTTATATAACTAGAATTTCAAGATAATAAAACATGATTTTTTGCTAACTGTTTGTGTCATAATTGTTCTGTAAATAGAGTGGTGAATTTTTTTCATAATATATATACTATAGCATATAAAACGAATGTAATGACAAGTGGTAGAAATACTGAACTAAAAAACTCCCAAAATTGAAATTGGAAAATATCCATATTTTGAACTAACTTAAAACTATCAAGGTTAAAATACAAAATGAAATAAAATGTGGTAATATTTGTGAAATATTCCTTAATATTTTCACTAATCACATGTAAAAATAAAATATGGAAATATTATAATAGAAGTAGATGAAGGAAGTAGATAAAATATTGGGAATGATGATGAATGCAGATTCAACCTACAATAATCCAAATGATGATTCAAATGATGAATGAGTTATATTGTGTACCTGATTTTTAATTCAATAGTTTTAGCGTAATTCCAAAATAAAAAAATATATTAAAAAATTAGAAGATATTTTGAGGTCGATTATCTTGGATAAATGGTAAATAATATATTAAATTCATTTGGAAAATATTAATAGGAAAAGATTTTAATCCTTTTGAAAAACACAATTTTTTCCTACTTATTTCGCCCCACATAATGTAATTTCATGGGGACATACATCTATAATAATAGGTGAGAATAAATCTCACTAAGTGGTAAATAATTAAAATAGAATCTGGAAAGTCATCATGGATAAAACATGATTCCCAACAAAAGATAACAAATATAAATTATTTATACATTACAAGGAAAATTGGATTCATTATAAATAACAAATTTTCATAAGAACATCAATATAGTCTAAAAATTCCATTTTTATCAAATTAGTTCACGAAGGTGTTATAAAAAATTAACGTTTAAAGAGATTAATAAATTTTATAATTAATTTCAACACTATGGGGGAACATGCATTATATTTTAAAATCCATGTGTTCCATGTAGATCTTGGTAAGAAATTTCATAAATTACCTGTGAAAAATAATTATCATGTTTTTGGTAAAAGTCCTTAAATTTATAAATAATAAAAATGAATTTCCATTACATAAATTGTTTAACTTATGAGAATGGATTTAACTTTTTATATTAGTATATACCTTATAAATGAATAATTGTAAAATATATTGTAGTACCCATCAATTGATAAATGGTATGAGTATTCACAACATATGTATATTTATTGTAAATGAAAAAAAATCAGTAAACAAATTCATAAAGATGATGTTCATATTATATGGATGAAGTAAATGTAATTATGTGATGGTTCAATGGTACGCCATTAATAAAAATTATATTTTATGTAATGAATGAATAAAAGTTTCTTGAAAAGCATGAAATTCTGCAGTTGTAATACATGGCAAAAAATGTTACCTAAATAAAAATGATGAACAGATGAGTTCTCATTTCTTGGTAAGAATCCTCTTAATGTATAGAGATTGTGACCATGATACATTAGAGTGAGGTTATATTAGAATAATTATATTATAAATTTATTTTCAGTATATATGGGTGAGTTGTAGTTTTTAATAAAAGAAGGTTGATTTTTTAAAAACATAAAATTATTGTTGATGGATGTCTATGTTGCAGAAAATGATAAATCATTGGCATAAACATGGTTTCATATCATTGTCATAGAATCATGGGTATTGTTTTATAATATTTTAATTCATTAAATAAAAAACACATTTTTTAATATTACATTTCACATGGAAAATAATGTTTTGAACATATTAATATTTTTAAAATAATAAATTCTATTTTAGACATTACTAAGTCATTTAAAATATTAGAAATTGATTTAAATATATGAGAATGCATAATATTATGAAATGAATGTAAATATTTTTTTATTTATGTTTATTTAATTTTGGGATCATTTTTACATATATATGAATTCATAAAACAAAACAAAATAATTATTTTTTACTATTCAATAAAAATTACTTGATTGTCTACAATTTGAAATATTTTACCCCAGACTAATTTTGATCTTTTGTGGTCAAAGTAAATGTTAATTTCAAAAATAAATTGTGTAAAATTATTAAAATAAATTTTTAAATCATAAATCCTAATTTATCAAATAAATATTCTTTTGGACATCCTCAACTCTCTGGCACTTATTATATTTTTTTGGACATTATAATGAAATACTCTAATTTATATTTAAATATGAATTATTTCATAAAATAATAGATAAAAATAAATTTTAACTATAATACATGAGAATATAATAAACCTTTATAATTTTATTTAAAATTTAACTACATTTTCTTTGTATCTCGAATTATATTTATCAAATTTATCTTATAATAATGAATAATTAATTAGATATAATAATACTTAAAATTTGGTTAAATAAATTACTATTTAATTATAAAAAAGTATAATAATATTTTTTGACACTATATTCTACAGGAAAACATCTTTTCACACAGTTATATGCCTTAATGGTATTGTTTGCGATAGTTGTAGTTTCATGGGGTAGATCAGCTATCGTTGACTTATTGGTAATAAACTCAAATATGAACATACCACACAAGATAATTAGTTCAAGATACACCTCTTGAATCATGTCCTTGAATTGGTCGAGGATTAACCCTAGTGACTCCACCTCCCTCCAAAGTTTTGATAATTCAGCTTCAAAGTGTATGAAAATATTTTTTAAAGATATAACATTTCCATTATTCCTCAATTTGTTACATTTATAAACACATATTCTTACTATAATATTTTTCCAATGGTTATAGTGTCGAATGGTCATATTGATAAATGGTCTACTAAAGGTAACGTATCTGTCATATCATAATGGTCACATTTCTAATTACATATAATATATTTAACAACCAAAATCAGCATTCACTAATTCATTCCATGGGGTTTTTACAGTTTGATTCATAATGCATATTATATATATAAAATTACATTATATTTTATAAATATTCATGGATGGGACAATAACCATGTTAGTGTTGCATCCAATGGAGTACACCATTATGTGGTCACTATTGATTTTTTATATCCCTATACAAGTCTATTCCATAGTAATCAGAATATTTATGTTGCACGTATGATTCATTAGGATTTAATATTTTTATGTACTTCCATTTTGAAATATAAAGAAATAAACAATATGAAAAATAAGTTTTCCATTATTAATCATATAATTTATTTTAGGGTCATTACATTCCCCCCATCCTGTAATGTATCTAGATTGTATTCTCTTCATAAGAAGAGTTACGACCCACTTCATGTAACAACTTGGAATTGTATCAATATAAATTACCTTCTAATATATATTTAATATTTTATAATCACATAATATCACCATAAGACCAAAATAAAAACTTTATTAATGAATAAATAATGGAATAAAATGCATTTCTAGATGTTAAGGAACTTATACTGATGATATTATAACAGTTCCTTTGTAATAGTAATGTGACCCTTATGAATATTAAAACATTCCATGGAATAGATCCCTCACAAATGATATTATTCATAATATTTATCCATCTTATAAGTGAAATATTGAATAATTATATCGTAGTACTTGTAAATAAATATGTTAAACATTATTAGTTAAGTGACAGTGTTTTTAACTCCTAAATATTTAATTATAATTTTATTAGCAATTTAATAATTTAGAAAATTATTAATATAATATAGATTCATAAATTAGTGTTTTTTTCATTGTGATAATAAGATAATTTTATGATACCATAGATAAATATTTCATACTTATATAAAATCAATTATAATTTTAAAAAATATTTTTTTTCCAATAATTTATAATATTAATAAAAAATTATATTTATAATATTTATAATATTATATTCATAAAATGGATTTTATTTTTTAATTCTAATTGTCAAAAAATGGTTAAGGTTATTTTTTTCAGAAATACATGAATTTTGTGTGAATAGTAAAATAAGGAAATTTATGGTATATATACATTATAAGTAAAATAAAATATTTGTTGAGTTATAGAGTATTTGAGAACAATTGGTTTGATCTCAAATTATCTAATTTATTTATTACGTCTGACAAAATAATTCTATTTCATTAGTTGAGATAAATAATAAACTATTGAATAAAATAATGAGAAAACACCATAATTCCCCACTATAAATAACAACCTCAACACATCTTCTCCTCAAAACTCGTAAGACATGAGAATTGTTAAAATTCTTACAAATAAACATCCCACCCCACCCTACATCTAGATTATTTTATTCTTACAAAAATACCGAATAAATACAATATGTGGGGTCTCAATAAGTAGGAATCACATGATAAAACCCACTACTTTTTCTTTTAATTTTTTTTATGTACCAGTATTCTCTTATATTTTCCTCACATATCCTTATACAAGTGGCATGAAATCTATATTGTATCACATATACATTAATTTTATCATGATTATGAAATAATCATTCATCAATTCTATTCTCCCCTCCCTTTTTCATTATGAATGAAAACATGGTCTGTGAGGTGTCGATTTACCACCTTCGTAGATGACATGCGTTAATTTTTCAATACCATATTCAAGTAAATAACTAAAATAATTTTTTAAGTTTTACTCATATTATAATATATGAATTTTATCTTATATAATGACCAGGAATCATTTTGTTAAAATTATATTATTTTATAATAAAAACTGAGTTAGTTGTGATAAAAATAATAAATTAATGTAAACAATTATCAATAATGTTTAATCAAATGAATTATCCTAACTTCTGGTAAAAAATTGATTTAATATTACATATTTTCATTCATAACATAAATGTTAATTTTTGGAAATCTAACGTCATTATGAATCATTTTTTCAAACACATATACGAGTAAACCAATAATGAAACAAAGGAAATCATCACAACCAAATGATAAAATTGAACTTCATAACCCATCAAAGAAGACATAAATGAAATTAGGAAATATTAATAAATAAATTAAATGTATTAATATTCTTTTATCTATTAATTTATTATTTATTATTTAATTATTTAGTACATTATGTTCAATTGTAAATTTGTCTCAGACATAATGTATTGGATTCTACCCGAACCTCAATTTTTCCATCAGGTTACTCTTTCTCTCTTTTTACCCAAATGAAATTATATTTTAATTTTACATAAATATAGTAAATTATATTAATATATTCCAAATTCATTTATTGAGATCTATTCTTCCATATTTTTCATGGATATATATGTTTATAAATGTTTCTATCCTCAATTCATCCCGATAAAGATGCATGATTTATGGGAATATCCTGAATTCTTATAAATTTTAAATTAATTTTCTATTATATATTTTAATCCATAATACTTTTATCACATAAATCATTTTATCAAGGAGAACTAAATTTTTAAAATTCTGGTTTAAAACCAAAGCATATTCTTTTTTCATTTTGAATAATATTTAATGTTTTCCCGTAAACCATAATAATTTCTTTTATTTATAATGCTTCCTAAAAAATGTTTTTTAGTCAGTTTGACATAAAATATTATTATATATGTATATACTCCCTTATTAATTTCCATGTATGATTTAAATATATCCTTTTATAAAACCACTATGATATTCTTTTATGATATTCCTTTTGGAATAATTATGATACCTAATTATTTTAATTAGTAAATTTTATATTTTTGATTGATTGTTTATGTATAATTATTTATGAGGAAAAAATATTAATGAACATGTTATGATGGCTGAACCCAAATGGGACTCCAATTAATTTGTAAATTTCTTCCCATGTAACATTATGTGCAATGATCATGATGGTTATCCATGACTCATGTTACTCTATTTGCAACAAGAATTTACTCATTCTCATCTATGTGAAACAACCTCTGACTGGTGATAAATTTATGTTTAATATTGAATCCAAATTATGATAAATCCATGATCATATAATCCCATGTTATGATTGATTATGTTTAATCTTGTTTCAAGCCTTTATATATCATTATTTTATACCTCCACACCCATGTGTTATGATTTAGTTTATTATTTATTTATTTAATGAGACTCTTTAGCTCATCCCTTATTTCATGTTATTCCTATATTATCATATGTAGGTTTAAGGGATCAAAAATAGGCAGAGTCTCAAAATGGATGTTAACTAAGGAATTTTTATTAGAAAAATGTTTTCAGTTTTATATACCCATTCATCCAAGACACAAGACTTTACAATCCTTATATTATAATTTTATGTATAATTTTTCATAATTTTTTTTAATGAGAGGTGGAAAAGGTTATAGTTGGTATAGTTTTCATCATAGGAGACCTTTTTTTATTCTTAGAGACATAGAATAGAGAATATTAGTAATAACCTTAGATATAAAACTAAGTCTATGAAAATAACCCTAAATTTTGTTAAGTATATAGTAACTGATTTATCAAGAAAACACATCCATTTTTGGATAAAACATGTTGATGTGGTTTTGTAACAAATGTACCTAGGAGTTATTAATCTGATAATGTGTTTCGAGCCTATCTCGAGTTATCTTGGTCGATGAAAATTGGCCTTACTACACATTTGGTTTGACACTATTGAGGGATATTATTTTGTAAATTCATAATCCCGTTACAAACCATTATTTATGGAACAATGAAAATTCCCATAAGAATATATATTAGGAAAAAAATCATAGATACTATATATTAAAACCTAAGGTATCCAAATTTATGATATACATATTCTATAAGTGTTTATCCTTTTTTTGATTAATTTTTCTTTTTATTGTTATTAGCTATGTATTCATGCCCCATAATTTCAATTTATTTTTCATAGTTAATAGAGGTTAATAGAATACCAAGTGAAGAAAATAAATGTTATTCGGAAAGTTATGATTGACCTAATTAAATTATAAATATATGGGATCAAGGGATCAAAACATTATGAAAATACTATCTCAGTTGGATAATGTTGTGAATACTAACTTTATTAATGTTAAACACCCTCGTTCTGAAATTAATGATCTAGTTTCCATCGAATCATTCAATTAAAAAATTCCTACCATGTTTAGTGAATATTTGGATCCCCTCCTCATAGAATATTGGATTAAATCCATTGAAAAGTAATACATTTTCCTCTAGTGCTCTAAATAAGATCATATTATGATGGAGGTCTATTATTTTTATGGGGAAGCTAATCAGTGATGGGAACTGATAAAAAATATGATGTCCAAGGATGAAAATGAATCATTTGGTTGGGAGAAATGCAAGATTTTTTTTTCAATAAATATTTTTCCCTAGACCTGCGCCTCATGATGGAAAGAGAGTTCCTTATTCATAAGAATAAGTAATATGTTTATATCAGTATATATGATAAAAAACATACCAATCATACAAGGTACACATTCAATTATCATGAACATATATGTAAAGTGGGATATAATAATTAGTAGACTAAAGACAAGTAAATTAAAAGAATTTGTGATTTGAGACTTCGACAGTTCTGAGGGGAATTTCCATTGTGACCACATGGTAGAAATAAGGATCAAATGCTCCAAATAATCTCTTGGGACTGATGAAAAAAATACTAAAATGGATTCAAATATGGATAGATCAGTAAAAAAATCCCATGATTTAAAAAAGACTAAATTTCAAACATGTAAAAAATTTGGGAAGTGGCACCTTAATATGTATCTAAAGGGAATCAGTAAATTCTTTTAATAAAGAGGGATGAGGCATCAAGCTAATAACTATATAAGAGATAAGAATAATCCCAATAATTTGGAAGAATAATGGATGGTTCATATTAATTCTCAACAATATGGAAGTGTTACATTTGTATAGATCAAGGGAATTTGACGAATCAATGTACAATGTTGAGGGTTGTTGGAGGAAATAAAAGACAAACTAAAAGGAATCAAGGAAGTTCTTAGGCTATCAGTACTAAGGATGTGTAGTTGGATAATGATGTGGTGACATGTCTGATAGTTATTCATTTCAAAATAAAAAACACACTATTTGAAACTGGTTTAATGAATTCATTCTTATCTTGATGTTTAGTAGAACTATTCAAACACCACCCCAAAATTTGCAGATTGAGTTTTCTGTGATAATAGATACTACGAAAATTGTTGTGTCCAATATACATAACTCCTCCCCATTTAATGATTGTGGGAAAAACCTCCCATTAAATTTTTTCGTTCTCCCTTTGATAGAGATTGATTCTATTTTGGGAATGGATTGGATATCATTATACAAATCCAAAAATAAATTGTGGGGAAAGGGAGATCTATTTTCAATTTCTGAAGCATCATCCATTTCGTTACAATTGTAAAGACGAAGATGAATGTCCATAAGAATTATAATCTCATGTGTGTATGGATATGCATTATGAGAAAACATATTTCACTGAAATGATTGATACAAAGTAGATGATCATTATCAGTGACATTCCTACAAAGTTGAATTACACAGATGTTTTCCCTGAATAATTTCATGGCCTTTCTCATGATCAATAGATTGAGTTATAAATTGAACATTGTCATAGATATCTCTTTTTATGAAATTCACATTATAGACTCTCCACTATGGAGCTATAAGAACTAAATAAGTATGTATGGGATAATTTTTACCAGGGTTTTATATGCATGAGTTCTTCACCATGGGGTGAACCAGTTAACTTTGTCGAAAATAATGATCGATTAATGTGCCTCTACATAGATTATCATGAGCTTAATAAAATCCTGATACATTACAATTATCTCATACCATGGATTTATGACGTGTTGGATCAGCTACATGGGGACCATTATTTCTCTAAGGTAGTCCTTCAATCTATATTTTACCAATTAAAGATGAAGAAGGAAGATATTCCCATGACTGCCTCCCAAACGAGGTATAGATAGTATGAGTTCATAGTAACTCCCATTTTAGTCACTAATTATACAACAACATTCATGGATTTAATTAATAGATTATTTAGATATTACCTTGAAAAGTTTTTCGCGGGCTTTATTGATCATATTCAAATATACTCCTTGAGAAAAGAGGAACTTGAAAAGTATTTGAATATTGTAATAAAGACATTGTAAAGGGGGAAACTATATGAAATGTACATAAAATTTGAGTTATTGTTGGATGAACTATCATTATTTGTGCATTTTATCACTATTAAAGGAATATATATAGTCCCATAAAAGATAAAGGCAATCAAAGAGGGGTTCGTACAACTTCTGTAATAGTGATCCTCATTTATAAATTCCTATCCGGGTATAATCATCAATATGAGAAGATATTTTCAGGATTTACAAACCCAGTAAACAAGATTTCACATATGGGAGTAAATATTATTTGTACTAATGAATGTGAGTAATGATCTAGGAGTCACAAAAAGAGGACTATCATTGCGCTAGTACTCACCCTCACAATAAGTAGGGAACCCGTTATTATATACTGTGATGCTTCAAAGAATGTCTAAGGATGTGTAATAATTGAAAATGATAAATTTATATCCATAGACTCATGACACTTAAAAATTCATGAGAAAAAATATCCTATGAATGATCTAGAATTTGTAGTGGTGTTCTTTGCATTGAAAATATGGAGTCATTGTCTCTATTTAGAGAAGTGTGAGATATATACTAACCAAAAGAGTCTAAAATATATATTCAAATATAATTTTATTAATATAAACGAATTAATATGGTTAGATATCATCAATAATTATTACTTCTCAATCCACTACCATCCTAGTAATTTAAATATGGTATAAAATGATCTATGTATCAAGGATCCTGCATCTTTATAAATGATGATAATTGAGAAGGATCCAATATTTATTTTCTTAAAAAGGATAGATATTTTAATCATTAATGGTGGAAAATAATCATTCCTTTTTCATATTATTTCCTAAACATCTCCTATGGGGAAAATAAAAAATACTCAATGTAATGATGTAGAAATTCAGAAATTGGTGGAAGCTGTTTGAAATGGAAAATTCTCTAAGTTCAAGATCGATGAGGATATAGTCATAAGATTGGAGTCACTAATATTTTTACCATTTAATCAAAAGGTAAAGAATTATATTATGAATGACACACATATATCACCATTCTCTATTCGACCATGGAAAAAAGATGTATTATGATATATGGGAGAATTTTTGGTGGGACTATATTAATTATGTGATATATTAATATAAAAACGTTCCTAGTATGTAAGAAAGTGATGTATGAACACAAAATGTATAAAGTGATGAAAAACCATTACCCATACCAACATGGATGTGGGAAAAGAAAATCATGGACATTGTCACAGGACATCCAAATGAATGTGGAGGACCAAAACTATATGTGTAATTGAGGATTTTTAATAAAGGCACATCTCTTTATCATAATTCATGAGGACTTCTCAATGAATAATGTTCAGGGATATATATAAATAAAGTGGTAAGGTTTAATGGATTAACAAAATCAATTGTATTTTAATATGATTCAAGATTCACCTCCATGTTATAGAATAGTCACCAATATGCTAGAAGCACTGAGCTGATCTTCAGTACGAAACGTATTCCTAATTTTAAGAAAAATATTCATATAATAGAAGACATGTTGAAAAAATATTATATGTACTTCAAATGAGTATGATACAAAAAATTTCAAGTGGTCGAATTCTCTTATAACAATAGTTTCCACTCAAGCATCCAAATGAATCTATTTAAAGCCATTTATGGGAAAAGGAGCAGAACACCAACTTGCTGGGATAATGTTAGTGAACATAAGCTGCTATTTATTGATATCGTCAAAGAAATGGTTGAAAAGGTGAATACCATTCATCATCACATAATGGAAACCCAAATATTAAAAATGATCTATGTAGATAGTTGTTGACAGGATCTGAAGTTTAATATTTGAGACATGTTATTCATCTACCTATCACCAGGGAAGAGGATCATGAGATTCATGATAAAGGGGATGATAATTCACATATACATCAAACCATTTGTGATCTTTGGTAATGTTATATTTGTGGACTATTGATAATAACTTCCACAAAAAATTTCTAAAGAATACAATGTATTCCATGTATCCCACTTAAGGAATTACAAACATGATTTTTCACATGTACTAACATCAGATGTGGTACAGTTGGAGAATGATCTTTCATTCTAGAAGAATCTAGTGAATATCATGGATCGTAGAGATAATGTTCGATAAAACAAGACTACTCACCTATACAAAGTACTATATCAGAACTATAATTATGAAGAGGCACTGTGGGAGCTGGAGGAAGAGATGCTGGAAAAGAACACACACCTATTTTCAATATAGAATGTAAAATGAAATTTCTAGGTTGAAATTTCAAATAGGGGGATGAATATAATGAACATGAGTTCTGTCAATTTAAATTATTTATTATATTTATGTAATTTATTAAAATCACATTAACAACACATTAAAACATTATAAATTAATAATTAATGAATTAAAAGCCATTTCTCTAAGTTATTGAACCTATACCGATGAAACAATAACTTGAACTTTAGAATAGTTATGTGACCCTTATTAAGTATAAATTGGCCAATTGAATATGAACCTTGAAAGTGATAGAATAAATAAAATTTATCCACTATATATGTGAAAATATGAATCAATTATATTATAGTATAAGATGTTAAATATTTTTAAAAAATTTAATTTAGTGTCGGAATTTTTGAAACATAAAAATGTTTAATTACAATATTATGACTAATTTATTAATTTAAATGAAAATTTATTTTCATAAAATGAAATTATAAATCCGTTTTTATATTTATTAATATAATATTTGGATTTTATGAGACATTAGTTAAATTTTTCAACGTTATATAAAATTAGTTATAATTTATACACTATATTTTTTCTTGTAAACTGTAATTTTAATAAAAAATAATATTTCTCATATTTAAAAAGTTATAATCAAATAATGGTGTTTATTTTTAAAATAAATACATCAATAAATGGTTTGGTGGAAATTTATGATTTTTTCTAAAATATATGAATTATTTTTGAATAATAAAATAAGGTATTTTAAATTAGAAATACACTATACGTTAAATAAATTATTTATTGATTCATGGATGATTGATGAAAAATTGGTACAATCTCACATGATCTAATTTTTATATTTAGTATCAATAATAAAAAATATTGGGTTTACTGAAAAAAACTATTAAATATTGAGTAAAATAATGAGAATACACTCCTCTCTTACACTCTAAATGCCACCCCTCACCACCTCCTTCTCTAATAGCACTAAAGCCAATATCTTTGTACAAATTATTAATAATACACATAAAAAACTTCTCCTCCACATCAAAGAGATTTTTTTCTTAACAAAATAAAGAATTCAAATACTTAAAGAGTCTCTCAAGAAGAAGGAATCGAGAGGGAAAACCCTCTTCATTATATTTTGATTTCGGTTCATGTTCCTTTATTTTATTATATTCTCCTCTCATACCATTTTCCAAGTGGCATGAAATCTCTATTATCTCACATATAATGTAAATTTTTCATGTTGAAGGATAAGTTACTTATTAATTATCTTCTCCTCTCCCTTTTATTTTATGAAAGGAAACTTGTCTTTGAGGTTATAATTTACCACCTTCATTGAGTACATGCTTTCATAATTCAATTCCATCATCCAAGATGCTCATGAATTTTTGTATAGTTTAACTATATTATATAATTATTATCATATCTTATGTAATGTTATGGAATAATTTTTTAGAAATGATATTAATTTATAAAACAAAAATATTTTTTTGAGATAAAAAGTTCTGATTTAATCTAAACAATTATCAATAATAATTTATCTGAAGAATAATCATCAATTCTAGAATCAAAATGGAATTTTCATTTTATATAAGTTCCTTTATAACATGTTATTTATGTTCCAGAAAACTAACCTCATTCTACACATTTCTTCATACACATATACAAGTAGATTGATAATGAAAATAGAGGAAATCTTCAATCCAAAATGATGAAATTGAATCTCTTATCCCATAAAAATGAAATAAACAATTTTAGTAATGTTATTATTAAATAAATACATGTATAAATGTTTTTGTAATTATTAATTAATTAATATAATTTTATTATTTAAGAAATTATGATAAAGTACATAATCGTGTCAGACATAAGGTAAGGGTTCTAACCAAACCTTGATTATTCCTTCATGTTACCCTTTCTCTTTTTGAAGATGGATGGGGTCGAGAGAATATCTCTCTTAAAAAATGGAATCTAGGTCTTTGTTTTGTGATGGATTCCACAGAGAATAATCTTTTCAACCCTGTATAATTATTTGTGGCCCTCAGCTGAATAAAAATGGTGGTTCAGGTTTGGATCATGTTTTCGTTTCGTCTATGTCTCCATCGAAGGGAAGTTTTACTCCTCTACTAGAAGAACCTATTTGGATGGATGATTCACACTTGGTGGGCCCTGATAGGTTTTTCTATATTCCTCATTGCTGATTCTCCTAATACAAGGGTCTCACGGAATGGAGTTGTTATTGTTGATGAAGAAAACCCCAGTATCCTTCAAGAGAGTATTGAATCTTGTAAGAATTCAATTGTTTCACAATTGAGTTTGTAGGGAAATAACTCCTAGAAACTTTGTGATCATCACAAGATTCTATAAAAAGCATGGGGTATTGGTTACCAGAACTTCTTCTCTCTTGGAATGAAATTTTTTTTCTTGTAGTTTTTTGATCTAGTGAGATGAAATTGAAGTCTTGGAGTTCGAGATTTGTCAATATTATTTCGTGGGTTCTTAGGTTCCAGAATTGGGACCCCTGGTTTGATCCCTTCCATGCAAATAATAAAATTGTGCAATCCTGGATTAATGTGAAAGGCCTAAACATGGGTTTCTAGCACCCATGCATTCTATGGGATGTTGTCCTTATAATTGTTTCGCCAATTAAAATTTATAAAGAGACATGTTCAAACATGTATGCTCACTCTTCTAATATTTTAGTGGAATTTGATATGGCTTTGTTTCTTGTTGAGATGGTTTATCTACTTGCGGATGAGTTTAAATTCTAATTGGATATTCAGTATGATCATGTGCCTGAGATTCTTTTTTAATTGCCTAGCTATTGGGAATGTGAAGAAGAACTGTAATTGAGGGATCCAATTCTCTAATTGTAATATGTATGTGCATTATGTTTAAAAATGAATGTTTAAATTTAAGTAGGGTGGTGATCCGCCTTTATATGATAATTAAAAAAACACCACTAGTGGTGTGGTGGTGGCATCACCTTTGACTACCATGGGTAGTTTGAGGCCAAGTGCAGGGGTGGTTTTTATTCTTTGATAATGTTTTAACTGAGAACGAGACATCAGGTGGTGTTGCTAAATGTGTGTGGGGGGGGTGCGGCCTGGTCTTCGTGTTAGCACTACTTACACTCATGATTCTTCTACCACAATGCTTCATGGGAGCACTTCTAGGTGGGGAGATGATATTGATAGTGGTTCTCAGTTGGACCATGTTGTTCTCCTGTAAGATAATTTATTAGCTAAAGGGAAGCTGCCCATTGGAGGGAACACTATTGGTCCCTCTGTGAATATTTCCTCTCATCACGGGGTGCAAGTTACTACCCCTTTGGAAGGTATGGTGCAATTTAATACCACTTCTGTGTAGGTTATGATTCTTTGAAGTTATGTTTCTTTGGAGGTCGCTTCTACTTCAAAGAGACTTGGGTTGGGCTGATCACTGAATACTTCCAATGTTATTACAGACTTGACTACGATGTCCATTGTTTCTGATTCTTCTATTTCGATGGGCTTGAGGTCAGGCCTGTCACCGGATTCTATTGCTGTGATTATAGACTTTCTTGTCTAGTCCCGTATTGCCCCTGGATTTAGTATGAAGGACTTTCTTGTACAGTCCTTAGTTGATGACACATATGCTAGTATGGGAATTTGGTTAGGCATTCCATCAGTCAAATCCACTAGGATTATTATGAAGGAATTGCCATCTATTTCTCCTAATAATCCACAGCATGGGTAGTGCTTGCCTATGCCTGCTGCTGGGAATGTTGTGCATGAGATTCCAGGGCAAAGTGCTCATTCACTCGTTGTGACAGACATTATGAATGCCAAACCACCAAAACCGGATGCTCTGAAGATTAATTTCAACCTCATGATTGATGATATTAATTCCCTATAATTTTATGGTTTGTATAGGGAGAGTTTAGACATTAAAGGTATCAGGCCCCTTGTAGTGTCTAATACCTATTCTTTGAAGACTGTTGATTCAATAGTGGTTCAGGTTGGGAAACCTTCTTCTGAGGGGCCTTTTGAGGCTGCTCAAGTTACTGATGGTAATCATGTGGCTAATGATGATTTTATTCTTTTGGTGGGTCACCAAAGTTCTACTACAGTTGATGAGATTGAGGGAAATGAAGATGGTGCACTCCAAATCCCAAATCAAGGGAAAAGGGGCAGCATCCCATGGGATGAGGGGGACGCGAAAGGGGTGGTCAAGCTAAGAGATGAGTCTTATTTCATGGATGGGGTTGTGGTAGGAGAGGGTAAGTTTGATATCTATCTATGCGATTGGTGGGGTTAATTCCCATTTTAATATTATCTTTCCTTTGTGTACTTTTTACTATATTTTATAATAATTTTCACAGGCCATAGAGCTAATACATGGTTTACTATTTGGAGTAATCTTTCTCTCTTTTTACCAAAATGGAAATAAATATTATTTTTATTTAAATATAATAAATTCTATTTGTTTGTTAGAAATAATTTATCATGATCCAATCATCCTTATTTCTTATGAAAATTCATGTTTTTAAAGGGTTCCATACACTCTTCATCTCGATAAGGATGCCTGATTTTAGGGAACAACTCAAACTCTTACACATTTTCATGCGTTACCCATAATTATTTTTGATCCAAAATTATTTCTATAAGATCAATCATTTTATCATAAAAAACAACCATTTTTCAATACTAGTTTTATAAAAACCATTTTTTCTATTTAATTTTAATTAATCTTGAATGTTATCACTTAAACCGTACTAATTTTTTTTTTGTTTTTAATGCTTCTTAAACACTATTTTCTACTTCAGTTTGAAATTAATTATAATAATATATGCCTAGATTCCCTTATTAATTCCCATTTATTATTAAAATCCATCCTTTAACGGACACAATATGTTATTCATTTTTGATATGCCTTTTGTTATTCTTATGATACCCATTTTCTGTATTGGAAACCCTTGTGTTTATGTTTTATTTCTTATATATGATTCTTTATGTGGAAAAAATATTCATGAACATGTTCTTATGGGTTATCCCAGATAGATCCCTAATACAATGGTTAATGTTTATATTTACGATACATTAGCTGCAACTTCCTTGGTGGTTAGCCCTGACTTGTAGTCCTCTCTCTACAATGAGCTTTTACTCATGCTCATCTATGTGCAACAAGCCTTGAATCGTGCTCCTCTATGTGCAATTACCCTTGACCCATTCTAAATTAATGTTTTATGTTACTTCAAGATTACTGTGAATCCATAATTAGAGGACCCCAATTTATGATTCCATATGTTTAACCATGTTCTATGCCTTTATATATAATTAGATTATGCCTTATAACCCATTTGATAAAGAATATTTTAATGTTTATTCCATTGTTGGGATTTTTACCACACCACTTTGTTCATTTATCCCCATTTTTCCTATGATGATATAAGGTCTCAATGTAAGTTACGACCACATAATAGATTATAAATAAGGAAATGTTTTTTATTCCCATGTTTTATGATTTATGTATCTAGTCTTCCAAGACACCAGATATTAGAGACCCGTAATTCTAATATTATATTTAATTATCCTAAAAATTTTATAATTATAGGTGTAAAACATTAGGGTCTCGATACATCACAAATTTTAATATCAAATATAAATGAATTATGATGAATATAAATTCATAGTTAGAACACTTGAATGACATATGTGATATTGGATATATTTTTTGAAGTTTTAAATCGATAAGAAACTGTTCAAACATGATTCAGAATAACATATGGTAAAAATTAATATTGTATTAGTTTACACTTATATCAATACCTTATTAATCCTTTTAGTGGTGAAATAGGGATTAAAATTATCCCACCATCAAATAAAAATTCTAGCCTTCTGGTGTCACCATATATTTTCCTATCCTCTTTATATATGCATCATGTTGTTCTGAATCACTTGTATCATTTTTTTATTATACTTCAAATTTTTGGTCCCATTATTTTCATTTCACAAACTGATGTAATCATTTTTTTATTCTAAATAATTTTTCATAGAGAGCTTAAAAATTAACCATTCGATTTCTACAGTGGAAATATTTATTATAGGAGTATTCATTAAGTGGAAGATATTGATCCCAACTCCCAAAAAACAAAGTTCTTATGCAATATCACGACTTAATATTCTTCAATATTACTGTAATAATTCATATTATAAATATAATTAAATTCTATTCTTATGTTTACATCTATTTTAATATACTTTCGAAAGAACCTAAAGAAATTAGAATTATGTTTGGAATCTCGATTAGAATCAACTGATAGAGGAACACCATAGATTCTCACGTCTTCATGAATATAAAGGTTAGATAGGTTCTCTTTGGAGAAATACACTCTTATGGAATTAAAATCAAATAGTTTCCATAAAAAATTGACTAAGAAATTATAATTTTTTATAATGTTTATCATAGGAAGTATAATTAAAAAGTATATATTGAAGTATTCCAAATTACGTAAAGGATTGCGTAATGGTATTAATATACCTTTTAGAAGTTGTTACTTTTCATTCATTGTTGACACAATAGGAACCTTACAATTTATTCTATAATATCCCATATTATATTATCCCGCCAATACTGAAGAGAAATTATCCTATGAATTTTAGATATTTTAGGATATATAGATCGTGTAGTGTATTTTTGATTCATCTATCAAATACTTATTTATCTCTAGAATAAATTAAATCTTTATAATTTTACAAAATTTTAATACAAATTCTTGTTCAGTATTGAATTCTTTAAACATCCTATTTCCTACAGCTTCTATCATTTTTCACATGAAAGGATAATCTCCATGATCGTCCATGATATTATCTAAAAATGTTAAAAATAATTTAGGATATGATTGATAATGTCTGTTACCTTAGGATCTCTAAATCTAACCTTAAAAATTCTATGATCAACTGTTCTCCTTCCATCGTCATATCTATAAGAACTGTGGGATGTTTTTATCCGAATGCATTATTCTATTTCTTTTTCATCTTGGCTGATAATTAATTAAAATTAATAATATTCTTTAAAAAGCTCCAAAATTATCTATTGTCTTATGTACAATACCATTAGTGTCAACATATACTTAAATCATTGGTTGTCAATAAAAAAAAATTCTCCTTATAAAGATTGTATCTTGATATATTTATAAGAAAAGTGATTATTTTTAACTCTAGGACATTTCATTAGAAATTTGGCATATAATACCTTAAAGAACTCGATACGTATGAAATAACATTTACATTTTAATAAGAACACATTCATGTACTTTTTAGATACAACAATATCATTTAGAATGAATTTCTAAATAGAGTGTAGAGTGACCATAGGTGCACTAACAAACAAACACATCTGTTCTTGTAAACTATCTTGATGATCCATTTTCTAAATAAATATAAATATATTTAAATTTTAAATGTTTTGTGTTTTAAAATTCCATGAAATGTTTTTTCAAAATCCATATATCGTACTATACTAAAGAAAATAAATTATAAATATCAAATATATTTGTAGTATGTGGACACTCATCCATGGATTTTTTCTCTTTTTGGATAAATTTATACTACATCATTTTATTGATGTGTCAATGAATGAATGGTTTTGTAATTATATATCTAATTTTATAATTTTACCAAAAAAATCACATTACTTTTAGTTTTAAATAAAACCCTTAGTTGATCATAATTCACTTTAGTATTTTTATAATATATAATAATATCATGATTAAAGACCACCACATATTTATCAATGTTGTAACTAGAGAACGTACTCATAAAAACCATAAATGTCGAGGGGAATTATTCAATCTAATTTATATAAAAACAAAATTATAATAACAATATTTTTTCACGAATTATTATTTAGATATAATCTTAATTTCCCCAAACTGACAATACTTCGATGAGAATGAAATCGTGGAAATAAATTAATCCCCATGAAGCTTGTCAAATAAACCATCATTACCTGGTAAATGGTAATTTTCATCACTAGCATCCCATTATATTATCTATAATAAATTCTTAATAAAATAAATCCATATTTTTGTTGTACAATGATAAAATATTATCAACATGAAGACACATTTTGTTCGATAAAATTATTTACAATATTTCATAATATTGTTTCTTTTGTTCCTAAAACTCCAAATTTTCCATTATATATTTTGTCTTTGAATTTGGCATCAATCCATGTATAATTTTAATTTATATCACTACCTATCATTCTACTGGAGGCCCACGTAAATCACTAGGATATACATTAATGAATGTCCAAACACTAGATTCATCTACAACCTATAGACTCTATTATTATTCTCTTTATTAAACAATCATATTTATAAATAAATAAATAATATTTTTTTATTGGAATATCTTGGTCTTGGATATTTATAATTTTAAGATAGAAATTGATTATCACTACAATATTAAAAAATATCAATTATTTTATAGATAATCTTTGAACTATAATTTTACATGAAAAACAATCTAAAGTATTATGTCAAATTACACCATTATAAGGACCACTTGGTTTTTTATGATATTCATTGAAAATTAGAATTAGGAAAATATATAGAAATATAATCAAAAAATTTACATTTCATTATTGAGTTTACATTGAGGTTACCATCCATGATCTCATGTTGGTCATCAACATCAGACCATGGGGTTGTAAATCATGGCCTTTATATCAAGTCCCCTAATGGGGTTAATAGAGGTTTTCTTCAATTATATTCTATTTTAGGCATTAATATTTTAAATTTTTATTCTTACCATAGTTGAATAATTTCACATTATCTTGCTCATTCACCACGTTCTCTTTTTAAATGGAATTAAAATGTTGATTCTTTACATCTAAAAACTATTTTCATGATATATGAAAATCTATTAAATACTTGTATAACATTTCAATTCTAATATGATAATACACGACATCTTTATTTCATTATTTGTTCACATTGGATATTGTAATTTCCTCTCGTTTAGATTCTTTCAAAAAAAATACCCCATCATTCACTTCATTAAATTTTATACAAGAGTTAATGTATCATCCTTGAATTCAATTTAAATGTTATGTCCACATCATACAATCTATTCCAAAATCCCAATTTTTCATATTTTTAATTCTATTTTTATATTTTATATTATCCCATGAAATAATTTATTATTCATTCCATAAAAATCCATGAAAATTCTTGATTCATATCACAAATTATTTAGAGATTCCATCTCTAAATTACCCATATATTAATTTTCAATTAGTTTCAACTCTAGGAATTCCATTTCCATTTTGGTTCATATGGTAAAAAAACATAATTGTTGAAAAATATTTGTTACAAGTCCTCCCATTACATTTATTCCAACTAACCCCTTGTCATGGTGTTCTTGATCAATTTATAACATAAATAATCCCCTACCACTAGGTGATATACTTCATATTAAAATTTTCATTCTTTGAAAATTGACATTTATAAAATATATATTCTAAATTTCCAATGACTTTTATTATCAGATATTAATATTTGGTTCTACTAAAAAACTAGTCATTTAATCAGGAATGATTCTGATAACAATTGCTCATTCATTGGTGATATCCAATTCTCCTAGAAGAATAATTTATTTTAAATGTCACGAGTTAACATATTATTCATGATCATGAAATTTTAAAAATCCAGATAACAATATATTCAGAATAAAATAATAATATTTTACAATGCATCAGTTTCATGCGTGAATCCATATATTCCATACCATTTTTAAATTAATGAAATGAAAACTCAAAATATTATAACCACTGGGAATATTAGAAATTATTTTAATTTTAAACTAGTTTTTATAAAAAAAATTAAATATATTATTCCAATATGGTATACATAAATCATAAAAATTATATATTTTCTATATACCCTTCCAATTTATTTTTTTATATATCAGGAAATTGAATAATGAAAAATCCATAGTAGTGTCAAATTAGGTGTGATGCAAGGAACTTTTGTCTTGGTCCAAGTAATGATCAAGTTAGTTCCCAATGAATAGTTTTTGACGTTATTTACACTAGGTAAAACTGTCCTAGATAAAAATATATTTTATGTAATCAAATAGGGATTTCATTTGTTGGAAAAATAAATCTTCATACTTCACAAAAATGTTTGAAACATTTCTGAAATTTAATATTTTACCTAGAGTTAATTCAAATGTTTTTTTTCAGGAACTAATTTCCATAAATAATTATCCATATGTTTGATACGAATTTTTTAATCCTTCATTTATTATAATAGTAGTTTTAGAATATTTTTTATCAAAATATTAAATTTATAACATAAAGGATCTTTTTAGGTCTAGTTTCTTGGAATATAGGAAAATAAAAAATGAATTACATTTGAAAAAAACATTTACATTGTATAATAATTTTAGATAACTCATTTATTATTGTATACTATCTCACCTCACATCAACTAATTTCCTAGGGAAGACATCAATATGAAAGGGTGTGAGTAAATCCCACAAGGTGTATGAAATATAAAAGAATCATGGATAATGAGCCTACAAAAAAAGAAATAAAATTAAATAATAATCATTAATTCCTGATATATTTTATGAAAGTGTTCCAATAGCATAATTATAAGACCATATTAAACATATAACCAGTTTCTATGTCTGTATTTTCATAAAACAATTCCATGGTTTTTAACTAAATTATCCCAAATAATGTCATTTCTAGAGATTATTTTTTTACCCAATTAATATGAAAACAATTAGGATGGACACATTATATGTAAAAATTAATGTGTTCTATATATATCATAATGAAACATTTTTTTAATAAAACATAGGAAATAATTATTATGACTCATGTTAAATTAATTAAAATTTTAAATTTATATATGACATGAGAATTAAATCTATTATCTAACATATATGAACAAAATGAGGTTATTATATTTCGAATCCCCCAAATCTATTAATTTGATTACATCCTACTGAATACATAAGAATTGGGAAATTGTTATATTATAATGAATATAAGAATATTTCATGTAAAATAAAAAAACATGATACAAATTCGATAGATTGATAGATATACAATTAAGATTATGTAAAGAAAATAATGGTAAATAATTAATGACACCCATTGAAAGAAAATATTTTTTAGACTTGAAAATTGTAATTTATTTTAAAAAATGTAATTAAAAACATAAATACATACCAATAATTGGTACATGAATATAAATTAATAATAGAAGGGTTCACGTACCTTTGGAGGTGACATTTTCATGATTGGACAAGGAAACCAAAGGACCATGGAGTCAAATTGAAGGAATATTTGAGACTGTAAGTGAGAATGATTTCTTGATTAAAGTATTTTGATTTGTTAGGAATGGGAGGATGGGTGGATATTTATATTAAAAGAAGACTGATTTTTTATTAATTTTTAAATATAGGTATTGGAATCAATGTTTTTGGTAATTTCAAAACAATTGGTTTATCAATCATCTTTTCGTGAATGTAGACATTCTAATAATGTTTGAAAACATTTTAATCCACAATAATATTAATCCTTTTTCAATATTAAATTTTTTACATGGAAATTTTAATTTTTAATAAAATATTTTTTATTAAATAATATTATGTATTTTATAATTTTGAAATTCATTTTAACAGGAAAATATATATATAAAGAAATAAAAAATAACGAAAACAAATTTTTATTATTCCAAGAAATATGATACTTCATACAATTATCCAATTTTTACCCAAACATAATTTCAATCTAATTATTTAAATAATATTTTTTATGACATAAAATTAATTATCTAACTTTTATAATTTTAATTTTTATATAAAAATCCATATTTATATAAAATTAATATTTTTTACAAAACTATCCATCATCTTATACATATAAAAATTTCCTAGGATATTCCAATATTATATAATCATTTATATTTCAAAAATATCTGATTTAAAATAATATTTCATGAATATAGGTTTTAATTAGAATACTTGAGTTTATTATAAATGTGTATAAATTACTATAAAAATTATAAAACTAAGTCTAATAATTTTTGCACTGAGGTCATGATTGATAAAATATTATTACACTAGAATTATCGATAAGGGCATGGTGTGTGATTGTGTTGAACTACTAGGGCGGCTTAGATAACATTGAACCAGCATTAATCTACACAAATAAGAAATTCTACGATAAGAAATATCATTTAAACCTCACATATGGATGATTTAAATGGAGTTAGTAAAGGTATTACCCTTGTTACACTACCTCCCACTGATGATCCGATGATTGGGAATCTAGAGTACTTACTTTACCCATATCGGTTATCGATTATCCTTAATATAAAAATTACCGTTTTACCTTTCCCTTTACTGTCCCTAATTGTACCAGTAATATTATTTCCAAGGGTTATAGTTTGAAGTGATTATATTTACCATTGGTCAGCTAATGGAAAATAAAATTCATATCATAATATTCACATTTCAGATTGTATCAACCTTTACTACTTCATTCCCAAAGGATTTTACAATTTTTTAGATAATGACTATTATATTCCTATCATTCAATATTTATATTATAGTTATCATGGTATGTATAATCATTCTAGAAAAGTTATATTTTATGATGTACATAATTTTATGTTTATAATTGTATATATATAATTTTAATAGTCTTAGGTATAGTAATCGGTATTGTTCCATTTTCATGTAATATCCCATTTCTAACAGTCCTTATATTTATTTTACGAGTGAAATATAATAAAAATTTCCATAAAAAATATATTTTTTTATAAATCATAGATTAAAATTTATAGGTAATTAATTGTTATCATTGGGATGTGTGTAGGAATATAATGTTTTTCTAATGTATCCTATGATGTCCAATATGGTTTCCAGAGAAAAAAGGATCATCTACCTCTATTTGATGAAATCATGAAAATTAGTTGAAAACTATTAAATAAACCATGACTTTTTGTATTGATTGCTAAAAGAAAATGAGAATAAAATATTAATACAAAATAATAGTAAGAGACAGTTATAGTGAACCATTATCTCACTATACCATGTGACAAATTTAAAAAGGATAATTATGTTCCTAGAGAATATATTACACTATAGATCATTGAATTGGAAAAAGTTAGATTTAATAGTTATAATTTAATACACTTGAAAAATAAATCTAATATATTACAAATGAAAATTATGATAACCAAAAAAAATTTATATGTGGTGTAAGACAGATGGAATAAATTCAATCATACTGCTTTGGAATAATTAAAAATTATTTCACAAAAAGAGTAATATATGCATTAAATGAATATTATAATTAATTATGAATTTTATTGGTTTTATACGTAGTGTAGGATCAGCGGTCACAATGAATTTTTAGAGGTAAATACATCCATGCATAATATACAAGAATAAAATAGAAAATTGATGTACAAGAATTAAATATGTAGTGAATGAAGTAGCCCAGTTGTGTAAATCATCTCATTTTTTTGTTCAGTATATGGTACACTATGTTACACCTTATTATCTTATCATTTTTGTTATATTAGTGTTATAAAAATTCATGTAATTGAGTTAGAAGCCAATTCTCATGGGGATGAACTACAGTGGGTATATAAGATGTCAAAAAATAGAAAAAAAAGTATATAAGACACATTATTCAAATGATCTATTAAATTAGTCTTAATAAGAACATGGTTTGAAGAATACCGACCTCGATGAAGCTATGAAATAATTAATCCCTTGAAAACCACTTTATTTGTTCCATTTTGGTTCATTCAATGCATGTAACGTCTGTAAGTATATCTAATGAATAAATTTATTATAATATAGGGAAATGGATTATATTCATGGGGGGAAACAACTAAATAATACTTCTAAAATGATCCAAAAGTAAAGAATCTTGATTAACATAATTTTAGATGATGATGGAAATAGATTCTTGAGAAGGTATGATTTCACATTATCTCATTCAATGTTACATGACTAAAATCATAAAACTATTTCCATGAAATTTTTATTTAATCAGTAATATAGAATTAATGGATAAAGAATATTTAAGGATTACTTATAATATTAAATCCATCTATTTTATATGATTTTTTCTTACATTTTTGTTTAAGTGATTTTATGAAAATTAGATTAGAATATTTTTTTATTGTAATACCACATTTTTTAGAAATAATTTTTTTTTTGAAATAAATTTTTTGTTTGTAATATACAATATAGAATGATATATATAGTGAAACATAAAATAATTTAATTTATTAAAAAATATAGTTACATTTGTAACCAAATAAACCAATTAAAATTCATAACATATTAATTGGACAAAAAAATAAAAAAAATAAATAATGCGAAAATATGGTTATCCCCAATCTACAAGAATAATCTGCCAATTGCCAACAATATTGAAAAGGAACAGAATAATATTAAACAAATAAAAAATATAGAAAATGAAAATATTAAACCATGAGAAAAAAATGAGTTGAATAATGAATAAAGGAAATTAAAGTTACTTATAGGAGGAAATGTCACTATTTGAATATTAAATTGACTATTTTAATTATAATGTGATAGTTGAAATAATAATCTAACTATTAAGAAATGTAATCAGATTGTTTATAATAGTGAAATAATCATTATAACAGTAATTTTTCCTATAAATAAATGATTATGATATAAGTAATATATTTCATGAATTATTATTTAAATATAAATATTTCAATGCCAAAAATATATCATGAGTAAAAAATCAAAGAATATATAAGAAAGGTGTTAATAAATTTTATTTTAATTTGTTCAATAAAATCCAAATTTTTTATATTATAAATTAACATAATATTTTAATAAAATATTGTGATAACATGAATATCATTATTAAAATCACCATGATGATGTTTTCTAAGGGTTATGTTTTGCTAAATTTCTGAAATACATCAAATTTCCATGTGAATATTAAATATACAATTTAGCTATAATTATTATATCTCAAATTTCAAATTTCCTCAGGTATTAATGAACTGATACTTTACAGAAGATAATATTAATAAATTTTTTATTAATTTTCATAAATAATTCTTTAAAAATTTATCTTAAATTTCAATCCTAAAGGGGATTTCCTAAAATAGAAATTCAAAAGTGAAACCATAAAATAACAATTTTTATTTCATTCCACTATTCATTTTAATAAACGCATTAATTCAATTTATTAATTTTTTTATATTCATAAAAAAACACTTTAATATATTTATATACAGTTTATTTTTTTGAAAAATTACTATTACATGTTTTACCAGTGATATATTATTTTATTTTATATTTTTATTATATATATACCACTGTCTTCTAGTATAAAAAAATATCTATCCATCCACTTAGAAAATCACTCATCCCACCTTAACCATAATCAATAATCTAAAAATATTCTTCCAGTTAACGACATGTGAATTATTAAGTAATTTCAGGAGAAATTGAACTACAAATATCAAGAGGTTTATAGTGCCATACAAGAAAAATACATTGAGGATTAAGTATGTTTCTATTAAATATAATCTTTTTTATTCATATTCTATTTTTCCAAAAACTCTTTCAGAACAATATTAATATAAAATTAATTAGGATGCATTTATCATTATATTAACTATTACAAGCTAATTTAATAAACACAGTTATGAAATCTTGGAATTTAAAAAGCCTATTAACATTTATTTCACCAATGTTCTCCAAAATGTCATTTATCCACCTATGGAGACATTGATAATACATTAATATAATTACCTTCATGGATGTAAAATATGAATTATATATAATATAAAATTATTTAATTACATGTATTCTATTCAATTGGAGTTAATTAAACAAATTTATAAATAACGTTGAATGAAAATAGTGAGCTGAAAATAAGAAGAGAAATTTTAATTAAAACATGATATAATAATGATTCACATTTCACAAAAATTATTAAAAAATACAACCAACTAATTATATTGTATAAATATTTTAAAAAAACACCACTTAGTGATTTATGTTTTAATCATCCTAATTTTTTTATTCATGTGGTAGAGAAGAAATAACATAATGTTGAATATAAGTTATGGGGATTCTAAAATAAACTCTTTTTCTATGAGTTTTCCAACATTCCTGACATCATCAATTTGTATATTCCTATATTATACATCAAATTACATTTCAATATTTTCACTTTACTTTTTAGGGATATATATGCTTCAAAAAATATATATAGTAGAAATATGGTTATTTTCAAAAAAATATATTCATTTTAAAAAACATGTTTAATTATACTCTAGTTGGTTCTCCATTACTATTCAATGATGATTATTATTAGAAAAAAAATCCATTATTCATTTGGTTACCACATGATTATTCATGAAATTATTATTGATAAAATAATTATGAAACCCATTTTTTTCTATGGTTTACATCTGGACTATGACTGTCATATTTTCTATGTCAAACGCGTGATTTTTTAAATATTATTATGTGATGGGTTGGAGAATAATTATATAAACCTCAAATGCATTGGGTAATACGATATATCTCATGAGAAAATGTGTAATATGAATGGCCATGATGATATATTTGTTCAAAATTATCATGTTGTGATAATAAACATATTTCATGTGTGAAGTTAATGCAATCATTGTTCACAACAATATATGGAATTTGACTACTATGACATGATGTTTTATTTTTATACATTTAAACATTAAATTACATTATCACATGTTTTCCTCATGATTTTTATGATGATACCTTTCTTTTGATATGATGATTATTATTACCCTTACCCATATTGTATTGATTTGTATACCTTATTCATCCTCATACAATGCTTTTAAGTCCCCACTTTTTCTATTATAAATCCGTAGGAGAATACATGTACTACGGAGAATATGATAGTTTATAAGGATAGAGAATAAGTATTTAAATAAATGGCTATGTTCTATTTTTTACATTTTATGTATGAGATTAATCTAACCAAGACATGAAACATATGGATCCTAGGTTATATAAATATTATGATGTTTATCCTAAAAATGATGTAATGGTTATGTAATGAAAATTTCAGGTCATTGTAGTATGTATGAGAGATACAATTTCTATATTTTGTGACTTAGGATTAGAATCAATTATTAATATCCCTTTGTATAATTATATTTATATGAATATATCCAGGATAAATTATTTTAGAATAAAGTGTAAACATAGGAATCTGATAAGATATTCCATTAATATTAATTGTGTAAAATAAGAAATTGTTTATCAATTCGTTGTTGACTTATTTTTTTTAAACAATTTCTATTTTATACAATGGTGTGAAATAGAAGAAACTAGTATTGTAACCCATTTAAGAGAAAATGAAATGATTTCTCAATGAATTTACCCAATTCAAAGGGATGTGGGGTTCAAAACTTCATGTATTTTCTTACCATGTTGTCACAAGTTATGAATAATAACCTATTTATTGTGTAATTATCCCATTCCCCCATGAAATATTAACAATACATATATTCTCTTACATGAAAATGAATATTGGCCTTTATTTGGTCATCAAATATAATTTTAATGGAATAATGGGTGAATTGGCAGGAGGATATCATTTGTTTCTCTTTGGTTCTAATAATAACAAGGTAGCTCTTATCATCTATCATTTACATAAAAATAATAATAAATAGTTTTTAATGAAAATGAAAAAAAAATATGAATGATGTATTGGAAGATATTGAGTGGTAATACTTTATTAAAATAACTATTTCGAAGTATTTCCCTCAATCTCTTCTAATAGGGATTAAGGGATAATTTATTTATTTGAAGAAAATGTAAGGTACATCTAACAAATATTATGTGAAAAAAACTATGATTTCAATATACACATTGGGTTTTATTATCTAAAATGAATTAAACTTATATAGATATATTAGTCGTTTTATACCACGCCTTAAAATAGACATAGACGTCTAACCCTTTGAGAGTTATGATGAAGTTGATTGATTTAGTCTCAATTTGGAGAAGGAGTTTGGAAAATAGTCCCATGGTTATGGAGACAGTAATAGAATAATGGTGTTTCAACATTCTAGAAGAAATTAAAAAAATCATAAAGGGGACCCAAACATCGAGATGAAAAAAATGTGGGAAGAAACATATTGGTAATTTTCTCAAAGGGATAAATAAATGATTCAAATTTGTGAGTGTAGGGAATAAATCTCATGAATCTAGAAGAGAAATTATGAACATAAGAAACATAATAGTGGAATGGAAGGATCCTCAAAATGCACCACCAATTGTTCAATGCTTCTACAGAATAGAGAAATGACACTATACATATTGGTTCAATAAACCATGAGTCCTTGAGGGTAATGAATGATATCATCCACCATATGAATAGTATAATGTGAAGGATTATGAAATCACCACTTATCTGTTGGATCATGAAAACGGATTAATTAAAGGTATAATTACAATTAACAAAATTGAAACAATTTATTATATTTCAATATAATATCCATGTTTTCTATAACAGCAGAATCAAATCCATGATATATTGAAGTAGAGATATTTGTTAAAACACGTGGTGGTGAATTCATTTGAACCAATTTTTCGGAATCCTATACTATAAGAATATATGATATGATTATTCCATTTAATAATGACACACTTTCTTGGGTTTAATTCTAAACTATTCTTTAAATGGATTAACTATCACTATATACAACACCCATTAAATGTCAGGAAAAAGAAATCACTCTTCATATTCTGAATCAAATGATTCCCCGTATAAATTCTATTACGACAATGAATCATCATTTCAAAATCCATCAACTATTTTGGTGTGGATAGATTGTGAAGAAACATAACAAGACCAAACTGTTGAATCAATGTAAGGAATCAAATGGGGGTAAATGACCATTTTTATGGAATACACTGATGTATTTTTAGAATATTTACATAGACTTATCCCATATTATAAGGTTGAGTACACAATATACCCTTTAATAGAAGGCACACATATCTCAAAATTACCATATAGGATGGCCTTGATCGAACTAGAGGAGTTATTGTATAATATGATTGATCTTTCAGAAAAATTGTTCATAGTCCCTTGTCAATTACTTTTGTATGTGTCAATACTCGTCATCTTGAAAATGTATGGATCATATAAGTTGTGTATCGACTACCAAGAGATCAAAAACATCACTATAGAGAATAATTATCCCCTACTAAAGATTTATTACATGTTTGATGAACTATGAAGAGATCAATAACTCCTACAGAAGGATAATCATTTTTTATGTTATTAGGTGAAATTAAAGGATGATTATATATAGACCACATAATTACATACATGATATGGGAAACATGCATACATATTGATTCCATATTAACATAATAATGGATCTTCAATATTCATTAATTTGACGAATTGATTCTTTAGAAACTACCTAAAAAATTATAGTGATTATTGATTATATTATAATTTATTCTATGGTTAAGGAGAAACATGAAGATAATCATAAAATTATTTTTAAAACATTAAGGAAGGAAAAAACATTTCTACGTTTATAAAGTGTTCCTTTTGGTGAAAAAATGTAACTTTATAGGGGAATTTTTACATATGAAATAATATTTATGAAATATTAAAAAATAAGTTAATATTGAGGAATGGTCTATAACAACTAGTTTCATATAATTCTATAGTTTCCTTGCAGTAATTTTTTTTATCCAACTTATTGTGATAAATTTATCTCAATTGAAAATTCATCTATATATGTTAGCCTGGAAAAGAATATAGTTTGGCTAGATAGAATGATGTGAGGAAATATTTAACTAAATGAAGAAGAGGATAATCACTACAACTATACTCACACTACACGTAATTGTAAATGTCTTGGTGATATAAATTGATGATTTTAAAAAAGACTTGTGTTGTGTATGAATAGAGAATGATTAAATAATATCATATTCCACATAAAGTTTGATGATCCATGTGTAGAAATATACTATTTTTGTAACTATAGTTAGTATCTAAGATAATTTCTAAGAATATATTCTTGAACTTACTCTATGGTGAAATGTTTGATATATATTTTATTCGAAAGAGCCAAAATTACATATTCACATAGGCGGAGCACGGTAAAAATCAAAGAATGTAGTTTGAGATAATCATGGACTATGAATTATCTATTTACCTCTATCCACAAAAGGTGAAAAAGGTAGATAATTCTATTAGAATGAAAAACCTATAATAATATCTATGATTCAGATAGAGAAAAACCATATCATTATTTCTATGAAAAAGGCGGATCTTGAAATCATAATTGTATTGGAAATATCCTCGGTTCCCTAATTATTTTTTAACTATTAATCAAAGAGATGATCATGGTGGAACAAAGGGATAATCTAGATATAAAAAAATGAGAAAGTTGTATATGAAATAATGAAACCTGAGTTCTATAATGATTATGGTGGTGTTATTTAGTATGGAATTGGGCTTTGTGTTCTTTCATCATATGATATAAAGAAGTATCTATTTGATAATTACCATATATTAAGTTTATCTATCCATCCTGGAACATCCATTATGTATCATGATCATGAAGAGAAATTCATGTATAAAAACATTATGAATAATAATGTGCATTATATCTCAAGGTGTTTGTTATGTATGTATGTTTATGTACAAAAAGGATGTGCAGAGGGATGATGAAAACATTTCTTATACCCATATAGAAATGGGAGAATAGAACTATGGAATTTTTAATTTTTCTAGTAAGGAAATAAAAATGAAATGATGTGATATGGATTATAGTGGATAAAATCCCCAACACAATCTACATCTTTTATATTATGGAATATTTTTTACTTCAGTAAATTTCGAAGATATATTCGAAGAATGTTGTGCAGATTCATAAGGATCCTCTTCTGATCATATCTAATCACGATCCAAGTTTTATATATAAATTTTAGATATTCTTTAAATAATATTTAAGTATTTAATTTAATTTCAACACTATCTATCTCCACCAAACAACTGTTCAACATGAATGGCCGATTAAGATGCTTGAAGAAAATCAAAGAACCTTCTTGATGGAATTTTAATGCTCGTGGGATCAATATATCCTATTAGCATATGTAAAATTCATCCACTCAATTATTTAAATGGATTTATATGATGCTCTATATGGGAAGTTAGGTAGAACTCCATTCTTTTCGGATGTTGTTTCTGAATGAAGATTTATGGAACATATATTGTGCAAGAGATGACATAGTTGGATTAAGCCATCAAACATCATCCAAAATCAACTCAATATTGGTAGAAGAGCTATGCTAACAACTATAATAGGGTTTTAGTTTTTTATTTTTGTGATAATGAATTCCTTCGAATATCTCATTGCAAGAGAGCTATGTTTTTTGGATTTAAAGGGAAGCATATCCCATGGTATATTTTCCCCTTTTATATCTTTTTCACTTGAATATCTCATTTCAAGAGAGTCATGTTTTTTGAATTAAAAGGGAAGAATAGCCAATGGAATATTTTTCCCTTTTGTATCTTTGATCACATTGGAGTAGTTGACAGTCAGTTTTCACTTCCACCATGTATGGATCAAGTTAACTACATGTTTCATGTATCACTCTAGAGGGTTTACATATCAAATCCTACACATATAATTAATCCATGGGTGGTAAAATTGGAGAATTAACTCTCATATGAAGAGTAGGGGGTGACGATATTATACCTTGTAGACAACGATCTATGAAACAACACAAATTACCTTTTAATGTTTGGTAGAGGAATAATACTTATAAAGAGGAGGTATAGGAAGTAGAAGAAATAATTTAATAGAATATCCACACCTATTCTAAATTGAGTATTCGAGTTGAAATTTAATGTATACTATTTTTAATGGGGGTGGGTGGAGAATGAGACTACCCCTAGTTTATATATTATATTTTTATATTGATATGAATGTGTGTTATAAGATAATATATAGTATTATACACAAAACAATGTGACTATAATTTTTTCCCTTTATAAATAATGTTATATTAATCCCAAATGAAACAAATTAAAATTAATAATATTAATATTGAACACAAAAATTAATATATAAAAGGTAATATGGGAAAATCTGGATCCACCCAATCTACTTGAATCGTCACCCCTGTTGCTAACTCTATATAGAAGAAAAATACTAGTAAACCAATTGACATTATAGAAAATGGATAATAAAACCTCAAGATAGTTTGAGATGAATAATTGTAGTACCCTCGGTTTCGGGTAGATAACCATTACTAGATGGTTTTCATGGTATTAAAGTTATGGGTGTTGAATGGGAACGTCGGGAGAACATGGAATGATGTTGTGAGGTAAATGGGAAGTCGCACGGGCAGCGCACAGTTTGTCTAAACCGTGAGGCCAAACTGGGCACAATGGGTCTTGGAGGTAGTAGCTTTCGCACGGTCAGCTCATGGTTTGTCCAACCGTGCGTCCAAACCATGCGAGAAGGGTGGGCGGGGCAGTAGCTAATGCACGGTTAGCGCACAGTTTGTCAAACTGTAAGAACTAAATGTTCAACCACTTAAACGAGATCCTATAAAGGTGGATCTCACACGATTTTGCCTCTATGTAGCTCTCTTTTCCTCCTAAGAGGCCCTAACTCGTGATTTTGTTTCTCTTAAGGATTAGGAGGCTTCGGTCATCATTTAGAAGGTGATCCAAAGGCTTCTATTGGCGAATCGAAGATGGATTCTTGAGGTATGTGATCTTTCTTGTTTGTTTTCTTATATCAACAAAGATATACTTCCCTTCATCTCTCGGTTTCATAGATCAACACCCGTTATGGGTAGATCTATGTTTGTGGATGACAAATATGATGATATTTTTTCCTAGTTGTGTTAGGAGAGGAGATCTAAGGAGGATCCTTGGAGAATCGACCCGGTCTTCTTGTGTGTTCTCTGTTTGTTAGGGTTTTCATCAAAACCGTTGAGGAAGGAAGCTTCACTCTTGACTCCTCTTATTATAATTTATTGTCTTACTTTCAAATTGGGTTATTTTAATGAAATTGATTGTGCAAAGAATGATGTAAATTTTATTTTAGTGATGATTTTTGGTTTTGATGAAATTTGGAAATCATGGTGGATTGTTGTGCAAAGTTATTTGGCGTCCTGAATTTAAAGTGTTGATTTTAAAATATGGATTTGTTGGAATGATAAATGGTTTGATGAAAGTTTGGTTTTCAATAAAAAGGGGTGTTTTATTGAAATAGTTTGGTATTGAAATGGGTTGTTGAAATTGGTTCATTCATTGGTTTCTAATAAAAGTATGGTTTTATTGAAATGGTTTGAATTTTTCGAACACACATGGTTTTTATGGAAATGGTTTTCAATAATAGGTGTTTTATTGAAAGGATGGTTTTGGCAGGATTGTTGTAAATGTGTGGTGTGTGTTCATATTTCATTCGTCACAAATAAGGGTTAGGAGTATCCCCCATCAGTATTGGGATGGATAACTGTTAGGGAACTCCCCCATTCAACATACATATTTCATTCAGGACAGATAATGGTTTGAGGTCTTCCATATCAGTGATGGGATGGAAAAGGGTTCGGTCTCTCCCCCATTAAGTATTCATGTTCTTTTGGGTTGAATAAGGTTAATAATTTTCCCTCATCATGGTTTGGATGAATAAGGTTTAGGGCTTCTCCCCTGTTCCAGGTAGCATACATGGTTGGTTTCATGGGATCGTGGAAATGGATGGGTATGCCAAAATGGAATGTTTGTGAAATGGTTCTTAGTCTTGTTCGGATGTTTTTCTGGAAAAATATCATTCTATAAAATTGGTTACAATTTCTTGTGGAATGCCCTTTGTGATGTATGATTTTGGAAACTTATTTATATTTAGTTATAAACTTATTTTGAGAAGATGTTTATATTAAATGTTTTTATATAAATGTGGCTAACTCTTCTATCCTAGTGGCATCAGCAGAGAATTAAATGGGGAAAACCTACTGTGTTTTATACTCACCCCATCTTTGGCATGTTGGTGCTTTTGCAGATGTTGTATTTCGGGACACAAGTAAAGGCAAAGAATCTTATTGCAAGGGGCATGGGGTGATGCTTGGGAGATGTTGTTGATCTTGGAGCTGATGTAGAATGAAGTTTTAGTGTCTTTTGAGAGTCTTCATATGTTCATCCACTATGTAATTTGAGGTTGTTTGATATAAATGTAGTCGTTTGCTGGTCTTTCATTTGTTCATGAATCATATAGATAATTTTTTGTTATGGTTGGTTTGTGGGTTTATTTCTTAAAGGGTAAATTGTCAAACACATGTTCTTGAAATCCTTAGGCATTTATTGCTAGCCTATAGTGCATAGGGGATGTCAGTTAAGGCCTAGTAATGACAAGTTGTACTGTCAAACCAATGAGAATTAGTGGGTCATTAGAAATGATATCATCTTGTTTGGTCCATGCCTAAAAAGTATTCATCGATGTTCTTGGTCATGGAGTTGAAATGAATTGTTGTTTATTACTTGGGTTTAAATCTTAGAAATTAGTAGGATTATTGGAAATTGAAATTTATTGCATTAAAATACGTAGCTAACCCGTTTTTGTTGAACTTCAAGTTACCAGGGTGTTGGGTACATAAGTGTTTTGGATAAACTTCTGGAATGTTGGAAATATCATTGTCATGTGTTTATCCAATGAAATAGTATGAGCCTGATCCTGACCATGTGATCCGATGGGATCACACTGACCTAAAGTCGGATGCTTCGTTGATACATATCCCAGTACATATTTTGGATAGGTAAGAGAATGTCTTGGGTGGAAAAAGCATCAGTCTAGTGTGGGATTTATGGATGCATGGTCAGATTCTATATGAGACTTGGGAATGTGAAAAGAAAATGAAAGAGCAATGGCTGGAACTCTTTCAGCTGGGTGATTGTTTTGAACATTCCGATTACAGAAAGAAAACTAGTGGGGAGAATATAGCACCCCCGATTTCTGGTATGTAACCCTCACATGATTATTTTCATGGTTTTAAAGATAAGGGTGTTTAATGGGAGATTCGGGAGAACTTGGAATGATGTTGTGAGGAAAAGGGGAAGTCGCATGGGCGGCTCACAGTTTGTCTAAACAGTGCGGCCAAACCGTGTGTTGTGGGTCTTGGAGGCAGTAGCTTCAACATGGTTGGTGCACGGTTTGTCTAACTGTGTGGCCAAACTGTGAATGAAAGGTGGTCTAGGGAGTATCTAATGCACGATTAGCTCATGGTTTGTCAAACCGTGCAAACTAACCGTGAAATCACTTAAACAAGATCCTATAAAGGTGGATATCATGCATTCTTGACTCTATGTAGCTCGTTTTTTCTTCTAAGAGGCCCAAACCCAGGATTTTTGTTCTCCTAAGGTCAATGATGGTTCTCCCATCATTCCGGAGGAGATCTGAAGGCTTCTCTTCAAGAATTAAAGCCATATTCTAGAGGTATGTGATTGTTCTTATTTGGTTTCTTATATATACATAGATCTACTTCTCGTATTCTCTTAGGTTTACAAATCTATGACTGTTATTGGCAGATATATTTGTGTGGATTCCAAATATGAAGATATTTGGTCTTGGTTGTGTTAGGAGAGGAGATCTAAGGATTATTCATGGAGAATCGACCAGGTCTTCTTGTGAGTTCTCTATTTGTTAGGGTTCTCGTCAAAACATTTGAGGTAGGAGGCTTCACTCTCTTCTCATCTTGATTGAATTGATTGGATTAGTTACAAATTGGATTATTCGAATGAAATTTATTGTTCAATGTATGGATTAAATCTTCCTTAGTGATGATTTATGGTTTTGAGGAAATTTACAAATCTTGGAGGATTATTGTGTAAAGTGATTTGGCTTCTTGAATTTTAAAAGTTGATTATAAATTATGGATTTTCTGGAACGGTAAATGGTTTGATTAATTATGGGGTTTCAGTAATAATGTGTGTTTTATTGAAATGGATTGGTATTTAAATGGCTTGTTGAAATTGGTACATTCTTTGGTTTCAAATAAAATTATGGTTTTATTGAAGTTGATTAAATTGGTTGAACACACTTGGTTTTGATGGAAATGGTTTTCAATAAAATGTGTTTTATTGAAAGGATCGATTTGGAATGGTTTTTATGAATGTGTGTTGTGTGTTAATATTGTATTAGGGGCGGAAAAGGGTTAGGATTCTCCCCCATCATTTTTGGGGTGGATAAGGGTTAGGGATCTCCCCTGTCAATCAATCATATTTCATTCGGGACAGATACGGGATAGGGGTCTCCGCCATCAGTGCTGGGATGGATATGGGATAGGGCTCTCCCCCCTCAAGTGTTCATGTTCATATGGGTTGGATAACGGTAGGAAATATCCCCCATAATGGTTGGGATGGTTAAGGGTTAGGGATTCTCCCCTCTTCCAGGAATCATGCAAAGTTGGTTGAATGGGTTTATGGAAATGGTTGGGTATGCCTAAAAGGAGTGTGTGTGAAATGGTTCTTAAGATTGTTTGGTTATTTTTATGGAAAAATATATTTCTAGATTTTTTTTTCAATTGCTCCGGGAATGCCCTTAGTGATAAATGGTTTGGGAATCTTGTTTATATTTAGTTATAAACCACATTTGACAAAATGTTTTATATAAACTATTTTTATATAAATGTGGATAACTATTCTATCCATGTTGCATGAGTAGGGAAGTCATTGGGGAAAACCTACTGAGTTTTATACTCACCAATGCTTTGACAAGTTGGGGCTCTTGAAGATGTAGTTTTTCAGGACATAGGTAAAGGTAATGCATCTTATTGCTAGTGGATTGTGGTGATGTTTGAGGGATTTTGTGGAACTTGGAGCTGATGGAGCATAGAGTAGTAGTGCCTTTCGGGAGTCTTGTATTGTTCATATACTGTGCACATTGATGTGGTTTGATATAAATGATGTTTTTTGTTCGTCTTTCATTTGTTCATGCATCATATTGTGAATGTTTGGTTATGGTTGGTTTATGGGTTTATTTCTTAAAGGGTAAATCATCTCCCACTTGTACTTGAAACCCTTCGACATTTATTACCCGCCATTTGGAACCTTGGGGATGTCGCTTAAGGACTATTAATGACTCTTTGTACTCTCAAGTTAATGAGAATTGGTGGGTCATTTCAATAATGAATGATGAAATGTATATGAGTTTATATGAGGTAATGTGATTATATTAATAGTAATGTGATCATTTGATTAGTAATCTGACTATTAGAAATAGTTACATGGCCATTTAGAATAATAACCTGAATATTGGAATAATAAATAGACCAAAAAATAATAAATATGGATTTAGGAAATATTTATCATGAATAATTTATGTGTGAATAAATATTACAATTCCAAAAAATATATCATCACTGGAAAACTATTTGAAAATTTAAGCACATTTTTAATAAATTGTATTTTAATGTATTTTGAAAATAATTAATTTTTTTTTAAAATTCCAAATATAAATTTTTTTCCCTCAAATGAATATCATTTTTGAAATCATCACATCATAATTGACCAAGGGTTTTTTTAGTTAATTTTATAATGTACATAAATATTTGGGTGAATACAAACAATAAAAATTTTCACATAATAAGTGTTTCTTAAATTACATCAATCATGATATAATAATAATTTAATGAATTCTACAACTGAATATCATTCCATAATATATGTAATTTCATTAAAAATACATTGAATTAATATAAACATGAATTCAAATCATAAAATTGATTTTATGAAACCTAAAGTCAAAAGTGATCACTTAAATATAATGTTTTCTATATTTTTTCATTTTATTTAAATAAACTAATGAATTATAATTATAAATAGTATTAAAATATTAAAAAGAACAATATTATATTTTGATAAGATTTATATTGTTAGAAATTATATTTTAAAATTATTACATTTAATATATTATTACATTTGATATTTTATTATAATAATACCTCTCTCCTAATTAATATGTATGCTCTCTCCATTACCATGGAAAATTACATATCCATCACTTAGCAAGACAAAAAATTAATAAAATCCCACTTTTAAGCCTATTATTATACCTTGGGTTGTAGTGGAGTAATCCAACCCAAAACATTAGAGTCAAAAGGTTCTTTTTGGCTTTTCCATTCCATTTTTTTTGGATGTCACAAACTTATTTTTTAATATACAACATATAATAATTTTATGCCCACTATATTATTACAACTGTTTTATAGAAATCATATACATTTACAGTACATTGAAATAGTTTTAAGGTATTCACATAAGTATATTAAATTTATCTTAATGATAAGGATACTAACTATGATCGTATTAACTATATGAAGTAATATTTAAAACAATATGCTTAATAATCATACTAGAGAACGATTTAAATAGGATATTGCAATAGATATGATATCATTTGATTCACACTCTTTGAATAAATTGAAATGTAACTTTTAATGTAATTTCATCGAATAGACTTCTTTTTTAATCCTAATCCAGAAAAACTATTTTATTTTATTTAGAATAATACTCTTAACACTATATTATGAAAACCATGTCATGTATTCTATTATATGTATTAATATAAATTATTTCATGCTTTTAGTTATAATATTACCAGTTAATTCCTAGGTGTCTAGGTCCTCCATAAAAAATACAAAAAAAATAAGATCCTTGGTGATCAAGATGACTATTGGCATGCACACACTAAAATACTTTGTCATTTGAAGATTTATGTAATGAATTTTTGACATCAATTTCCTAGTCCATGTGTACTATGATTTTTCTCTATGTTTTCTATAGAATAAATGCATGAATAGCTTTTTCGTAGACTTTTATATTACTTTAGAGATATTAAATTTCCTAAGGAATCTATTTCATGTTGTCTTCTTATGAATTAGTTGTATTTAATTGTGTGATTCAGATTGTTATGGTTATGATTGAGAGCTTATAAGGATAGGATGATAAAGACTTTGATCACCTTCCTAATCAATGTATTGTAGAGACAACAAGACTAAAGACAATCATCATATCAAGGGATTACCCTAGTGTGGTAAAGATATACATTATTGAAATTATAAATCAAGGGTCTTTTATCCATTGATACTGGATACCCTTCTCTTTGGTTTAAAGGAATAATATTGATTTGTATTACTTGTTTTATTACATGTAATCTTCTTTTGTATTGTAATATAAAGGAAAATATTTTATATATTCCATTATCTATTTTTATTTTATTTATCATAATTTTTAGGATTATGATAATTTTGTAATACACAATGAATATTGTTTTTGTATTTATGATTAAATCAATTAATCTAAATATGATTCAACACGCTCTAATATTGAATCATTATTTTCAATACTATTATTAATTGTAATCATTGTGATGGCGATACTAATTGTAAATACTATAATAAATCGCGTTTAACCATGAATAAAATTAAATATTAGTTTCTAAATTCAAATAAATTAACAGGAATCTTAAATGTGGTTTTAATAATAACCTAATATATTACAATATTATTTTCACCAGAACCTACGGCCCAGTCTGATTAAAATTTTCATATATATGTAGTTTTCTGAATAAGAGTAGTTTAATTTTTTTTTAAAAAGTTTCTTTTAAGGTTAAAATATAAATTTTTTAAAAATAAAATTCACCCCCACTTGTGATAATCCTTCTAAATAGAAATTTTGATCCTATAATTTGTATCATAGTCATGTATATACAATACTGATACTCACAGTTTGACTCATACTAGTATTCCACTTATAATTATTTTTATTTTTACTTCTTATCCTTTTTATGTTATATATAAATATCTTATTTCTATACATATTATAGTAACACGTATAGTGTAATTTCTTTTGTATTTTTCATAAGAAGGATGTTTTGAATTTTGATTCCATAGACAATATCAATCAAAATAGACCACCAGTCATTGATATTATAGATTTTGAATACTGGAAGGATAGAATTTAAACTTATATGATCAAAAATGGTGTTGAAAATTTTGAAATAGAAACTGGAGAATATTAATTTATTGAAAAGGAAGTCAAAGACACAAAAAATGACGAAAATTATGAATATTAGTTGAATTGTAAATTGAAATCACATTTGTATGATCAATAATAAGAAACATTTATAGCCAAATTTATTTTTGTGAATATTTCAATAGAATCTGGAAGAAATTAGATATTACTCAGAATACATCATAAAAGGATGTTTAAATTAGTTTTGAAATACTAATTGCTAATTATCAAGATTTTACGTTTCCTTAAAGTGAACTAGTTACAAAGGAACAACCATGATTTATGACAATAGTAAATATTTTACAATATAAGGGAAAAAAGGATTGGATAATGATGTTTTTGTTGCAACAATAATTGATATTAGGCCAAATGAGTGTGAATATATGAGGAAAACAGTTTATAAGTAAATAAAGATTAAAAATATTACTCTTTATTATTTTTTGGAACTATTTTAAAATAAAATGTTAGATTGAAAAGAGATGATGAGAATGTGAAAAAGAATAATGGTGGATTTTCTTTCAATACTATAATGATTTCTACCAATGATCCAACCCCAGAAAATATTATCAATTTTTCAATAAATAATAAACCTATCATTCAAATTGAATCATTTTATTTTGAAAATTTTGGTAATGAGTCATCTAATCATTCCCTAAGGATGAACTAAATTATATGTCCTAGCCTTAAATATTACTTAACCTTGAGATAATTCAACAATTAGAAATTAAATCAAATATGATATCTTTTTAGGTTTACAACAATAGATAATTACGATATAATTTATACATAACATCTTGAATATTATAAGTAGAAAATTATACACATTATCAAATTTTAGTAAAAAAACTCTTTAAAAAGGAACATTATATCATTTCATGTTTAAATATAATAAATCTTCCATGATCCCATCCGTGAAGCTATTATTCTTTATTTCCTATGAAAAACATTTCCAAACTTGGTATTGGCATAAAAATCATAGTAAGTGATACATAAATAAGGTAAAACCTATCCTTGGGATAATAGGAAAACATTGAGTACTGTATCATAAAGTACTTCTTTTCACATTTTAGAAGTACCCAAAACAGTTCATTGAATAGAATCTCATTTCTTACCAAATCTATAATGAAGATAATACCATAAATCCCATATAAATCAAAATATAACATATTAAGGTAACATGGGACATAAACATACACAATTAGAATAACTATATGAAATACATCCACTCATATCACTAAATTTAATATCCATACAACCAACATCAATACCCAATGCATTAGAGGTTATTACATAACCACTCATCCTTGGATTATCACATAACCACAAATAATTTCATTTATAATTTAACCATATATCAATGGTTTATCATGTAACCAACCATCAAATGTCCAAGTACCATTAGATAATCTTAAAAGATTAAATATTGCAAATATCAACATTTTACTAATAACATTTCATTTGAAATAATATGAAATCATTTAAAAATATTTAAATAATCATTCCATTTCAAAAATAATTTTCAATAACAAAATGAATAAAAAGTGTATATGGTATTTATTTTCATATAATGAACATTATCTCTTGTTAAGGAATCCAAATATCAAATAATTCGTGCAGTAGGAGAAAGGGCATTTGCAACACATATGTTAAATACATTTCTTTTATCATGTAGTAAAATGCATCATAGAAAAATATTCCCTTTGAATAATGTTAAATTTCAAAGGGGATTAATATATAATTTATAAAATAAGGAGGAGTATATTAACAAAATATACCTCAATGAACTGAGATTGTGATAAAGTCCCTTACATTGCGTTAAATTCTTCACATGTGTTTTTTATTATTTCTGAATAACAATCATAAGTCAATATATACTTGATTTAGAAGATTTTTCAAGTTTATTTTTCCTTTTATAAACATTAAAAAAATTTATAGAAATTACATAATTATTTGAGTAAATATTGGTGGGTTTGTCGATATTGAGTACTCAAGTAGAATATGAATTTGTTTTAAGGTAAATTGTCCACATAGTCAAATGTACATCATCTCCTGAATTATATTCATGATTTAAATATCATATATATATCCAGTATATATTTATTTTTAAGAGTCCATAATATTTTAAGATAAAAAATGAAATGTACAATTCATGGAGACGGTATGTCGTATGTAAGCAAGAATACTATATTCTTTCATGGTCATACTAAAAGAATAATAATACGATTATATAAATGTATATTATAATACTATTATTATATTTATGTAAGTTATTTATCATAGTTTTAATAAAAAAATCCTTTATATATTACTTGAATGGAATGAATGAGTTATATCACTTTGAGGGAGCGGTAGTCTGCACTTTCTCAAATGAAATTATCATATTTACACTTTCTGGAAAGCATAATAGTATGATTTAAATAAAAAATACAGAATCATAGAGAAAATAAAAATAAAATATATATCATATATAAATAGTGTTCATCATAATGGCCACCATGAGAGTTGGTGTGGGGAAATCAAACAATCAGCATTTCCTTAGGTAATAATTTGTCATGCATTGATACAGTATGTTCGTATCCATTAGATGGAGCTATGTGTAAGTGTAGCTCAATTACATTTCATAACAAAATCCTTATATATATATGATACATGTGTTGTTATGTATTCAAATAATAAAAATACCATTGGGTGTGGAGAAGGAAAATAATTGGAATGATCTTGAGAGAAGATGTTACCTCTTAATCGTGTAACATCTTTTGATTTGAGTCTATAGGCTTTCATGAATTTAAGTATTCCAAAGATAAAGATTTTAGGAGAAAGGTATGGATTTTGAGAAATTATTTGATCATATGTTGGATGATACAGGAGGATTGAGAGGTGTGATTATATGGGTAAAGGTGGTGTCTATTGAGGTAGGAGGGGCACTTAATGAATATCTTGAATTGTTATTTTATATTAAATTGATTTTCGATAGAAATTTGTCCCAAAGTCATTTATTTCATATATAAGATGATTTTTGTTATAAAAATATCAACCTATGTGTTGTATCCAATTATAGGTTGCAAATTTAACCTTATATTATAGCTTCATCTCTTAGATAACAAATTTAACTCTTACCATGTCATCAGGTATATCCATACTTATGGTTAATATAGTTACTATAAAATTCCAGTAGAACATAAATTGGTTCATTAATTCCATTTAAAACATTATATACGTTATTTTGAGGAATATTATATTTTTATTACTAATATATCATTTAATATAATAGTATTTTTAAAAAACTCATTTATGTCAGTTTTTATATGATTCAAATCATGACCTTTTAAAAATCCATAACAACTTGATTCATTCGAAAAAATATCATTAATTAATATAAATCCTCTCATATGAATCCATAAAATTCATTTATGGAATAAAAGGTTTGAAAATAAATTAATCTAAATATTTATAATATCATTTATTTAAATTAATTATTAATAAGGAAATCACTATATCATCAATGTGTTATAATGCTATTTATTTAGCTGATGTCTAAAAATTATAAAAAAATACCATGAGGTAAGAAATATTATTTTATTTTTAATGACTTTTTATAGTATAAGATATCAATTATATATCAACATATAAAAACTATTTTATTAAAAGATATATGTTTAGGTTATATTTTCATTTACATTAAATTAATTAATATAAAATGTCCATTTTACTCCCAAGTGGATCCTTGGGGTCTCCAAATAGACCCAAGGATGACCATGGTAATAAATATATCATACAATTGTATTGGAAATTCTTTTACGGAATTTTAATATTATTTTAATATTATTTATTACCCTTATTTACAAGACATACCCATTAACCATGGAAATAATATAATTACTGATGTTATTATTCATAATGTCCAAAAAAATATCCCTCTATAAAAAAATTGGATTTCCTAATTCAAAATATGGGATCCATTTTTCCAAATTCCAAACTTATTATTTTCTAAAATTATTTAAAAATTAATTCCCATTTTCAAAACTAAAAAGCATGATTTTTAAAAAGTAATAAATATCAAAATATTGACATATGTTTATGTCCAATTTCAAAGTGAAACTGATTCCATTGACCATAATTGGATTAAATGAATAAACATGATCTAATTACACTTTAAAATAAATTAAATGAATAATCAATCTATATAAATAAATTCTATGAATGGAAGTCCTGAATTAATATGTATTACATTAATGTATTTATAAACATATGAATTCCATTAGAAAAATAGAAAAAATATCCAAACTAAATTATTAATTTCCTACTATAAATAAAAACTACATTTTTTTCAAATATCATATAAAAAGTGACAATAAATTAATTTAAAATTAATTCTCCTATAAAAGATGGTAAAAATGAATTTTTAGTAAAATATTTCTTTTGTCCGAAAATTAGAATTTGTTCATATACCTTATCTAGATAACATATAAGATTAATTTATAACATTAAATTGAATATATAACGTATATTTTTCGATAAATAAAAATCCATAAAGAGTTATTTGATTTTATAAACACAATTATTTTCATATAACATGTTTTTCATAAAAACACTTCTTTTATAATCAATTAGATTTTATTTTTATTTCAAATAAATTTGTCAACGGATGAATAATTATTCAATAACATGTAAAACATATTTAAAAATTCAGTTTATATGATTTATTCTTTCCCATCAAACAGCTAGGTGTTACCTTCCATAATAAAAAATAATGGTATATTAATTTTTAGCATAACATAACATTCTGTGCAATATCGGGTTTCAATGAAACATATTGTTATATGTTGAGTACGCTACTAGAAAAAATTACCTCTTTAACATAAAATTAATATAATATTCATAAATATAAATAGAAATGAAAAGGTATTATTCTATAAATACTTGGGTAATTACATCCATCCCCTTTTGGAGCATCCATATAAGTTTAAAATTGGGCTCGAAAACATCATTGAAAATACCACATTGGAAAAACAGTCATAAAATATCATAGTAAAAGAATGAAATTGGAGTAAAAAGGTCACTCGAGATAATGTATACATGGATTACATGTAGGAAAACATGGATATGGTAGAGAAAAATACCCATAATGTTATGCTGGAGAGTGATAGAATACATGATATGGATAATGTTAACAACCAGAAAACAATAAAAATGTGATGGGTTAAACGATCATTGATTCCCCAATAGGAAAATTAAATGAACAACAATTTTGTATTAATTTTTTTCATATAGTTTAGGAATTTAATTATGATATTGACTACGAACCTAATAAAATATACTTAATTTTCATGTACTATTTCTGTTTTTAATAAATTTCAACCAAAAACTCATATTCTCTCTAAATGTTGAGTACTCAAGATGACTAGATCACAAATAACGAGTTCGAATCAACTTCTAGTTAATCACATATTAAAAAAACCTGAACTAAATATTTCCGCTATATTTAGACATTAACCAAACCCAAAATTTTTAGCACAAGATCATATAATCCAAAAAAACTCCTTTATAAAAAGAAATACTACTCTTAATTTCTAAAATTAAACAAAAAACACAAAGTTCAACAATGACCATTTTATTGTTCGTAAAATTAATCAACATAATACAAACTATGGTTGAATCCCAATAGTTAGTTAGATTTGATCACATAGACTTCCATGATAAATCTTATAATTTATCTCCAAATAACATCAACTACTCTTAATGTCTCACACTATAAATTAATTTACCAAATCACATATTTTCCAAGATATGTTAATCATTTCTATAAAAAACCCCAATCACTATAATTCCACAATATTAGTTTTGATTCTCCCAAAATAAAATTCCACCACTACCCCAAAGATGAAATCACATAGTATTATATTTTCCTTTGGCATATAGTGTTCTCAAAAGAGAGTGCATCTTCTAGTATAAAATTTATCACAAAATCACCTCCTTATACTAAATATATCCCTTTTATGAAAAAACAGATCCAAAATAAACTTATTATTAATCCATAAAATCATTTAACAAAAAATGAATAAGTCATACTAATTAGGGACATCATGTTGGCCAGTGGTAGGTGATGTGCCCTTCTAACTATTCAGTTATGTGTTAGATTCCCATGGACTTACTAGACATGATGGGTTGTCACCAAACCTAAAGGTTGTTATATTTAAAACCCATAAAATTTTTATATAATTCTAAAAATTAAGATAATTTCCACGAAAATAACCAAAACATGCTTTAGCATCAATGATTTTCTAATACCTTTCATCGTGCTCCCTAAAAAGTAATTACTCGTAATTGTCTCAAATTTAAGGATCATATAAATCCTAATGGATCAATATAAAATTTTAATAAAATAAAATATTATTCTTCCTCAATAATAAAAACATAAGGGTTACAAATATTAGATGTCTTCCAATATAATCCCTTCATTAATAAATTAAAACATATCATCATTAAATAATCATACATAACTCTTCAATTACCAAAATGTATAAATATTCATCATTGAACATTATTAATGATATTTTATCCCTGTTTTTCATCTATCCTCTTATACATATTTCATACAAACAATATCATGCATAATTTCAAATGACTTTAATAATACTAAAACACGATCTAGGAAATATTCCATACCTTTAATAGGTCATTTTCAGGTTCCTCAAATTCAATTGGAATAACATTAGGTATTGGCCAAAATATATTTGTACCGTCATGTTGATACCATTCCCAAACCATTCTATAGGACATTTATTTTCATAATAAAAATTCAATCAATATTTAATTCATTAAATCAATCCCTAATATTGAACTTCTTTCACTTTCCTCGAGTCAAATGAATGCTTCATTTTTCCATGGAAGGTTTTTATTTATGACCTTTATTACCAAATCTATTACACCCTCCCATTCCATGAAAGCATATTCCTAAGTGTTTCTTTCTATATCCATGAAACATAGTTTTTTAATATACTTACCTTTATGATTATTATCATAAATTACATAGGGATTCATTTCCCATATATATTTTGCGTTAAAAAATCACCAAGTTTCAAGTGGTCAATCATGAATCTATATAGTTAGTTATGAATAACCACAAGAGATTTCATTGCAGCACCAATTTCATTAGGTATCTTATTTAGAAAACCAACACATTTTCCATTAAATCCTTTGTTACTTAGGTACCTTCTAGGTCAATCCTTTTACTAAAAACAATAAATTCATTGTTAATATATTATTAAAATCATCATATACTATCTTATGATGATATTAACCACTAAGATATACTTATTCATATTATCTTAAATTTATTCATTTTCTTTAAATTAACTATGACTCTTTATGATATGATAAAAATTGTGGTTATGTAAATTATCTTACATATGCTTACATAACTCCCTAACATCTAAAGTTAACTACACCAGCCTCTAATAAAAACTATAAGGCCATATCCTTAAACATTACATAACATTAATCTAAGTCAATAACTTGACTTCAATTCAAATAAATGAACTTTTTAGGATTATAAAATTAGATAATTAGTCCATAAAGTACTCATGAAATTTTTAATAATACAAGTAGAATCTTCATATACATTAATTTATATTACAAAAACTCTTTTAAATGAAACATGACATTGTTTCATGTTTTAACAGCATAACTCTTACATGATCCCGTTCATGAGTCTATTATTCCTTATGTCGTGTGAAAAGAATTTCAATTCATTGGAAAATCCTAAAAATATTAATATGGTATACATAAATAAATAATATGTTTTTCTTGTGATAAAATGAAAACCTTTAGTAATTTATTATAATGTAATACTTTTCCCCATTATGAATTAGAAAAAACACTTCACTAAATATAAGCTCATTTAATAACCATTTTCTATTAAAATGAATACCATAAATCACATAAAAAGAAACATATAACATATAAATGCCGCATTTTATATAAAAATAATTAAGTGGAATAACCATACGGTAAACTTCCAAATATATCACTAAATGGAATAGTCATACATCTGACTTTTACACCCAATGTATTGGAGATTATAAGGTAACTTCCCATCCTTTAATTATCACAAAACCACCCATAATTTGGTTTATCACGTAACCACCCATCAGTGGTTTATCACATAACCAATCATTAGATGTCTAAGTACCAATATATAATCATAACACATAAAATATTGAAAATATCAACATTTCACTAAAAACATTTCATTTGTAATCAAATGAAATACTTCCAAAATATTGAAATACATAATCCATTTCAAAATTAAATCTCAACACCAAAACAATAAAAATGTTATGTGATATTTATTTTCCGATTATGAACATTACAACATGTTATGGAAGAAAAATATCAAATAATGCCCGTAGAAGTAAAAAGGTCACGGACGACACATAAATTAAAAAAATTCATTTTTTTCATTTAGAAAAACCCTTAGAAGAAAAAGAATTACTTTTAATAAAATTAAAATTAAAAGGGGTTTATTATAAATCGTATAAAATAAGTACGTGTATATTATCAAAATATGCCTCAATAAAAGGATATTGAGACAAAGTCTGTTATCATGTGTCTCAATCATCATGTATGTTCCTTGTTCTTCCTGAAAAATAAACATAGGTTAATTCATAATTTCTTCATAAATTTTTTCATGATTATTATAAATTTTATATCCCTTAATACCATGTTATAAAAATTTCAAAATCATTTACGTTCTTATCATTCTTTATTATGATATTTGGTAATCAATATGAAGATGAACATTTTTCTGGTTAAATTGTCAATATATTCAAAATTAAATCATCACTATAATGATATTTATGATTGTAGTATCATATATTTTAATTTTATGTGTGATTATAATGGTGCAGAACATTTTGAGATATCAAATTAAATGCACTATGCAAGGAAATGTTAGTCTGTATGTACGAATGAACGTAACGTTCATTTCTTTTTCATACTAAAAGAATAATTTTCAAAATATATAAATGCATATGATAATTATAGTATTAAATTTACTCAATTTCTATTTCATAGCTTTAATAAAAATATCCTTTATATGTTCCATGTAATGCATGACTTAGTCATATCACTTTGAGGGGGTGATAGTCCACATTTCATCAAATAAAATTATCAGATGTACACATTATTGAAAGTATAAATGTGTGATGTAAATAAAAAATAAAAAATAATAGAGACAATATAGTTGTAATATATATCATATATAAATATAATTCCCTTATAATGGCCTCCATGAGAGTTGTTAGGGGAAAATCGAACAACTATCACTTCGTGAAGTAGTGGTTTCGATACACAGAAACAGTATTTTTGTATCATTTAGATAGAGGTGTGTGTAAGTGCAATTAGAATAATTTTAATAAAAACCTAATATTATATTAATTATATGGTTTTTGTTTTGTAATAAAATAATATTATTATCATAGGGAGTGTATAAGGAAAATAAATGGAAACAACTTAAGAGAATATGCTACATCTAAATCGGGTTACTTGATTCGATTTCAGTCTAAAGGCTTTGTTGAATTAACTTCATCCAAAGGTAAGGATTCTATGAGTATGTTATGGATGTTGGAAGAATAAGAGATCAGATTTTGGATGATACAATGTCTTGAGAGGTGTGATTATATGTGGAGAGGTGTTGGTCGTTCATAAGAGGAAGGATGGGCACACAAGGAATATACAAAAATACTATTTTATTATAAAAGGATTTTCATTTTATAATGGTCCCAATGTAATATATATAAAAGATAATATTAATATGGGTCTAAAACCAATCAATCAATAGATTTTAGAAAATTTAAAGTCATAATTTTAACTTTATATTTCAGCTTTAACCCTTAGTAAACTATTTTATCTTTTACCATGTCTTCTTGTATATACATACTATATGGTTTATATAGTTACAAAATTATTCAAAAATAACCTCAAGGAAAATTAATGAAAATTTATATTATCTATGTGATTTCTATGAATATTATATTTATAGGACTAATATATCATATAATAAAATAGTATTTGTTTTAAAAACTCATTTATGTCAACTTTATACTATTCATATCATGACTATTTAAAGACATAAAACAACATGATTCATTCAAAAAATAATAATTAATTAAAATATAACATTTCATACTCATCCATAATATTCATGGATGGTATAAAACGTTTAAAAATAAAATTATTGTAATATTTATCATCTCATTTATTTTAGTCATTCATTAATAAGGTTATCACAACATCATCATTATCTCATAAAAATATTTATTTATTTGATGTGTAAAATTTTAAAATAAAATACCATGATTTATGAAATCTATTTTTTGTTATATGGACTATTTATAGTCAATTATATCATTATATAACCCCGTATAAAAAAATTAGTAAAATATATTGTTTTATGTTTTATAATTCATTACTTTAAATTAATTTATATAACCTGTCATTATCACTTCCAAGTGGATCTATGGGGACCCAAAATCTCTCCAAGGATTTCCATTGTCAGGAATATCACTACAAATAAGATTACGAAATGTGTTTGGGTAGTTTAGTATTATTATAATATTATATATTATCTATATTTTCCATATTTAACCTCTCACCATGGTAAATAAAATAATTACCAGTGTTACTATTCATAATGTCAAAAAATAAAAGGTACCTATTTAAAAAATTTTGACAACTAGATTAAAAAAATGGAATATATATTTTTAAATTAAAAAAATTATTCATAAATTAATAGAAATTTAATCCTATTGTCAAAACCAAAAAGTTGGTTTGTAAGAAGTAGTAACTATCATATGATTAGCTTGTGTTTATGTCCGATTTAAAATTTAAATTACATAGAATAAAAAACATTGGACTAAATGAAAAAAAAATAATAAAATTAAACATTAAAAAAATTTAAAATAATAATATAAATTTAGAAATAAATTAAGTTAAAAGAAATTTTGAATTAAAATGCAGTATTTTTCAGTATTCATAAAAACATTAATTTAATCAGATAACTACCAAAATTTCATCCAATGTAAATTATTATTTTTATATTCTAAAATAGTTATTTATTTTACCATATATAATATATAAAAGTGAAAAAAACTAAATTTAAAATGGGTTCTCTATCAAAAGTTGGTAAGTAATTCTTTTTAGAAAAGTACATTTTTTTTCTAAAAAGTTATGTTTTTTTCTTACAAAATATCCACAAAACATAAAATATAAATTTAAAACATTACATTAAATATATAACATATATGTTTAATAAAATAAAAATCCATAAAGAGTGATATGATTTTATAAATATATTAATTCTCTTTTAATTTGGTATTAATAAAAACACATCATTTATCTTCATTTTGGTTTTTATTTCCATTTCTAAAAAATATGGTAACCAATTAATTATTATTAAAACATTTGTATAACATATTTAAAAAATTATTTGAGACTATTCATTCCCTCCATTCCAACGACTAGGCATTAACTAACATTTTAAATAATAAAATTATTATATTATTTTAAGGTATAACATATACTTGTGTGCAACATACGATTTCAAAGAAACTCATTGTTACATGTGGATTATGCAATCAGTTAAAGTTTCCTATTTTACATAAAATTAATATCTTATTTATAAATATTAATAGCAATGAATAGGTATTATTAAAAAAATACCTGGTTCATTACAAATATTTCATGTAAGAATATCTTTTATTATCATTAAATGAAAAGTAAAAAGGATATAAATGACATTAAATATTATGAAGTAACATGTTTTAAAGGTAATTGATATTTACATATTAGACCAGATCGACCTAGTAACCAAATGAATGAACTAATGGAAATACATTCTGAGAAAATTAGAAATGGTATTACAAGAAAAAAGGGATGAAATTCATAAATTATAATGCCTCATGGAGTGTTTTTGGAGGAGATACATCTAATGATTCTTAATACACAGGAAATTTGGTAGAGTAGAATATTAATCTCTAAAGAAGAATACCTTATTAAAATCAATGTCTTATGGGTAATGTACAAAATCATGATTTTAAAAAAAATATTTATATGAATGGAAACTATCCCGATGAGAAATATTATATTTACTAGGAGGAAGAAATATATACAATGATATATATAACATTACATTTATATAAAAAGTCTTTATATTTTCTAAATTGCATGAAGATGAATATTGTATAGTATGTATGAATCATGAAATAGAAAATTCTAGAATAATTGATTTGACAAAGAATGTATCAGATCCCTCAAAAGATATGGGCAAGAAATCCGTTTAAATTATTTCAATTTATAAAAGACATGAAATCGACACTACTAAAAAGGATAATATTTCTACATATTTTAAAAAATCTATTTATGGGAAAAGAGTTTTGGAAAGAAAATTCCCTTCTTAAACTAATATTATTTATTATAATAATTTATTTATCAAACTAAAATATTATATTTTTTTAAAGAAACTGTAATAAAATTACACCTCTAGAAAAGAAAATTTTGATAATATGTATCAAAAACTACATCTACATGGTAATAGTTATTGAATGGGTTACATTAATTCAAACCCTATTTTTAATAAAAATTAATCTCATCCAAGAAGTGAAACTATTTTCACCAAATGTCTAAGTGGAGGTCACTGGAATAAAAATGTTTTGTAAATAAATCATAATCCTCAGGATTTCACAAAGAATTTATTTCAAAACAAATACGGATTCCAAAAATACTGTTTTTTAAAATTTCTAATCCCAATAATGATTTGTTTATGAAAACCGAATTGTTCTTCAAGAAAACATATAATGTACATAAAAATAATAATACATGGTGCATGGATAGTTGTTTTCCCATAAATATGACTAGTAATGAATACCTTATTGAAAACATTATCAAAATTAATGGACGAAGATTTAATTTTAGAATTTAAGCTCAAGGAATGATTGTGGTATAAGAAATATTGTTATTAATTGTAATGATTTTTTGAATCTATTTTATTTTTTAAATGTATTAAGGACAACCTTATTATCATAACTCAATATTGTGATGAAGGATTCCTAATGAATTTTAGGAATGATATATGTGTAGTACACAATTACGAGGATGTATTCATTTTTCAACCCCTCAAAATTAAAATGATTAGAGAGTGAAAATGTAATACCTTTGGAGCCAAGATTTACATTGTGTTAGTTTAATGAAAGATCGTTTATTCTCATAGAATAGATCGTTATGGCACTGTAACCTTAGATACATATGTAAATTGACTTTTAAAAGACTCATTAAGGATCTAAAAGATCATATATATGATTATTCAGATGTTTGTGACCATTTTAAATACAACAATGAATTATAAGTCATGATTTAAATGTATTTGTGATGTCTCAACTACTAATGCCATATAGTTAGTGAACATGGATCACTTTATCCCAATACAAACTAAATGTATTACTGGAAATTACTATGTATTTTTTATTTAATGATTACTTTAAATATTCATGGTTATAGATTCTATAACATAAATATGTACCCTTTTATCTTTTCAAAAAATTTGTATGACAAGTTTAAATAAATCTTCCCAAGATAACTATTCTTATTGATCATGGTGTAGAATTTGAAAATTCATATTCTGAAAAATATTGTAATAAGAAACTAATAACCAATAACATTTCATCTACTAGAACACTATTGAAAAATTCAGTTGTTGACTGAACAAATAATATTGTTTAATATAAACAATTACTATGTTTAGTGATTCTCAATTGCTAAACATTATTGGGATGATGCTGTATGTATTTATTTCAATACTATTAATTGTGTTTTAAATTGGAATTTTATTAATAAAACACCAAATGAATAATGGAAAGGCTGAAAACAAAATTTTTCACACATTATATTATTTTTATAAAAAGTATTTATTTTGATTATAAAATAAAATTTTCCCAAATTCACACCCAAATCCGATGAAGGTATATTCTAAGGATATTTCACTACATCTAAGGAAAATAATGTTTTTAATAAAAATTCATGTTCTATTGAAGAAACTATGCATGAAAAATTTTATGAAACTGATCTTTTTATTTTTAAACTAACCCATAAAAGAATTCTTGTATGTGTTCTTCAAAACTACTTATTGAATTTTCTTAGAAGTTTCTCATCATAAAGATAACACACAATTTTTTTAAAAGTATTTACTCAAGAATATTTTCTATCTTATATTGATGAAAATGTTTCCAAAAAATGAAGTGTGTTGTTTCATAAGAATCATCATAGTGATAGTATAATTGGATATGTTAATCAACCTATTAGGAGTATAAGTTCATTAATAAGTAAAGTAGAACATTTATAATTTACATCTAAATTTTACCATAAATTCAAAAAATAGGGTTTAGGTAATAATGATATGATTAAAGCAATGAAAGATGAACTAAATGAATTCAAGAAAAATAATGTCCAGGCCTTGGTTGAAGGACCTAAGGAAACATCATTATTGAGTGTAATGTGGGGTTTTATAAATCGATGTGATGAAAATAAAATTATAATTAGAAATAATGAATGAATTTTTGATAAAGGTTATAATTAAAAAGATGGAATAAACTAAGAATAAAACAATGCTTCAGTATCTAAGCATGAATCTATTCATATTCTATTATCCTTTTTCTATATTATTTAATTTGAATATTTTTCAAATGGATGTAATGTGTGATTTTCCATAATGGATACATTCAAGAGTATTTTTTGAACAAACATTATGTTTTAAAGATTAAAAACATCATGAATAAGTTTTTAATCTAACAAAATCTTTATTTGTAACTAAATATGACCATATATCTAGATATTATAGATTAATTTTTTTTGTTACAAAACAAATTCTGTAAGTGATCTTATGATCGAATTTTTTTCTAAATAAAGATATAAAATATATTAATTTTTCAAATCTCTTTTGGTGGCATTATATTTGTATCAAATCAAATATATATAACAGATTACATTTTGAATATCATGAAATATGAGTTTGAAATGAGTATGGTGGGATAGTAAACATTTTTTTCGTGGTTTTGAAATAACTCAAAAACTAGATAATACTTATATACCCAAACATATATATATGAAATATCATCTAAAATTTTTTGGATAAAAAAATATTTAATTATTATTACCCAAACTGGTACATCAAATACACTTGATCCTGATAAAATGTGTAAAAAATTAGATCAAATATATTTTAGAGGAAGTATTAGAAGTCTACAATACGTAAAAACTATTTATAAAGACATAATGTTTTATGTTTAATTATGTAAAATATATAAATGGAATTCGAATGAATACCATTTAAAATATGTTAAACTAATGTTTTATTATTTAATGATAACCATGGATTTACGACATTTCTATTCTACTAGAAATAATTTTGAATTGAAATTATTTTCAATTGTTACTTTGGTGGACATAGAATGGATATAATATTTACATCTAGAACATTTAATTTATTAAGAGATTTGTTATTTTATTTTTTCAATAAAAAACCATAGTAAGTTTCACATTCCACTAATCAAGATGAAGAGGTGGCTGTTGGGATTTTTTGTTCTCCAGAGCTGTGGATAGAACACATAATGACTGATTATTTCATCAGTTTTAAAAAATAAAAAAATGATAACAATTGTCCCATTTACTAATCAAAAAACAATGCAAACCACTCTAATGAAAAAATAGATATCATGTATCAATTTCCTAGGGATCACACACAGAAAAATGAGATATCATTTTATAATTAATCAGAATGAAAGAACAATATTCTTGCATCATTAATAAAAACTTTTAGTCTGATAGATTTGAATTAATTAAATATAATCTAAAAAATATCACTACAATGCAATCATTCATATATAATTATTTTTTAAACAATATTTTTACATTAAGATACTTCTTTTCATAGGGGATTTACATATGTTTTCCTTTTACAAAACATTTACACATTCAATATTTTGAATATTTCAATATTTTAATAATTAGTCTTTATAACATTAGCATAATTTAAAATCAGATTTAAAATATTCAAATGTGAAATTTTTTTCATATTCAAAATTTGATATTATTTTCTAACCAAATTCATAAAAACAATCAGATTTGATTTCTTAACCTAATGCTGAAACTTAATCAGATTTAAATTACGAATAATATACAGAATAAAAATCTGATTTAAATTCCTGATAATATTTAGAAATATAATCATATTTAATTTACAATTTTATTTAGAAAAATAATTGGATTCAACTTTATAAACTATGTAATATTCGATTTAAAAATGTATTTTTCCAATTGATTATTTCTTTAAAAAATTATAGTATTTAACTATATAAATTTTAACTATTTTAAAATATTTTATTTCAAAGAATAACTATTTATCATATCAAATTATCTACTCAAAAAAGAATTCTTCATTTAATTTATTCATCAACTATAGTTTTAAATAATTTTACCCATGTTTTTTGTTATTCTAAATATTGGTTTTATAAATTTTTTTACATTCACTATTGTATTCATCCAATATGATAAAATATTTTTTAAACGTCAAATTTTCATATTTTAAGAAAATATTTCTTCTGATATAAACTCAATTTCTTGATCATAAAAATTGAATATAGGCCATCTGATTATGTCGGGATGATCAGACGTTCCTAAAATATTTCTATAAATAGGGGACCCCTTGTCCCATATGACCTATCACATTTTTTTGAATGGAATATCTTCGGTGTTTAAATGTAAGACTCAGATTCATTTCATGTTTGGTTTCAACCTTTTCATCATGAATACAATGGTTTATGAAAATATTATATGAAATGGGTTCTTCTGAAAGAACTTTTGGTTTCTATATCAATCTATGAGAAATAAAATTCCACATTAAGGAGAATGATTTAAATTCAAGGATAGGAATCATTATTTATTGATCATCCAGATGCAAACTATGATTTTTTTATCTAAATATAATAAATAATTTATATGATTGAGTTATTTTTTATTAAGATTAAGGAAAATATATTTTATTAATTTATAATTTATGAAAACCCCTCCTAAAATGTCTTATAATGCTACTTATATATTTCGTGGTGTATCCAATGAAGGAGATTCATTCATTCCATCACACATATTATTTGATTCAAAATGATCTTTTGTAATGTTAATATTTGAAAAGTAATTGTTTTAAACTAATGAATATACATGAAAGGATAGTCGTTTAAATCCTTATCAAAATTTTTATCAATAAGGATGAAATGTTTTATAATTTTGAGAAATGTAGATAGAGATACTCAGAATTATTTAGATGTTTGTATGCTATGTTATAATATGAATATGAGGAATATAAATCTCACATGATTTGTAATCTATACATTTAATTATATAATGTCTATGTCCATTAATTCTTAAGTTATTATGTTTCATGGTTTGATAAACAAGATGTTTCAATGAAACCACAGATATATTAAAATATCAATCAAATTAGTTCTTGTTTGAGAAAAGATTTAATTTCTTAAGGATTACATAATTATAAGGATGATATATTTTTTTGACCCAGAATGATAATTTTTTCGTAAAGAATATTAATTTTTCTGAGTTGAATTCAAAACCATCCCTATCAATGAAACATGATAAAGGATAAAAGAAAATAAACGTTAAATCCATTATAACAAATTAAAAATAAAAATAAATACCCAATAGAAGTATTTTATTAATTGATATTGTAAAAGGATGAATGAAAAAAGTGTGATTCTTAATCTGGTCATGACCTAAAATATTTTCTATAAGTATTCATGGTGAAACATTCTTAGAAAAATAAGAAAATAAAAAATGATAGGATAAAATGTTTTCATAAGGCATGTTATTTAAAAACATGATAAATAGGATAGAATCAACCTCAAGAAAATATTTTTATCAGATACTGATGTAGGTATAGTGTGTAATGAAACTCATAATGTCCATTTCAATTCCCCCTCTATGGAAGAAAAAAGAAAAAAGTAATTTTTTATCAAGAATAAATTCCTTTTATAAAGATATCTTGATAGGAAATTCAATAATATTTGAATTTATAGAGAGACATACTGATGAAATTTTAGAAGAATTCGGATTTTAATAGAATATAGAATAATATAATAGAGAAGGAGAAGCTGACTTAGGAGGAAAAGAAAAGAAAGAAGGATAAAAATAGGAGGAAGAAGAATAAAAAAGGAAGTAGGTGAAGATGATAAAAAAGAAGAATAAAATTTAGATAAGATATCATTAATGACTTCACCAGCTTCTTCAAAAATATTATATTCCCTAGAAAATCATATTGAAAAATCAATACTCTAGATGAAAAAATTCAAATTTGACTCAAATTACCAAGGATGAATGAATTATGATGATTTTTATAGAAGAAATTACAATTTCATATATGAATCAGAATTCGATGAAATAAAATGAAAGGTAGTGAATAAGGAGATCAAAAGAAACAAAATAATTCAATCTGAGTCAAAATCCTAGAATATGTTCCCAACTCAAAGAATTGATTATATTTTTCAATCATTATGTTGTTTGATGAAGATAATTCCATATTTTCCAAGGATAGATAGAAAAGAAAATATGATGTTGGAAAAACAATATATAGATCTGAATTCAGAAAAATAATTGACTGAAAGTTTAATTCGTTTGGAATCAAGTTTCTATGAGTTCAAATAAAAATATGAAACACATAAAAAACTTGAAACAAAATTATGAATTACTCTGAAAGTCATTATGTAGACACAAAATTCATGATGTAAACACTTGAATATTTAATAAATACTTGGATGAAACATAATATGCTTTTAATAGTCTCACAAGCGATGTATCCATCATTGTATAGTTTCTTGAAACATTAATAAGTTACTACGAAAGGAAGAGTAATGCAGATTAATATTTTCAAGAGTCATTGAAGTTTTTTCTCAGTGTGATTATTGATGTAATTATTTTTTTGAACTTTTCTTGTAATGAATTAAATATGAGGATGATTAAAAAGATTACTATTATAAGAGAATCATAATAATCAGGAATAAACAATAATGAATATAATGATATATTTTGGATTAAAGATGAATGGATTTCGTAGTCGGAAATCAAAATCAAGTATCAAGAAGAGTTCTTTGAAAAAGTGGAAGAGAAAATAAAAGAGATTGAGATGGTGATAACAATTTTGAAATCAATGATTCCTTTAAATAAAGAGAAATTTTTATAAATTATTATTGTAATATTTTCATTTTGGAACCTTGAATGAAAATATATTTCATGTACATTCAAATTGATTGAATGTCTATAAATATTAATTTGTTAGATGACATTTTATGTTAATTTTTTGATTATCATGTATCATTTTTTATATAAATTCTAATCTATGTCCCTTTTCCTATAACTCAAACACTATTCCCATTCCTTTTTAATAATAAAAATTGTATATAGTGACATTAAATGGGGGATAATACTAAATAATGAATAGAATACTATAGGTGGAGATTTTTTTAAAGGAGAAATTTATTTACAAAAGAAGATAATATGATTCTTAGGGGGATTCTTATCTTAAATTATATTTAGTCATATTCGTATTCAAATTTATATGAGTTTTTGAACTAAGGGGTAGATAAATATAAATGTTTATTTATAAATATGATAGTTCATAAAATGAATTTTGAACTTAAACTTTTCAATTTGTTTTCTATCTATGTTTTTTGGTGTCTAATTTCCGAAAAGTTTTATATTATTGAGTCCAAATTTTCATTTTGAATATTCCGTTCCTTTTGATTTAGGAATTACAAACATCTTATTCAATATAGAATAACTAAAAAATTTTATTCAAATTTTTTTTAATGTTTTCATAGAAAAAATAAATTTTTTTCATACTTGGTATTAGTTTGAAGTACACACTAATTTATACTAAAATTATCGTATTGGGAAATAATCCTACTATAATTTGATTCAATGTAAAAAATCATATTAAAGATATTATATCTTTTATTCATATTGAAAAATGTTTAAAAAGTAGATATTAAATCTGATTTGATATCATCAAATTCACACTCATTTAAAAAAATTTAATGACACACTATAAGTAAACCATCAGAATGAAGACAATTTTCTAATAGTATTGATGAATATTAATATTAAAATTTTATTTTCAAAATGATGTCATATATTCTGTTATAAGGAATAATCCAACAGATTCCATGGATTTAGTTATTAAATAACTATTGATGTTCTAGGTGTCACGGTCCCCCTGAAAATTACAATGTAAATATGACTGTTGGAGATCAAGACCTCCCTTGGAATTCATTCCTATAAATGTCGGTTTATTTTAGGATATGTGTAATTATTTTTTGACATAAATTTCCATTTGTGTGTGTGTTGTGATATTTCTCATATTTTATAAAGTGTGAAATCATGAACAACTTGTTTGTATAATTTTTTATTTCTTTATAGAGAGTTTCTTTCATTAGTAAACCTTATTAGGTTGTCTTCATATGAATTTGTTTTATTTCATTGAGTGATTATTTTTTTTGTTATTATGATCATTGGATTATACTGTTGGGAATATATAGGAGCTTATCACCTTATTGATCAAGAGATTGTCGGTATAGCAAGACATAATTTTATCATTATATCGAGGTCATACCCTATTGTGGGTAAGAAATACATTATTGAAAGTATAAATCATGGTAAATTTATCCATGTTTAGTGGATAACATTTTATATGGGTTAACATCATACTATTAATTTATATTACTGGTTTTATTACACGTTCTTTTCATTTTAGGTGAAATAGTAAGTTAATTTTTTATATATTTATTTTTATATATTTATTCTATTGATCATAATCACTCTAATTATGATAATTATGTACTACATTGTGAATATGTTTTTTGTAATTATGATTAGATCATTTAATCTGAATAAAAATATATATTCTTAAATATATAATCCTTATTTTTAGTAATTTGATTTATTGTAACCATTGTGACTACGATACTCCTTATATATAATTTGATACTCCACATTCTAATAATATTATTAATAAATACTATATATTAAATATGGTTCTATTTAATATAATTGATAATATGGATTTAATATTTTAATATGATTTATTAAATAATTCATTTTATCTGAACCTAAGTCCAAATTTGACCTCTTTTTTAATATACAGGAAGTTTTGTGAATACGATTTACTGAAATCTATTAAACAATCTTTCTCTTAAGGTTAAAAATGAAAACATTAAACATAATATTCACCCATATCTTATTACAATCCACGTATATATAAATTTCTATACAATAAATCCATCAAGGGAGTTTTTGTGTTATATAGGAGACGTTTCATCAATGATTATCTAGGATTTGATTTACTCCTCTCTTTTTCTTCATCTTCACAAACATTTTTAACCCATTTCCAAAATATATATATATAATTATTTATAAATATGTTTCCGTTATATTTATTATTCAATCTTAATTTATTTATCATATTCAAGACATATTTAAATTTTAAAAATCTATTTCATGCTATTTCGACAATTTCCTGTCAAAGGTACGTTTACCACCTGCCTAGCCTTTTCCACATCAATACATAAAACAACATCCAATGGTGAATAATATGAATTATATATATAATAAAAATAATTATAATATTATATTGTTAATTATACATATGTCAAAATAATGTGAACTGAAAATAGTGAAATCAAATCGAAATAGGAAAATCTATGGAAAACATAATATAAAAAATACATATTTAACATATATTTTTATAAAATATATTCCAATAATTATAATGGAGTGATATTGGAAAAATTACACATAATTATCTTCTTGTATGATGTTTCTATAATCCTTGTTTTTTAATTAGGATGTAGAAAAGTGACAAAATAATAAGATATTTTACGTATGTTGATTCTTTAACCGAACTCCTTTTCGTTAGGTTTTCACAAATTCATCATATATTTGGTAGGTATACTCCTATTTTTTATATAAAATTCATTTCTGTATTCTTCCATTGTTTTATGGGACATACATTATTCCACCATTATTTATTAACAAAATACTATGATAATTGAAAAATGAATTCTTTAAAAGATACATCATTTACAAATCTTGAGTTGTTTATTTTTATCTAAATAATGATGATGATTATGCCAAATATGTTTTCAATTATTAATTTGTGAACCCAATGTTTATTCATTAAGTTATCCATGATGGATTCCTTTTGAATATCATTCATTTCAATTAGTTATTTGAAGACTATAATTGTTTTATATTATATGTGGCATGCATTATTATTTAAATATAATGATGTGATTGGTGGGTTCGGAATTATATTTCCCTTCAATGTATCAATTAATGATAGGTATATCAATTTGGTAAAGTGTAATATGCATAAAAATGACACGAAAAGTTTCATAATGATGTTGTTATGATTATAAACACATGTTATGCATGATCATGATGATAAAATTGATCAAAACAATATAGAAAATTGGAACACTATGACATGATATTTCATTTTTATGCAATTCCACATTCCATTCCATTAGAACATGTGTCCCTCTTTATGATGACTATGGTGATATTCTTAAGATATGATGATTATGATTATTCACACACATGTCATATCGTTTCATGTCCAATATTCACCCTCTTAATGGGATTTTATCTCACACAATACATGGATGTACATCCTCATATGATTAGTAGTGATAAGTGAAACATATGATTTTAGATGGGTAACGAATAAGGATAAATAAAAGGACTGAATTTTAGTTTATAAATGTTATTTATTAGCATAATTTTCCCTTGAAACTAAACAATTATATCCTTGATTGTATTTATAATATATTTTTATATTAAAAATATATCAATTGTAATGTAATAAAACATTCATCCATTATAATTATATTATTTATAATGTTTTTTATCATTAAGATTATAATGTCTATAAATATCTGTACATTACCAGAGATTGGTGATGAGTTCCATCATTATATTTTGTATCATATTATTTTATTATGGAAAAATATTATAGGCTAAATTATACCCACATTCTATGACACTAGTATTTATTATCATATATTTATAGAGAAATGATTTATTGAACATTTTTTATGCATTCACTAATACCATCATTTCTTGGTTAGTTGGTATTAAATTGTTAAAAATGTAAAGATATGATAATGAGAGAATTTTGGGAAATAATAATAGAATATAATGTTATTTATTAAATATGGGTAAATTGTGTAACATATTTTGAAATATCATTTTATTATAAGAATAATGGTTTGTGAGTATATAGAATAGAATATGGTGATGTTTTATAAATAAGTGATAAATGGGTTGAAGATTTCATCATTAATTTTATCTTGTTATGGAGAAAAAAAGGGTGTGGGGGTTTTTTATCCCTCTATGGGTGTGTTTTACTTTTCATTAATGATATTTATCAATAGGGGTGCGTGTCAATCGTTTAATGAAGACAAATAGAATTAAGAGTAGAAAAAACTTTTGTTAAATACCCATGAATATTGAGTAATATTTCCCATGAAGGTGTCTACTTATTCTTTGTAAATAATGATCTAAATAATCAACATGGATATTTCATTATGTTTTTGGTGTTTTGTCAAATGATAAAGGAAGAGTTATTTATATTCAATTACTAGTGAACTATTTATATTGAATGAAAAAATCTATTGAATCGTTTGTGTAATTCATCCTTGTGATTTATAAAAAATATAAATGAATAATGGACCATATTTTAAGAAGATAATTTTTATGGATGTATTTCATTAAATATTGTTTTTTAATTATATACTTTCCAATGATGTGTATTAGACAATGGAATTTAATATAAAATATGAGAAAACATGGGTATACTTTATGATAGAACATACTAAGAATACTAGAAATCAAAGCTATCCTTCAATGCATAAATCTAAACTTGTGAAAATTGGACATATGATGGATGATGCATGTTTGATTTGGCATGGGGATAGTTTACCCAGTAAGAGATGACTTAAAAAAAGGTCAAATCCAATATGTAGGGCATCATAATGAACATTCCAGATTAAGTATCCCACATTGATTTGAAAAATGTTTTTTTAGAGTAGTGATATTTTAAAAGAAGAACACATTAGAATAATTTACCAATATGGGATATAAAATTTCACATTAATATTCATCTCATAATAAATAAGAATGAAGTAACAATTGATCAGTCATCATAGAATGACTTCATATTCCACATACACACTTGGTAGTATCTATCCTTCAGTATTTTAATGATCATCCAATGTGAGATCATTAGATGATCTTCTTGGAATCATGATTCACTTTTTTTGAGGATTATTTATAGATTGGCTAATATTTTAAATCTCATTTTATGAAATGTGATATTTAATTAAAATTATAAAATTATAATGGAGATAGTTATTTTAAACAATGAATGTTTATATGAATGGTATTGAATCATCATATAAAAGAATGTTTTATTTAATATGTCAAAGAATGAAGTTTGTGTGATATTTAGGGATATTGAGAAAATAATATTTAGAATTGTAGATTCTTATAGTAAATCAATCACATAATAATCCTAAAACCACATATACCTATCGATGTAAGAGTATATAGAATTCATAGTTCCAGGTAAGGATAATTCATGATTTGTGATAAATGTAACCATGAATAGAGGTCCTTGTAGAGGCATCCAATGTACATTAATCCTTTTGAGGGGATCTGTATATGAGCTAACCATATTTTATTCATTCACTCATATAATGTTTTTTGAAATTGGTTGTTTTCGATAAAGTATCATTTGAAATTCTAATATAACTATAATATCTTTTATGATTTTAATAATTATTAATGGATAATATTCATGATTACTTTTCATCCTGAATAAATTTAAAAAAGTGAATAATAAATTATAATACTCATGTATACATGGATATTAGTTTTGAATAATAGTTTGAGGAGTGTTGTGGAAGAATTAAAAACAAAACAGAAAAAATTTATTTCATTGAAAATTTTTAGAGGGATAATCTATGAATTAAACATTGAGGATTATAATATTTTTAATTTTTGATAGAAATTGAAGGATATAGTTACACTATTTCATAAATTTCATGAATAATAGGTTCAATAATTTTTATAATATATAGTTTACAAGTCACAAAATAATAAATAATTCAATGTGAGATGATGACGAAATTTGTATGTATATTATGTTGTCAGAAAAAAAATATAAGGTGACCTGGTGATACATTTGATAGAAAAATCATATGTATCAATATAGAATAAATAATTACATCAATAAGAATTGAAAATTATTATATGTGGAAATCCATATGAAAATTATTTAGATCTATAAATTTATTGATGTGTAATAAAAATTATAGGATAGATGATCCAATACCCCTTAGTGTACTAAATAAGAAGTTGAATTGGAAATATGGGAGTGTGTTTTTCATTCCTATTTTTTCATTTAAAATAGAAATTAATTTTTACTGGAAAATTAGATGAACCTGTGCCCAATAAGTTCACTACTATGAAATATAATGTCTAGGAAACTAATTTTTTTCATTTATTCATGAAGTTATTTTATAATATTGTATATATATAAATAGAATTGGATACTTTCATATATTTGAGGGGTGATGAAGATGGAATAAATACAAACATTAGCAAGACATCTATATTCTAAATTGATGAAATAATATTAGTTTGTATCCTTATTTCATATTTTAATGTGGGGGATATATTAGAGTGATAGATACAAAAACATTTTTGAGAGACACGTATCAAGAAATAATGATCCTAAATTTCAATTAGTGAATATGCCAGTTCATATTAGTGGTTTGTATGATCTTGTTGACATTAATTTTTTTCCAATAATTATTATTCATGTTTTGAGATGTGGAGCTTGTAAATGTACTATCCAATGTGGTTGAGATAAAATAATAATGGTATGAATATAGAATAAGAGATCCATTAACATGATAGTACAGATGTAAAATAAACTAATATATTGATAAATTGAATATAAACACCACAATTTCAATTAACCCTCAAACCCATTGATTAGAATATCTCAATAAATTTGTATAATAGAAATTTCTTGTCATTTTATTCGATGGTCAATATAGTTTTTTTAAATTAAATTTTAATAGAACTCGAATTAGGGTTGAGTATGTATTATTAGAATCATCGGTCTAAAATGATCATGACATCTATAATAAAATAACATTTTTGTAGATATTTCATGTAATTTTTCATTCTTAATTTTAGTTACATAATAATTTTTTTTGAATTATAGTGAAGATAATATATCTACGTTGCCATGTTTGAATGAAAAGTGTTAGACATATTATATTCACATTATTCTAATAGTTACATTTCATTAAAAACATTATTGGCATGCTTTTCATTCTAAACTATATTATTGAAATTCATGATGCCTTACAAAGAATAAATTTTAAGACATAAAAACAAATCCCATGTTAATATAGAAATGTAATAAAAAGGCTTTCCCATATGGTATATAGTTATATGTAGTCTAAATAAAGAAAACTATATTGTTTCTATAATTATAGAAGTAGAAACCATTTGTATTAAATTTAATATCAATATCTCTTTCTTTACCATTCAGAATGCATTACATAGAATTATTTTATTAAACAATATTTAATGTAAATATAAAATCTATTTTTTTCAATAATTTTCTTAATTAATGAAAATTAAAAGTATTAATTATTTTATTCCAAATACTAATTTATTTTATTTAAAACAATAAAATGAATATATTTTCATCTATATAATGAGAAAATATATAATTTATAGTCATTTAAAGTTTTATATATTTTAATTATATAGTATTTATACATTTAAATATAAGAATATATATTAGAGAAATAAACTAAATAACTTTCATATAAAATTTGAGAAATACTATTTGGTTTTAATTTAGAACTTCAATATATATGTATTTCTGATAGGGTTTTATTATAAACATCCTATATATCCATCCCTCATAATAATTCTTCTAGAATTATCTTAAAACATAAAATGACCATGATAATTGTTTTTTTAATTATTGGATAATTGAGAAAAATTCACTCACATGTATTGATTATAGCGTATCAATATTTTATTTAGAAAATAATATTTTTATGGATCCCCAATAAAAATTTTAAATTAAATATTTTTTTGTATGATAATAGATTCCTGGGTAAAACAATATTTGTAATTAAATTACTTTACAAAATATATTTTCATTCAATATAATTAATCATTTTAAAAATTAAAAAATACATGGAATTATAGACATGAGTGAAAATATATATTTTAATAATAGTAAAGAATAATCTTTCTAGAATTACTATACCGAAAACAAAAAATTCTATACATAACCTAACTATTTGATATGTAATTGAAATAAATAATTATCTTTTTACATTACATCCAATTTATTATTTAATATTGTCTTAATTTTCAATTCCTTGATTATTATTGAGGTATTACTACATTGTATTAATCTTACCATCCCCCATTTTAATGGAATTAATTTTAAATAAAAACTAATTAATTCTGCTATCATGCATATCATTATATGATTCATCATTTTTAAATTTAAATTTAAACTAAAAAAATATTAATCAATGTATCTTTTTCAATATTAATATAATAATATTATTTCTAATTAGACATATAATAAGTTTTAAATAATCATATTTATTATCATGCATGGAAATATACTCATTAATGTCACCAAAATAAAAATTATTGGATTCAAACCTAGGTGATATGAATGATTGTACCTCTTCAATTTGATCTATATAACTCATATTATCTTGATAGTTTAATTACTCACCTTCATAATTATTTTCATTAGTAGAAACATTGAAATCACTACAAGTATCCTTGATAGCACTTTTTCCATTTTCTACTTTTATTATAATCATTTATTAAAATACATTTCATATTTCTTCATATCTATGACTGAGGTAAGTTATGCCTAATATTCAGAATATTATTAAATTCATTTAATTTAAAATTCAATATATTTCCATCAATTTTATTAAAACTATTAAAATAATTTCTAAACCTCCTTACAAAATATATAACTGAAAAAATATTCTTGTATTTTTTACAAGTTCATCTCCATAATCTAAATCATTAGAACATCCTCTATGAGGCTAGTCCTTAAATATCTCATTGACCATTTTTTAATTGTTTAATGTAATGAAATTTAAAAAATATTTATCTATTTTAAAAAAAATAATCAGCTATATTATTTTACATTCTTTTTTCAAGCTTCATGACTACTGTGATAGTTTTTTTCAATTATATATATATATCTCTGTTAGATTGTGTAATTATATTATAGGTATCACATTAACAATAAATTAAAACCCGGAAACATGATGTTTTCTTTAATTTTTTTACTGCATCTCCCAAAAAAACAATAATTTACTATCATTGATAATATCACATTTATCTTAGTGATTATTCTCCATTGAAAATTCGATTTTTTTCAAAATTCAATATATATATATTTTAACTTGTATATCTCACTCTAGGAAATAGTTTATTGAAAAAATAAATTATTTACAATGTATCATAAGTACAATACAATTATGAAACCATGGTGATTTCATAATTACCTAATACATAAGGGATAACATTCATTTCAGTTGAATATTTATAATAATCAACCTTTTGATCAGAACTATAAAATTATGGTCCAATAATAGAATCATGTTATTCTTTTTCCACCCTCATTTAAATAATAAATACATTATTTTTTTAATAGTAAATCAATCTAGTAATCTAGACATAATAATTTACGCCATTTTAAAAGATTCTTTTTTATTGAAATTGTTTATTTTACAACACCCCTCATAGAAATAGAAGAATAAATCATTAAACTTCTACTAGAATGTGATAAGAGTGCTATAATCCAAATTGACAATAGAGGAGAATCAAGAGAGCTGACGCCCTGTGACAATGCCCTATTGTCAATGGTAGTTATGGAAGCACGTCCTCTACTGGGGGAGGGGTCTCTTCCTCACGTTTCTCCTCAAAAGGGGTCTCAAGATAGAGGTAGGGTCTTAGTATCATTACCTTCAATTGAGGATCACTGGTTTATTCTTATAATATTCATCTCCCCAAAGGTTCTAGGGGTCCTTCATGGACAACCAGTGGTTTTGATTTCATTGCAGCAGTTCTATGTATCCTTTGAGCTTCTCTCTTCATGTCTAGTGGCTCGGTTCATTCGAAGAAGTCCCTCAATTGATATGTTTGATTAGTTTTCAATGAGCAATAGGATTTAGATCAACATGTGGTTTTTGGGTTGCTAGGGTACTGACATATTTTCCTCAGCTGCCCGCGTGAGGTAGTTCTGGTGCGGGCGTGGTCTCAATTTGGAAGATCTGTTTGACGCTTCCATTTTCGTATGTTCCACTAGTTGTTTGTTGTCTACATGTAGTGTGACCCTTATATCATAGTGATTTGGACTCCTCACCCTATCCTCCCACTGACTTTCCAGGATCTGGCTGCACTCCCTTCGATAAGTAACTCCATTGGACGTTTTCTATGTGGAGATCGGCAGACTTCCTCTCTAAATCACCCGATTGCGGAACAGTTTTGTGTTGAAATGGATCTCTCTCACCTCCTCATGATGTTTTGTGGATTGTGACTAAGGTGGAGTATAGGTACATTCAACTGATTGTTTACGAATCTTGGACTACGCTTTTATCCTATTTCAATAGTCATGGCCATAGTCTTATTAAATGATGGAAGAAGGCTCCAGGTTCTAATGATTTTGACCTCACTGGTCTGTCTGTTGGGCCCGATTTTAAGGGGGATGCTATATGGGATGCATGCTGGGAGGGATATCTAGCTATCCGAGATAGAGGGGACTATATCTCCATGGATGAGCACCATTATAGGACAGATGCATTGGGTGCAGGTTAAGGGTTATCTTCGACTGAAGTTAGGAATGGTTTTCAGGATATTTTAGGACCAGTTGTTTTAGAGGTTTATGATTCGCTGCGTCATGTTCTATGTGCAAGCAGCTTAGGAGAGGACATGTAGGTTTGTGAGTTTTGTAATAAGGAGTGTACCTTCCTTGATTTTTTGGATCACGCCAACCAAAATGTGGGGAAGGAAGCGAGGGAGGGCCTCTGGGATTCTCCACAAGTATCTCAGGAGGTTGCTACAACAACAACCAATGATGTTGTCTCGAAGGTTGACAGTAAGGGGAATGTTTTCTATGAGGACACACTACACCTGATTTTAGTAGATATCCCTACCCATTTCCAAAATATGGGCCCTGTTCATGAGAATATAAGAGCCTCGACCAAGACAATTTAGGAACCACAGACCACTTCTTTTGCTTACAAGCTTATAACAGTGGGACAATTATGACCCCAAAATATTTGTATGTAGTGCTAGGTGAAGAACACTGCGTTAATAGTGATAAAGGTACATGGGTGGATCATGGATAAGACCCATTGGTTGATGCATAAACATCCAAAGAATAAATGCTCTAGGATTCATACCTTTGATTTCCCATGGAACTGTCCATAAAGGAGGACTATTTTAGATCCTCTATGCTGAAGGGAATGAAGAAAATCCTGGTTCAAATGGCTTCATTTTGAACAATCTAAAGGCACGTAGAATTAAGGATTACTCCAAACTCCCTAGTCATCCTATTAGTAGATATTATTGTAATGGTATGTTTTCTTTGAAGGCCTCTACTATAGCTGGTTGCTCAAACCTGAACAAGTGCAATTCCCATGGCCAATAAAAGGCGACCACCATCACCAAGGACCTAGTTATTGTATAATGTGAGGCTTGTTCTCCACCTTCTACGATAGGTGGTGTGGAGCTGAGTGGCCAGGGGTAGCAGGGAGAAGGAGGTTCCAAAGATGACTCTTGGTGCCAGATGGCCGCAGTTCAGGAACATAGATATCTACGAATGCATTCAGATGAAGTAATGGTTGAGTATAAATTGGATATTAAGGCTTTGGATATTATGAGACCTATCAAGGTGGCCACTACAAAAGAACAAGGTGAGTGGGAGGATAAACAAGCGTTCATTCTACAATGAGGCTTCAACATTGGGAAGATTATCAATGAAGAATACAAGAAATATTGGGTTAAAGATGCACTTCTTTTCAAGGGCCCCTTGAAGAATTTCCCCAGTATTAATGTAAATGATACTCTCTAGGTCTTGTTCAGGGAAAATTATTCCAAATAACTTACTCATTTCTTTAATAGATCTATTATATCCTTTGGTAATAAAACAATTTAGTTGTGAGGGTTCCCACATCCCCCTTAAAAGATCATTCTTTAATATAAAAAAATATTAGCAATGGACATGACTATAATGTGTAATGAACTAAAAAATAATTTCTATGATACATAGTTTTTTCATATTTTTTTAATTATAATGACTCAAGACAGGGGTTAGTATTGTTCTTAAATATAATACGCAATAAATTTAACCATTTAAATTCATTCCAATCTTGAATTAACTCACAATAATAACCCTTTTTAGTTAATACGTATTATAGGATATAAATAAATTTAATATTTAGAAATTAATATTTTCATATTGGTTTTAGGACTCCAAAACCCCCCTATTATACTCCACCAACACCCAATTGAAGTTTTTAAATTTTTTTTGCATCATTTTATTAAGGGAATTACATAAAAGTGATTGTAGCTTTCACTTATTCATTGAGAAATTATTTCAATTTAGTTTTCTATGATATTTAATGTATGGATTATACATTCCCACAGTCACGCGTATAGTATATAGAAGTGTTCAAGACAGAAAAATAGAAAATTTTTGGGTTTTAAAATCTATTTAATATATCATGGGTTTCTCAAAAATAATAGATGATAAATTGTCATTAATGGGAATTCTGTGTCATTACTATATAGATATAATATTAACTTTTGTAATTCCTTGTTATTGAAGGTAGTTTTCAACTTTAGCGGTAGTATATCTACCATTTTTTCTTTATATAAAATTTCACAATAGATAAACTCAGGTTTTAAATTTTATTTAATAGTGAAGTTATTTTCAATATACAAATATTCATGTTTGTCATATCTATATTTAATTTCATTTCATTTATGTTAGGTTGTTTATTAGGATAAAAAATATATAATGTTTTATATTACAAGAGTAACAAAAATCCTGATATATTCCCTACAAAATAAATATTATCAAAGTTGTTACATTATAACCTAGTAAATCCCAAGAAAAACTCTTCCCAAAAGTCACACATATGAAAAAATGACTATTCCATAGATAGGAATGATACTCCATTAAAATATTAGATGAAATGTCTAAATAAGAATATCTGAAATTTCAATTTTATATCATATATAAAATTTTCAATAAAACAAATACAATTTGTAACATCATAAATGTATATTTAATAATTTATAACATCATTAAAATTAGTTCATACTTCAATGGTATAATGTGAGGTGAAATTTTTTTTAAGGCATTTAGAGAGGTTATCTTTAAATTGATGTCATACTACGGAGTTGTATACCTATTATGGGTTGATGTGGTGGCACTATATACTAGTCAAAATGTTTTCCAAAGAAGATATATCCTTTATTCACATTTTAATTAGTTTTATCCATTTTTATAAAATGCATAGATTGAATCTCTCAAGCACATAGGTCTATTATGTAAAATATTAATGAAATGGACATGACTGGTCAAGAGGATGTATTGATTTATCACACATGTCATGAAGGGAATATAACAACTAAATTACTAGTTGTGAATGGAGATTTCTCCATTTCTTTTATAATTCTATATACTATTTGTTCTATTCCAACATATTAAAAGCCTATTTTACTAGAGGATACATGCGACTATTACTATAGTAACCCCCATAGTATAAGGGTATAACACTATGACTATACTTCTTAAAAAATTAATAATTTTAAGTCAATTTTAATTTACCAACAATTAAAAAATACGATATATATAAATATGATAGTTTTTTTCTTTTTAAGAAATCCAATACATAGAAAATTTCATTAAATACAATAAAATGAATAAATATTCAAAATTGAAATAATTTTTTGAAGATGGGAAATATATATTATTGTGTGAATATGTAAGAAAATATATTCTAGATGGAATATCCCTTACATTTTGAACATTATTCAACATTAGATATGATAAAATATTAATAATTATTATTTATTTAAAACCATTATAAAATATTAATAAATTCCCAAAAATTCATTTAAATTAAAATCAATTTTAAATAAAACTAAAACTTTTGTTGGCTAAAAAAGTTAAATTAAATGAAGGAATAGTGGTAAACTACAAATGTCCAATAAAAAGATCGTGACTGAAAATTTAATATCACCATAATAATATATAGGTTGAAAAATTTTAATTTGGGTATAAAATTTATTTGGTACATGAAAGTGACCATTTTATTTGAAAACAACCACTCTAAAGAAAACCAAACATCCCGAATTAATTTTATACTACCAATAATACAAACTATCTCTAACATTAATTTGAAAATATTTCATATAAAAATAAATTAGGTAAATATCCATTACATACTCATTTCCAAATGATTCATAAATGGATATAATTCCACTAAAGATTAGAACTCCGTGCTCAATGTTATATAACCCTAAAAAACAAACAAAATATTCAACGAAAATAATATTAATTGTAATTATTCAACTATATTCTATGGAATCATCAACAAAAACCCACATGTCAATATTTATAAATCATACTAAATAATCATTCAATGAAATTGAAAAATATAATGATCCATCACATCCAATGGTATGTTCAATATTTATCATCTCATTACAATAATACTCACCAAAAATAATAGTTATCACATATTGTTAAAATATAATAATAATTATATAATGGGGTCCCCCATAACCCTCATCACACCAAATCAAAATTTATTTGAAATAAAGTCCCTTATGGGATACAACATCTAATGAGTTAATATTCTCTTTGAATACAACATCTACGTCAGAATATAAAATATATTATTTATAAATGCATACTAATAATATTCATAATGTATGAAATATATCGCTTATTATTATAAAAAAACATTCCTATGTCAGTATACGATATTAATTTTTTTTCATTCATATAAAAATTTTCATCTTATTCATCAATGGTGTTAACAATTGATCTATATATTTCCAAAATCCAAGAAATTAATATAATAAAAAAATTAAATGATTCATATTCCAAAATATTATCAATTCATATAAATTACCATATTTTTCTATCATAATTTCATCATCACATTATATAAAAAACTATAACCTTAATTAAAGAATCAACCAAATAATCTTCTTTGGAATATCATTATTAATTAGCCCATTGAATTGCCAAATACAACAAACATTTTTAGAATACTACACATGATGTCATACATAATAATATACCATCATGACCTTTGAAAATTTACCATTCACAATGATCCATATATAATACCATAATCATTTATGTCATCAGAATATAAAATATGGTATATTCAGTATGGAATACAAAATCCGAGAAACAATTTTCTATCAAATTCATCCACATCCAAAAAAATTGTTATCAAATGAAAATTTAATTACATAAGAAATAGAAATCAATAAATTGATAACACACCCCACTTAATTAGACACTCTATCATACTAATTAGATAAAAAATAAACTCATTAGTATACAAACATTAATTCATGATAAATAAATATAAATATTGAATAATTCATTTCAATAGGGACTGTAAAAGGAAATTTAATAGTCTAAATATAATTTTATTATTATGAATCCCATGGGTCATATACTAATAACGATTATTTATATACTCAATGAATACATATTTAATACATTTTTAGTTTTTATATTTTTATAAGAAGATAAACATGTGGAACAAATTTATTTCTGTTTATTAGGTAATCATATAGAGTGTTAATAATGGATTTATAGAAGATATTATTCTTCCCCATAAAATATTCCACTCAATCACTCAATCATAACCCCTATAGAATATATTAACTCATTTCATTTAATATTTATAGGATTGAGAGCATAGTTCTACCACTCTTCATTAGTATGTCTAAATTTGGTAGATACATGCAATGAACACAACATACAAATCATTTTCATTACTTTTATGATAATGTCCCAGTCATCAATCCCAAAAAAAAACTCCCTCACCTCCAAAATATGATAAATTATGAATAAAAATGGGGAAATGTGGGAAATTATATTGAGATCAGGATTAAAATAGATATACATATAAATATAGATATACACCAACTACCATAATCAATTGTTATGGTGGGTCATAGTGATAAAAATAATGATAAAAATAGTATACTTCAAGAAATCTGAAAGTATTAATGGGTGATGTCATCTCATAAAGGGATGTTTGGTGTAATATTACATCTCTATAAATAATAAAAAACTATAAAATAAAATAAAAATCAACCATTATGTATTTATGGTGACATACATGACCTATTATTGAAGAAAAGTAAATATTCTTGAATGATTCATAATATATAGATAAATTCCTAATTATAATGAAATATTTATATGAAAACATAGGTAATTATTGAATTTTTAGTCATCCAATGATCTTTTGATCTAATATCCTCTCCACATTGTATCGTGTTTCACCATGCTAGATCATTATTATCTTTCATTGAATATCCAAAGTAGATTTTCATAAATTGTAAAATTGTATTTAAAAGATTTCAATATATCAAATATAAATAGGAGTATTATACAGTGAAGTTTGATGATGATTAATATCATAAGGAATATTAGATACTTCTTATAGAAAGTCAATATGTACAGAAGATAGGTGATGATGAAACCCAAATTTAAGATGAAATAATCCACATTTATAGTTGATAAAAGGTGAATACGTTTGTTCTATCATAAATTTATGGAGGAAGATATTAAGATATAATATCTATATTGTGATACCATTAATGGATTATTTGAGTAAAAAACATTTGAATGTTGTGATTGTAAACATTATTTTTAATAATCCTATGGAATGTTTATATTCACTATAAATAGAGAAGTATGTTGTATTTTTTATATGTTTCGAGAAGTTTATTACTAAAATACATGATATATATTAATAAAAATAAAATTTCATTATTAAATGGTGGAAATCCCACCCAGATATTATTGTATTAAATTTGTAATTCCATGACCTTAGTTACCAAGATTTAGTCAATTATGTCACTACTTTGAGATGATCATAAGAAATCAAATCCCAAAAGGAAAATAAGTTCAATATCCTTAGAAATCTAAAATCTATCATATGTTTCACTTTTCATCTTGAAATGATAATCAAAATATTATACCCTTTTAAAACTATTATATCTCTTATAATATACCTATGTGTCAATTATATTCAACTTCTTCGCATTATGTGGGGAAAAGAAATATAAGAAAGTGGTGATATTATACTCTCATTAAGGATAAACAATATTTAAGAATCTATCATAAATAATAATTAACTTTTAAAGAATTGTATAAAATAGAAACACTTGCCTTTCAAAAATAATATTAGGCATAATATTCAAAGAATAAATCAAATAATAAAATTTAATAATTCACAACTATATTCTTCTAGTTGATTAATTACATGTATTTTAAATAAATAATCTCATAATGTGGTGATTCATATTGTTGAACATCATAACCATACCGTTAGGACCTCATGCCAAAACCTTAAATAACGAAACCATCAAGGATATATTCCAGCACAATAGTTTTTCTCATGAGACCCACTGATGCATCAAGGGGATATAACATTCCACACACATCACTTACTAAGTCCAATTATTTCAACTTATGGAAGGGGTAAAAAATCATAAACATTGATATTAAATCTTCCATATGAAATGTTGATACATTTAAAATAAACAATGAATGATATAAAAATAGCATATCCTCAATCAATAATATCATAAACTCTTAAATAAAATATGGAAGATTATAACATAATAAATAAACCACAATCAAGTATAAAATCCAACCATGGATGTTGACCTCGATGAAAATAATATTATAAACTCATTAAAACTCTTTGAGAGAAATGTATATTTTTTACTTTGAAATTATTAAAAATAGAAACAATTATAAAATAAAAACATTTCATATGAATATAACATCATAAACATGACAGGAAATATTCAATATGTTATGTCATTATAAAAGAAGAAAATATATGTACCTGTAGAGTAACATAAAAAATATTCATTCCATAATTTTTTAAAAAGGTCATAAAGCACCACAATTGGAAAATGATGGAAGGATTCATTTAAAATAATTTATAAACACTCCTAAATTTGTAAAAATAAAATTTAAATAATTTTAGATAATATTTTGAAAATCATTTTAAAAAATGTTCATATTACTAATAATGATGTCCTAATATATACTAACATATAAACAATATCAAATAATAGACATTTTGAAATTAACAAATACCATATACATTAATTTTCTCAATGGTGAGATTTACAACTATGAAATGGTTAAAGTATGACATTAAATTATACCAGAACCATATCCAAATTTATGAAATCATATATTATCCTATTATATCACTTTGTTAATAATATCTCAGTATTACACTTTTTTCGTGTGTTAACTACTTCATTTTCCCATTCATGTTAAGTCATGAAAGTTATGTTTTTTATGCATTGGATATATATATTATTCATATATAGAATGGTAGTATGTTACTAAACAAATATATTTACTCATAATAATATTTTTAAAATAATTCATGAATTTTAATGTGGATAATGAATCTCATCGCGCTATGAATATGGTAGGTTGTACGTACGCACTAGCGACGATATGTTTACCTTAATAGTTATGTAGTATAGAATTGGATGGTATATTAATTATAATAAATAATTATCATTTTATATTCATTTTTTATATCAATTATACTCATCATTATATCCATACAATTAATGTAGTGTGGAATAAAAAATTGCACCACTGTGTAGATACGATAAGTCGTACGTACACACACATGGTAATATTTTTACTCATATGATTGATAAAATGAAGAATATGGTTGCATCAAGTTTATAAAAACATATAAATATATGGAATATAATAGGTTTATTATTTTAAGATGGAAAAACGTATGAATAGAAAGAATAAGAAAAAAATAATTTTGAAAGAGGTGGTAAAAAAATTACCTATTTTTCAGGAATCTCCTTTTGGATTGTACAAATGTACATTATATAATGGATTTATTCTCAAATTATGGCCCATATTAAGATTTTAGGGAAAATGGGATATTAAATTATTAGTTTTTGGCCAATATAAATGTCTTGAGATACATGAATCAAATAGAATAAAGGGTTCCATTTTATAAAAGATGTGAGGAGCACTTTTGGAAGATCTTAAAAAATTAATGTGTTTGAAATTGATTGTCAGCATCAAATAGCTCAAAAGTGATTTATTTAAAGTATAATATTATTATGGGTTGACATACTATCGTTGAATGATTTTTAGAGAAGTTTAGGTCCCAAAATTAACATTATAATTTGGATTTAACCCTTAGTTAAAAAATATATCTCGTACCCTATTTACTGGTCCTTTTATACTAGAGGGTTAACATAGTAACTATAAAATTAAAATGTAACACCAATGGGATAATTTATGAAATTTATAACATTATAATAGTTATTTGACTAATAATTATATTCTTTTAATGTTTATAACATTTAATTAAATATTATTTTGTTTAAAGTATAATTTATGTCAATTTTGGTACTATTGAAAATTTTAATTTTTAAAATATATCAAAAACCATTGATAAATTCCTAAAAATACACCAAAAAATCCAATTAATTTTATATATTTATCTTTAAAAATATTGTATGGAAATAATAAATTTAAATTATATGAATTTAAATATTTTTAATATAATTTAAGTGATTTTTCCTTTAATAATTAAATTACTGCACCAATATTGTGTCACCATTTAATTTAATTTTTTATCTATTAAAATTATAAATTAATTATAATAATGTAGATAAAAATTTTATCTTTATAAATTTTATTTATAGTCAGCCATATGACATATATATCATTATATTAAAAATAAAATAATTATTAAAATTTGAATATGACATTTTCAACTCTTCTTCAAACAAAATACTATAAATGTCCTAATCCAACCCAAATGGCATAAAAAGGATCATAAATAAGATATATGGGAAATTTGGTTTAATCAATATTTATCTAATGAAATTAGGAAAACCGTTAGGTCAATTTTAAGTTATTATAATATAATTTTACCTTTTAATTACCCTATTTACATTTTACGATGATATATAAAATTCAAAATATACCATTAACCATAAATTACTTTTGATACAATTAGATCGAATTTTTAATTCATATTACAACCATGTATGTCATATTTTATAAAATCAATTCACAGAAGTTGAAAATTACATTTAATGCAAATATGTTGATGTAGTTTGAAGGCGGGTGAAAGAGATGATAAAAATGTTCAAAGAATTTTTATATATATTTATATTATAAAAATGATTCCAATTAAATAAATTATAATAATATATTAATTATGTATATATTGTTAAAATAATGTAATTTTAATATAAAATAATTATTTAAATGAGAACGATAGGTTTTAACAATAATGATGTAATTTTCACCATTCATCAAAAAAATTGAACCTTTTCAAAAAAATAAATAAAATTTTCCATTATATTATTTAGATATTATGATTTATAAAATGAAGTCTATTTTGATGAATAAAATATATAAATTTAATAATTGGGTTAATACTATTCATAACTACTTTTTAATAGACATTTTTGATAGGTCAGGGTGTGATCGAACTCGGTGTTGCGTGTAGCGCAAGCTATGGAATTATTTAAAAAGAAGCATACCATGGTAGCTTTGGATGTTAAATTATTCCCTCCTTAAAATTATTTTGTCCTCTAAATTTCTAGAATATCCCTTCATTAAATGAATCATTTTGTTCTTCATCAAATGTTCTTCAAGTTCCATCATCACTTTTTCCATTTTATGGTTTCTCCAAATAACCTTTACCAGAAAAGTCAAATGATTTCTAAAAACTTGCCATCAAGTATCATGAATCATGATTGAATCTTCACACTATTTCAAATCAGGTTCAAGTTGTATTTAATTGTAGTTGAGCACATGTGTAGGGTTTGTCATGTATTTCCTTAACATTGATAAGTGCAACACATCATGAACTTCGATGAGACTTGATGGCATTGCCAAACAGTATGCTACAACTCCGATTCATTCATGATTTTCAAAAGGACTTATGTACCCGTGACATTGTTTACGATTTTTTTCAAATTGTTTAACACTCGTCAATGTAGATTCCTTCAAGAGGACATGATCTCATACATAAAATTCCAAATCATTCATTTAGTTATTAGAATAACTCTTTTTCCTACATTGAGACGTCTTGATATGGGTCTGAATGGTTTTTTATTTTACAAAACTTTTACAACATTTTTTGGTCCTACGAGTTTTCTTTCACCAACATCACCCTAAAAATTCATTGTATGACTTCTCTATCTATATAATGCTTAATATGGGGCCAGTTTTGTACCTAAATGGAATGTATTGTTAGAGGAAAATTATCCCAGATGTAAATATTGATCCCATATAACATTAATGTCTTATGAGAAAGATCTCTACATATCTTCTATGTTTTGAATAGTTCTTTCAAATTTTCCATCAGTTTGAGGGTGGTAGGTAGTTCATAAATGAAGTTAAAAATCCAGGTCCTCCAAAATACATTTCATAAATATTGATGTAAAATGATGATCAACGTCCAAAACAGTCGATATGGGTACACCATGATGTCATACGACATCATTAATATAGACCCTTCATAAATGTTCTTGTGGTAAATCTTATCTTATAGTATGAAAATGTGCTTATTTGGTATGATGATGAATAATAACCCATATAACATCATTTATTTTAGGATCCTTTTGTACCCCCATGAAAAATTCTATCAAAATATCATCTCATTATCACACAGGTATAAGAAGAGTTTTCATGACCCATCTTGTAACGACCCAATATTTTTGAGTAGTATATTATCTTACTCTTAATGATTTAATAGAAATGTTAATGGTTAATGCAGAAAGAGGAGTCTATTGCTTCATCCAGTAGACTCGAACCTTATGAAGCCCACTTATCAGAGCTTGGGAAGGAGGTGGCATCATTGGGCTTCGCTTTGGACCAGGCCCAATCCAAACTCCAGCGTGTCAAGCTTGAACAGAAACGCCTACGGGAGAAGTTCAAGTTAGTAGAGATTACTACTAGGGAAATGTTATCTAATCCTCCCTCAGATTCTCTCACCATAGCACACCTTACACTTAGGTCATATGCCAGTGTTATAAGGGGCTATGTAACGAGACCCTAGCTTCCTTGTGTAATCCTTTGGGATGAATGAATTGAGATTTCTTCCTTTAGTGATGTTTCTGAAATTTCAAATTTATGTATAATTTTAAGATGTATTTTATTGATGAATTTTGAAAAAAGGATATTTTAAAATATTTATGTAAACCCTATATAATTAATGATGTGTAATGATTTTAAAAAATGGTCTTCTGCAAAAGTGTTCAGTAAGGAATTTGGAGTCTAATAAGATCAACTAAATTTTTGATGAATAGTAAATTATGAATAGTGATTTTACGCTTCAGATTAGTAATGTGACCAAATGGATTAGTAATTTCACTCAAATAAAGTTTTAATATAATTTAGACACCTTGATTAAGTAGTGAGATTCAATAAAATGGGTAAATAATGGTTTCATAAATTATTAATCAAGTATTAGTTTTTTTTGGGTGAATTGTGTTTTTAATTAAAAATTTAATTAAAAATAATTAGAAAATTATTTTTATAAAATGGACTTTATTTTTGAACTCAGAGCATCGATATTATGTTAAGGTAATTTTTGGGGATTTTTGTGAAAAAAATAAAATATAGATGAATAGTGATTTTATTTAAAAATTAAATTAAAAATATTTAGAAAATTATTTTTATAAAATGGATTTCATATTTTTAATAGGAGCATAAATATTTGGTTAAGGTTAAATTTGGGACTTTTCTGAGAAAGATTAATTTTTCAGTGAATAGTAAAAATGCAGTTTTAGGGTTTCTGTATGTTTAATGACATCATAACTGTGTCATGATGATGTTATGAGATATTTTTAGGGTTGGCCGGCCAGAGGTGATGAATTATTGTATTGGGGGCCTCATGTGGTCTAACTCCATTGTAAATTCCATGGGAGGGCACGTGGTTTTGAGAAAAGTACTTGTGAGGTGTCCCTTGGCCATTAATGCCTTGTCCCCTCAGTTTCCCAATAAATACCCACCCTTTCCTCCTTTAGTTTTCACTCCCAAATCTCCCCCAACATAGTTCGGGTCTCCTTACATCCCAAGGAGTCCTCCCAAGGTGCCCCCAAGCCCTCAAGGTCAAAACCATTGAGTTTTAAGAGTTTCGTTTAAGGTAAGGGATCTGACCTCTCTCTTTTTTTTCAAGTGATCTATTTTATGTCATTTATTTTATGCTCCATGTTATTATGTTGGAGGATGTTATTTTATATTCATCCTACTGTCCTTTTTATTTTCATTTGATGAGATACCCCATCTTTCTCTCATCAATTCATTTTAAGAATTTTTTTGTGGCGCTGTTAGGCTGTCAAATTTTTAATGGATTCTTTCACCCTTCTCATTTTCCATGTTCTATTTTCATGTCAAGTCTTTCATGTTCCTTTTGATTATGTTGGGGTAATATCTATATATCTATCATACTGATATCTTATTATCATGTGATGAGAGACCCTATTTGATCTTGTAAAATCATTTTTTTTTATGTTTAAGTGACGCCGTTAGGCTGCTGAATTTTTATAAGAGAAATATCATTTTTGTCTTACTTCCATGTTTTTCATTTCTAATGGTATGTCCTTAAAATTTCATTACCATGATTCATTTCATTTATATTCTGTCCCTATACTATTCTTATAGATCATTTATGAGTGGTTGACCCATGTCCCCTCTCTTTTCAATGTTTCCTAAAACCCTGTAACGTACCCATTATGCTGTAGAATTTTCATCTCAAAATGTCTCTCTCTTTTTCTCAAAATTATTTAATGTTATTAAGTGAATTATCAAAGATCTTATTTCTATAGGGGTATTCACATATATATCAAAATGATCTGTTTTAAATTCTGGGATTTACATACACGAAACCCTCTTTCCCTTTCCATGGGTTTAAAGTGACATAAAGATCATGTCTTAAAAGAAGTTTTTTAAAACGTTATGATTTTGAAATGAAACCCATTTATTTTATGATATATGGGTTGTTTATGAAATGATTTATAATGATATATGTGGCTCACATGATAATAAATACATGTCAAGGGTGTGCCCGGATAGCGCTCCAATGCATTGGGTAATGACTTAATCTCTAGAGATGAATTTTTAGACAAATATCTTGGTGAATAACCTTGGTAATTTTTTATGACACATTGGGGATGGACCATGGTGAAACGAAATGATTGTAAATATTAAATGTTGCAGCCACAGCTTCAAGTTATGAAAAATTTTATTTTTATTATGATATATCTCATGTTTTCTTTCTCATGCCTTAAGGTTCTTTTCATGACCTTAATGAAGTATCTCAAGTTCACATGTAAAATGTTTCTCTTGATTCCCTTACTGGGCCTTCTGCTCACCCTTTCCATTGTTGTATGTCCCCAGGTTATGAGATGCAGTAATGAACCTAGGATGAACTTAAGGAGAAGCCTTTCAAGTGTTTAAGAAGAATGTTTTATGTTGTTTTCATGTATTATGTTCCTTGTTTCCAAGACACTAAAACTTAAAGATCCTCAGTTCCGTGTAATGAAATGAAAGTTTATGTTATAAATAGACGGGATGCTATAGTTAGTATCAAAGGATGGTTTAGTTATTTGTCAAAATTAGGATATAAAAACATTAAGAAGAACCTTATGGAAAATATTAAATATAGGAAAACTTCCTGGTATTTTGGTAATTATTGAGTAAGTGGTTTATCAAACAAATGCATCCCTATCTAGATTCGAGCAGGTAGAGGTGACTCTGGCACAGTTGTACATAGGGGTAAAACCTGAAAACACCGCTTTGAGCTAGACTCGAACGGGAACTAGTGCACGATAATGGGCATGGCTTCACTCTTGTTTACGACACTCCCAGGGGATATGTTTGGTTAATCACAAGCTTTTTATGAATCACTATGAAGGAATTATAGAGAAATTTAATTGTCAAAGAATGAAGTCTTAGTTAAAAGATTTATAAATGAAATAAGTTTCTAACTAAAGTTTTATTCTTTTAGAAAATGGTGGTCAATAGGAGTAACCGTGTAGATGGTGACCGCAATGTACCATGTGCTGACGGCCCTCCGATGGAAGCTGGAATGGAAACATTCATGCGAATGATGAACCAGCTGACTCAAGTTATGAGTAATAACTTGAATCACGCTGAGAGGCCGATCTCACCACGAAGGGAACAACATTCTGTTGAGTCCTTCATGTGTCAATGACCACCATCATTCAGTGGATCTACTGACCCTTTGGTTGCGGAACAATGGATAATCTCCATTGAAAAGATCTTTTCTATACTCCTTTGTTCGGAACAAGAAAAAGTCACCCTTGCTGTTTATCGCCTAGATGGAGAAGCTGATCAGTGATGGTCACTGGTCAAAAACATGAAGCCTATAGGAGAGATGGAAGCTATGGAGTGGGAAGAATTCTGGAGAATATTCTTTAACATGTATTTCCCTCATTCCATGAGAATAAGAATGGAGAACGAGTTTCTCGAGCTGAAGCAGAAGGAGAACGAATCTGTCGGAAGCTATGAGATGAACTTCACCCGACATTCACGGTATACCTCTAGCTTTGTCATGGATCCAAGTGGGATGGTTGATAGATTTTTCGGTGGGCTAAGACCTCATCTGCGGAAGAATTTATCCAACCGGGACTACGATAGCTACAAGGAGATCGTGCGGAGTGCAATGAAAGTTGAGCTAGAGATTGGTGAGACACAGTAGTCTCAGAAATCAAATGATAAGAAGAGATCATTGGAGCCCAGTTTAAGGAAGACTTTTGATCAGGGAATAGGTGGAAAGAAAATACAACTCACCACATGCAATAAATGTGGGAAGAAGAATCCGGGAAACTGCTTGGTCAGAAGTGGAAAGTGCTAAATGTGTGGAAAAGGAGGCCATATTGCGCGGAATTGTCATAGTGAGGTGAAGCCTCAACTCCCCAACACTAAAGATAGAGGAAATATGGCTCCCGCCTTACCCGATGTCTATTTCTTCAAGTGTTGACCACTTGGGAACTATGCTAATCTATGTCCAAATCCAAGGGTAGTGGAGGGGAATCACCATCAACCTCAACAAAGGCTTGGGGAGAAAGCTCGTGCTTTTGCTATCACAACAAATGAAGTTGAAGCTCTGATTGACGTGGTAGCAGGTACTCTTGTTGTCCTCTCAAAACTATCAACTACTTTGTTTGATTCTGGTTCTACATATTCCTTTATTTCTTCCACGTTTGAAATGAATATAGAATCAATCCCCAAATAGCTTAAGTTAGAGTTGTCAGTCAAGGTTCCTAGTGGGATTATCCATGCATGAACAGTGTTTAGAGACTATAGTGTTTACTTTAGTGGGGAAAATCTTATCGAAAATCTAGTAGTCATTCCCATGTTGGAATTCGACGTTATACTAGGGATGGACTGGCTCTCAAAGTATAATGCTAAGATCAAATGCAGAAGTAAGTAAATATCAATAGTCTTGAATAAACGACCTACAGTTATCTTCCAAGGAGTTATATCCCAAACTGATCCCTATCTATAATCACCTCCTATAGCTTTCTATATGGAGTTAATCGGTGATGATGAAGAAGGAAAAGGGAGCATAAGAATAGAAGATGTTCCAATTGTTCAGGAATACATGGATGTATTTCCTAAGGAGTTACCTGGACCTCCCCCAAAAAGAGAGGTAGATTTATCCATTGAACTCGTACCTGAATCACAACCGATATCAAAGACCCTATATAGTATGGAAAATGTGGAGCGAGATGAGTTAAAGAAACAACTCCAAGACTTGTTGAAGAAGGGGTTTATCCAACCGAGTGTGTCTCCTTGGGGGGCACTAGTTCTCTTTGTGAAGAAGAAGTATGGATCAATGAGGCTATGCATTGATTATAGAGAACTGAAAGGGATCACAGTGAAGAACAAATATACACTTCCAAGAATTGATGATTTATTTGACCAACTTCATGGGGCTCAATTCTTCTCTAATATTGACCTTCGATCTGGTTATCATCAACTGAGGGTGAAGAAGGAAGATATTCCAAAGACTGCCTTCCGATCACGATATGGGCATTATGAGTTTACTGTTATGCCCTTCAGCTTGACTAATGCTCCTGCTATTTTCATGGATTTGATGAATATAGTCTTTAAGGACTACCTTCATAACATTGTGGTAGTCTTTATTGATGATATATTGATATATTCAAAAAGTCGTGAGGAGCATGAAGATCATCTGAGGGTTTTTTTGAAAACTCTATGGAAGGATAGGCTCTTTGGAAAGTTCATCACGTGTGAGTTTTAGTTACAACAAGTGGCTTTCTTGGGGCACATCATAACCAATGAAGGAATCTCAGTTGACCCTGCAAAGACAATGGTTGTGGAGGAGTGGCCTCAACCCACAACAGTAACTGAGATTCATAGTTTCCTTGGTTTAGTGGGATATTATAGGAGGTTTGTGAAAAACTTTTCACGGATTTCTAATCCACTAACCAAGTTGACTCAAAAAGGGGTTAAGTTCATCTGGAAAAAGGAATGCGAGGAATGTTTCCAAGAGCTGAAGAAGAGATTGGTTACTGCACCGGTGTTAACACTACCCTATATCGGAGAAGGATTCCTTATTTTTAGCGATGCATCTCTGAAAGGGCTTGGGTGCGTCCTCATGAAAAATGAAAAGGTAATTTCTTATGCATCTCGACAGTTGAAGATTCATGAGAAGAATTATCCTACGCATGGTCTAGAGCCGGAGGCAGTTTTTTTTGCTCTAATGATATAGAGGCACTATATTTATGGGGAGAAATGTGATATATACACTGACCACCAAAGTCTAAATTATATTTTCACATAGAAAGAATTGAACTTGAGACAAAGGAGATGGTTGGAGCTTATTAAAGACTATGATTGTTCAATCCATTATCACCCTAGAAGAGAAAATAAAGTCGCAGATGCATTAACCAGGAAAAACCCTGTTGTTCAGGAAACAATGAGGATCCTAGGAGATCCCTTGATTAAAGATCTCTTAAAACTAGACATGGGAATTATAAGGAAAGGGACATCATCAACCCTATCACAAATTATATCTCAACCTTCATTACTAGAGAAGATCAAGAAGGCTCAATAAGAAGATCCTTTGCTGCAGGAGAAGTTGGAGAGTGTAAAAGATGGGGAGTTCCCTAATTTCAATATTGATCAAGAAGGTGTATTGAAATTTCGTACAAGACTATGTGTTCCATCTAGTCCGGAGATAAAGAAAGAACTGATGGATGAAGCTCATAGTTCTACTTTCTCTATACATCCAGGAAGCACTAAAATGTATAGAGATCTTCATGATCATTATTGGTGGGATAACATGAAGAGGGAGATTACTGATTACAATACAAGGTGTCTGGGGTGTCAACAAGTAAAAGTAGAACGAAAACTTCCTTAGGGGGTATTACAACTGCTACCCATACCATTATGGAAGTGAGATAATATCACTATGGACTTTGTAACTGGTCTCCCGAAAACATACAGTGGAAACAATGCGATATTGGTTATTGTGGACCGTCTCACCAAGACCGCCCATTTTATCTCTATTCGAGAAGATTTCTCTTTGGATCAACTTTCCAAGTTATACGTGAAGGATGTGGTAAGGATTCATGGGGTACCATTATCCATCGTGTCTGATCGTGATACAAGATTCACATCAAAATTCTGGAGATGTCTTCAACATGATTTGAATACTGAGTTGATTTTTTGTACGGCCTATCATCCTCAAACTGATGGCCAATATGAAAGGAATATTCAAACACTCGAAGACATGCTGAGATTATGCTCAATGGAATTTAAAGGTGGGTGGGATCAACACCTCCCATTATTTGAGTTCTCCTATAATAATAGCTTCCATTCGAGTATTCAGATGGCACCCTATGAAGCTCCGTATGGAAAGCGATGTAGAACTCCTACTTGTTGGGATTTAACTGGTGAGAGAATACTTATTGGGCCTGATCTCGTGCAAGAGATGACAGAACAGGTTCATGCCATCCAACAACACATAAAGGCTACTCAGAGTCGGTAGAAGAGCTATGCTGACAATCGTCGAAGGGACTTGGAGTTTGGTGTTGGCGACAAAGTCTTCCTTTAAATTTCTCCCTGGAAGAGAGCCATGTGGTTTGGGAAGAAAGGGAAGCTCAGCCCTAGGTACATTGGCCCCTATGAAATCCTTGATCACATAAGAGCAGTGACCTATAGTCTAGAAGTTACACCGAACCAAGCTCAAGTTCACAATGTCTTCCATGTATCTCTCTTGAGGAAGTACATACCAGACCCTTCGCATGTACTGAACCCAGAGGTGGTATAACTGGAACATGACCTCTCTTATGAGGAGCGACTAGTGGAGATATTAGACCGTAGAGACAAGGTTCTACGAAACAAGACTACCCACCTAGTGAAAGTGTTGTGGAGTAATCATAAATCTGAAGAAGCGACTTCGGAGCCTGAGGAAATGATGAAGCAAAATTACCCTCCCCTTTTCGACTAGACCTCAAGTATAAATTTCGGGGACGAAATATCATAATGCGGGAAGAATGTGACGACCCAATCATTTTGAGTAGTATATTAACTTACTCTTAATGATTTAATAGAAATGTTAATGGTTAATGCAGAAAGATGAGTCGATGGCTTCATCCAGTAGAATCGAACCTTATGAATCCCACTTATCAGAGCTTGGGAAGGAGGTGGCATTTTTGGGCTTCGCTTTGGACCAAGCCCAAGACGAACTCCAGCATGTCAAGCTTGAATGGAAACGCCTATGGGAGAAGCTCAAGTTAGTAGATATTACTACTAGGGAAATGGTATCTGAGCCTCCCTCATATTCTCTCACCATAGCACACCTTACACTTAGGTCATATGTCGGTGTTATAAGGGGCTATGTAACTAGACCCTAGCTTCCTTGTGTAATCCTTTGGGATGAATGTATTGAGATTTCTTCCTTTAGTGATGTTTGTGAAATTTCAAATGTCTGGATAATTTTAGGATGTATTTTATTGATGAATTTAGAAAAAAAGGATATTTTAAAATATTTATGTAAACCCTATATAATTAATGATGTTTAATGATTTTTAAAAAAATGGTCTTCTGCAAAAGTGTTCAGTAAAGAATTTGGAGTCTAATAAGATCAACTTAATTTTTTATGAATAGTAAATTATCAATAGTGATTATATGCTTCAGATTAGTAATGTGAGCAAATTGAATAGTAATTTCACTCAAAGAACGTTTTAATATAATTTAGACACCTTGATTAAGTATTGAGATTCAATAAAATGGGTAAATAACGGGTTCATAAATTATTAATCATGTATTAGTTTTTTTCGGGTGAATAGTGTTTTTAATTAAAAATTTAATTAAAAATAATTAGAAATTTTTTTTTATAAAATGGAGTTTATTTTTGAACTCAGAGCATCGATATTATGTTATGGTAATTTTTGGGGATTGTTCTGAAAAAAATGAATTCTTGATGAATAGTTATTTTATTTAAAAATTAAATTAAAAATATTTAGAAAATTATTTTTATAAAATAGAGTTCATATTTTTAATAAAAACATCAATATTTGGTCTACGTGAAATTTTGGGATTTTTTTGAGAAAGATGAATTTTTCAGTGAATATTAAAAATGTTGTTTTAGGGTTTCGGTATGTTTAATGACATCATAACTATTCCATGATGATGTCATGAGAAATTTTGAGGGTTGGCCGGACAAAGGTGATGAATTATTGTATTGGGGGCCCCATGTGGCCTAACTCCATGGTAAATTCCATGGGAGAGCACATGGTTTTGAGAAAAGCACTTGTGAGGTGTCCCTTGGCCATTAATGCCTTGTCCCCTCACTTTCCCTATAAATACCCACCCTTTACTCCTTTAGTTTTCACTCAAAACTCTCCCCCAACGATGTTCTGGTATCCTTACCTCCCAAGGAGTCCTCCCAAGGTGCCCCCAAGCCCTCAAATTCCAAACCATTGAGTTTTAAGAGTTATGTTTAAGGTAAGGGATCCGACTCTCTCTTTCTTTTCAAGTGATCTCTTTTATGTCATTTATTTTATGATCCATGTTCTTATGTTGGAGGATGTTACATTATATTCATCCTACTGTCCTTTTTATGTTTATATGATGAGATACCCCTTCTTTCTCTCATCAATTCGTTTTAAGAATGTTTTTGTGGCGCCGTTAGGCTTCCGAATTTTTAAGGGATTCTTTCACCCTTCTCATTTTTCAATCTCTATTTTCTTGTCAAGTCTTTCAAGTTCCTTTTGATTATGTTGGGGTATGATCTCTATATATATAATACTTATATCTTATGATCTTATGATGAGAGACCCTATTTGATCTTGTAAAATCATTATTATTGAAGTTTAAGTGATGTCGTTAGGCTGCCGAATTTTTATAAGAGAAATCTCATTTTTGTCTTACTTCCATGTTTTTCATTTCCAATGGTATGTCCCAAAAATTTCATTACCATGTTTAATATCCTTTATATTCTGTCCCTATACTATTTTTATAGATCATTTATGAGTGGGTGACCTATGTCCCCTCTCTTTTCAACGTTTTCTAAAACCCTGTAACGTAGCCATTATGCTGCAGAACTTTCGTATCAAAATGTCTCTCTCTTTTTCTCAAAATTATTTTATGTTATTAAGTGAATACTCAAAGCTCTTATTTCTATATGTGTATTCACATATATGTCAAAATGTTATATTTTAAATTCTGGGATTTACATACATGAAACCAGCTTTCACTTTCCGTGGGTTTAAAGTGACATAAATATCATGTCTTAAAAGATGTTTTTTAAAACGTTATGATTATGAAATGAAACCCATTTCTTTTATGCTATTTGGGTTGTTTATGAAATTATTTATGATTATATATGTGGCTCACAAGATAATAAAGCCATGTCAAGGGTGCACCCAGATCGTGATCCAATGCATTGGGTAAAGACTTACTCTCTAGAGATGACTTTTTAGACTGATACCTTGGTGAATAACCTTGGTAATTTTTAACGACATCCTGGGGATGGACCTTGGTGAAACGAAATGATTATAAATATTAAATTTTGCAGCCACATCTTCAAGTTATGAAAAATGTTATTTTTATTATGATATATCTCTTGTTTTCTTTTTCATGCCTTAAAGTTATTTTCATGACCTTATTGAAGTATCTCAAGTTCACATGTAAAATATTTCTCTTGTTTCCCATATTGGGCCTTCTTCTCATCCTTTCTTTTGATGTATGTCCCCAGGTTATGAGATGCAGTAATGAACCTAGGATGAACTTAAGGAGAATCCTTTCAAGTGTTTAAGAAGAATGTTTTATGTTGTTTTCATGTATTATGTTCCTTGTTTACAAGACACTAAACCTTAAAGATCCTCAGTTCCGTGTAATGAAATGAAAGTTTATGTTATAAATAGACAGGATTCTATACGTGTATGATGTCGTCTCCTCGTCTTCAACTGTTGACAAACCAAACACCTCAACACATAATTCAAAATAACCCTTTTCATGTTGTCCTGCAAGACACATTCCTTCAAATATGAATACATGTTAGTGCCACCATGGTGTTTAGAGAAATATGATCTATAAGAGTCATCTAATAATTTAAATCTTAGCACATGTATAGTCAAAACACAAATCCTGTTGAGAAATATTAAAATACCATCTTCAAATATGAGTTAAATCAGTCTACAATAATTCACCACATTAATTTTCTTTCGAATATCCTCATAATAAAATAATACACTTTTTATCCTTTATAGTAAATATGGTTTGGAACCAGTTGAAAATAGAGTGATGTTTTACCTTCTATGATAATTCTCGTAACCATATTTACTAGATCCCTGAACATAATATCCTTTTCATCCAATATGTTTTGATCTATATGGTCCTTTATACTCAATCCATTTTCCACCTTATTTTCAATTCATCTGTAGATGTTTATTGTGAAATAATAATCAGGTAGTTTATTAATCCATCTCATTTGTCTCATGTTGATTTCTTTCTAAAAGAAAAATAAATTTAAATTAATTTGATTAGTATATATCTCATATATTTCACCATAGTGATAGTGACTCTATATGTTCAAGGAAAATATTACTACTCCTATCTCTAGATCATGATATTGGTAGTTTTGTTCATGAATTTTTATTTTCTTGGATTCATAAGAAATAAACCTATAATTATTCATATGAACACAACTGAGTTATTTCGTTGATGAATCACTATAAATCACCAACCCATTATTTCCAGATGGTAATGTCATAATAGGATAATTGATTTATCATCCATTAAAATCTTCAAGAAATTCTTCACAATGTTTTCTCCAGACGAATTTAACCCCATTACGATTGATCTTGGTTAACTGCTTTGTCACTCGTGAAATATTCTGGTTGAATTGAAGATATCAACTTGCTAAAATAATAATCATACATACCTCAGTTATACTTTTCGGGGCTGGCGGTTCTTAGATTTTTGTTATCTTGGTAGGATCATCATTGATACCATCCTTAGAGAAACTATTCACTAAATTATCATTATGATATAGATCATTTCATTTAACAGTCTTCAGAACAATACTCAAGTGGTTCTCATGGTATTCTAATATTTTTCAGTATACCAAGATATCATCAATAAATACTACAAAAAAATATTCAATATATTCATTGAACACTCGGTTCATTAGATCCACAAAAATAGATGGTGTAATAGTCTAACCAAATGGGATTATTATAAATTCATAATGATCATACCTCGTTCATAATGATGTAATTATAATATCTTCCTTTTTTACTGACCATTAATGATATGAAAAAAATTAAAACATAAAATATATATTTACCTCTATGAATTTGATCAAATAAATCAACAATGAGAGGAAGATGATGCATATTCTATATTGTAAAAGCATTGAATTCCCTATAGTCAATGATAACCCTCATTGATCCATCATTCTTCAGGACAAAAATAATTAAGGCACTATATGGACAAACTGTAGGGTGAATAAATCCCTTATTACTCAACTCCTATAGTTTTTTCATTTTCACTACTAATTACAGAGTTTCCATTCTATATAGATTTTTTGATAATATCCTTTTATTAGTGATTAACTCAACAGTAAACTCAACATCTAGCTCTAGAGTATGTCCAGGAAAATTCTCTAGAAATACTTCAATATATTTTCATGTAACAGGTAAATCACCAATTAAAATATTTCTTTCTTCATCCATAGATGTTATTGCCTCTTCCTACCCATGTATCACATTCAGTAATGCTATTGGGTGGATATATTTTAAAAAAATAGGTGATGATGTTTCTACAATAAAGATAACGCATTCCACATCTTCCCAACTAATCACAAATTACATTTTCTTTTAATCAATGTTAACATCATATTTTGAAATCCAATCCATATAAAAAATTATATCAATGTCAATTATAGGTATGGTGATGTAGTCAGTAGATAAAGCACATTTATATGGTATAATGAGAACTAACTAACATATCTTCGTTGGAATGGGACTTCCCGTAAGGTTTTTGACTGAAAACACCCTTATTAATGTGAATTTCAAATATATAATTTAAAAATAAACTCAGAAGATATAAAAAAATGATTTGATTCAGAATCCAATATTGATTTTAATTTTTTTTTTTTGAAATGACTAAATTATCTTCTACCACATCATTAAGAACGTCAACCTCATTAACTACGATCACAAAATCATGGCATTTCACTCATTGCTTTTTATGGGGAATATTTAACTAACACGTAAGAAAATATTTTTAATAATGTACCAACTCATTACAATTTTACCATAGAACATTGATATTTTATTTATTCCCCTTAAAATCATGAGCTTGGTGTCCTTTTTCCCCACAATATTAAAAAAACTCTCATCCTATAAAAGCAAGTACTAGTGTATTAATTCAATAAATTATTTCATGATGGAATGTTAGATTTACCCTTCATCCTCTTATATCCTTTCCCATAGTATTCAAAACATTTCTTTCTCTCATACTTTCATTTAAATTCACAAGACAAAGAAAATAACTTTTTGTCTTGATATCACATGAGGCCATATCTGCATACGATGAGAAATATTATGAGACGTTTTCCTGTTGGAGGAATCATTTAAAGTCATCCAAGAATCGGTCAATATTACTTCATGGGATATGTATGTAGTATACAATATGTCAAGATATCCTTGTAAAAATAGCTTCATATGTTTCAACATTTTCCTCATCTTTCTGCCTCAGACATAGTAATTGCCTCTCTATATCCATTCATAGATCATGATGAAAGCATTTTTCTAGGAAGTGTTCATTAAATTCCTTTCAATCCATATTTGTGACCACTTCATCCGTTTTTATGATTTATATTAATTACCACCATAGATCCATATCTATTATTATACAATATACTAAAATAATAAATTTTTCTCTTTCCTTACTCCCTAAATCAAGAATGATTTTTCTAAGGAACTTTTCCACTACTCAGTAATAAGATTTATAGGTGTCCCCTTAAATTTTAGATGTTATTCACTCATTATGTAGTCTAATAATGATTTTCCACAATTTGTATCAGGATACTCCATATGGGTATGTTTATTATCCATAACCTATGTTAGTTGTCTATGTATGGTTATAAGTTATTTTGTTCCAATTGTATCACAAGCTCTACTATCATTATATTTTTTTGAAGGAAAATATCTACATGGATTGTGTGTATTGATATAAATTATATTCCTTACACAATTCACCATTTCTAAAAAATAGAACACATAATATTAGGATGTGAACCGTAATACAAAATTCCAATCTAGTAAAATATATAACCTATATTGAAAAATTTATGAATATCTAATCAATAATCATTAAAATAGTTCTTTTGGGATATATGTGATCATAAATATATCATAATTGTTTTTAATTAAAATGTAATTTTTCCTAACAATATATTATTAGAGTGGAAACCAGGTGTGAAGTAAGGCAGGTTTCCAGGTACCATATTACCCTGAGTCAATCAAGGAACACCTTATCAGAGTTATTATTACTAGGTAAATCTGTTTAAGAACCACATCCCCATGTAGAATCCATACATATTTTTATTTTATAGGAATACCAATATAATATATACACTACAAAAATTCTAGTACATTATTCTATCCTTCGCCTCAAATTATAATTTAGTCTAATTCTTCCTAATCATGTTTTTTCTAAATCTATTATCCATTCCTGGTACTAAACTACCTCAGATATCAATCATAAAACCTCAACCGCAATTACCCCCAGTGAATTAATTATTTTATTACATTTTCATGATCATATTAAATCAAATCGCGAAGGACTGATTAGTTTAGTTTCATAGGAAAAACTAGATACTAACTAATGCTTGACATTGCTTCTTGAAATGAAAAAAATGTATTATCCCCATTAAAAACTCTCATATCCCTTATAATAACCTTACGGGTCAATCATAATATAATTCATCACATAATTTGAAAAAAGAACATAATAAAGGGTTGGACTGTAATTCTCAGTATGGATAATCAATATCTTATAAACTATTGTAAATATGCATAAAATTTTAATTCAAGGTATAAAACAAAAACAGAAGATTTTTAAACCTAATCTTCACCATAATAAGGAAAGATTAAGTAAATTAATTCCATTGAAAAATTCAAATGGATATTCTTCTAGTCGATTAATATAATGTAATATCAATAACCATTATCATAATGATGTAGTCCATAATTCCCGACTTCATAACCACACAGGAAATGCCTCATGCCTAGTTTATACATAACCATACTATCAAGATCATATTCCAAGACAATTGATTTTAAAATGATACCAAAAAATTCATTGAGGGGCTATAGCGGGTCCCACCAATCACTTACTAATTTTAATGCATTCCTCATATAAATGGGGTGAAATATAACATAAAAATTTGTATTAAAACTATCATATAAATTGTTAATAATTTAATCATAAAGCATGGATGGAATAATAACATAATATCCTTAGTCAAGAAGAACATAAAAACATCAATGTAATATGGAATATTGTATCATAACAAATAAACATCAATCAAGAAAAAAATCCATTAAAGGATTATAAGATAGTTGAAAATAATCTATTAAATTTATTAGAACTGTACGAGTGAAATATCCCTTTTTACCTTAAAATTATATAAAAAAAATAAAATTATAAAATTATAAAATTAATATGAAAATAACCTTTGTAAATTTGTAGTAAATCATTTAAAATGATAAGGCATAATAAGAGTAAATAATTGATTTTCATCCAATAAAAGTTTCAAAAACATTCTTACAATAATTTTTCAAAATGATCATAAACTACCTTCTCTTGAGAATGATGGAAATATTCATTTAAAACCATTTATAAAGAGTATAAAATTGATAAAATGAATTAAAATTACTTTTTTTAGTATTTATAAAAACATTTTAAGAAACATGGATATGGATGATAAAGATGTCCCCATATATACATACGTATAAACAATTACATATAATAAAGAGATTGTGTAATAAACCCATAACGTGTATTTTCTTTTATTTGAGGGTGATTTTACCTCATGTATAATTCATAAAACATGTCATTAAATTATAACATAACCGTACCTATATTTATGAAATCATATATGATTATCTCATATCATTTTCTAATAATATTTCAGTATTACCAATGTTTAAGTGGTTAATAAATTCAATTTCACATTCTGATTTTGTTCAAAAAGTCATGTTTTTGTGCATAAGATATATATTTTACTCATATATTGAATGATATTATGTTCATAAAAATTATATTCATTCATAAAAATAATTTATTAATCATTATTCAATAGTTAAAGTGGAGAAAGAATCGCATCGCGTTGTGGAGATGGTAAATTGTACATATGCACGAGTGACAATAACATTAACTTGATGGTTAAAAGATATGTAATTGGATGGTATATTAATCATAAATAAGAAAAAAAATGTTATATTTATTATTAATCTCTAATATACTCATCATTTTTTCAATCCAATTTATGAAGTGTTGAATAAAAAATTACACCACGACATGGAGATGATATGTCGTACTTATGGATGCTTTATGACATTGCTATTCATATGATAAATATTGTTATGTAATTATTATAATAACATCTCAGTATATGTATGATACTAGATTAAAAAAATTTATATCGTATATCAATATAAAGAGGATTTAGAAGATGAATTATTTTTTTGAAAGAGGTGATAAAACAATTACCGATTTTTTTGTATCACAATTTGGTTGGTACAAAAGACCTCCACATAATGGATTTCATCCAAAATTATGGCCTAACGATGAATTAAGGGAATTTGGGAGGATAAATGGGCTTGTTTTGGTCAAAAATATGTATTTAGATGTGTTAATCAAATAGATGGAATGATGCCCTTTTTTATGAGAGGTGAGGGGCAGTTTTGAATGATAACAAAATCATAATTTACTCTAAATTGATTATTAGTTTAAAATATCTCTAAATTAATTTATTTATCTTATAAGATGTTTATCGGTGAAATTAATGTCATATAATTATTTATTAGGCAAGTTTAGTTCAAAAAATGTAACCATATCTTTTGAATTTAACACTTAATTAAATAGTTCCACTCTTACCATGTTTACATTTCCTTTTATAATATTAGGTGAATATAGTTACTTTAAAATGATAACAAAACCACTTTTGTATAGTTAATGAATATTTTAACATTATACTAGTTATTTGGCCAAAAATGAGTTTTTTATAAAATTTATAACATTTAATTAAATATTATTTATTTTACAGTATCATTTATGTCAATTTTGATATTATTCAAAATTTTAATTTTTTAAAATATTAATAAAAAAATATAACCATGTAACAATATGTACAATATGTCACTAAGCTTTTTATTTTATTTATAATATTATTTTATGTCATTAATTATGTTAAATTATATTTATGTTAATATTTTTAATATATACTAATTGATCTTTTCTGAAATAATTCAATTATAGCATCATAATTTTGTCACCATTTAATTTAATTATTTATTTCATAGAATTATAAATAGATTGTAATGATGTTGAAAAACACATTATAGTTACAAATACTATTTTTGTTGACCATAACATGTATATCACTTCATTTTAAGAATTAAATACTTATTTACATTTAAATATAACATTTTTAACTCTTCATTATATAATGTACAATAAATTTCCTAAAAAAAATGGCTTCAAAAGGCTTATATTATTGAAATAAGGATTATAATATTATAAAAATACTTATCCAATGAAATGAGGGACATTTTTGATTAATTATATGTTTTTATAATAATATTTTTGAACTATAATAACCCTATTTACCTTCATTCATGGTCAATAAAATTCCAAAGTTACTATTCAAAAAAAATTTGATTATATTAAAACAAAATTTTCAGGGTATTTAAAAAAAATTATTTATTATTTTAACAATTCAATTCATAAAATTTTTAAAATTATTTTTAATGCTAATATGCATATGTGGTAAGAAGGCGGGTAAAAGAGATGTTAAAAAAGTTCAATAAATTTTTCTATCTAATTATATTATAAAAATGATTCCTATTAACTACATTTGAGTAATATATTTAATATGTGTCTATCATAACATTAAAATAAATTTAAATATAAATAATTACTTAAAAGAAAATTCCAATTTTTTAACGAAAATGTAGTTTAGCAGAATAATCATTAAAAATTGAATCATTTTAAAATAATTACATAAAAATAACAATAATATAAATTTTATATTCTTAATTGAAAAAAAAATTATATTTTGGAAAATAAAAATTATACATTTCATAATTTGGTTAGTACTATTCATAACCACTTTTTAAATGGCTAGTTTGATATGTCACCGTGTGCTCAAACTCAATGTTGATTGTAGGGAAGGATATTGAATTTTTTAATATGAAGTATACTATAGAAGCATGGATTTTTACAAAATGTTTTTTTAAATCAGTAGAATTTTTCACATGGATGATGAATTGGTCTATTAGAGTTGGTTCCCTAAACCAACATTCAAGTACATGATGATTAAAATTTTTCATTATCCCAAATATTAATGAATTTTATTATACAATAATGATTTTTCCTCTAAATGAAATATCATTTGATAATTTTCAATGAACATGAGTCACACTAAACGAGCATAATAGTTCTCGGTTATGATAGGAGAATATATGTTCCCTAATAAAATTCTAAAAAAATGTTATGGATAGTTGAAATTCATTGATTGGACATAGAAGATAATGGATATTAGGGGTAGGAGGGTTACAATAAATTGATATGTCATCTCATGGTGTTTACCCCTGGAAAATAGTGAGAAGGAGTGTTATGAGACTACTGGTAAGAAATCATCATTAATTTATGTCACCAGGTGTGCCAATATCTGAAAGTGTTTATTGATCATTTAACATTTATATCACATTAATGAATATCATAATTCTTGTACATTGAATTTTTTTTGAATATTTAGAAGAAAAAAATAATGATGAGGTATGATAGATTTGTTGTTTAATTAGGTGGATCCATTAATGGATAATGTGAGAAATGGTTTATCCTTTATTCCCCCTATGAAAAGTTCATAACTTGAGCCCCTTGATGAGAATAGAACTACCTGGATTAATTCATGACCATTTTTTTCAATGTGTATGTCTATTTTATGAATTTAATATAATGATTCATTGAGAACCATCGTTGTTTAATCCATTATGTATATGTCATGATTTGAGATTTCATGACAATTTTATTATATTTCACAATAAGTGATCATAATATTTTTTATACCATCAAAGAACTAACTTCTTTTTATTAGTTCCTGGACATGTTCCCAGACACAAAATGTTGAATTTTTGTTTTTCTGATTAAATACACCAAGATATAGGCTTATATTTTCACACACTATTTATATTTGAAATATCAGTGAAATAAAGAATATTGTAGTTTATAGGACAAAATAAATCTAATTTTTCATTTTGGATCATTAATTATTTTTTATTGGATGATCACCAAGATTTAATCAGATGATATATACAAGAATATGGGATTAAAACATCAATAATAAACGTTTATTTTCATAAATTGTTTAATATAATATTTATCAAAATTATAGAATAATAATATATTGTACTTTTTATTAAGTAAAGAGACATTATTTGAGTATTGTAAGTCATCGAGGTTGAATTGAGGGAAGAGATTATTGGTCTTATTGAAAATTATATAAATGGTAATGATTTATTCTTAATTTATTCCCATTTTTTTAGAATAATAATTATATTATTATTATGATATTAGATTCACTAAGAATTAAGGAATTATTACGGGAGATTAATTGAAAATTAGAATCACAGAAATTTCATTAAAATATACCTACTTATATATTTTTTACTTAGTATTTTTGTAAAAAACGTATAGATAAGTGATCTATAAATCCATTACCATAGTTCTAAAGATCAAGAATATTACATTCACCACAGCCTCTTAGGAAAGTTTTTTTGAACGTATTGTATCCGTTAAAAATTATTTCAGTTGTGATCAATCTTGAATGACACAACTTATTAGGCTTTACTCTGAACTCATTATATGATTATAATATTATTTTTAATGATTTTGGTGTATGTTTGGATCAATTATGGAATAAATATATATTTCGATACTGTAAAAAATTTACAGTACAACGTGATCAAGACAACCAAATCATCAAATAAGCATGAATTACAAGTTAGTACATTCACGATCATATAATAAGTTTAATTATAATTTATATTTTTTGTTCCATATATTATGATTCTCGTATAAAATTCATGTAATATATGTAATTAATATATTGTTCGTGATTTCATTTGTAATGTAAAATAATAATTATTCAAAAATTGGGAAAAAATCATATTTGGTCATTCCACACATATCTTTCCACTATTGCTGGAACCTTCATGTGGCATCTGAGTGGTAACAAGGTAAATTAATAAATTTTTATTAATCTTTTATTTAATGGTTTTTCCCTAAAATTTATAAAATATCATATATATTCATTTTTATAATGTAAAAAAATATTGTTTCTATTTCTATATCGCGGCCCAAATAACTAATAAACTGGTTATGTCAATATTAAGGGACATGTGAAAAATAATAATAAGATACTAATGGATCTATTTTTATGAAATAATAATACAAATCATGATACCAAATATACATTCCATTTACCCACATATCTCATGTGTATCTCACATCTATTAGATTTCTATGATAAATTTAAAGAGTTAACTGATAAAATAATATCATGATATAGATTCACACATGACTTAATATGGTTTAATGATCCAAATATCGTGTAAAATGTGTACATAAGGTATAATTCTAATCCATTAATATAGGAGAACATGGGGGTAAAAGAGTGACTTGTTACACTTCATTAAATGGGGAATTAAAAATTAGGTAACATTTAGGAACCATGATATGTATAAAAATTACCCATCATGTACTGCATACATATACATGGTTGAGAAATAGACAAAGTCCCTATTTGGGATCCACAAACACAGACAAAAGAGATAACATGTATTGTAACCCAGTATAAAAAAACTGTCTTTATTTATCTTGTGTTATTAATTTAATGTTTATAGAAAAAGTTATTATATAATTATGGAAATTCACATGTTGTTCGTGTGTCATTTATTTGAAAATAAATTTCATTTAATAAGACTATTAATTATATATTGAATTATTTTGCATGTTCGATTTTAAAGCCAAAGTTCTATATTGTCTTCTCATATAGTTTATTTTGTGCATTTGAATAGAATCACTCTATGGTAATTCACATGTATTATTCGTGTCATGATTTTCAAAGTACATTATAAGTAATAACATTTGACACAATGTGTGGTCAATCCCAAAGTATTGCACAATAACAAGGCTGATTCTGGTTATTTTTAAAATGTACATATCATTTCCTATAACTAGTCTTTTTTAATCTATTATATTTAAATAAAAATAAATTTTTTAATTTGTTAAATATTATATATGATGGTGATTCATTGATTATTTTAAGTACTTGTGATAAATTTATTTAATTTCATTAATTCGATGTGTTTTATCATTGTTAAAAATTAATTGAAGTACATGATGGGTGGATTTAAAATGTTTGTTCATTTCAATTTTTCTGGATCCAAAGACAAAAAATTTTATAAATTAACATCCCTCTCTGATGAATAAAATCCTTATTATATAATTTAGTTATATAGAACTTGTGAAATATATTTTTATGGTAATTTTAGACTATATAAATTATGCACAATATTTTTTAGCATTCTTAAAATCCGATTATAAAACATTTTTTTGTTCAAATATTTTTTCGAAAGAGACTATTATGATTATCATATACTGAGGGTTATACTGAAATCAATTTAACATTAAATAAAATAAGAAATGAAATTTACCTAATTCATTATACCATATTAATCCAATTTATTAGTGCTTCTAACGGAGATAAAATCAATTGAATTATATATTATCAATTTCTAAGATAAGATTCCACAACTGAAAAATGAGAGGAACAATTGATGGTATAAATTTAATCTAATTGAGATCACCAACCAAACCATGTACATCAAACCATCCCACCAATATACTACCATCAGACAACTTACTTTTTGGGTGTTAGAATGTGTAATAATGGGCTATATATTTAGACATTTCTTCTATTTTTTATTATATTTTATTTTTTAAAAAATAATGATTGAATTTAATAATTTCCATTATTATGTTATTATATATATATATAATATTATTTAAAATACTCATTAAATATATAATTTTTACAATGAAAACATAAATTTATATTTTTTGACGAATATATAACCTCAATTAAATGAAATGTTTTTAAAAATTCAACATTTTAATAAAAATTAATTATATATTCTTACTAAATAATATTTATTTTAATATAAATCTTAATATAATATAATAATGTGAAATTGAAATTTTATAGGGTATGAAAAATTGTTAGTGTCATTTAAAAATTTACATAGTAATAAAAAAGGATTTTTATATGTAAATAAAAATTAGAAAATAATGGAAATTAATTTTGAAAAAAAAACATGGAAATAGGAACATTGAAATAATACAATGTTGAAATTTTAATAATTTTTAATATAATTGAATTTTAGTGTAAATATTATATACTATATAATGATAAGGTATGTAATATAAAACTATAGTATCCTGAAAGTTATGTAATAAATACTAAAAAATTTATAGATCATAAAAATTTGATTTCATCTTTTAAGTAATGTGTTTTTTATTTTTTTATTAATTTATCAGTCCTTAAACGAGTCCTCCAAATGTAATGTTATATATATATATATATTAAAAAAATTCATTACATACATGACTCAAGTGACCTCTTGAGTGGTATTTTATAAATTTGTTCAATTGATAACCTATTAATGTATTATAAATCACTCCCCATTTGAATTAATCATTATAGAAAATCATTGGAAGTAATGTTAATTTATTGGTTTATCACAAAAAATATTAAACCTATGTTTGGAAATTTGTAATGAATTCCCCTATAATTTGATATAAAAACCTAGAATTAAACCATTTTTACAATAACAATATATTTATTACCCTATTTATCTCCCACTACCACTTTAAATCCCTCCCATGGTGTTCCCATTAAAATTAAAATTACATCCCGTGCTTTCAGAAAACCCCTCTCAAGGAATGGAATTCTCTTCCTCCCTAGATATATTTCTGTATTTTCATATTATTATTCTATTTTACATAACAATTATAATTTTGGAATATTTTTTTACAAATAAAATTATATTAATTATGATTCCAATGTAATTATAAACAACCATTCACTCTCATTAAACACTTCCATACATCTTTATGTAAATATATTATACTTTCAAAAAATGTTACTACGATTTTCCATGCCAATTTTGTTCAATGTGAATACCCATTCCAATTTACATTCAATGATATTTGAATAGATAAATCTATACATCATTTATTTTTGACTTGTATTTATATATCCCACAATCCATCTTCATTGGAATAAAACTGGTGAAATATTTTTTATGTTTCATATTTTATGTGGAACTCAAATTCATGTACATGATATGAATATAGATGGTGGGCCCAAAACTCTGTAGCCCCCCAATGAATTGGGTAATATTTTTATCCCATGATATACCATATATGGTTCATGGGAAGTTATTCTAGTCACACTCTATTATGTTGTCTCTATGGATAACCTTTAATATTTATTATGATGTCATGTCCTTTATTGTTTCCATATTCCGATAACTCCTTAATGTTGTTACCTTATATCAGGATTTGATGCCCATATTTCTAATTCTCATCATTTTATGTCATCTTGATAAGACTCTTTACTCGGATGTACCACTTTCATCATATTCTGACAAGATATTTTCTTTATATGAATTTATAGGTTTCACCATTCATACACATGTCCTCTGGTTATCCCATATAGTAATAGATTTTTAATTGAATTTAAGGTATTGTAATAGATTTTTTATATAGTGGTATTATGACATCATTTAAATTATTTACATATGTTTCTTGTTACCCAAATACAATATTCCTCTATATATCATGGGATTTAATTAATTGTATCAATATGTAATAAATCATCAAATAAAATTCATAAAATATATAATTTTTCATTATTATTTTCAGATAATGGTCTAGTTATTTTGGGGATTTGGATTAGGTAAATTTAGTAAAAAAACCTAGCGATAAGACTAAATATAATAACCTATCCTTATATATTATTATATAGTATAGTGTACATTTTTGGTAAGCAATAAAATCCCTAACAAGAAACTATTTGTGTATGTGGGTCTATAAAAAATGTAATTATGGGTAATAATCTAGAAATTTATTAATGTTTATAAAATCGAACTATAGCTGGTTTCAAACAAATAGGCCTTATTATACACCTTATTTTTGAATCCTATGGTGTAATGTTTGGTAAATTAATAAGCACATTATGATCCATTATAAAAGAGATTAATTTGAATATTATATTATATATTTAGAAATAGAATCTAAATAACATATTTTGAAGCATATAAATTTATATGTGACAGAATACATATCAAAATGGTTTATCCCATCTATGATCACTGTTTTATTTTATATTATAAATAGTTTGAAAAATATCATCCCAAAGTATATTTTAGATGATGTAGTTTATTATTAATAGAATAAAATAGTGAAAACATGTTTATCATCCATTAATTTAAATAAAACATCTCATGTAACAATGGATATTTTAATACTTTCCTATTGTACATGTATAGTTGAACAATTCAAATAACACCTCAATACATGTAAGTTCTGTTATTTGAAAAAAATAGGAAAATGTTTAATTATTTTGTCCAAAGTATATGAATTATCCCATACCAATATTTGTGAGTTAAATTTTCTATTAAACATGTTGATACTCCCTTTGGTGGAATTTTATTTCATGTTGGTTATGTATTTCCATTCCTTGTATAGAACCAATACAAATTTTCAAGACAAGAAAATCTCCCTCAGAATCATAAATCACCCTTTGATTTTATAAAAGTGTAATAAGGTGGATAAATATTATTTGGAATTGTCATCTCAAAAATGAGTATTATTTACTTATGAATAATAATGTATATATATATATAATGACTTATACTAATGAAAATATCATCCATGATAGAAATCCTACAATAATATAATGCACTAATGAGTTTCCTAAAAAATTATATGCTCTAAATCATGGCTGATAGGTTCAGTTGTTAAAAAACATACACATGAAATATTTATAAAATCAAACACATCTTATATAATGTATACTATTGAATATTAATTGAAAAATTATCAACTACAATAGAATGTAGATAAATATTTTATATTCATATGTGCTTCATTATGGAATGTGTCAATTGTTTCATCAAGAAGAAGTATTGGTCAATGATTTTGTGCAATTATTAATATATTGAAAAAAATTACATGATAAATTAAAATAATCATATAAAATGAATAGATTATATGCTCAATCTTATTACATATATCCCAGTACAACATTAAGGGATGTATTTAGTTCAGTTATTATCATGTTAAGGTGATGAAGGAGTATATCTTTATTATAACTCTTTATAAGGTACATATAAAATAAGTTTATAATAATTTTTTTGACTCACTAATGATACATCTATCTTCATTGACATAATGAATATGGTATATAGGGATTAAATAGATAAATTTACGGTTGTATTTATAGATTATATTCTTATGTACTCAAAAATCAAGGAGGGACATGGGAGGAAATTGAATATTTTTCTATATACATCTTGAAAGGATATATTATATATGAATTATATTAAATCTCATTTTTAAATAGATAAATTAAAAATAATATGGTATATAATCAATATAAAATTGATATAAGTAGATCCTTCATAGATAGATACAATTAAAATAAGGAAAATGCCTACATCTATGATATAGATTCATAGTTTCATTGGACTTGATGGAAAATATATTCAATTTGTGAAAATTTATCATAATATTCTAATCCAATAACTAAGATAACATTGAAGGAAATGAAATTTATCTTAAATAATGAATGAATTGTGAGATTTAAAATAATAAATAAGTGGCTGATCATTGAACCTAATCTAATATTTACCACAATTGGGGAATAAATTATGATCTACAACAATGTTCCCCAAAAGATTATTGTTTGGTTATTAATGTATAAAGATAAGGTGATAGACTATTCCACTCATAAATTAATGAATCTTGATAATAACTACTAAACACATGACATGAAATATTTTATAGTGTTCTTCATATTGAATATTTTTTTATGTTATCTATATGGGGACTACTGTGACATATATATAGATCATATAATCTTAAAGTATATATTCCAAAAATGGATATCAATATTAACCAATTATGGTTGTTTTATGTCTTGAATGATTATTATTATTGAATCAATAACCATTTTAGAGGGAAAACAAATTGGTTCATTATATGAGTAGAAGTGATCTTATTAGTTAGTCCATGATGAGGATCAATAGGGAACCAATCATCATGGACCTAAAATTGAATAGAAAAGTGAATCCTACAAGAAACATCTTTTATACTTAGATAATTAAAATCATAACCAACCATTCATTATAAGATCAAGGAGTCCAAATTAAAAGTTAAGTATCTATTGATAGAGGTAGTAAACATTTATTAGTTAAAATTTTCTATATATGGATTTATATGGTTTTTAACCTAGATATGTGTCTCATAAAAACTACATTTGAAGAAGTAACTTCTTAATGATGTTCATTTCTTATCCATATCATATTATCCATGAATCACTAATATGTATTGAGATTTTAATAAATACTTCTTGTGTTATAACATCAAAAGTGATATTGAAAATTTTTTATATCATAGCTCGTTATGACGACATGTCAAATATAAATAAAATATGTCTAAGGTTATGATATAACTATTTGTGATAACAGTACATAAATGGGGAAACAAAACCATCAATTTCATCATAATAATCCAAATGATATCTAAAGGCAATAACACCATTGGGGTGGTAGTTGATCGCCTTTTAATGCTATCACATTCCATAACTATAATGAAATATTTATATCATGTCTAAATTACTATGATATATATAAGATAAGTAGTATTATTACATAGAGTACAACAGTAAATAATATTTTATCATTAAACAAGGATTACCTTGAGTTTTTTTAGTTGTGATGCAACCTTTATTTTATATGCTTTTACATATCTCATTGTTCTATATAATTTTTATTTAATCTGAAAATATTATAATTTTTGTTTAATTATTGATTTTTTTTATTAGTGAAATAAGAAATTTTGGAAATTTTATATTTAATTGGGTAGTTATATGTTTGAAATATTAATTATTTAATTTCTTTAAATGTGTTATTTTTATCTTAATATTTACATTATGATTTTATTTGTTTAAAATTTTTTCTATTTATATGGTAATTATATTCTTTTGTTTTTTATTTTTCTTTCATTTTTTTATTTTTTTTTTAATTTTTCCAATAATTTCATTTATTTTTAATTTTTTATGTCAGATTTTGAAATATTAATTTACTATGTTAGATAATACTTGTTTTTCTAATTCAATTAATTTAATTCAGGATACTTTCTTCAATTTTATATAATATTTTGGTTGTGTGGTAATTTGACATGGAATTAAAATAATAAATCAACCATGTAATATAAATTGAATGATTATTCCATCAAATAATATAAATACTGTGTCATATAATTTGGAGAGATAAATTGTTTATGAAAAATTTTATTCTCATAAAAAATAAATGGATGGAAGAACCACAAAAAATTAATACCCCATAAGACAATTATCTAAAACTTCACTTATGTGAATGTTTTCTAGGATCATTCATTAAATAATATTTTCAAAAAAATGGGATGACACGTTGAACCAAAACCAGCAAAATATCTATTAAATAATTGTGAGAACCTGGTGATATGGTAGTTTTCTAATGATTTGATGATGGGGAAAATCATATCCATCAGAGATTTCATATACAGATAATGTGGGAGAAACCCTTCTAATGTGTCCATTTGTGGACCAGTCAATCAATCATGAAACATCGATAAACCAAAATGATCAATGAGTGTGGATTTATTTTGTTGAATTAGATTTAAGTAAAACAATTAGAATTTTATTGGCTGCTACATTTGATCGAGGAAATAGTTGGGATCATTATTTGAGATCATAGTTTAGAAAATCATGGAATAATATAAAAATATCATGTCCAAATTAATTGATTTTAATGATATTGGTTTAAAATGATAATCCACCTAGAGTTTTATTTTCATTGTACAAAGACCGAAGTCATTTTAATTCAGAAAACATAGTGGATCTATTTTTTTCATTAAAAATGTAATCTAAAATGATTTATCATTGGATATGGATGAAGTTTAATCTAATCACTGATAATATATCATGGCTAAAGAAATGATTTCAAATTGATGAATAAATATTTCTTCTATGAATTTACTTTGTAGGATCATTTATGATGATATTGGATGACTTAATCAATTAAATGGTTTGGCATTAATGATAAATTTTAGAAACATACACAGTGTTATAAAATTCTCTTATGTGGAAATAATATGAGAATAAGACACATTTTTTTGAATTTTTGGATGATACTTCGTTGATCGTGTTAATTTGTAGGCAGTTTCATTAGTGAAATTGAGATTGATGGTGTTTCTTATGAATATTAAATTCATAAATGTTATGAATATTAGTGATAGGATGAGTAAACTAAAATAATAATGATGATATATTTATGGTAATGGTGAATGAATATTACAATTTTCTGAAATAACATGCTTATGTAGATGCATGTTAATGAGAATTGTTGTTTAAATGAGGGAAGTTATTGTCAATATCTTTTCAGAAAAGAATATGATATCAGACAATAAGGAGATACCACATTGAATGTATTAATGAGAGATATTTTAGTTGATAAGAAATTTGTGGGAAAATAAGTAAATTAATTTTTCAATTCCAATAGATGATTCAATCTGTTAAATGGATTTGACAGATGGTTGTTGTGGAAAGATATTTTGAGTGAGAACCAAATTTATTATGAGGGAATATTTGATGTACGATTTGTAAGATCTATAACAGGGGGAAGGAGTTGAATTTGATGCGGAATTTTTATTTTCCTCTATTTCTTTTTTTATTTATATTTGGGAATAATTTTATAAATATAATTTTTCTCGTATATTTGAACTAGAGTAAAAAATTTAATTTAAGGTTATTAGATTGGATCATATTGATATTATTAAATAGTGTTGATTCCATTTTAATATTTTTGTCAATGTGATTTCATGGGTAGTGATAATCATTTATCTATACATGAGTTTAATATTTACTCAATTAAGTTTACAAATGGGTGGAGATAGTGAAACCTTCACCATTGAGCATCATCCAAATCAATAAAAATTAGAAATGGATTACAAAACTCCTATACTTTATGGAACAATTATTTTCATTAATTTTTTTTATTCGACATTCATAAAAGGGAGTTAATTATATTTTTATGTTCGCTGAAAATTTTTTAGGTGTTATGAAAGTCATTCTTCATAATCATGTTTAGTTAATGTTTGAATATATTAATCATTATTAATCTTTTTCAGCTATTCTAATAACCTTTTACAATCAAATTATAGACTCTTTCTCAAACACTATCCATAATTTATATTTTCCACACAATTACTGTCATTTCAAAATATCGATTATATTGGTTATTGAGGTTTTTCATTATTTTGTTTGCACACTTTTTTTATCCTCCACTTTGGATTACTTACACATACTCCCTACAGAACTAGTGTTTTACAGATTTAAAAAATAATCAAATTACATCATGAAAGTCAATGAGTATGTCTGTAAAAACATAATTTCACCATTAATTGGGAGATCACATTTGAACACAAAAAACAAAATTAATCTTAAAACAAATCCAATATCAAACATGATTATAAAAACTTATTAAAAATAAATTATTTAAAAACATAATATACTTAATTCTCACTATTTTTCTATTGTTTCATTTGTTGTTCTGAAAAATTGAATGCATAGTTTGGGATAAAATAATTTTGAACATGGAAATTTAATTATTAATATTGATAGCCACTTTTGTACACCTAAACAGATAAAAATTATGAACTAGAAACTAAGGAAATTAAAATAGATGAAAACATAGGGGAAAATGTGGATCAATACATAAGTAAACTTCCTAGGAATGAAGTTGTTGAGAGGTCCAAATATAAACGATATCTAATATTTTACAAAATAAATCCTACATTAATATTTTTTACATGAAATAAACTACAATATCCAGAAAACATAACTATCACAACTTGAAATATAATCCAGATTTTTTAATTTGGAAAGATTGTCTTTCATTAGAGATTTTTATTTAAGTTTATGTAATTTCTTCTTTAATACATGATTATAAATGAATGTATAATATGAATCTTCTATTAATACATGATACTAATTGATATGAACTATTTTAACCACTTATATGATAACTTATTTGAATCATGGGTCTAAATTTAAAAATATTTTTTCATAAGATGGATCTATATTAGGTTGGATGGAGTGTTAGGAAATAAAATTTACAAATTACATAAAAAAGGGTGAGTCATTCCATGAGGCAAGAGATAGGTTTTGGGGTTTTATTAGGGAATTTAACAATATAAATTTTATTTCAATTTTTTTGATAGAAATGATTTCTTAAGTTAATCCACCATCTCCTCAAGAAATTATTTTTCAATCAACCAGTGGAAAAATCACTGATAAAACTAAGAAGATTTGAAATAAATTTCTATTTCACATTACTCAAAATCAGAAACTAAATCATTTTGGATGAGGAATTTGAGATGTGTTGATTATAATTTTTTATGTAATGAAATAAACTACAATCCTTCTATAATTTACCAACAAGTTCAATATTTAATGTAATATTATGCTAAAAATGTTTTATTTAGAAATCATGTAATGCATGGGGGAATGAAATGTGATAGTGCAGAATGCTTTGGAAAATGGTTTCTTTCTTTCATATATTGTTGTTCACATTATTAAAAACAAATAATTCATGTTTTGTTGATTTTTGGTGCATATGAATGAATATATAAAGCACATTGAAATAATTACTATTTTGGAGACAATTTTCACCCAAACATCTCATTGGGAGAAAATGTGATAATAATATAAACTATTTCTTATGGATTCATGAATATTTATAAACATTTTCAAAATAATGATGATCTTTCTTATTTCCTTCAGAAATTAGAAATGATTTTGCAAAATATAATGAAACAAATTGAGTCTCAAAGTGACAAAACAAATTCTAAATTTTTAATATGTAAAATCTATTAGTTGTATTGGTTTTTGGAATTAGTGATGGAGGAAATGATATGTTTTCAATAACCTAGGGGATTAAATCATTAGAGAATGTGTAAAGAATTACTACTTGGTATAACCTTTAAAAATAAGAGTATGTTTTAGTGCATCATAAAGAATTATAGATAAATTATTTAACAAAAATTCATGAAAAATAATATTAAAATCATAGAACTACAATGATGGATAATAATTTCCAATATTTAATACATATAAATCATCACCTAGAAAAAAACGTTATCCATTAATATAGAGTGTGAAATAATGAAATAAGGAAAAAATGATGGGATTGAGGGGAATGTGATAAACCAATATTTTTGTCAATACTATTTTCCAACTATTTTATATCCCCAATGGTTAAAAAAATTAATGAACTTGACAATTTTAAATTTCATTAATTTCTTAGAGAATTTACTATTGATATTCCATTTGTGTAAAATTTAGATAAGATCCAATTTTATTTTACATTTTTAATATATTTTTACCTATTAATTGTGATTAGATTGAACTAAACTACACAAATATTATAGAATAATAATGTTTCATTATTCAAAATGATTACCTATAATAATAAATGAACAAACAATATTTTTGTCAATTTAGATTTTGATATTACACTGTAAAATAATTTTTATGTGTCCTATGTGATGGTTTCAACGTTATTCCTTACACATTATTCAAAATAATTGGTGTATTGGACTTCAAATTTTTTTCTATTTATAATAATATTACCAACTGGAAGCTAACTCATCCCATTAGAAGGGTTATTTCACGATTATTTATTATATGTAATATTTACATTACTGCTGATTTTTTTGATATGTGATATTGAGTGTGATGTGGAGTATCCAATTATTATAGGTCAACATTTTTTGGATGTTAGGGCGATATAATTTATTCTCTCATAGGAACACATTATCATTAATCATTGGATAACATGGAGGAAATTATGGTGTTTGGATAAACCATACATTAAGTGTGCTACGACCAGATATATGTAACTATGAACAGGTAATTAGAAATTAAGGTCATATGAGAGTAAGGTTCTTTTCCACTCTAGTTTATAATGATTTAGATTCTCCAACATGTTGATAATATTACTCAGTATTTTATTCCTCCATCAACATAGAAAACACAACACTAGTAAACGATGGTTGGATTTTAATTTAATATTTTGGTACAAGATACAATGGATAACACCAAACATGATAGATCAGTCTAGGAAAAATAAAGAACATGATACATTCATGATTCACATAATACATTGGACATATAAAGTATATATCATAAAAAACATCCATTCATGAATGATAATATTCATAATATATTTGTTGATATGTTCCAGAAATGAAAACACATAAAGGGTGATTTTATATTCCAAATAAAAGTTATGTAATGACAAATATATCCTTCATAAATATGTAACACTCAATATGGAATGGTAAATAATTGAAAAAAATTTATTTTAATAAATCACATGAGAACAAAATGAATACATAGATAATATCAATAAATAGATCTCATAAAAAAAATTCTCAATTAATGAAATACTTATTATTTGATTTCATGATCTTTTACAAAGTGACATATTTACCATCATATAATTTTCCAAGACAATTTATTATATGGATTGGTATATAACAAAACATATTTAATATTTTCTTCCATTATTATTCACATATGATATGTTAATTCAATGAGGGGATATCTATAACCGGGTCTTACCCATCATTGCATGTCCATATCATTCCACATATATTGAATGATAAATTTAATTGATTTTATATATTATGAAGTATCAATACTGAGTAAAGAATACTAAATATTAATATTTCCCTAGTAAATAAAATAACATTCATTGTAAAATTGTATTTGCAAATATATTACATAGATTTAGAAATAATGATATCCAATATAAAATAATAAGGGTATTTAATAGAAATATAATGTTTAATAATAAAAATAATTTGAATGTTTTAATAGTCATTTAATATCCACAATATTAATAGTTGATAAAATATGTTTGTCGCTTCATAAAAATATTGGTTTTGTAATAAAATAATTTCCCTTATAGATATAAAGGAAATAGAAGAAAAAAATTTAAATAAGTTTTAACTAAATATTTTTATTTAAAAATTAATTTAAATTTTGTATAGGAAAATATATATAATAAAATGTTTTTGGAAGAAGAAATATTCAATAATTCTAAATTTGTTAAAAGATACATTCACTTTAATTTTTTTGATATGAAAATGGCAGATGACCCTTTTAAAAATAATTAAAATTATTCCATTAAAACCATGTGAAAATTAAAAACATTACATAAATTATCATTGAAAAAGAATTTATAAAAAGATAAAAAATTGTAATAAAATTTTGATAAATTTGTATTGGAATAAAAATATACCAGATAAGAAGAGAACTAAGATTAGTTTTTATTTTAAACATTTAATTTCTTTCATTTTGATCCAAAAATTTCAAATTTTAGGAGATAATAATAAAACACCAAAAATATATAGAGAATGATAATATATATGGGTTTTATGAAGGATGGAATATAATAATCCATACATGTAACTTTGAGTAATCGCAAAAAAAATTATATTTTAAAATAAATTCATACCTAAATGTTAAATTTTATATTGTAACCCCTTGAATGGGAAAATATGAATTGAAAATTTTATCATCAAGATTAAATAAATATTATTGTTAAATAAATCAACTGTAAAATATATACATAACCTGATAATAAATGGTTGTGTAATACCATATCTGTCTTAATGTTGTGTAAATTAAGATGAAATCCCCGAACATAGGTTTGAATTACTTTTTTAGGGATTTCAACATCCTATAAAGTATATTTTGAATTCAAATAATTACATTGACAATAATATTCCAATAGTTAATATAATACAAGATCAATTTATAACATATTTCAAATTTTTGTGAACAATATTTTATTATTATCATTTCTTCAAGAGTTAAGTAGTTAATTTATCATTGGAATATTAGTTAAATAGTACATGAATATGTATGTTTCTTTGTATTACATCATCTATATAATTTTTATAATGAAATTAATATCATATATAATAATCATATATTTATTTATAGACATCTATAAATGTTAGAGATAGAATATTTAATGACACCATTCATAGAGATGACTTTCCTTACGTATGCATGAATGATGTGTCCAGATTTGGAAATATATAATTCAATTAACAAAACTAATATTTCTGCTTTGTTGAATAATTATCATATTTTTTATGTAAATTTTATTGACTAAATATATGTTCATTAGAATTCATGTAATTTGGAAATTCAAAACATATCAAATCACTTCATATATATGGTAATTCACACGTATGTGTGACTGAAATTATATACTTACCAAATTATTGGATGGTAATAAGGTATATAATATATTATAATTACTAAATAATTATTATTTTCCAAAATATAAAAATATGTATTAAGTAGTTCCATCATTAAAACCATCCAACTAAATTGTTTGTTAAACACTAATTATAATTCTTTGTTGATATGGAATGTCTTACATACAGATGGGTAATGTTTTCACTTTTCTTTTGATAGAAAATATATAAAAAATAGTTCTCCATAATCATAAAAAATAATATATTGATGATATTGGAGTTCTTATTTTAGAATGGGTAAACCGATTTTATAGGAAGTAGAAGAGGAAATAAAGTATAAATGGGCTGTAAGGATGATTACATCTTTTTTATATTAATTAATATAGAATACATATTAAGTACAATTTGAATAAAATTTTACGAATATAATATCTTCAAATTCATGTGTTGGGAAGTGTAGAGGATTATTTGGTAAGGTTAGGTCGTTCTTAATTGGTCATTGTGGTGTAATGTAAAGAGATATGGGGTTTTAGTTTATAATTGAGTGGAGGGGCTCCATTGGGTATTCATGAAATATTATATTTTCTTTCTTGATGATAAAATCCATCTTCTTGAATATATATTTGTAAAAATGACACTGCATGATGTAATTAGAGGATTATAATAGAAAAACCCAACTCAAAATAGATAAATGGGATTATAAAGCCAACAACCAAAATCAGAAATTGTTTTAGGCTTCATAAATACCCTACCCTAGTATAAAAAAGTAGAATAACTTCCTACATAGTAAAATACATTCCATATCAGCATGTTAACACCCAGAAAAAATAACCATATAAAAGAGATATATCTACCTAAGAAAATTGATAAAAAAATAATATATTACAATATGTGTGAAACTCATATTAAATAGTTCAAAAATGGAATGGAATCAAATATATAGACGGCATGGCCTTTATATAACGAATCATTCAAATTTGGATTGATTTAGATATCATTTTAGACCATATATTTTTTGTTCACCCCATTATTATCCAGAGAAACTGTAAAATCCATAATAGAAATTTCAATATTATCGGGTTACAATTTGAGTTGCATGGATAAATATTTTTCATAAATGGATAACTTTTTACATTTTTGATGTTATATTATCACCACTTTCATCATTATATATTTTTATAATTTTTGAATCATGTTCTAAAATATTGAATTCATAAAATATAATTGATTTAATTTTTAAACTATATATTTAATTGGACATTAAAGCCATCATGAAAAAAAATTAATTCTAAAATAAAATTTCAAAAAAAAAATATTATATTCTATTCCACAAAAACTCATGGAACAAAATAATTCATCAGAATTGTTTAATTTTTTATATTTTGAAATCTTTTAGAATAATGTTTTATTAATGGAATATCTATTTTTTGGTGTTCAATTATTACTAAAAGAAAATTATAAAAATAAATTGAAAAATAAATTGAATTGATAAATAAATTAATTAATATTTCAATTGAACATTTCAAAACTAAAATAAAATCCATTTTCCATTGTGAATAATGTTAGGGATATTATAAAAATAGTGTGACATTTTATTTTTATTAATTTATTAATTTAAAAGAAATGACAATATTAAATAATTTTGCATTCGACTACCAATATTTTACATAAATGGATGAAAACAACAAGAAAACTTCCTAAAATTTATAAAAGAGTGTTTTAGGGAATCATTTAATGTCTCTCATATGGTTTAATCGTTGGTTTACCAGTTTTACTCTTATCATGGTTACAAAAATCCATCATGGTTCATATTCAAATTGAACAAAAATAAAAAGGTCATATTAACCAAATTTTAATTTCTGGATTCCATGTTTTGACTACATTTTATGAAATTAATATATAATTGGTAGACATTAATTAATTATAAAAACACAAAACACCAAAAAACCCACTATTTATTTAGAAAAATATTTTTTATGTGTAAAAAATAATGGATTTGAATATTATGATTACTAAATATTCAAATATAAATAATTAGATAATTCATAACTAAATGAGTATTATTTTAATTTTTGAATAGCTTATAATCATTATGGTTTTTTCAACTAAAATAATTTATAGTTTTATAGAAATTTATATATTCGAGTATTCACTAGAAAATAAATCTTTTCAGAAAAATTATAAATCATAAACATAGATAATATTAACATAATTATTTGAAAAATAATATAATTATCACATATTAATATTTCAAAATATTATTGCAGATCATTTAAACATATTTATGTGTATAAATAATGTTTTTATTCTAATATAATTACGTGAAATATAACCTAAAACCAGAGGTTTTTACATTCTACCCCCATTTTTGAATTTTTCCGCAAAATACAATAAACCTGGAAAAAAATATAAATTAATGATACCGTATCACATCGTCATGTTCCGATTTTTCTTCTTCAATTTAATTATTTCACTAAAAAACACTCACTACCTAAGTGGTCTTGTTTCATAACACCTTCTCTATATGATCCATAATCTCAACTAATTGTTATTAACAAGACATATCTTTCTCCAACAGTGTGACTTATTAGTTTAGTAAATCTAAATGATCATGTATATACTTAAAATTGATAGATACATTGAACACATCATAATCGTGAGAGATATTCAATGGAAGTTTATGTTGATAATTTAGTGTAACGATGTGATCAAGAATTTGGACTGGAATGATATAACGAGTTCTCAAATTTCCATTCCCTCAAAATTACTTAACCTTAATCGCAATAGATATATAAAGGATTACATTACTATAAAAATAGAACTATATATCAAGTTAATGATTTCCATAATAAAATATTATTTATCTTTGATATGACATTAGGTGTTGTTGAATGGATCCAACCTTTTCATCCATTTCCACAGCTAGTTCAAGAATGAATCGAAATCCTTCCAAACTTCATCAGATCAAATTTTTCAATTACAACTCTATCTACATATTGATGATTAAGGATCAATATTTATTCATGAATGAATTTTATTTTTTAAAAGAAAATAAAAAATTATTTTCTAATCCAAACAACCATTGAAATACATAGATAAAGATCTTTACATGTCTTATATATTATGAAAGAACCTATTATACTAAAAATATATCATTGGATGATAAGAAGTTATGAAGCATATCTCTATATCAAAATATTACATAAGGCTTCTACAGAACATCATGGTAAACTACAGATATTGATAACACCTGACAAAGATTGGTACTCCATGAAATATACACGTTAATTAATGTATAACTGTATAATATTATTAGGATAAAAACATTTCCTATATATAATAAAAAAAATATTTTATAACATGATTAACTATATTCAAGCTAGTTTTGTACCCTTTATATATTTAGAAGTGTTCAGAATCAAAATAAAATATAACATTTTGTAATTTTCATTATGTTATGGTTAATGGTTGTGAAATACCCTTTACCTTTCTCTTTTCATGAATAACTTAATGACACCCAAAGACTCGTGATATATACCTTATTATATTAATTTCAACTATATCCCACCAAAAAAAATTCTTGAATATATCTATCCATCAATTTTCTACTTTTATAAATAGATAATGATGATCATTTAGCTTTATCCAAAAGATAATTTATAAAATATGGTATTTATAGGATATATGCAAAGTTACCGAACCCTATCAATATGTCACGATCATTTTCAAACTATCGAACATTCCTTTCCCTAATCTATAATTCCACATCTTTAGTTTGTGAATTCATAATTATCTCTTGGATATATGGATAAAAATTACTCAATGAAATATAATAATTATGATTCATTATTAATATTTCAGGTTATAACTTCAACATATCCATAAATATTGTATTTTTGTAAATCCTCATCATTTAAAAACAAGGATTGAATTTCCAACATGGAGCATCATCGACATTGTTTACCTTCCAAATTTTATAATTTATTAAGAACTAAAAATAATTGATCAACTAAAACCATATTCAATAGAACATATTCTATTGTCTTTTCTAAATTTATACATAAATGTTTTTTATTAGTATATTTAACACAACATTCACCATACAAAAAATTACATCATACGTTCACCTCAATAATTAATACTTCTAGTTCCAAATCATTTTTTAGGTTGTTCATCACAATATTTTTTAATTAGGTGGAGGAATGTTCTATCAACATTTAATTCTATAAAAGGATTCTCCCAGTACATTTTTTAATACATATCTAAATTAAAAATATTGTCCTCTAAAATTTGGAAATATGAGAAAATGTTCGCAAAACAAACTTCTATTGAGCCTTTCAAATGTTTTCCTTATTGATCATTCAATATGAAGTAAACACAATTTTTTCAAAATAGTGAGTATATTTGATAGTATTGAGAAATATCTCACAGCGTTTCGGCAGTAACATACCAACCTAATAAAATTATGGATCATGGATACTATGGTTAGTATACACTATTTATCGATATCTTTTATCATTTTAGTATTAACCAATATACCCTCACATGAAATTATATGACCCATGAATGGGAATTTTTAACAACAATATTCACATATGGTATAATTGGAATTATTTTTACTACATTATCATTGTTTTTAAAATTATATCCAAATAAACTTCATGAGCATGTTTTATAGTGGAATATATTTGAATATAATATATAATGTCTACCACAGATTGATATAGGTAAGAATCAAAGATAATATTTATTAAATCAATCATGATGAAATAATAATTGGTATATCTATATGTATTTATATTAAATAATTATTGAAAAAAATCATATAGATGTATATATTGGGTATATCATATTTATTGTATGATAGTTGGTGATATGAAGATCATAGATTAGTTTTGGAAAAATATCCACCTCTTAATAATTTATAAAATATATCATCAATATGTAGTATAGGATACATGTTCATCATTATTAGTATTTTATATTCCTAATAAAAAATTTAATGATGAATTATCTCATCCGTGTTTACTAAACTAAAATGTTCACCACATGGATAACATTTCTACTAAATGAATCCTTTTTTTCATGGTTCTCATAGTGTTGCATAATTATTTACTATAACTCAGTCGAGGACACTATATTCGGAGTAAATAAAATAAGTGTATCCATATCAATGTTCCGAATTTAAAAAAAACACGATTGAGGGTAATAACAGAAACATATCTTGGAAATACATCAATAATATTTCATAAAATAGGAATATCAAAATATTTAGTTTTCTCCCATTCCATATGAGATAAAAATACATCATGAATATGTATTATTACCCATATTATGAATAATTTTCAATTAAGAGTTCATGGTCATCATTTTATCAAAATTATATTATATTTTCATTCATAATAAGGAATATAACAACCCTTCATTGATGTTGATATAGGCTCTAAAATGAGAGATCCAGCCTATTCCTCATATTACAAAAATTCAACTAGGGTTTAAATATCAAAATATATAGGAACAACATCTCCCCAATGTTCAATCATGGTGGAGCTTTAAAATCGAGATATTATCATGGCATTGTATGTTTTGACTACAAATTAGGCATCATACCCTTGAGGTCATGATGTGATTCCACAAGAAAATTCAGCATTAATATTTTATTGGGAATAAATATAATCAAATAAAATACTTTCACATCTAGATTGTATTAAATTTTAATAATTCATCACATCTATATGATTTTCCACACCATATATACAAAATTAATTTTTATTTTCTTATAAAAACTGATTATTTTGTTTTATATTTACTTATTTCATTCGGAACCAGATTTAATAATACCCCGTATCATTATATTTGATTTAATTTATAGAAGGGGTTTTACTATTTTCCATATAATCATTAGTTCTAGGACCCTTATGTCCACACCATAAATAATCTATCACTCCCATCATGAATTATCATGGATGTTTATTTTGTCAAATTTTACATGAGGGAAATTTATTTATTCCATTATCCATATACTTCTTTAATGTGTTCCCTTTTTCTCTTTAATTAACTAACATCATCTTAACTTGTTTTCCCCTAATTATATAGGATAATGAAAATATCCCCTCTATCTAAATTTTACAAGATATTTTATCATCATATGATGAAAAAAACATAGAAAGCAGTTCCACTCAATGAGTCATCATATTCCCCCAAAAAATTCTTCATTATTTATTTTAGGATTATCTTGGTAGTCTAAATAATGTCTGGATAATCATGTGATGTTATCAACATACGCAACCACAATATAACCTTTATTTTTATATAATGTGATTAACTTCCACTCAATTAATAATCATTTTTCTATTGGTATGTATTTATTAAATAAAAAAACTTTAAATGTTATTTATTCCTTGATTTATATTTTTTAATACCCATTAGTCTTTTATATCAGTAGACACCATTGATTGTAATACTTTATCAAACAACACACATTCAACATAACCATTTCCCATTACTTAAAACAAAATTGCAACAATATATTTTTAGGGTAATATGACCATTACCCAACTACAAATGGATTATTACATCCTTTAATATATGGTGGATAATGTCACATTTATTTATCCAAAATAGGTAGATAATTATTTTAGAGTAACATGTTTCTCTATTTGGGAAATTTTATTCATCTATAATTAAGGACCATATAAAAATATTTTCATGATCTAATCAGTTCCAACACCACCGGAAGTGGATATCATAGTAGGGAAATCCCTAAATTGAGTAAAATTTTTAATTCACTATATTTCATAAGTAGTCATAACATCAAAATGGAACACATATAGTTATCTCAATTTCATTATTGATATTGAACCAGAAAAGAAGAACCGATTTAATTTAAATGATTTAAATTACTATTTAAGGTTATCATATTCTTCTTGTTGGCTATGTCAATGTAAAATATAGTTCAAATGGTTTTAACTAATATGTATATAATTTCCAACTATATAAACAAAAATATTAGTTACTGATAGTCAATGTATTATTTATTACATAGTTATAAAATTTAATGAATCTCATTGTACTTGATTAATTAGGTCAGCAGTCCTGGAAAACCATTTACAATCATCATTAGAAAACTACATTGGAAATATAAAATATAAATAATAGTAAATAGTGCTCCACCATTGATATTATTCTTAATATATTTTTTTATATGTTGGGGAAAGGAAAAAAGTTAAATGTTGATGTCATTTTCTCAATAAGATTAAAAATATTATTTGTATCATGTGAAAATAATGTATAATCAATATGGAAATGTAAATGACTAAATAACATATTATTTAATAAATTACATGATCATGAAATTTTTCCATTGATAATATCTATGTAGTAATGTCATGGTAAATAATCAATAAATTTATAATAATGGAAATGTTTATCATAGGAATTTATGATCTGAGACATCCAAATATATTTACCATAAAATCAGATTTCAAATAAACTTTTACTGATTTAATGTTATATATCAAATCTAATTAAATAATTTTGGACAAACAATTTCTCTCATGATCTCGATCGATTAATCGGGGGGATATCTTTAACAAACCCCACCCATAAGTGATTGTACACTGGATTTCTAATATATTTAGTGAAAAAATTAGAAAGATTAAAATATTTCTTATAAAAATTGTTGTTCAATATTGAAAATGGACTATTTAGATTTGACAATCCATCAAATTATATTAATATTAAAAAAAAATAATGGTATACGTTTGACGAAATAATCATATCAATGATATAAATAATATAGATATTTAACATAAATTTAATTTATAGTAATAATAATAATTTTAATAATTTAATAGTAATATAATGACAAAAACATTAATGATATATGAACAATGTCCTTCACTTCTTACAAAAATAAGGATTTTTAATAATGCCATGCCTTTTGTGAAATAGATATAATTGAATAAAACTATTTATCTTTGTTTCAATTAAAAATATTTATTCATAAAACAATCTAAAACATTCATAACAATCAAAATATATTTAAATGGTTATACTGGTGTTAATTTTCATTATATATATATTAAAAGAATCATTGTGTTTATCTTTTTATAAATAAATTCACAGATGGGCATTTCAAGAAAATATAAAATATTCCAATAAATTGTTTTAATAAAATAATGGTTTTATAAAACATACTTAAAATGTAATTTTATAATATTTAAAAAATGGATTATACAAAAAAAATTGAATGTCATGGACATGGAAGAAAAATATTCTCGGTCAAAATTGAAATAATATCATTTTTTCATTTGAATATTACATTTCTTTATAAAAGAAAAACCAAGTGTAACTTTTGAGAAAAAACAATGAAACTATATAATTATATATAAGATAATAAAATATTTCTATTTTCTTAATAAAACAATATAATATTCCTTTAACGAAAATAAGATAAATCTTAATTAATTGAGATTACGAAATAAGTCATTACCTCTTGGGTATCTTTTAATTTGTAAATCCGTGAAATAGTAAAAATGAATTGAACGATTAGTAATCATTAATAAATATATAATTATTTTAAATACATTAAAGGGGAATTATATACACCATATAAAAATAAAGTTCTCTGTAATACAAAATATATCATTATTGACAACAATTGAGATGAAATCTCTAACCAAGTGTTTGACAAAACATATAAGTCCTATTATCATCCAGTATAGTGAATTTATATGTATAATACTTTTGTAACCTCAATATATGAATTTATGTAATATTATATATTATTTATTTATAACGACCAGTCACATATTTTATAGCATTCATTTATAGTACTTATTATTTTATGTATTAACTCCATTGTTTTATCAAGGTATTTCAGTTTGGTATTCAAGGTTATTCTAAATTGATTATTTTTTATCATATTTGGAAGTTAATAATAACATATATATCATATATACTAATTAAATATATTTTCATTGGAATCATTAAATATTGAAAATTAAAAATTAGATAGTCCATGGATATGGTATCCTGACACTACTTATAAACACTAATTTCAATTTTCTATTGATCTAACTACATAAAGAGAAATAATAATCCCAATATAGATAATAATTATTATATTATACGTCTTGACTAGTCCCCTAGGGCCTCTTCCGAGACTACCCCAAGACCGTCTTCCATAGGCCAAGGGTTGGAAACTAACACCGAAAGGCATATTCATTAAAACATGAAGTCATTGCCTTTAGGCCTGTACAAACACACAGTCCGAGAACACGATAAGAAGAAACTGTGAAGTAAACTACTGTAGTAAAATTTTACTAAAAGTAAAGGGTTGGGAATACAAGACCAACTGGAAAAGTACAAGTACAACTAAATAGTAAAAATAGATGCTAGGTGAAAAACATCTCTTGGATCATCCACAACAGATCCTACCATAAGGGTAGGTACAGATCACGTTCGCAGTACTCCACATCTCCCCATCTCCTCCATGTCACATCCCACCCATTTTCCATCTCCAAGAATCATCCAGTCCTGGCTCTCTCAGCCTCGATCAATGTTGTACATCGTCTACACTAGACACAACACAGCGTGGTTGATTCCCTTGTTGTGGGTTAGTATAACAATACTCTATAGAGACCCAGATACCCTGAAGGTCTCCTAGAATTCCACAATTAAAACCCACAGGGTAACACCACAAATGTAAATTTCCACACATGTAAAGTGCCACATAGCATAAACTCGATCACAAGAACAAAGTAATGAAAACTCCCACCAGGATTTATTTCAGGTGTAGTAACAAATAACATCCCCAATCACAACGTCAAATGCCTCAAAATCTAATTAACTCCACCTTTATCAAGTATAGTGGTCATGATATGTCACATAGAGGTGATTCCCACTAACCTTGTACTGCGAAATTACTACTCCCCATCGTGTATTGTGGGTCAGTGTGGTCACACAGAGTCATCCCCCCACCCCCAACATTGTCTTCTATGGTTCTCCTCCCCATTGTGTATCATGACTTCTCCCCACAGTTCCCTTAAAGGTCACAAAGAACAACCCACCCCATCATGGTCTGCTAAGGTACTCCCCTCTATCATGTACCACAACCATCAAGTAACTTTGAGTTGAAAAGTCAGCAGTGGTCAGGTCTCAGCTAGTCGTAGGGTACCGTACGTAGTGTGCATGGGAGAACCACTCCCCAAGTCATCAGTTGTATATCAACCATCAAAAATTCCCACACATATGTAACTCGATGATCTTCCATGTCATATGTGTTCCAATTCAATAGATGGAGTGTCAGTCGGACACACGGTCTATGTGTTATTAGAATTTCAGTGCCGAGGGCCTAGTTGGATTCAGGTGTGATCCATCCCTGCCGAAATACATGATTCTCCAAAATTATAATAGAGTAAGGAAAATGGTTCATCATTCTTTGAGGGTCCCAACACCACAGACGGTTCATCAAATGAGTGTATGGTTCTCAATATAAGACCCTTTGAGAGTTTCTGGGGCTGGTTGGACTCGAGTCGAGACCGACACGGTCAGACCCACCTGGCTCGACCCAGTCAGGGCAGCGCTGAGGTGAAATCAGCCCACTGGGCCACTTTCCGGTCTGTCCTGCAAGAGGGGAAATCCGACCAGAACATGGAATTCTACAAAGGGGCGGCCTGGCTCGCATGGGGTGGAGGACTACTATGGCGGAGGCCCAGTCCCGAGGTGGTGGCCAATAGGGGCGGTAGCTCGGTCCGAGAGTGTTTTCCCAGTCGGGAGGCAATGCCCCGCTGGGGCCGTGGCCCAGTCTATAAGTGGATGTCCAGATTGAGGGTGAAAACCTGGCTCGAGGGTTGTGACCTGATCCGAGGGTGGAAGCATAGCTCGATGGCGGAGAGCTATATCCATGGGTGGCGGCCCAACATGAGGGAAGTGTCCTGCTCAGAGGGCGGAAGCCCCGCTCGAGGGTGGCGAGCCGGTTCAAGGGAAGCAACCCGGTGGGGTCCGACGCAGGGGGTGTAACCCCCCGGTCATCTGGATTCCCAAACAGTCCGAAGGCTGTATGGTTAACAAGGCGGTGGCATCGTGAAACATGAAAGAGGCAGGTTTGGTCATGGATTTAGTTTACTGGTGGGGCGGCGGTCATGTAGACTTCCTTCCCGTGGCCGTCCTTCATGTCGGTTGCCTCCTCCGTTCACCGCGGCTGACGATCTGCATCCATCCTCTTACGGTGTGCGTCGAAGTGCTCACAATCGACCATGGTAGCACAATGATAGAAAGATTATGGAGGGATTGATATTGGTTCATTTGGCCCATGACCTCTATGTTATCTCATCAACATGAGGTGGTTAAGGTTTTTTATACAATTTAATTAAACTACAAGATTAACCCCACAAGATTCCACACAATAACCTCCCACAAAGACAAATGAATCGAAGGTCAACCCGTTAGTCATTTGACCCACGTTCTTTATATAATATTAATAATAGGGTAGAGGGAATCAAAAATGCACAAACAAAAATATCCCCTACCTTGTAACATTGGAGAGCGCTCATGTTTGATGGAGTCTCGTTGATCGTCGTCCCCACATCAAGCTATCCTCACCGACACTCGAACATCAAATTCTTGTTCGGGGTTTCGATGTCACATGTCACCTCCCGCTGGGGTCAGCTTCATCCTATAAGGGCTTAGTGTTATGGAACTCCAATAGAACTATGTATCGTGTAGATTCTTTTCCAATAAAACTCCCCAAAAACTCTATATTTATAGGATAGGGGGGAACAATTAGCGACACAGGTAGTTAATGCGATTCATAAATTAGAAAGCTTCAAAATTTTCCCAATGACGTTGTTACTTATTGTTGGAAGCCCAAGCCATTTAATGGCTTGACACACTACCTTCCCCACCCTTTAATTCGTCCGTTGGAGGTTTATAAAATAAAAAAAATATTTTGACTCATTTCATTTAAAAATGTCGAAAAACATTACTTTTTCTCCGGACTGACTGCTATTAATGTAATGTCTCCCTTAAGAAAATTCTAGCATTTCGGATTCAATGGTTCACATATATTTTTAATCTGAGAAACGGTTAAAAAGTTAGAAAATGTTTCACATGTGTTTACTGAACATTCCCAAAAAAAAGTTTATAAATTCATTCTGAGCACACCAATCCTCAGAATCATGTGCTATCAATTTTCAAAGACTCATAATAATTCCATATAATTAAGAAATACATTTCATGGAAAAAAGTAGGCTCTTTAAATTAACCACACCTTAGGTATTTATGTCCCTGAAATCCATAACATATATTTAGGGAAAAAATAGGGCTACTGAGCACGAATTTGAGCTTCCCACTCCCATGTTCTCTCTTAGTGGTTCATGTGCAGCCAGCGAACGTGCACTAGAATAATCAAATGCCAACGAAGTACCCACTCCTATTGATACTCAATCTCTACTAAAACCTATGAAAATGTATCCCCATCATCTAAGTCCAACTCACTATGGTCAATGACATGAGATAGGTCGTCCAGGTATCTCCTCAACACAGATACCTGGAAGACGTCATGCACATTCTCCAATTGTGGTGGATATTCCCTTTGGTATGGCACCTCGCCTATCCTCCAATGTATTTGAAATGTCCTAATCATACTTTGTGATAACATTCCACATCGGCCAAATCTATGTAGTCCCCATCGAGGGGATACTCAGAAGAAAATATGGTCCCCCTCCTAGAACTCAAAAGGTCTCCATATTCTGTCAGTATATGACTTCTGACTTCTCTATGCAGTCTTCATCCACTCCTGGATGATCTACAGCTTCTCAGTGGTAGCCTATACCAACTTCGGACCCATATGTTCTAACTTCCCTAGGTCTGTCTGTATTATAGGTTATCTACAAGGTCAGACGTAAAATCCCTCGAATGGTGCCACACTGATTGTGGAGTGATAATTATTTTTTTATGCGAACTCCACCAAGGGAATCTGATCCACACAATGACGAACAAAATCTAGGACACATGCATGAAGCATATCCTCTAACTTTTGAATGACCCTCTCTGTCCGACCATATTTATGAGGATGAGTGTTGCTGCTCAAACACAAGTGAGTCCCGAATTCTTCTGACATTATCTTCCTCAAATGGGATGTAAAACGTGTGTCACAGTAAAATATAATCATTGATGGCACCCCATGAAGCTGTAGGATCTCCAGTATGTAGAGGAATCCCAAACCCTTTACTTATCCCTGCTCTCATATTGTATGAGGTGGTCCGACTTTTCGAGTCGGTCAACACTCACCAATATGGAATCATGTCCCATGGACATACGTGGAATCCATGTCACAAAGTCCATGGAAATCCCATCCAAATTCTACTCTGGAACCTATAGTGGATGAACTAATCCATCTAGAACCTGGTTCTTGGCCTTTATTTGATGTCAATCGATGCATCCTGAAACAAACTCTGACATTTCCTTCTTCATCCTTATACACCAGTGGTAACACCAGAAGTCCTGGTACATCATTGCCACAGTAGGTTGTTCTCCTAGAGGGGAATTACGGAACTCACTCAACATCTCCTCCCATAGCTCCACTAGTACCATGGTCCATCCTTTGAAGTGGACGACGTGCTCCCCATCATCGAAAAATCCATCAGGTGCCTGCCCTAAGGATATCTGAGCACATCGAGCCTCGCAGTGAGTGTCCTCATGCCGCGTCTCCTGGAATACCTAATGGAGTGGGGGTGTGACTTTCAAAGACATGAGGTATTCTGGTCCGTCTCTATCTAAGAAGGATATTTGCAATTCATCTTTCATCTCTGTCACATAACTCATCAAATGCAGACACGATATCATGTTAAATGCATCTGCTACCACATTCCCCTTCCCAAGAGTATAAATTATCTCAAATTCATTGTCCTGTAGGAATTCTATCCATTGTTATTGTCTCTTATTCATGTCCTTCTAAGAGAATGTATACCATAGACTCTTATGACCATAGTAGACTGTAAAACATTATCCCATCAAATTATGTTTCCACATCTTCAAGGAAAAGACCAATGCTACTAACCCTAGTTCAAGAGTAGTGTAGTTCTTCTCATGTTGTCACATATTTCGTGAACAATAATTGATAACTCCTTTCTCATGCATCAGGATACATCCAAGCCTGGTCCCTGATGTGTCGTAGTAGACTACAATTCCAACTCTCTATTTTGGTATCCTCAATATGGGGGAACTCTTCAGTCTCTGCATTAGCTATTGGAAACTCTAATAGCATCTCTCCTTCCACAGAATAGTTTGTTCCCTCTTTGTAAAACTTGACAAGGTTGCTACAACTATTGAAAATTCATGCACGAATCTTCGGTAGTAACCATCCATCCCTAGAAAACTCCTCACCTCCGTCACAATTGGGGTGGATTCTAATAAAGAACTACCTCGATCTCCACTGGATCCCCTGCAACTCCAACCTCTGAGAAACTGTATCCCAAAAAGTATACCTCCCCTACCCAGAACTAGAACTTCGAGAATTTACCATAATGAAGGTGCCCTTAGACTGTATCCAGAACCCACTGTAAATACTAGGCACGACCCTCCTATGTCACCGAGTAAATCAAGATGTCTTCGATGAAAACCACCCTAAAACGATGAAGTTATGGATGAAAGTTCATGATCATGAGTCCCATGAACACTACTAGGGTGTTGGTCACACAGAAAGGCATATCCAAGAACTCATAATGTCTATAACAACATCTGAGCAGTAAGGATCGAGAAAATGGCTCAACTGGAATCTTCGAGCTCCGGACGAGGGTCGTGAAATATAAGAGTGACTTGCACCTATGTCTGTAAGTACTATATCTATGGTTTAGTAGATACAAATTGTACCATTAATCATCTCTGGAGCACCGTGGTCATAGGCCTCAACTTCCTGGATATGAGCTCACCTCTATCCTCCTTCTCCCTATGGTCATGGTGGACCACCTGGTGGTGGTGTCGGTAGAGACTCAAAAGGTCACCCACCACCTACTACACGGTCATCTCCTCTACCATTTCTTCCAACATGTGGACCTCCTCTCTTGAACCATTTCCTCTGCCTCGACAGTCCCTCGACTATCTTCTAGTCATCGGTACGGTGGTCCAGGCATTCATGAGCCAAATAACCCTTCCCACCACATGTGTAACACTGTGTGCCCCTCGCTTGTGTCCATATACCTTGTGAGCCTCAAACCTCTGACCTAGTGTCCTTGGATTATCCACCAAAGGTTCTAGTCGGCTTGGACCTCTATTCCATCTACCTACTACCTTCTATAGATAAAACAGCTATATGTCGTCTTGTGGTAGCTCTCACTGTCGGTTCCGGGTATGCTAGGAAGCTCTCCACAAAAATTTCTCACTGAAGCACCCCATCCTTCATCAGAATGGTGAGAGATACGATCAATGCTATGATTTACCATAAGAGACCATTCTCAAAGGTCTGGGCCCTGAAGAAAGTGTTTTGTGCCATGTCGGGGGAGTAGCGGAAGAGATCAGTGAAACTCGCTGAGTACTAGGCCACTATCATGTTTCCGTGTTGTATATTTAGCATCTCTTGTATACGCATAGAGCGAATGGTCTCTGGGATAAACTCTTCCCTGAAAGGGACCTTGAAGCCCACATAGATGTAGGACACACCATCGTGTATCAAGAGCATTAGGATCCACCATCTCCATGTTGATACCTGAAAAAGGCTAGCTGCCCATATCAGTATAAAATTCATTTGGTGTCCCAACTAAGTGAAAAACTTGGTCCAAAACCTCTAGCTAGTCCTTATCCACCTGCAGGTCCAGCTCTCATTGTAACCACGAAGGCATCTACCAATAGAACTTGTGCAACGTGCTCAGTCAGTGTGCATCCTCTGCTAGGGGGGCTAGTTGCAACGGCAGTCCAATGGGAAGTTCTGCTTCCGGTACACCACCAGAAGGTGCCAAATCCATAAGGGGTTTCGCACCGAGGACTCATCACTCGGTAGGCCTTCATCGCTTACTCTATCAGGGAACCTGGGTGGATATCTTTGTGGCCACATCCTGAGAAGAAATGGGTGTGCCTTGACTGAATGTTATACATGGTGTCCTGAATCAAGAAATAACATGAAATAATTTTCAATACACACATAATTTGTGTATTCATGTGATATGTTGGAAATTAGAATTGAGGGTCTTATTGTATGGATGTGTTAGCTCCCACACCAAAAATTGAATCCCCTAACAGAAAACCACAATCGAAACACATAACACTATTTCCACATAGAAAAGATTAGAGTCCTAGTAGTTCTGTAGAACTGAATCATTTGATACCAATTTTTCATAAACCATACCTTGTGGCCCATTCCATGACTACCCCATTTCTGCCTTCCATAGGCCAGGGGATGGCGACTAGAACCTAAAGGAACATTCCCTAAAACAGGAAGTAATTTCCTTTAATCATGTACAAACACATGGTCGAAGAACACAACAAGAAGAAACTCTAAAGTAAGATGCTATAATAAAAGCTTACTAAAATTAAAGGGGTCGGAATACAAGCCCAGCTAGAAATGTACAAGTACAACTGAAAAGTAAAAAAGATCTGAAATGTTAAAAAAATCTCACATATTGTCAACCGTGGATTCTACCTTAAGGGTTGGTACAGATCACCTCCACAGTATTCCATTTCCGATCGTGTCCTCTGTGTCACGTCATGCTGAATTTCCACCTCCGAGCACTATATAGTCCTGTATCTGTTATTCTTGATCAATGTTGTACGTCAGCTGCACAAGACACAATAAGGTGCGGGAAAACACATGCAGGGGTGAATATAACGATACTCAGTAGGGACCCCAAGACGCTAAAGGTATCCTAGAATTCCACAATGAAAAATAATAGGGTAACATCATGAAGGTAAAGTACCACACATGTTATGTATTACATATCAAAACCTAAATCACAACCATAATGTAAATAAATATCACATGTAAAATCCCGAGTCACAACGTCGAACATCTCTACTACTATGGAACTCCTCTATATAGTATAGTGGGCCTGTCTCATCAAATAGTGGAACATCCCACTAACAATGAACTATTTATGTATTACTCCCCATCACATATTGTGGGACTTTAGGGTCACACAGAATCATCCACCCCCCGCCCCCCGAGCAGTCTGTTAAGGAACTCCTCCTCATCGCATACCATAGCTTCTTCCCACCGTGGACCTCTAGGTCACACAGAACCAACCAACCCCATCATGGTATGTTAAGGTACTCCTCCCCATCACATATATTAGCTGTTGAGTGACTCTGAGTTGAAACATCCGCAGTATTATGGTCTCAACCAGTCGTAGGGTTATGTATGTAGTACACTTAAGAGAACCACCCCAAGCCATAGGTCGTATCTAAACTGGCACAAAGTATCACAGAGATGTAATCCAATTATCCACCATGTTATAAGGGTTCCAATTTAATATACGTTGCATCAGTCGCATCCCTAGTCCATTCATTATTGGAATTTTAGTGTTGAGGGCCCTATTGGATTTGGGTGCGATCCAACCTGGCTGAACTCCATGATTATTCGAAACACTAAAGGAGTTTGGAAAAATTAATTTCATGCACCAAGGGTCCCAACATCATATACGGTTCATCAAATTTATTTTTGGTCCAAACCTATCTACGTAGGGTGGAGGTGGACTCATCCCGCAAGAGGGGAATCCCGGACTGAATAAGGCAGCCCGCAAAGGGACGGCCTGGCCCGCGTTGGGCGGAAGCCTACTTGGTAAGCGGCCCACCGGTGGAGCGGCCCACTGAGGTGGAGGTCCAGTCTGAGGGAGACATCCCACTAGGGAGGTATCCCTCTAGGGTGGTGGCCAGGTCTGAGTACGGTGGCCCGGTCCGAGGGTGGCGGCCCAGCTTGTGTAAGGCGGCCCAACTCGAGGGAGGGGGCCCGACTCTAAGGGCGGGCGCCCAGCTCGACGGAAGCGGCCCGGATCGAGGGAGGTGGCCGAGATCGATGGCGGCAGCTCGGCGTGAGGGAGGCGGCCTGACTCTAGTGTGGGGGCACAGTTCGAGGGCGGCTCCCCCGGCTCCATGGGAGGCGTCCCAGTGTGAGGGTGAAGTCCCGGTTCAAGGGAGGTGGCCCGGTGAAAGGGAGGTGGCACATTTTGGTCCGATGTGGGGGTGTAACCCCCCTGTCCCTCGAATTTCTGAATTGCCCGAAGGCCGTTCGGTTGGTGAGGGGTTGGGGCCACAGAACTCGCTGGAGGTGGGTTCAGCCTCGACCATGGATTTTCCCATGACTTCCGTTCCTATGTGGCATGACAGTCACACTTCATTCCTTCTTGCGACTGACCATTGGGATGGCCACCTCCTCGATTCAACGCGGCTGATGAGCCACAGCCTTCCACTTGCGGCGTGTGTCGACGTGCTCTTGGTCATCCATGGTGGTGTAAGGATAGAAAGATTGTTGAGGGTTCATGCTGGGTTTGTTAGGCCTGTATACTCCACGTTAGATCATCATCACGAGGGTGTTTAGGTTGTTAATAACAATTGAATAAAATAATAAGATTAACATCACAATATTCAACACATATGCTACCGCAAAGATGAAGAAATCGTGGGTCAACCCATTAGTTGGTTGACCCTCATTCTTCGGGTAATTTCCAAAACGGGTAAAAGGGAATAAAAAACACACAAATGAAAATAATCTTCCACCATGTAATGTTGAAGAGTGCTTACGGTTGAGGGAGTCACATTGTTCATCGTCCCCATAACATTTTTTCCTTGTCGGTGCTCGAATGTCAATCTATGGTTTGGTCTTTCGGTGTCACACGTCACCTCCAGCTTGGGTAGGCTCAGTCTTATAATGGATTGTCATTATGGAACTCCATCAGAAAATTGATTCTCGGCGAAGCTTGTCTAATACCCTCCCCCAATCAATATATTAATAAGATAGGTTGATAGTATGTAATGATGTGGAGAGTTATTGGGACTCATAAATTAGGAAGCTTCTTAATTTCCCCAACTTCATTATTAGTTAAGGATGGATGGTCAATCCATTAAACGTCATGACACATCACCATCCCTCACATTAATTTCTCCATTGGAGGTTTATGAAATAAAATAAAATAAATTATTATTTTATATTTCATTTGAAAAAGTGGCAAAACTTAACTTATTCTCCATACCTACTACGGTAAAAGTAAAACCTCCCTTAAGAGAATATTTGCGCAGAAGATTCAACGGTGACCTCAGTTTTTTTCTGAGAAAAAATTAAAAAGTTAGAAAATTTTGGTCACATTTTTAGTGAACATACCCGAAAAAAGATCAGAAAATCAGTCTGATCACACTAGGCATTGGAATCACGCACCATCAATTTTTATAGAATCCTAATAATTCCATATAATTAAAAATATTACATGAAAAAAACATGGTTTTTACATTACATATATAATCATTAGTAATTAAATATATCCACATTACCATTCATGTAAATTTTAAATGAAAAACGGATCACATTACGTGGTGGAGGTGGTTGTTTACATGAATACATGAGCAATGTTTTCATTTTATAATAGATTTAAAGGTAAGATGTTATATATGATATTATAATTCAATAAAAAATATATTAATATTTATAAATATAATATTTACATATTTAAAACGATCAATGTTAATAGGTGTGGAAATGAGAATTTTACCATTATGTGGACACAGTAGGCAGTAGGTACACAGAAGTTATCTTTTCTCTATTAAAATTATTGAAAAAGGATGGAAAATGGTTATCCAATAATCATAATAACCTATTACTGGGTTTATCATACATGATTTATAGTTTTATGATGTTAATAATAGATTTATTGGATGTATAAGAACAATGAAATTTGATTGATTTTGTATGAAAATTGCCTCTTCTTCGAAATACTTTCTTTAGATCCTTTTTTCAAGACGACATTATTTGACATTTATGAATTAAAAATCCAATAATTTTTTACTTGGGTTGATTAGAAAGGAATTTGGGTATAAGGAGTCGGCCTTAAACCTTACTTAATCTTGGGTTATTATAAGATTACACCTTGAGGATCTTTTCAGGTTTAGTGTTTTAGAGAATTAGAACATAAAACCTGCATTACATTCCACATTTAAACAAAGTGGTTACATAAAAGTTAGTATTCATTTTTCCCATCAAAGGAAACATATTTAAAATAAAACATGGATTCTTTCTTGACACTTACTTGACACTATCATCATATCATGTACCTTTACCTTGACCTATGAAAAACATTTCAAAAAATTAGGATGATCATAAAAAGATCAGTAAGGGATATAAAAATATGGAAAAGAAACATGGGTACATATACACATAAGAATTAATTCATAATTTACCCATAAAAAATAAGAACTTTAACATACCTCATAAAATCATGAATAAATCATAGAAATCATAATACATAAAGGTAACTTGAGGCATTCATAACATTCTTACATAGGGAGTAACCCTCTTGGTTACGTTTGGAATACCCATCACAGTATATTCCCTAAATCTCTTCGGAGAAACCTTAACATTTCACTCCTTCGCGTTACCCAATGCATTGTAGAGCTATATCGTGCTCACCTGCCCTTAGTTTATCACGGAACCACCCATCTTCATAATAATGCCCAAGAACCACAACATAATCATATCACATAAAACATGCATAAAGGAAACATAACATTTCCACCTTTCTATCACAATATATCAATACAACACATTGATCTAAAAACAATATGAAAACCATTTTCAATACCAAAATAAAATAAAATTAAAACATGGTAATTATTTTCCTTTTTAAAAAAAAGGTATGGCTTGTAGAGGAGGTCGAAACTCAAATAATGGTCACAGCGGCGGAGAAGTCGTTGTCGCCGCATACGTATGACAAAAACATTCCCTTTTGTCATTTAGTAAATGCTTCATATAAAAAATATTTCTTTTGAATAAACATAAATGTCAAAGGGGTTTATACACCATATAAAAGAAGGTTGTGTATAAAACAAAATATGCCTCAATGAAAAGAGATTGAAACGAAGTCCCATACCTCGGGTCCGACTTGACTCGGTCGTTCATTAATCTCCTGAACAATAAATTTGAGTTAATTTCTACTTGTTTAAGAACCTTTTTCAAGTTCATTATTCCTTTTATATCACTTATTGCCATGTCATGAACAATATGTAATTATTTATGTTAATAACGGTTGTTTTAACGATCAATGGTACTTGAGTCAAAAAATAAACCCTTTATAATTACAACTTGTTCTTGTATCCATTATATCCAGAATGGTATTCATGATGTAGATATCATATATATCATATATATCCATTATATACTTGTATTTATAATATTATATAACATTTAGAGGTAAGAAATGAAAGGCACCGTTCATGGAGACGGTAAGTCGTACATACGCATGAACGCTACTTTCATTTCCATTTCATATTTTATAGAATGGAATCATAATGATATAAATTTATATTATAATTACAGTTTAATATAATATATAATATCATAACTCCATCCTTTATACGTCCCACATATGGTATTAACGAATCAAATCACTTTGAGGGGGCGGTAGTCCGCACTTCCTTAAATGAAGATATCGCGTTTACCCATAATGGAAACCATAAAGGTATTCCCAAAATAAAAAATACAGAAGATTAAGGAAAACATAAAAATATTATATATCATATATAAAAATAGTGTCATCTCAATGGCCACCTTTTAAGGTGTTAAAAGAATGTTGAACAATCATTGTTTCGGGGGGCATAAATTCACCATCCACGGAAACAGTATGTTCTTTAACCATTAGATGTAGGTGTGTGTAATTTTAGCTCGAATAATTCTTATAACAACATCCTAGTATATTGAAGATACTGGATTTGTTACAAAAGAAATGACTGAAATGAGTTTAGGAGGTTGGAGAAGCAAAATAAAACAAAAGGACTCAAGTGAAGACATTACCTTAAAATCGAGTAACTCCCTTTGGTTTGAGCTCAAAGGCTTCCTTGGGAATTCTTCTGCCCAAAGTGAGGCTTCAAGGAGTAAGAGAGGGAAGTGGAGAGACAAAATGGGAAGGTGTTGGCCGAGCCAAAGGCTTTGGAAGTGTGGGTAATGAGGTAGAGGTGGGGTCCTTTTATAAGAGGAGAGGAGGGGCACTCTTGGAAAGTAATGAAATGTTACTTTATTTTAAAATGATTTTCGGATTAAAAAGGTCCCACATTGATATAATTCAAGGATAAGGTGATAAGGGTTCGAAATATACCCATCCAATAGGTTTTGGACATTTGTAGGTCATAGATTTTACATTATCTTTTCATTTTATTTAAATCATTTATTAATTAGGTAATCGTTTCATCATCATGATGACATAAATAATTTAATATATTTAATGTATAAAAATAAAAAAAAATATCATGTTGTATGAAATCCTTTTAGATTTCTAATGAATATTTATAGTCAAAAATATGACTTGTATAACCCCATGTAAAAATTGTTTTAGTAAAACATCTCATGTTTGTGTCATTTTTACTTTTACATTAAATAAAAAGTTATTTATGTCATTTCCCAACCAAAGTGGCTCCATGGGGTCCCCAAGTTGACCCATGGATTGTCTTGGTCGTACATGACACATCCAATGATGGTAGGACATGTGTCAAGCTCATCTCATATTATTAAAACATTATTTTTATCTTAAACTACACTAATTACCTCTAATCGCGATTAAAAACATAAAAGTTACTATTCAACAAAAAATTATTTTAATCCCATTGAACCACATTTTATTTCTTAATGACAAACATGTATGTTGGATTTTTGAAATTCAAAACATAGAGGTGGTAAAATTTCATTTAAACGAAAAATCAGTTTTTTAAGTACCACTTAGTGGTTTCATTATTCATCCAAAATTGAAGTTTTTCAAAAAAATACCAAAACATCACCCCCAAGATATATTTTATATTCTGAATTCATAAATGTTTTCTATTTTACAAAATTAAAAGCATATAAGTTTCATTAATTAATTGAATAATTAACTCCCGTTTTCAGAGTAAATAACATGTTTTTATTAAATAATAAGTACCAAAAATTGACACTAGTTTATGTCCAATTTCAAAGTGAAATTAATTACAATGACAAATATTGGATTAAATGGTAAAAATATATTCTAATTTTACTTTGAAAACAATTTAAAAGATAATCTAATCATATAAATTAATTAGATTAAAAAGCAGTTTTTATGTAAAATGCAGTATTTTTCACTATTCATTAAAAAATGAATATTGTCAGAAAAATACCAAAAATTCACAAAAAGTAAATTTTGATGTCCCAATCATAAATAATAAGTTTATTTTGACAAAAATAGCTTATAAAATTATAAAAATGTAGATTTAAAAATGGTTTTCCATCTAAAGGCAGTAAAATAATCTTTTAAAAATATTAGTGTATTCCATGCTTAAGATTGGATTTATTTTCATTTTAAGCTTCTAAAACACTATATAATTAATTAATAGACATAGATAAAAATATATATTATTCATTACTTACTTGGGATGTTACATCCTTCCCCCCTTTAGAAAATTGCGTCCCCACAATTTATTTACTTATCGAATAAATGGGGGTACTTATCCCTCATTGCATTTTCAGATTCCCATGTTGCCTATTCCATCATGTGGTTTTTCCACAAAACCTTTACCTGATTAATCACCTTATTCCGTAACACTTGCTCCCTGTGGTCAAGAATATGGACCGGTTTTTCCTAATAAGATAGGCTCTCTTATAGCTGAACTACCTCTGGACTCAAAACCTAAGATGGATCTGGCATATACTTTCTCAACATCGAAACATGAAAAACATTGTGTACCTGAGATAAACTCAGAGGTAAAGCCACTCGGTAAGCAACGGATCCAACTCTCTCCAGAATTTCATATAGTCTGATGAACCTTGGACTCATCTTTCCTTTCTTACCAAATCACATCACACTTTTCCATGGTGATACTTTGAGAAAAACATGATCACCTACCTCAAAAGAGAGATCCTTCCTCCTATTGTCTGCATAACTCTTCTGCCTACTCTGAGCTGTTCTCACGTGTTTCTGAATCATCTGAACTTTTTCTATCATCTCTTCTACCAATTCTGGTCCCATCAAATTCCTTTCACCCACTTTATCCCAAAAAGCTGGAGTTCGACACCGCTTTCCATATAACGCCTCAAATGGTGCCATCTATATACTGGAATGAAAACTGTTATTATATGAAAATTCAACCAAAGAAAGATGTGGGTCCCAAATTCCCTGATAATCCATAGAGAAAGAACACAGCATATCCTCCAATGTATGAATTGTTCGTTCTGACTGCCCATCTGATTGAGGATGAAATACTGTACTAAAAGTTAATTCAGTACCCAACGCCTTTTGAAGGCCCTTCCAAAAGTTAGAAGTAAACCTGGGATCACGATCGGATAAAATGGAGAGTGAAACTCCATGTAACCTGACTATATCTTGAAGATACAAACGGGAAAGTTGATCTAGAGAGAACGTATCTCGTATAGCAAGGAAATGAGCAGATTTAGTCAAGCGATCAACAATAACACAGATTGCATTATTACCTCGAGATGTCTTCGGTAATCCCACAACAAAGTCCATGGATATATTCTCCCTTTTTCCACTCTAGAACTGGTAATGGATGAAGCATCCCTTTCGGTAACTACTTCTCTGCTTTAACCTGTTGACATGTCAAACACTTCATAGTAAAATCAGCAATATATCTTTTCATTCCATCCCACCAGTAATACTCACGCAGATCTTTGTACATCTTAGTACTCCCAGGACGAACTGAAAACGGAGAACTATGAGCTTCACATAACAACTCTCTCTTCAACTGTGAATCACAAGGCATACAAAATCTCTTCACAAATCTCAAAACACAATCATTATCAATGTTGAATTTAGGCAACTTACTCTTCTGAACCAGCTCTACCTTTTTATGCAACTCACTGTCTTGCTTCTGCGCTTTCTTGATTATGTCTGATAGAGATGATCTCACTGATACCTGAAACAAAACAGAAGAACATCCTGCACCAATAACATCTATGACAAAGTTCATCAAATCCTTAACCAAAGGATCACGTTCCAAAACCAACATTTCTAATGAAGAATTACTTTTTCGACTCAATGCATCAGCCACATTATTTTCTTTTCCTGGATGGTAATGAATTATACAATCATAATCCTTGATTAATTCCAGCCATCTCCTATGTCTCATGTTTAACTCTTTCTGAGTGAATATATACTTTAAACTTTTTTGATCAGTATATATTTCACACTTTTATCCATACAAATGATACCTCCAAATTTTTAAAGTGAAAACAACAACAGCTAATTCCAAATCATGTGTAGGGTAATTTACCTCATATGTTTTCAAATGTCGTGAAGCATAAGCAATTACCTGATCATTCTGCATTAGGACGCAACCAAGTCCTTTTAATGAAGCATCACTGTATATAACAAACTCACCATTCCTAGAAGGAAGTTCCAAAACTGGAGCATTCACCAATCTTCTTTTCAATTCCTGAAAAAATTCATCACATTATTTTGTCCAGATAAACTTAACACCCTTCAGAGTTAGCTTAGTCATTGGAATAGATAACCGTGAAAAATTTCTAACAACCCTTCGGTAATATCCTGCCAAACCAAGGAAACTACGAATCTCTGTTACATTTGTCCGTCTTGGCCATTCTTCAACAACCTTTGTTTTTGCAGGATCAACGGTTATCCCATCTTTAGTAACAATGTGACCAAGGAAAGAAATTTGTTGCAACCAAAACTCACACTTTCTGAATTTCCCATAAAATATCTTTTCTTTTAAGGTTTGAAAAATAACTCTTAAATGTCTTTCATGCTCCTCTTTACTTTTAGAAAACACCAAAATATAATCAATGAAAACCACTAAAAACTTATCCATGAACTCATGAAAAATTCTATTCATTAAGTCCATGAATACAACAGGTGCATTGGTTAGCCCAAAAGGCATTACTAAAAATTCATAATGGCCATATCTTGTACGAAACGCAGTCTTCGGAACATCTGCTTCCTTTACCTTCAGCTGATGGTAACCCAATCTCAGGTCAATCTTTGAAAAATACTGAGCTCCCTGGAGCTGATCAAACAAATCATCGATATGAGGCAAAGGATATTTGTTCTTAACAATGATGTTATTCAAGGCTCTATAATCAATGAAAAGTCTCATAGAATCATCTATATTTTTAACAAAAAAACAGGATCACCCCATGGTGACGTGCTAGGTTGAATGAAACCTTTCTCTAATAAATCTTTCAATTTCTCCATCAACTCTAAAAGTTCAATTTGAGCCATTCGATAAGGGTATTTTGAAATTGTCTTAGCATCAGAAACTAAGTCAACAGTAAACTCAACTTCCCATTCTGGTATTATTCTAGGCAACTCATCAGAAAAAACATCCGGATACTCATTTACCACTGGCACATCATTAATCTGAACAGTTCCTTTATTTTCAACGATGTGTGCAAGGTAACATTCATTTCCATCTTTTACATGTTTCTTGGCCTCTTGATATGTTATCAACAGTAAGGGTTCATTCTTGTACACAAACTGAAAGTCTTTCTGAAATGAAACTTCTTTAGCTCTACAGTCAATTTTAGTATGGTAAATAGAGAGCCAATCCATACCCAGGATAACATCAAACTCTACTAGAGTTAGAACAATAAGGTTTGCAAGTAGGTTCGTTCCACAGATAAGGATAGGAAGATTCTTATAAATTATTTTAGCCTCAACATTTCCCCCAGGTGTTTTTTCCAAAAGTTCAGGAGTCATTTCATGAGATGGTATTCCTATTTTACTAGAAAAGTTTTCATAGATGAAAGAATGTGTAGACCCCGAATCAAACCACACACTGGAATAATCTGAAAAAACAAACAAAGTACCTGATATAACTTCATTTGATGGACCGGAATATGCTGAAGTAGTTGCAACGGATTTCACCACCCCTTTCTGCTTGTAGTCTAACTGCTTCCCATCACTCGAGCTCTTTGTCGGACACTCGTTTGCATAGTGACCCATCTCATTGCACTTAAATCATTTCATTAACTGTAAATCAAATTTGGTTTTACCTTCACCTTGATCTTTTTCAGTGAAATCACAAGCCTTATGTCCCATCTTACCACATCGGTAGCAGTTTCCAGAATTCAGAAGGCATTCCCCAGTATGCCTTTTACCACATTTATCACAAACAGGAAACTTAGTTTTCTTACCATCAGACTTTTTTGAATAATTCTTCCCTTTCTCCTGCCACCTTGTTCTCTTCTTTTGTTGGTTGTTATAGAAAAATTGATCATCGGAAAACACCATTTCTACCATCTCAGCACTTCGAACAAGCTTTTCATAACATTTAAACTCACAAGAAGCTAATGCCCTTCGATATTTTGGCTTTAATCCTGAGTAAAAACGATTGATTTTACTATCAAGGTCTCAGATAAAATTTGGAGAATACCTTGCCAATCAAGTGAACCTTTCTTCATAGGTAGCCACTGAGTCTTTATCTTGCCTCAATTCCAAGAATTTGTTTTCCATACTAAGTCGAATAGCCTTAGGAAAATACTTTTCAAGAAACATTCCTTTGAGTTCATCCCAGTCGAGAGCATCAATCTCATCAACGTCCCGAATATTTTTAACCATCGACCACCACTGATCTGCTTCACCCTCCAAACGGTAAATAGCAAGACTAGCCTTTTGATTGTCTGAACACCCCATGACATCGAATATCTTCTCTAGTGCTTTAATCCACCCTTCAGCTAACATAGGGTCAGATGATCCTCTGAATGATGGGGGATGTTGCCTCATGAAATGTTCCACCACTGATATGTTCTTCTGCGGTTGATCTGGCTGATCTCGTGCATGGATACCACCACCATTTATCACTTGAGTCAACTGCGCCATTACTGCAAAAAACTGTTCAGTTACAATTCCGACCATCTCAGGATGCTGATTCAGAAGGTTATTTCTTTCTGTATGCCTTCCTAGCACTTCTTCCCTGTTTCCTCTATGGAAAACCATTCTGAAAAAACACGTCTTAGATGAAGCAACATGGTAATCCTCAAATGCTATATCATTTCAATTTGACCATAAAAAAATATTTTTGGACAATCATTTAATAGAATTCTAACTCCTAATGTTATCTAAACTGACCTCTGATACCAACTATAAGGCCCCAGACTTAAACCTTACTTAATCTTGAGTTACTAACAGATTACATATTGAAGATCTTTTCAGGTTTAGAGTTTTAGAGAATTAGAACATAAGACATGCATTACATTCCACATTTAAACAAAGTGGTTACATAAAAGATAGTATTAATTTTTTCCCTTCAAAGGAAACATATTTAAAATAAAACATGGATTCATTCTTGACACTTCCTTGAAACTATCATCATATCATGTACCTTTCCCTTGACCTGTGAAAAAAATTTCAAAAACATAGGATGAGCATAAAAATATCAGTAAGGGATATAAAAATGTGGAAAGGAAACATGGGTACATATACACATAAGAATGAATTCATAATTAACCCATAAAACATAAGCACTTTAACATACCTCATCAAATCATGAATAAATCATAGAAATCATAAGACATAAAGGTAACTTGATGCATTCATAACATTCTTACGTAGGGAGTAACCCTCTTGGTTATGTTTGGAATACCCATTACAGTATATTCCCTAAATATTTTCGGAGAAACCTTAACGTTTCAGTCCTTCACGTTACCCAATGAATTGGAGAGCTATATCGGGCTCACCCGCCCATAGATTATCAGGAAACCACCCGTCTTCATAATAATGCCCAAGAACCTCAACATAATCGTATCACATAAAACATGCATAAAGGAAACATAACATTTCCACCATTGAATCACAAGATATCAATACAACACATTGATATAAAAACATTATGAAAACCATATTCAATACCAAAATAAATGAAAAGTAAAACATGGTATTTATTTTTCTTTTTAAGAAAAAGGAATGGCTTGTAGAGGAAGCCGAAACTCAAATAATGGTCACGATGGCGGAGAAGTCATTTTCGCCGCATACATACGACAAAAACATTCCCTTTTGTCGTTTAGTAAATGCTTCGTATAAAAAATATTACTTTTGAATAAACATAAAAGTCAATGGGGTTTATACACCGTATAAAAAAAGTTGTGTATAAAACAAAATATGCCTCATTGAAAAGAGATTGAGATGAAGTCCCATGACTCGGGTCTGAATTGACTCGGTCGTTCATTAATCTCTGGAATAATAAACATGGGTTAATTTATACTTGTTTAAGAACCTTTTTCAAGTTCATTATTCCTTTTATATCACTTATTTCCATGTCATCAACACTATGTAATTATTTAAGTTAATAACGGTCATTTTAACGATCAATGGTACTTGAGTAAAAAATAAACCCTTTATAATTACAAGTTATTCATGTATCCATTATATGCAGAATGGTAATCATGAAATAGATATCATATATATAATATATATCCAGTATATACATGCATTTATAATATTATATAACATTTAGAGGTAAGAAATGAAATGCACAGTTCATGGAGACGGTAATCCATACGTACGCATGAACGCTACTTTCATTTATATTTCGTATTTTATAGAATGGAATCATAATGATATAAAGGTATATTATAATTACAGTGAAATATCATATATAATATCATAACTCCATCCTTTATACGTCCCACATATGGTATTAATGAATCAAATCACTTTGAGGGGCAGTAGTCCGCACTTCCTTAAATGAAGATATCGCGTTTACCCATAATGGAAACCATAAAGGTATGCCCAAAATGAAAAATACAGAAGCTTAAAGAAAACATAAACATATTATATATAATATATAAATATAGTGTCATCTTAATGGCCACCTTTTACGGTGTTAAAAGAATGTTGAAAAATCATCATTTCGGGAGGCATAAATTCACCATCCATGGAAAAAGTATGTTCTTTAACCATTATATGATGGTGTGTGTAAGTGTAGCTCAAATACTTCTTATAACAACATCCTAGTATATTGAAGATACTGGATTTGTTACAAAAGAATTGAATAAAAAGAATTTATGGGGTTGGAGAAGCAAAATAAAACAAAAGGACTCAAGTGAAGACAATACCTTAAAATCGGGTAACTCCCTTTGGTTTGAGCTCAAAAACTTCCTTGGGAAGCCTTCTTCCAAAAGTGAGGCTTCAAGGAGTAAGAGAGGAAAGTGGAGAGACAAAATGGGCAGGGTTTGGCCGAGGAAAAGGCTTTGGAAGTGTGGGTAATGAGGTAGTGGTGGGGGCCTTTTATAAGAGGAGAGGAGGGGCACTCTTGGAAAGTAATGAAATGTTACTTTATTTTAAAATGAGTTTCGGATTCAAAAGGTACCACATTGATATAATTTGAGGATAAGGTGATAAGGGTTTGAAATATACCCATCCAATAGGTTTAGGACATGTTTAGGTCATATATTTTACATTATCTTTTCATTTTATTTAAATCCATTATTATGGAGGTAATCGATGCATCATCATGATGTCGTAAATAATTTAATATATTTAATGTCTAAAAATTATAAAAAAACTATAATGATGTAGGAAATATTTTTATCTTTCTAATTAATATTTATAGTCAAAAATATGACTTGTATAACCCCATGTAAAAATTGTTTTAGTAAAACATCTCATGTTTGTTTCATTTTTACTTTTACATTAAATAAAAAGTTATTTATGTCATTTCCCAACCAAAGTGGCTCCATGGGGTCCCCAAGTTGACCCATGGATCTTATTGGTCGGCCATGACACATCCAATGAGTGTAGGACATGTTTCAAGCTCATCTCATATTATTAAAACATTATTTTACCTTAAACTACACTAATTACCTCTAATCGTGATTAAAAACATAAAAGTTACTCTTAAACAAAAAATTATTTTAATCCCATTGAACCAAATTTTACTTCTTAATGAAAACCATGTATGTCGGATTTTTGAAATTCAAAACACAGAGGTGGTAAAATTTCATTTAAATGAAAAATCAGTTTTTTAAGTACCTCTTTGTGGTTTCACTATTCATCAAAAATTGATGTTTTTCAAAAAAATACCAAAACTTCACACCAAGATATATTTGATATTATGAATTAAAAAATGTTGTCTATTTTACAAAACTCAAAACATATAAGTTTAATTAATTAATTGAATAATTAATTTCCGCTGTCAGAGCAAATAGCGTGTTTTTATGAAACAATAAGTATCAAAAGATTGACACTAGTTTAAGACCAATTTCAAGGTGAAATTAATTCCAATGACCACTATTGGATTAAATGGTAAAAATATATTCTAATTTCACTTTAAAACCAATTCAAAAGATAATTTAATCATATCAACAAATTAGATTAGAAAGCAGTTTTGATGTAAAATGCAGTATTTTTCACTATTCATTAAAAATGAACATTGTCATAAAAATACCAAAAATTCACACAATGTAAATTTTGATGTCCCAATAATAAAGAATAAGTTTATTTTGACAAACATAGCTTATAAAATTGTCAAAAGAGAGATTTAAAAATGGTTTTCCATCAAAATGCAGTAAAATAATCTTTTAAAAATATTAGTGTATTCCATGCTTAAGATTGGATTTTTTTTATTTTAAGCCTCTAGAACACTATCTAATTCATTAATAGACATAGATGAAAATATCTATTATTCATTACTTACTTGGTATGTTACATCGGGGGTGTTTTTGTTATATATATGGCCTAAATTTGCTTAATAAAAATTCACAGCCCTCATTCATAAAAAAATTCACTCCCCTCATTCATAAAACATTATTTCCTACAAATTATTCCTTAAGTATTAAATTTCAATGTGGTGGACGATAAAAATGTAAATATTACTTAATTAAATTAAAATATTTTTTATTTCAGAAATATTATTTTTATAAAAAATTTATAGTTATACAAGAAATAAAATATGTATGGAAGTGGATTGTTAAAATTTTATTATCTAACAATACCAGATCTAATAATATTTAGGTACCCAAAAAATATTTTTTTTATTTTTATGAAAATAATTAGATTATCAATAGAAAAAATATTTTTTTCATAGATAGTGGATGTTCTAAGAATATGAATTGAAATATTAAATTTTTTTATAATATTATCAAGATTAAAGGGGGTGGTGTCACTTTTAGTGATAATTGGAAAGGGGAAATAAATGGGATTGGTTATATTATTCTTCTTGGAATACCAATAAATTAAAATCCTTTATTTATTGTAGTAATTAATAATATCCTCCTAATAAAAAGAAAATTAATTAATAATAGTTAATTTTTGAACATAAGGAATGAATAATGTACTCTTTAAATATTATCAGGTAAATCCATTTTTTTATTGACACAATGATTTTTTAATACATAAAGAAGAAGACCTTAGAAGTAAAGTGTAACATCACAGTTAATTATAAAATAAGATAATATCATAAATATTAATATTTATTAATTATTTATTAATTTTACGTTAATGGGGTTGATTTTGTTGATAGCGTACTAGACACATAGCTACTGGTTTCTCTGAAATCTTATGATGCACACAACACCAAGTTATACAAAAAATAATACAGAAATATTATTATTATTTTAAATTCCAATTAACACCATGTCGTTGTATTAGAGAGAATGAATATGAAAAATAAATATATTATTAAAAATATTTGTTAAATTTTTTTAAATTTATTCAATAAAATGTTGAAGCTAAAAATGATAAGAAATCCATCTTTACACATAAAATACTCTAATATTTTTAAAAGGCTGTCTACCAACTTCTGATTGCGAATGATTTTTAAATATAATTTTGTCCACTTTTATATATTATATTTAAAATATAAAATTTCATATTTTTAATTTCTACAAAAAAATTTACCTTGTTTTATATTATAGTTATTTCTGATGAAATTAATATTTTAATGAATAGTGAAAATGCTAAATTTTATTTCAAAACAGACTTTTCCTTTAATATATTTTTATAGTTATTTTTTATTTTTTATTTATTTTAATGATTATTTGGATTATTTTTTTATCATTTAATACAATTTAGGTAATTGTTTGTAATTTCACATTTAAATTACAAAATAACACATGTCAATCATTTGATAGTTTTTACTTCTTAAAAACCCATATTCTAGTTTTGAGAACTCGAATTAATTTTAAATTAATTAATGAAAATTATATGTTAAAATTTTGAAATAATAATTCAATATTTTCAATTATGGTTCTATATTTTTTAAATATGTACCTTTTTGGACATTATTAATTTTAATTTCAGTAATTATTTTTATTTACCACGGTTAAAGGGAAAATTGGATAAATAATGCTACAAATTGTATTATAATAATATAAAACTACCCTAAAATGAGTCATAATCTTATTATATGTGTCATGAGCAACCCACATAATTATTTTTAATAATTTTTTCATTTTTGAGCCACTTGGATGTTATAATGACATGTTATAATAATTAAATCGATGTAAAGAGTAACTTAATAAAACATGTATCGTCATAATAAAAAAATCAATATGGGTTATATAACTCATCTCCTGGAATATAAATAATCATTATAAATATAATAAGACTTCCTACAACATGTAATTTTATATATAATTTTTTGACAATAAATATTTCATTTTATTAATGACACAATAATGATGCAGTTATTTCCTTATTAATGATAGTTTCAAAAAAATGATATTAAAAATATTATATTAAATGTAATTTGAAAATTTTTATTTCATATAATAAATTTATTGTATTATTATGAGATATTATATTGGAGTTAATATAGTTTTTTATAATGAATCATGTTGGCATGAATTTATCAAGAAATAATTACTAAATATTGTCAAAATTGACATAAATGTGTTTTTATAACAAATACTAGTTTGTTAAATGATATAACAGTCTAAAAATATTATATTAGTAGAAATAAAATATATAATATTAATAAAATAAAATATACAAGAAGACATGGTTAGTGTTAATTGATTTATCTAATCATTAAATACAAAATATACGGTAAGATTTGTGGCCTAAACGTTTCAAAAATATTTTTTTGAGAATATTTGAAACCATAATAATATTATAATTTAAATATATCACTTTTTATATATTTGAAATTGAAAATAATTATATAATAAATTAATATTTCAAAACGTTCCTAAAGTGTCCCTCCCACCACTTATAAAAGGCCACCACCTCAACCCACAACTCCACACCAATAAAGCCACCTGTAATGTACAACTTCTACTCAAACAAACTCCCAACATAACTCCCTTAATCCTATAATATTTATCTTTGGTAGAAGTCAAATCATGGAATCCTTTTGGCACAAATCAAAAGAAGTTTCCCATTTTAGATGTGATGTCTTCTCTCAAGATCCATTCATTTATATTCATTCTCCACTCCCTGTGCTATTTATATTCTATTATTAAATTACCACAATAGTATTCTCAATATACAATGATATTTTTATGAAATTTATTTTATCAACACTTATACACACCACTATCTAATGGTCACGAACATATTTTTTCTGCGTATAGTAAACTACTGCCTCACAAAATGATGATAGTTCAAATTTTCCTATCACCTCTCATGGTGGCCATTATGATGAACACAATATTTATATATGATATATATTATATTTATACTTTCTATATTATTATTATTTATGTTTTATTTAGAACATAACGTTATTATTTTCATGTTTGATAAATATGATAATTTCACTAGAGGAAGTGTGGACTACCGCCCACTCAAAGTAAGATGACTTGTTTTATCCATACATGGGACATATGGAGGATCACATTAATTAACCTATGTAAACTATATAACACTGATATTATATCATTATTATAATATTCTTATGTATTATTTATTTTTCTTTCCTCTAATATGACAAAGAAATAAAAGTAAAGTTCATGCGTATGTATGAACTACCATATAAATGAATGGTGCATTTAATTTCATATCTAAAAATGTTATGGAATATTATAAATACATATATAATGTATATATTTGATATTTAAATCATTGATATAATTTTAGAGATTATGGAATTATGATAACAATGATAATTTTCATCAAAACAATATCATTTTTGATTCAATATTTGAACATCGAAAAACCATCCAATATATAATAAAATAAAATAATAATTAATATAAAATGGTAATATGTAATATAAAATTAATAATAAACATGAAAATTTTAGGAATAAATTATAAATTAACATATTTTTATTATTCATGAGTATAATTAAGAAAAAAGACGAGTGAGATTCTAGGTAAGGGAAATCTAAACTCATTTTCCATTCATTAAGTTAGACATCCATGTCATTGGTTTTGTTTTACAAGAAAATGTATGAATGACCTATGACTATTTTACACTGAATATCCAATTATATTATGTGTTTTTATATTTTCCACACAAAATTATTTCACTGATTTATCCTTAATTTAATGATATGATCTTTGTAAGATTCTCCATCTCAATCTCCTATCATTGGGAAATTTCAAGATGATATGAACCATTATTATTATATAATGTTTATTTACTTCCCCTTTGAGATTTCTGTAAGATACTCCATCTCAATCTCCATCACAAAATTATGTTTATAATGTATATTATTATATAATGATATGAGCCTTTATTATTATTATTAATTATCCATGTTATATCTATACTTATGATATTTAATGTCTTTTAAAATTTTCAACATTAATCAGGCATGTAATTTAAATGTTCATAATTGTAAAGTAATATTTATCTAAAACATTATTTGAAATGTTTTAACAATTTAATCATTTAAAAAATTCACTTTCATTTACATTTTTTCCTAATTATTTTAATGAAATATTTATATAGACATCAATCCTTTGATGATGAAATTCCAATCAAAAGTCTTAATGTGGTATGGGACACTTTGATTAAAAATTATTTTTATAAAATGAATTAATTTTGTTTTAAAATGGGATTGATTATTTCAATAACATTGAATGTTTTTTATAAATACATCATGATTAGAATTTTTCACCTTTATGTTGCTATTATGAATCATTGTTTAATTTAAATGTTTAAAATTTCTGTATAAATTAATTTGTTTTCCTTTATGAGTGTGCGTCGTGTAAATATAAAATGTCATTTCCTAGTGGAAATTTTATTTATTAATTTATGCTTGGTTTATGTGTTATGATTATGTTATGGTTCTGATGCATTACGTAAGTATATGGGTTATTTTGTGATAAAATAAGGGCTAGTGAGCCTATTCAATCTCTCCAATTCATTTGGTAATGGGACACAGGTAAACGATACAGTTTATCCTATGATATTTATTTAATATTCTGTGATGGGTAGTCCAAATGTAACCATGAAGGTTAATAACTATATAGTTGTGAAAATTACAATGAAAGAATGCTATAAATGCTAAAAGTTACATTTTTTAATTATTATTTATATTACTTTATCAGGAATCATATTATTTCATAACATATGTAAAAGATTTTATGTTTTATGGGTGAAAAGAATAATTTTTTGAAAATGTTTTCATAAGTTTGAAATATTCATGGACTAATTGATTCAATCATAATTTTACATCCATTACTGAGATTTTATAGTCTCATAAAATTTTTTTGAACTGTTTTCCATAGGGTATAAGGTTGGGTAAGAGGAAGTAATAAATAGAGATGAATTTTATGAAGATTTTCATTAAGAAAAATAAATCAATTTTTATCACAAAATGTTTAGATTATGTTAAAAATAAGATAGTGAGTAGAAGTGTCTACTTTTTAATATTTGAGATGTGTAATAGTTATGGCCTAAATCACTAAATAACACACCTTGAAAATATCATCATTATGAAAGAAGGTAAATTATTTATTACAACTCAATTTTATGTAATCTTCAAGGCTCAGGACTTATATAAATATTTATCAATACTTATTTTTTTGGATAAATCAAACATAGTTATGGAATAGAGGTTTAAGACAACATAAGATTTTATTATTTCTAAAATTTCATTGAATGTGATATTAGAGACCTATGAGATCATAGGTTTAAGTCATTTATACTATGTGATCCATGTAATTTAGTAAAGAAATATAAGTATTGTTTTAAATATATTCTAAATGTTTCAAATTATTATTAATTTTATTTATTTAACATAGAATCAGGTTTTTCTCTAAAATCTTGACGTATTTGTAGGAACTAATATTCATGAATTGCCAGAAGGACTTCATTTTTATTGATTTTTGATAACCCCCCTTTCAAGGGATGATAGGGAACCCTTAAAAGGCCCGTAGGCTCAGAGATTACATGGACCTTAAGCTTAGGACATTACAACACCTGATGTTCTTAGGGAATTCAACCGGACTATCGACAAGTAACTACCCCTCCCCAACATATTCATCTTGATAGTAGCTCTCCACCTTTGCATGATTTTCTGTCTAGGCTTCCCGTGCATGCAAAGGATGGTATCGATGACATAGTCATACCCTATCATTCTGATAATCCATTTGGCTTTGCTCTGGTGAGTGCACCTGCTCTGAATCCACTTCTGGGGCTTCTCCTTTTTTAGTGTGTCTGGGGCCTTCATTCTTGTGGCCTGAAGGCCTTGGGGTGGCCCAAAGGCATTAAGGTGGCCCGAAGACCTTGTGAATCAATTGGCATGAAGGCCTTGGGTGGCCCGATAGCCTTGCAGGACCCGAGGACCAAACTGGTATCCCGGAGGCCCAGATGGATGAATAGTTCTGACTGCTACAGTACCGAACAATGCCTGCTACAATGACGAATATTGTCTGCTACAGTGCTAAACAGAGCATGTTGTAGTGCCGAACAGTGCCTACTACAGTGCTGAATAGTGTCGAAGAGTGTCGAACAGTGCCTGCTACAGTACTTCCATAGTACTGCTACAGTACCCCAGAAATATGCCTCCACCCAGATTTGATCTCGTGTCTCTTGGATGCACCTAGAGAGTCCTCACCAATTGAGATGAGTCTCTTGTGCCATAGGAACTACTATGTATTTGTTATATTTCACAAAAATAGTGGATATAAATGGTTAAAATTTATAGCTGAAAATTCATAATCCTTCTTATATTTTAAAAATTTTGTAACATGTGTGAATAATTATAAATATAAAAATTTTATAACTATTCAAAGTAACCAATGTAGATAATTTTTAAATTATAAATTTAATACATATTTGGTAAAAAATATAAAATACATAACTTCTCATTACCGAGAATAACTTAGTAAAGTGGTATAGTTTAAAGAAAAAATGGAGTTCCTATAGAGGTTACTAGAAACATATTGAGTGAATACTCAATTTTTTAAAGCATTATAATGAATTTATTAGTACATCCTTCATAACGAAAAATCATGTTCTAATTATCCCCTTTATTAATAAAAATTATTATGAGTTAGGGTTAGGGATAATGCCAATACATTTTTACTATATTATTATTGGATGAAAATTATTCATACATAATTCTATAGTTTTTTTTACATAAATTCTCCACATAATTATTCAGATATTATTTCAAAAACTCTTTATTAAACAATGATTTAAAAAACTTCTAAATATATACCAACTAAAGGATCCATTTTTATGTGTTATATAAATTATTTATTCAAATTATGGTAGAATAAAAATGGTTTTTAATACCAACGAATTATACTATTATATGGAATCATCCAACTAATTACATCATTAGTGATGTAGATCAAAAATTAAACACTAAAATTTCAATAGTAATATAATGTGGACAGAGTGAATTTTTATCATAGTTCAAACCAAAGACACCTGATAATGCTTTATGTGAAGAATATTGGATACCGGAAATAAATGACAAACATAATGAGTTTGACAGGAGTCATTTTTGGATATGGTTAAATGACCTAATTATCTTTCTATAATGGTTGAAAAAAATGTTTTTAAAACAAATGTGATGAAAATATAATTATTGTGAGAAACAATTATATGCCTGTTGTAAAGAGTTATAATAAAAAAATTTAAACATGATATGAATATACATATAATCTAATTTTTATACTTGAAGATAATTTTATACTTTTTTAATATGAAACAATAAAAAATTTCACCCACATTCAAATGGTTGTGAAGTGGATTTTCCTGAATGGATGTGTTTGTGAGGAAGTTTCTGTAAAAAACCCACATTGTTTTGAAAAATAAATATTTTGTAGTCGATGTTTTTAGATAAAATAATGAACTTCATTTACTAAAAAATCCTCAATATTCTGTTATGATTTTTTTAATTTTTTAAACCAATTTTTATATGAGTTTTGGATTAAAATAATTTTAACAAAATATTTTTTAAGGATACCATCATTGTTTAATTTTATGTAGATTACAATATATATGGTTCAACTCAAAACTATTGTATGAATTCCTTTGAGAATATTATGAAATATGAATCTCAGAGTAGTATGATGGTGGAATTGACCTTTCTGTATATATTTTTTTAATTTTTTTAAAATGAGAGGGAAAATTTATATCTCAATAAATGTATATATAATATTTTAATCAAATTTTTGGATACGTAAAATCTAAAATCAATATTACTTTTTTTCATTCATAATAAACTATTTATCCTATTGATTCATAGAAACCTATCGACCAAAAAAATTAATGTAATGTTAGATTGATTATTATACCAGAAAACAGGTCTTCTAAATTAATTGTTTTTATGATTATATGCAATATATCTCGAAAATAATGAATATTACCATTATAATAATTTGAAAAATACTCTTATTACTACATGGAATTATATATCTTAAGCTATTTGGTACTATTGCATATATTTTTCATTTAAACTTTTTTCTAGAAGAATATTTTGTCGGATTTAAATTGTATAGAAACAATAACTTCACAAAATATTCATTTTAGGATATTCATTAGTGTCTTGGACTAGTATAAAAATATTATGAACCACTCTCCATTGATGATATATAATATGGGTTGCAATGATGTTTGTGTGCAAAAATATTTATGAAATTACTAACACAATGTTATTTTGGATAGAATTGTTTCAAATCACCATTTATTTGTTATAGCACAATTATCATATATTAAAGTAAAAACCCGTCACATTCCAAATATAATGACATAGATAAAAGACAACATTTCCCTTATTATTACATGGAAAAGGTTATTTTATTTTACAATTCATTATAGATCAAGAACAACACTATGATAATTTATCAAATCCCATAAATCATAATAGATTTAAATAAATTAAATATAATCTTGGAACTCTCAATATTGTATGATCAATTATTTATCCTTAATGACTAATCCATCTCTATATAATAATTAATTTCAAGAAATGTGGAGTATGTAATTAAAAAAACTAAACCCTATAATTAAATAAATTATTTTTATAATGAATTTTTGGAAAATATTTTCTAAAACCATTTTAATATTGAATAAGTTATAAAACAATAGGAAAATGTGTTTTTTTAAACCAATATGTAAGGATTACAATAAAAAAATTCATTAGAATGTTCTAAATTTCAATATTTTATTGTTTATTTAAATATCTTTGGTTTTACTATCAACTTTTATACCTGAATTATCACTATGTATACCATTTAAATTATTGTTAATGTTTATTTTCAAACTTATAATTTCACTTGATCGAAATTTCATTTATTTAATTTTTCTTAAAAAATGATGATTTTAAAATGTAAAAAATTAAAGAGGTAGTTATATCCATCTATCGAAAGGGCTATTTAAATTCCATTAATTTTATCTATGAAAGTGTAAGTGTCACTCTTTCGGTACATACAGAAAGGGTCGTGGGTCACTACCTCTTCATTCACTAGAGGATTTTTTCAAGCACCTCTATCTTGTTAATTTTCTATTTGTTTGATTATTTTCACTTCATTTTATAATTTCAAAAATTTACAATTAATAAATATTTCTTATAAAACTAATTTCACAAGTGGAAATGTAGTAAAAAAATGGAGTATAGAATGATTATGTAATAAAAATTGTGACTCTATTATAAACTTCATTATTTTCATTCATGGTTAGGAACATATTTATATTGAAAAAACATATTTCGATCTTCATTATCATGAGATAGTCCTTGAATTCAATTATTTAGTATAATTTAAGTATGAAGCTAAGCTAAATGTTATTAATATTTCATTATTTGAAGAGCTTTATAAATTGTATTTTAGAACAGAGGATGAGTTGGTAGGTATTCCTTTGGAATGTGAAGAAAACTAGATTACACATAACGTACCTCAATGTTCTAGGTAAGAATATTTTTCCCATATTTTATTAAATTAATAAAAGTTCCTCATTATTATTTTGAAAATAAATTAGTCAAAATATTGATTTATGACTATCTTATCCTAATAAAAGGAGATCATGATACTCTTTATGATAAGGATGTATATGTTTTGTAATATTTATTTAGGGTTAGTAAGTTCAATATTATGCATCATTTTTACATTTTTATTGTTCCTATCTGGAGATGATATGTTAATTTGATTATTATGTTCCCATATTTATTATAAAAAATCATTAAAAATATCATTCAATTTAAAAAGATTCCAAATAAGTAAAATCCTATAAGTGAAAATATATCTTTAATTAAGGAATAAAAAATAAGTAATATGATAAATGTGTTAATTATTCTAATTAAGACATTTACTGAAAAGTTTTATAGATATGTGTCTAAATTTAAAAAAAAGTTGAAATAAAAACCTTTGGAAAATATAAAATGCATATAAATTACCCATATATTTTATATAATTAATCTGGAATCCATTCTAGATGGGGTGTTCATTGATCTTATAAATACAAAATAATTATGGAATTATTGTTATCCATGTGGTGGAGTATATTAGGATGGGGGATTACCTTAGAATGAAAATAATGTTAAAATTTATCATAAATATCTGAATAGTAGTAAATATAAAAAACTATGAGAAAGGTCAAATAGGTAGAAATTTCATAAAAGGAATTTAGATAATACATGAGAATATTGTAGTAAAAAATGTAAGGATAACTCCACTATGATTCTTATCAACCTATTTTATAACATATACTTTATACATTAGTTCCCATATCAGGACAAAAAACAACCATAAAAAGTTTCATTATCAGTAGAAATGAAAAATGTAAATGTAGTATTTGAGTAATAATATCAATCTAATATTGGTTATTATGTTTTTAATGTTTTAAAATATATGGGAATGAGAATGAAATAATCGAATAACAGATTTAAAACGGACATGGAAAATATTTGTAAGTTGATGAATAATGTGTTGAGGCTTATTCTACTTTTATTTCCCCAGAGTATCATAAATATATAGATCATTAAGAATGAGGAAAATATTAAAATTATGAGGAATAATGAAATATCTATTCTCAAGGAATGATTTTAGAAAAATATAAATATCTTAAATAAAGACTAGTTGTAGATATTTTGGATAATAGTTTTCTAAAAATTTGAAAGAAGCTGGTGACTCATGACCACCTCTTCAATGAATTCCTAATCTTTTGTCTGATTTTTCTAACTCGCCTCCTTTAACAAGTTTCTAATGAATAGAAATAATGTTGAATTATATCATTTTAATTTTGATGAAACATTATTATGCTCATTATTACTTGCATAAAATTAAAACAATATACAATTATATATAAGGGAGGATTGATCTTTTAGAAAGATCAAAATCAATGAAATTGTTAAAAAATACCACAATTCAAAATTAATAATATTTCAATTATATAAAATAATACTAACAAAATAATTATGAAGGTTGAAATACATGTAATATTTTCTAAACATGAATAAAATTATATAATTATTTATGATTAGAATATAATTTTGATAATAAATTCTTCAAAATCAATCTCAAATCATTCAAGACAAGTGATTTTTTATGTTAAGGAAAATTAAGGTACAATTGATAATGTCAAATCACCCTACATGGTCCATGAATAATAATTATAGGAGTATATTATGGTGATCCAATGAATTGAAGTATAAATTTCAATGTTCATGAGTTAGAACATTTCTAAAAAATATCATTGAGAAGTGTTGAAGGATATGTAACGGAACAAATGTTTTCAAATTCATGTATATGATTTATAAATTGAAAATTTATTATAGATAATGATGGGAAATATTATAAAGACATAATAAAGATGAATTTTATTGTAATTAAAATATTAAATAAATATTACCATTTTGAACTAATGAAATGTATTTTCCTAATAACTCGAGTATATTTTTATTGAATGTATATTTTTTTAATATTTTTATTCATAACAATTTATATAGATATTTCCAATTTGATTCTATAATTATTTCAATTAATTTTGAATCAATTTAATTATAAATTGATTATGTATAATATATATATTCATAAAAGAATCATCTACCAAACATTTTTGTAGAAATATATCTAAATACATCATTTCAAAACTCTTAAAGTGTGACAAGGTTATAAATATTTGATGTTAAATAATCTAAATATTTTTGGGAGATGATTATATAAATATTTAAGAAAGAAAATATTTTTATGGAAATATTATATATTCTAAATCAAAGGGGGATTTATAATCATAGAAATAACATATAAATTACGTGATATATAATAGAGGGAGAATAAATATTTATTTTTTAATAGTTATATCTCCTAAAATATTTGTTTTCTACAATTCAAAAAGTTAAGGATTTTCAATCTAACAAAATATAATTCAACATTTTTTGACCATATTTTTAATATCACATTACATTTCCTTAAATTTCTATATTTGACAATCATTTATACATCCTTAGTTTTAAATATGTTTTTACTGAAAAAAAAAATTCCAGATGGAGAAATATCAACATATCCAAAAAACTGTTTTATATTTTTAATCATACATATATATTCTAGAATTCCATAGAGAAGATTATATATTTCATCAAATGATGATTTATTGAAGTACACAAGTCTACATGTAAACAAGTCTACCTGTAAATGTTATATCGAGACTATCTAATGATATTCATCTGATGGATGTAGACATGTTAATTATATAAACATTCGTTAAATATATCATGTTGAGAAAAATAATTTTATTGTAAGAAAATTTTCTGTTGAAAAAATTATTTATTTAGATACAATGTATTATTAGAGGAACCAATGAGAATTATATGAACATCTCGAAATAAATCCCTTGAATTAAAGAAATATTTTGTTGTAGGTTGTTACAATGATCTATGATATTTGAAGATATTACAATTATCCATTTTTCCTATAAAATGAATGAGTATATAATGATTAGGAATCATTTAAAATTATTCATAGATAATTATTTTATGAATATTTCGTAACATAATAAACTTTTATAAGGCTTTAAAGTAATATTTTTTTTCTGTATTTCTAAAAATAATCTGTGAGAGTAAATGTTTTAATTGCCTTAAAAAAATTTCTCTATAATTGTATGTATGATAATCATGATCAAGAGCTTATAGGGATTGGTAGACAAAGCTAAGTCATATCATGTAGGTATAGTGATTTTGGGAATATGATGATAGAGGTGGGTTTCATCTTGGTATTAGGATATTTCATATTGTTAGAATGACATGCCTTGTGGTTTGTTGAAAATCAGGGATACCCAATTTCAGGGTATGTGAATTAATTTACACTTCTTGTAAGTGTGGAAAAATTTTAGGATGCATTTTTTTATTCATTGTAAATTTAATTATTATATTTTTGTAAATTTTTTCTAAAGGATTATTTATTCTATTATGAAATTGTATAATAATTTCTAACATCTTCAAAAAGTTTATAAAGTTTTTATATTCTAGTGAAATATATGTTTGATATATAAACACTAATAATTGAAAAATGTTTCTATATAATTCCAAATTTACATAGAATAAGTAAATTAAGTGTATTTATTTTATAAACATCAATTAAACCCCCTATTTTAATATAACTATACCCTCTTTAATTTCTATAACTATTCCCTTTATGTAATCCCACATCACTTAATTAAATTGATACAATGATGTGCATGTGAGTAAAATCAAAAATAAGGATTGATCTCTCTAAAGAGATGATGTGTTCTGAGTCCCGATTCTATGGTTAAAATATTCAATGAAATACTTTGGATTTGAGGCCAAATTCAGTAACAAGAAATATGATATAGGTGAAGGAGTTTCCCATAGGGTCATGTTTTACTTCATCATCTTATATATATAATTTCCTTTAATGAATCCCCAGATCATGCAGAAATTATTCTATAATTTAAACGGTTGATTAGATATGTTTGTGGATGTGAAATGGTCACTTAATAAATTGATTGACAATAATATTATAAAATATAGAATAATATCAGATAATATGTAAATTTTACCAGAAATTGATAATCACATAATTAATTACACTTAATATTAATGGGTAATGTGATAAAACAAATTGTAAATATATTGATAAAAACCCACAAATAAAATAATATTTTGTTATATCTTTCTATTATATATGTTTGTAAAAGATACCGTTATTGAAAATTATTAACAAGGTCCATGTTTTGGTGATTTCAATTATTAGGGGTCTTTTACCTTGATGGTTTGGGATGACTTAACTTACATTACATCAAGGGTTTACTACACATGTGTGAATTGATGTAACTACGATTCAAGGGATATAGAAATATTAATTAAGGATTTTCAGATTGGGGGAGTCCACTCCTGATATCCAGGAACTAAGAATTCATTTAATTGGAAATTATGGCCTAATTAAAACCCTCCAAATAAATTTACAAACCAAATTATGGGTTAATAGTATAGAAATATAGTTCCTTGAAAATAGAATTTAATCCAAAAAAATAAAAAATAATAGTACAGACTATTTTTTAAATAGAATATAATGGGAGATAATAAAGATTAATTTTATTTAATTAATTCTATTTTTTAAAAATGGAAATAATAATAATATATTCCTAAATTTTGTTGTATTGAAAAACCACAAAAAAAACTATTACCATGATCCATTATAGAAACAGAAAACCATCACATAGGTGTGAACTTCTAGGAATGGTCTGATTTCTTAATTTTTATACTAAACAATGAATGAAAATTATACACACTATAAAAACAACTTACTGATTTTTTTATTAAGGATAGTCTAGACTAAGTATCAGTCTACCAAAACACATAGGGGTAAAATTTATGTAAAATAGTATGTGATATCCATTATATCTAGTGAGACTCTATAAAATATAAGAGCACTGATGATTATATCATCATTTATCTCCTTAATGATCATTATATAGAGAAATTGAGATAAGATAGATATGAGATCTCTAATGAAATTTTCACATGCCTTCTTATTGAAACTCAACAATCACGGCTTCAGGTAGTAAATATTAATAACTACACACAGATTGGAAAATTGGTGATTAGGATCTTTGAAAATTTGTGAACATAACCCATTCTTTTATTAATACCTAATCACTTCTTCAATTACATTGTGAATTTGAATATGATAAATATTTATAAGAATCTTTCATAACATCTTAATGATATTATCTTTGTTGATAATGACATAGAGGGTGAAAAAAACATCTCATAGAGAGTGTATGAAGAGGGAGAACATGATAAAGGTTCTAAATAATCAATAAATGTCTACAGTTCTAGAGAAACATCATTCAATTAATAATATATTGTGGAATTAATAGGAGACAGACATGATATTTTTTCATAATTCAATCAAATCCAATGATAGTGGAGTTGAACTTATACAAAGAATGAAGTGTAAACAATAGTTGTGTTTTTAAAATGTGTAATCACTCTATACCTGCAAGTTGAGTACTAGATATTCTATTTGGTTCTAAAATTTATATGTGAATGTAGGAACCTTATTGACTTCAAAATGTTTCAAAAGGGGAGGTATAACTATGAGCTTATAATGGGGCATGGATAGCGGATAATGACATTAGAGACTCCCATTTCTTGTGTCCAACATGAGTTATTATGGTTTTAAATAAATACTATTACATTCCTAGTGTTATTAATAATATCATTTATTTTTTAAATTTTCATTGATGGATTTATTTTCAATTTTAGAAACATGAGTTTCATATTTTATTCATATTTCATATGTTATGGTATGGAAAAATTTAATAATGATGTTTACATATTAAATTAAAAAATACCATGTATTGAAAATTAATAAGAAATGAAATTCACGTAAATCATTTTACACAAATGTATAGAATCACCATTATTGAAATATAAAATAGATGTTGTTGTAAATGATCTATCAAGATGGTTACATAAACACTTTCCAAATTATACTAGTTTCAAAATTTACTTCTTGTATACATGGAATAATATCCAAACCATCATTTTTATGTCAAGGTGGATGGTCCTCAGAGCTTCCAGAATTGGTACACATATATGTGTTTAGATATTTCCTAGTATAATATAGATGTGGATTCTCATTCATTAAATCTTTTTACGAATGAATTTTGTAGGAATGATAATATATACATGTTGATGAATAACTCGGATTACATTGAGAGATTTAATTAGTCCAAGAATGATGTTGGGAATGTTTTATAGAAAATATCTTATCGATACTCATCAATAATTTGGTATTTTATCTCAAATTAATCTATATTATACACCATAGTGGAATGGTGATGATGAAACTAGGAACAATACCATACTTGATATGGTAAGGATGATGATAAGTCACATGAGTCTTATAATATCCTTATAGGTATATGAACTAAACACATAATTATTCATACTAAAATATGTACCATATAATGTTGAAAATATTATTTCTTATATGTTATGGAATTTATGGAATCTGGTTTTGACAAATATTTGTGTATGGGGATGAAAATTATTTATTAAGGCTAGATAAAGGACCAAACTCACACCATAGTGAACAAATTGTGTCTTTTCATATTTCTATAAGGAAATGAGGGGATATTTATAATATGAACCATCATATAATAAAATTACAGTTTTTAAAGAATATATATTCTTTTAGAGGAGTCATATCCATAGGGAGGATAATCATTGAAATATTAACTTCAATAATGTTTACATTCGTTATACACAATATTTTATAATGTAATGATCTACATAAAACCCCCCAGACAATGTTGTCCCAGAAACACGTGTATTTTGTATGAGAACAAGATAGGTAAGAGAAAAAAAATTGTGTCCTAGTAACATAAGAATTCCACTCATTATTGGTTAAATATTTTTTTCCGTTATCCTAAATGGATGTATTTTTTAGCTAAGAAGCTAAAATATGAAAATAATCAGTGATTTCTAATATTAATTACTTGTATTAGAACTATGCTTGGGTTATAGTTGATCCTATATCATATCTAATGCATGTTGGGTTCAAATTATTATTAAAAAAATAGAAAACATTTAAGGTCATGTTAGTAACTGAAAAATATGTCTAGTGGACAATCAATTAAGGAAACATAAAGGAATTGATAATGGAAAAACAAATCCATGTTTTACATGCATAGAACCATCATAATATTTCACAGACCATCCTAAAAAGGCCCAGGATGGAACTCCCCAAGGTCACCTCGAATAGGATTAGGGTTGGAAACTAGCTCTTATTAGGCATATCACTAAAATGGGACACCTTAGAATAAATACATGTTCAAAAACACACATCTCCAAGACCATAGAATGATGAAATGTTAAAACAACCTAACTACCATGAATTAAAATATCTAAATACCACAACCAGAGTATGATAAGAAGTAATGGGATGTAAATAAATAAAAATAAATGACAACTACAAAGATTCTACAAACAAGCCCAACCTAAAAGTAAACGGAGGACTACTATCAATATACTGCAGAAAAATATTGTAGTATATCTGATCTCACTATGAATTATTTGTTCCTGGTTTATCTAGGACTATGTGAAATGTTCATTCATTTTCTCATGTCATAAAATGTTCTAGAAAATATTATACAGAGAAGATTATGACAATACTCAATAGGATTCCCACCCCTCGAAAAATATTCAACAAAATAATAAATTCAAATCTACCAAGTGATATTTTTACAACACATTTAAAAATAAGATACATATATACTGAAGAAAGAAAAATAGTTTAATAGTAATTCACAATCACAATGTCTACCTATTATTTAAGCTTGGGCGTACCACAAATCATTCATCCATGAGAACCCACGCCATGAGTCTGATAACACCAATGACATGTATTCTAGTGGTAATTCTTGTCAGGTCTCTTTAGAGGAATTAAATTCTAAATGTATGGAGTGAAACTATAAAATGATGAGGATCACTCATAAGGACATTTTGTATACACGCAAATAAATTACGATTAACATATTACGAAGAGGATGATCTTCATTATAGTTTCAGTCATGAAGATACCAAGATCTCCACCTAGGGAATTATGGTTCATAGGGGATCTAACATTGGGACTCATGGAATGATTCCAAAAACAATCTCAAGGAATCCATGATGAAGGGATCAATTTCCTATGTGTAAGAAGTGATTCCATACTATCACTTATATATTTGATATTGGGAATTCACCTTAAAATAACATGTCTGCGATATATATTAAAAGGGATTTAAGACAACATTAGTGGAGTAAAAGTCTTGATTAGTGTTGTATGTCATGTATCGTCAATCCCAGGTCATTCCCATGTAAGATGGCTCAATTCTATGTCTGTGTTTGAGTACATATAATTCCCATGACGGTGTACTCTAATATCATGTTCATGTACACTTTGAGTTTCACATATTACTCAATAATGTAAAAAAATTGATGTTTACGAGGTCACATGCCTTGTGATTCTTATATTCTCTCATAACCCCTAGACTCCTATTATAGGGGCCCCATGCTATGTAATCCAATATTTCATATCATGTTGATCAGGATTTTCTAGAATTCCAGATCTCATTAAACAATTTTTTTGTGAAATTCCAATTAGTGGATCCACTATCCTCATCAGTTATCTTCCCCATGGAACTTATATTAGTGTCATCCAAACTATATTATCACTAGGGAGGTGATTCCCACTTGCCTACTTCTTCCAGGAACAATCCAAAACCTCCACCATCATCATTCATCAAAGAACTGCTTTTGTGGGTGCCCATATGGTTCTGATATGCTATCTATTTTCTTCTTCACATGATCAGTGTGTCGAGATGCACATATATCTAAAATATAAAATCCTTTAACCAAGAAATAGCTTCACAATGATCAATTTGTCAATCGATGTTAGAAGAATCAATGATGAACACCGACGATCAATAATGAAATATTTTAGAAATGAACCAAAACAAACATGAGGAATGAGCTACATCCAATGTTTTCATTTTCCATGATCTATATCTACTAGAGTGATAATTTAATCATTAATAATTATAATGAAATTATCCATAAAAAACTAATAAATAAACAAATCCCATAAGAAGAGTAAATTGTAGATCAACTTGTTGGTTGATTGATTCACATTCATTTTAATAGTAAAAAACTAGGAAGGAATCAAAATACAAAAAATTTTCTACCACTATCTAGATCGATCACTAATGCTGAACATAGCTCCACTATGATAGTTTGTGATATACATTAATTACATCTTACAGTAGCCATAATTATTCAATCTTGTCTTTATCCCCCAAATGCAACTCATTTAAAGGATCTACAATGATCCTTTTAGATCAATTTTGATAAGTTATTCCTAGGAATTTACTTGGACTGTTTATTTATAAAATAGGATAAGTTTCTACTTCAAATATATGAAATAAAATAAAATAATTTATTATTTTATTCATTTTATTAATTTTATTTCCATGATTAGTTTTAAACTAATGGGCCACACGGATAAAGGTTATGTCACACCTATAGTGAAACCAAAATTATGAATGAAAAAGAGCCCTCATATTTCTAATTTGGCACCCCCTTTAGTAGTTATTACACTTTTTCTAAAAAAATTATGATGTTTGTTATTTAATATATTTAATACATTTCAAAAATTTATTATCAATATCCAAAAATAATACATGGAAAATCCAATAAATTAAATTCTATCTACCTTGGGGATTTACATCCTTATATATCCAAAATAAGTGACTACCGAAATAGATGTGGTTACTATGTATGTGTCTGTGCGTCACATTTCTAGGTGCTCTCCTAAAGGTTCTCATGATGCCATAAAGAATGTAATAATTTAATATCCTTCCCATGAAAGATCCTCTACTACCTATGGTAGATTCCCTCAAGGTACTCTTAAAAAGGTAGTTATATCCTCAATTTCCAGATATTACTTATTAATAACATTTGATGTGTAATGCACATACCTCCTCAAACTGAAACAAATGGAATAGTTTGTGTAGACTGTATAACATCAGTGGATAGATATACTTTATTCAGCCATTATAGCTCTACACATTATCTGGAATGAACCAATGAATCTAGGAGACAACTTTACACCCTCACCAAATCTATATAATTTGTAATGAGGTGAAACCTATATGAACACATAGTCTCCATCTTCAAAATCTGATGGCCTCAATTGTCTATATGTATATGATTTTTTATGTCTCTTTAGAGTCTTCATCCTCCCCTATATTGTCTACAACATCTTAGTAGTTTCCCATACCAACTCTTGGCCCATGAGTGGTGAGTCACTTCAGTTACTATAAAAAAATTATGTCTAATAGGTTCTCTAATACAAAGCCTTGAGTTTCTCCATATGGATGTATAAATTGTGGCTATTTTTGTATGAATACTCAACATGTGGTAGGTAATCCCCAAAATAATGAAAAAGTATAACATGAAATCTCACTATATTTCCTTCATAACATGAATGTTTAACTATTTCTATCTGTCAGTTTTTGGGTGAAATGTTGTTCTCAAAATAAATAGAGTCCAGAAAACATCATGAAATCATTTATGTGACTGAGATGAGAAGCTAGCATAAATGTTAGAATGATTCTACTCTTCTATATTCCTAGAAGAAAACCTACAATGTAATTCAACACTATTGATATTGTTGTATACATTTTTGATATCATTCTCTCATTGTCTTCTCTTGAAACACAAAAAACATCACAATATTTTTCTTTCACCATGACTTCCTTCATCATTTAAAATTCATTTGGGGCCAACATTAGAATCATAAGACATGTATTAAAATGTATCATAACTTTTCATTTATTAATGATACATTATTTTCTTTTCAACTCAATTTCACTCGTTTTTAATAGGATTTTTCTTAATACAATCTTCCTTCGTACAAATATTATAAGGACTATCTGATAAAAAATTGGATGGCATAGTGAATCAACACCACCTATTCAATAGGAACCACCTTTTCAATATGCAAAACTATTTCAATCCACACCACCTTTTCATAACCCCTTTCTTTTATCACACTTGCATCATGATTTTTAAATTCATCATATGATTTATATGAAACAATAATTCACATCGAATCATTACGTAGAACATAATCATAGCCATAGAGATTCTAATTCAAAACATCCACTTTATTCACATCGGTTCCATAGTGAATCTGATGTCATTTACATCCCGCGAGATATGTTTTCTTATAGTTCGACCATAGGTTCTTCTAGTAAGAACAACATATTTAAAATAACATCATCTCATTACAATGGACATTAACAGTGAGTCTGATTCTTTTTAAAATCAAACCTCAATATGATTCATCCCCAAACAGTGATCTTATTTATTGTCTTCCTTTCATTAACATATTTCATGAAAAAAACTGAAAAAACATGAATAAAAAACCTCTAGCATCAGCTTGTACCTAATCCTCCCCCCCATGGAGATTTTTTCCACCACGGTTCATAAATCATTGAATTTTTTTCCTAAATAAATGGATTAATTTTCATCAATTCTATGCCTACATGAGATAACTAATTGTAGGAAACAAGAAATATTTATAGTAAATCCTTCTTTTCCAATAGTAGTTATTATGAAAACAACTTTATCTTTTTTACTCATCTCTTCCTTAAATATCCTAGAATACAAAAAAAAATCTTTCCCCATGAAATATATCACTTCAAAATATTTCGGTGCCTATGTGTACTAAATCATTGTTTGAAAGGAGAATCATTAATAGAAAACACATTCTATCCAACAACATTGATTATGAATACATCTTTGTCTTTCTCTGTATAACTTCTTTAACCTTCCTAGAATAAAAAAAAATTTCTTTTATATAACCAGTCCAAAAACAGATATAATTATTTTCCCACAATACATTTAAAAATTCATTTCTTACCCATAACTCTCTCTTTTATAAAATAAAATTATGAAACAATGCAATTTTCACCCAGGACAGTAAAAAAAAGGTAACATGAAAAATAAGATAGAAACACATACGTCAACCATGATGATAAAGAGGTTAGATACTAATGTTCAACCACAATATAGAAAATGATTCCTTCGGTAATTTTTTTTTGAAAATGTCAGCCAGATGTTCCAAAGATGGAACTTACTCTAACTTTAATTCATTCTTCTCCACACCATAATTAATTAAATTATATTTCTTATCAATTTTTATTTGAATGAGAATGATGAACTGGATTCCTACTAAGATTGATTATTCTTTGATTTTCACAACCTATGAACAAGGGTAAATTCACTTTAACCATTCATTATTCTAATTGAATTTTCAATAACATGATTTGAGCAGTAACTCGAGTGGATGAAACATAATCATCTTCAGTCATAATAAGAGTTATTAAATTATATTTTGATTAATTTCATATAACACAATTATTTCCTAAATATTATACACCACTAGATGTGGATCTTATATCATAATCATTTCCTACCCAATATGCATATAAATAACCAAATAAATTAATAATATCGAGCTACAATACCCAATTCTAAAATCTTTTGTGTATTTGATGTATCATAGAGTTTTTTTCAAAATCCAAATGTGATTCTTTTAGGTCACTTTGAAACTATTCACATGAAGTACAAACATACAAAAAATTGGGTCTTATTGAAGACAAATACAATTAACATACTATCATCTCCGAATACTATTTATAATAAACATCCATTCCATCTGAATCATTACTCAAATTTATTCCCATTAAATAAGGTGTTGAAACCAGTTTCAGTTTTCTATTCTAAATCGCTTTGGATGTTCCTTTTCATACTTTTCATGAGAAATAATGATTTATTTCTCCCTTTGAATGAATTTTAACCCAAGATAGAATTTCATTTCCCCCGGCATAGACATTTAAAATATCATCATAATTTATTCACCAAATATTTCACAATTTCTTTCATCATTCCAATTGAGGATAATATCATCCACATAAACAATTTCAATAAGAGAAGAAATTTATATAATAGGCAATTTTTTATCAACTCATTCTTTTATGAAAATTATATTCTTGAATAATGTATCTAATTTAGAATAACATTATCTCGGAGATTGTTTTGTGCCATACAAGGATTTTTTCAATCTTCCCACATAACATTCATTATTCCCAAAAAATCACATGGTTGTTCAATATAAACCTATTCTTGAAGATCACCATTTCAGAATGTGGATTTTACATCCATTTGAATGATCTTGTATCCTCATTGTGAATCAATAGAAATAAGGATTCTGATTGGTTCATGTATTCCCACTGGAGAAACGATTTCATCAAAATCAATGTCTTAAATTTGTAAATACCGATTTCACACCAATTATTCATTGTTTCTTATTAATTTACCTTAATTATTACACTTCTTCCAGGAAACCTACTTTGTGCAAATAATGGGTTTCTTCCAAAATAGATAATTTTTTAAACTTTTATTTTATTCATGTTCCACTATTCATCATTTTGGAACAATATTTTTGACATATATAATTATAGATGGTTGATTCATGAATATGTAAATTGTCAACTCATGAGAAGTGTGAGATAGGTAAGCTCTCATAAAAATAAGAATATTTTCTTATTGTTATTGCTGAGCTGAATCATTTGATTTAGTATGATATAAATTCTATTACTCTTAATTATTACTCATTCATCCATAATGTAGGCCATATGTTGATCGTAATTTCCATAAGTGAAACTGTGTTGTTGAAAAAGGGAAACTGCAACAACACTATTGGTGACTTTGGAATTCGATGCCATCTTCAAATTGAGGGAAATTATTGTTAACACTGTCATACATTTGAAGTGTTCCAAAATTTTCCATTATCCTGTATGGTTTAATGTTAATGTGGATGGTGACTTTGAACGAATATCAGGTCCTACAGGTTCGGGCGCTATATTCAAGTACCACCTTGGTAAATCCTTGGTTTCTTTCATGGATGTTGTGACACAACTTCTTTTATATTGGTGGAAATGTTGAGCTTGATATATTCTACTGATATCACCAAGATTTATGGTTGGAACATTATTTGGATTCAAAGTGACTCAACCACCATTGTGCAAACAATTTGGAATGGTTTGACATATAATGTGCAGTTGATTACAACTCGTTTGATAGATTTTATCTTCTCGTTTCATGACATCAATTACATCATCACTCTTTTTTATCGTGAAGAATATATGGTTAAAGATGGACTTATGAATAATGGAGTAATAAAATACATTACATGGCTTCATGTTTTCACTTAAAATCTTCTCCCTCTTCATGACAAGGACTATAACTTTATTCCATAATTTATACCCTTCTAACAAAATTATTTTATAATAATTTTTTCCCTGGACTTTTTGGCCAATACACCATCCAATAAAAAAAGGATTTATTTTCTGGTTTGGGTAAGAGATCCCATGTATCACTATTTTTAATCTAATCCAACTATTAATTCATAGCATGAACCCATTATGGATTCTCAAAAGCTTCATTCAAGTAATTATGTTCCACTTTAAATTATATAGAAGTTTTTGTACTGTCATTTTTTATTCGTCTATTTTGATCATTTTGATGTTAACCGGCTATTTTATTCTGATCTTCCACATGTTTTCGAACACAGGGGTCATATTTCTAAGAGTCTTCCTCATCATTGGAAACGACTGAGTCAATTTTTTCCTCTTAAAAATGATTACAATTTTCTATATCCAGATCAGAATAGTTTTCTTCAACATGATCAACATCTTTTTCCACCTTCGTTGGGGTTTCTTTTCCACTTCATTCAATTAACACCACATCAACAGAATACAAAATAATTTTTTTTTATTTATTGAAGATTTTTTTCCTCTTTATTTGGGAGCATACCCAAGAAGGATTTCATCTTCTCATTTATTCTTACACTTTCTATAGTTTCCAACTTTCATATTTATATTAAATAGACTACTAAAAACCCTCAACGGTTTCAAAATTTGTATTTTTTCCATAAAAATTTTATTATGAAGTCATACCAGATTGAGTCTAGTAGAAACAATGGTTAAAAATATAAACATCACTTCTCATGGAATCCCTCCAAAAGTAATGAGAAATATCAAGTTCATGTAACAAGGTTCATCCCATTTCCACCGTCATTATATTATTTTAATCAGAACCTTCAATTTTATTAGGGATTCTATAGGTACCTATAATCATTATAAATCCCACGATTCTCTAGTCAATCTTCATACTATTAACATATATAATCACCCCAATTATTTTTTTTCAACTTCATCAGTGAATACTCACATTCATTTTCCTATTTTCTTCACTAACTTTTAATCATTTTCAAATCATCTGATTTATGATTCGTATACATGAACCATGTAATGAGAGTGAAATTATCATTGAAAGTAACGAATTACTTATCTCAATGTGTTTATTGTTTTCTCATTGTCCCGCGTATATTGGAAAGAATCGTCTCAATAGGTTTATTTGAACAAATATCATATTTTTTATGCAAAAATAAGATATTCATTTCTTTCTATAAGATAGTGCAACACCATTGTCTTGTTTTTGTAAAATCAAGAATGTCATTAATACTTTCTATTTTAGATATATTTTCCATGTTTCTAAAAAACATATGTTCACACCATTAATGCCAAAACATATTTTCTTCCACCACGCTCAATTAACAAGAGTTTTGTGTATCACCAACCCAAAACAAATTCCTTTTTTTCACATTCTTCTCTTATAAAAGTCTTTCCATCTTCTTCAATATGCAAAAAAATCATATTTCATGAAGATAACTTCGTTACCCTTATTAGACCATTTTGATACACTTAACATACTATGTTTCTTCCCCTTAACAGACAACGTTTGTTTTTGATTCCATATTTTCTCGTCCAATGATGGTTAACCTAGCACCTTTGATTTTCAATGATTTATTATTTCCAAATTTCAAGTTTAATTATTTAATATATTTCACATCATTTAAAAATCAAGAGATTCTATTCATGTACGATGAACACCTACTATCAATTATCCAGGTTCATTCTCCTTTTATGGATATTAATGCAGTTTCAACAATGATATCTTATTTTTATTTTGTTTCTTCATCCCCATGTTTTGAGAATTACGAATCTTTTATTGATCCAATAAAGAAAAATACATCATTTTTTAACTTATACAGGTTGATAATATCTCTCAAAAATATGTTACAAGGTTTGAAACCTATTTTAAATCATCACTTCATCCATCCCAGGTTTCTTTGAAACATATTTCTATTTATTCATTCTTGTAGTAGATTGAATCCCAATAAAACCATGCCTTCTATAATGGATGGGATAACATAAATGTTGTTGGCTTAACCGACACATATGTGTTTTTTTTCTGAATCCACCATAATAACAATAATTTCCATGGAATGAGTATTTCCCTCTGAAACATTGATATTTATTTTAAAGTGAAAACATTTCCCATCCACCAACTTATCTTTTTTTCATAGCCAATATCCATTCAATTGTAAATAAGATTATTCTTATTCATTTCAGACTTAATAGAATCAGATGTATTTGAATCTTTATTGCATTAATATAAAATATGTTTTCACTCTGTATTTTTTAATCTTTTGAATTATTTAAATTGGATACATAAATATCATTGGCAGCATTAATCCTTTCAACAAAAATTCTGTATTTCTTCTCACACATTACAGGTAACATTTGATGAACTTTATTAGGTTTCTCATAACAAAAACATTCACCATCTACAGTTAAATATTGTTGGAATCGTGTATTTCCCAACTCAGCTTTTGATAATTTTCGTGGACAATTTCCTAATCTTTTTCTTTTTTTGTCATCTTCACATCTATATTCTCATTATGATTCCTTTTTCATCAAGATATTTCTTCAAATAATTAATATAATTCTCCAAATTCACATTATCATCAACAAAACAATCATAATACCCCATTGAATAACATTCATCATCCAACTTTTTGTTTTGATTTTCAGTCCATATAATATTTCTCATACATTCCTTAAATTATTCTTTCAAATGTATTTTATGTTGAGTTTCTTATTCATTAGAACTACATTCCACTAACTTATTCATCATTCACTATTTATATAAATGTATTTTCAATACCACGCACAATTGAAGTCCAAAATTATTCCTCACTATTGTATTCTTCTCCATATTTTGACAAGAAACTTTTTCTTTTACTTTCCTCCCCTTGGTACTTTAATTTTTCTTTTTCTCCCTATTTATTCAATGATGTCATTGGCTTTCGTTTATCTTCATCATTATCCTAATCATTATTTCTTAAAGGAAAGCTTTCCACTATGTAAAAAACTGGTCCATATTAGAAAAATTTCAATGGATGTTTACCTTTGTATTTTCATTTACCACATTTCACAATTTTATATAATAAGGATAAAATATCCTTGATATTTTTACAGAACTCATTTTCAGAGTCAGAATCACCATATTCATCTAATAAAGAAATTTTTTCATAAAATTTTCCTTTTGGTATTCTCAAGATCATTTCTACAATAGTAGAATTATTCCACAATTTTACAAGACATCTAATAGTACCCATAATGTCATTCATTATCGTAAAGAAGTCCCCAATAGATTCATGCTCACACATAATTAAATCTTCATATTTTAATCAACCAATTGGTAACATTTCCTTCTTATATTTTTTTTCCTACAAATATTTTTTTAATCTTATCCCATATACCATTGGTTTTATAAACTCATTTCACTCTATAGAATGTAATTTTAGAAATTGATGACAATATAAAACTCTTTACCATTGCATCATTCTCCATATTTTTCATATCAACACATGTAAGAGTATCATTATCACCAGTGAGTGGAAACCCAACTATTGCAGCTTCGAGAACTTCATAACTGATAGTGGTAAGATGAGGAAACATTTTATATTTCTGGATATGATAATTATTTCCATTGAAGATATAAATACCTTTATTGTTCACAAAATCTACATTCTCCATCAATAACGAATAATCAAAAAGATACTATTTTTTTATGCTCGTTGAAAGTGCCTAGTCATTGAATGTTTTTCACTAAGTGGGGGGGGGGGTGAATCACTTATAATATTTTTTATTTTCCTTTTAAATTGATAAATCCTTCACCTCCTGTAAGATATTTCAATTCGATGTTGAAGGAAATTCTAACACACAGCCAAATGAACACAAAGATACACAAGGTTTACTATTCAATAAGAACAACTACGTTTTTGTTATGGTTTGTAAATTATCCAATACACCAAATTACCACTAAAATATAAATATATGGATACAAAATAGTAATATAAACACTTATATTTATGTATCACAATGAAACAATCCCAATAGTGCATGTTCACACTCATATAATAAAGAGGGTAATCAACATTTCTTTAACTACTCGTATTATCTGTTCTTATTTTCGAATGAACAAATTTATTAAATTGTAATAAAATTATTCAATTCCTTACATAGAAGAAAGGTAATAACCTCCTTGAATTTTTAATTAATACTGAATTCCATTTTCCTAGATCTTATTTTCCCATCTGATTTCTCAAAATATGATTCTTCCAAAACAATTCTTCCAGAGTGATTATATAATATAATACAATAGAAATAAATAGGCACCACATTAATTAATAATTATGATAATACCTAGTTCAATTCAGCCTTAGTTTGAGAATCCCAATATATAAATCCTTACGATGATTAATTTATCCTGATTCAATGATCAGCCGAATACAAATTTCACATCCCCATCAAAAACTTTTTAAAAATAGATCAGTATAAAGAAATATTTTTCTCTATAAAACTGGAATATTCTCTCCCTGTAGTAATAAAGAATACATATTCACATGAAAATTACATTGTAATTTTATCTATTTATAGATGAACCTCGAGCCTTTTGTTAGGAATCCCAAAATTAATTCATACTCACACAAATTATCCAAAATTTCATTTTCCCCTGAAAATATTTGGATTCATTTTAAATTCATCAACAATTATTTATGCTTCAAGATTTTTATTAAAAAATCATCTCCTTATTCATACATTCATTCGACTCATCAGAGAAATTTAAATACATGAGTCTGATTTTTCTTAAACTGATTTCATCAATACAAATATCTGTATCAATTGAAAAAAATGAATAAATAAATTGATACCATTCTGATTTGCTCTAAATGATTCTAAAAATATATTTTAAAAAAATCATTCATTTAACTGTATAGATCCCACTTGAAAAATATTTCAATAACCTCATTCCCTTTTTCAATTGAACCACATCAGATATAAAACTACATATTCTTTTATTCACATGATCCTGCTAAAAACCAACAATGTAATTCAAACTTTTTCAAATGGTTGACTACATTATTGATCTCATTATCTATTTATATTATATTGACCCACTAAATAAACATCATTCATAATATTATAATATTATCATGAATTCCTTAATGTTATTAAATTCATATGATAATGTCATTAGGGTCATCAACATGGATTGTAATGTATTCTTACTTTACATTCATTCCAATTGCATTCTTTTAGTACCATCCCGAGATTGATCATTTTAGAATATGATTTTTCCAGATATGCTCATCCTGGGCATAGATATTTTATGTCATCCATGATAGAATAATGTATGGTATTTTAAATCTGATCCACTATTTCAATCGACACCACCATTTTAATCGAAACAACCATTTCACTCCCCTTTTCTTTCATCATTGAAGTAGAGACCCATCCACTTCATTCACAATGGTTTAGGAGTTAATCCAATAAAATTTACATCTAGAAGGATATTTTCTCTTATATACATACCTAAGGTTTGTCCAATTAGAACAAATTATTCATAATAGCTTCTTCACATTACAATAGACTTCCATAGAGAGTCGGATTTTTGAAAACCAACCACAATACAATTTTTTCCCAAAAACATTGTGAAGTGAGTTCCTTTCTTCCTTTCTTCAAAATAATTCTTGATAAAAAAAGATAGCACTTGAATATAAAAAACCTTCATCATAAACTTGGTCCTCACAATTTGAACATCATAATTATATGTCTTAATCATATTAAATAAACTAAATGTATATGTTATTGACTCATTTTTTATTCACACACCATGAACTGCCAATCTTTATTCCATTCCTCATGATTATGAAATTTCATATGTAGTTAATGGATTACAATTTTTATTATTATGTTGTCATACACATATGTTCATTTTATGATTATGCATTTCTCTTGTTTACCCTTACTGCGAATATGATATCTTCCATTTTTTAGGTTTTCATTACCCATGTTAAGAAGAATGGTTTTATGTTGAAATATAAAATGAGATGTTCAATGTGGGAATAATTGATGTTAATTCACTAGACAATAATATTGTGTTTATTGATTCTAGAGTCACTAAACTGTTACAACACTTGGAAATGTATTTGTAAAATTTAATGAATATTCATTTAAAAATTTGTGACATTCATGTATTGTATTCAAGAGTAACTATAAATGGTATCAAATTAAGGGTTTAGCTATCCATTGGAATCTAGGATGACAAAAATATAGATATATCCCTTGGAATACTTATAAGGATATGTATATGGATATCTATAAAGATAATTATAAGTATTAGTTAGTGTTTAAGAAAAAAATACTAGAATATTTTTCAAGGATTAAGAGAGATGTTTATGAGAAATTAAATAAATTTCTAGATACTAAAAGTTGATGTGGATAAAGAACAGACGTACATAGGGGTAAAAACCACGATAACAATATATTGTCTAGACAAAATTGGGGACTAGTGCACAACAACATGCCTTTATACACAACTAGTTTGAAACTATCATGGGATATTAAATTGAAATTAAAAAACACTTTATGAACCATCATGAAGGATTTATGTTCGTTATGACCATTAATGACCGTGTATAAATATAAGGTGTCATATATTAATAAATAACATGGAATGGTTTTGACATTAAATATGATATTCATGATTATTTTGTTTCCCATTATGATATGTTTTTCTCTCACTCTGATTTACAGTTTATTCCATTGGGGTATCCTAAAGGAACTTTGGAAAAATTTAATGAGACACAGAATATGTTGATGGGAAGCATAATGGAATCATAGCTGATGTTAAAGTCATTTTTCCCAATCAGTAATCATAAAATATGATTGAAATTATGCACCTTATATAACTGTAGGACTATCCAAAGAATATAATGATATAAGTAACTAAGATATTGTGTAATGAAGACCTTGATTTAAATATGATTCATCATCAAATATTCCTAAAATGATCTAGGATGTATTAAAAAAACATATTGAAAGGAACTGTTAGGTGCTTTCAATATAGAAGGTAATTTCAAAAATGTCAAGCGCGTTGAAATGTGATTAATTTTCCAGTAATTGAATTAGTGGTGTATGGGATGTAAACTAATGCACCACAGATGCTTCAGTGATTCACGTGTATGGAGTTTTAGAGTTATGTGAAACAATTTTATAAGGGGAAATTCCGGAAGAGCATCAGCAAGGTTGTATGAGTATTGCTTTTTCATTTCATGATGAAGAAATTACAAATGAAATATTAATGGAATGAGGTATTAAAAAATTCAATGAATATTACTACAAAATAGTATAAGGAAGTTATATGATTGATGTGTTTTGGTATTATGAATCACGATTTATGAAATATATAATTTTTGTTCACAATAATTTTAACATTAAGGATTTGGAAGAATATGATGAATTGGATCGAGGAACTAGAAAAGAGATTCAATGATGGGGTTATATTATATGATTATTGAAAGAAAACCCTTCATATTTCTACGAGGATGATAAAATATTGATTATTTTGGATAAATAGATGATTGATGTGGATAATGTAAATTTGATAGTATTTTCAACATCAACAATGATAACAGATTTGTTTAAAAATTGGTGTATTCTATTGTTGAATATGTTAACATCAATTTTGTTTTTATTAAATATATCCAATATTATTTGGAATAAGAAAGAATTCGTTTTTTCAAAAATGATTTATTGAAATTCAGTTAATGATGATGTTTTAATAGATTTCATGGTAATTTAATTCAAATGTTTGGTAATTGATAAAGAAGAGATACTTTATTATATATTGGGAATTAATGTTAATATGATTATGAGAAGTTTAGTGACCCTTTTTATAATGTTTTCATTTTTAAATATGTGGAAGGGTTAATAGGTTAACTATTTATGAAAAGGATTATGTTGAACATTGAATAATGGTTTATTGATTAATGTAATACTTCACAACATGATGATTTAAGAATATTGGTAACATGTTCTAATCATTTTGTTTTTATGGTAAAGAAGGTACCATCAGGTTACTGTTTTTAGCTATTCCAAAACTAAACTTTTAACAATCATTGGTTGGGATTATTTTGGGTTTGTTTGAGGTATAATAATTGTAAATTTTCAATTTTATGTGAATATGAAAAGTGGGAGCATAGTTTTCCAAACACTTCACCCAACTAGAGAAGACTGTGAAAACCAAGGAAGTGGAATTTTTGTAGGGATGGTTCACAGTTTGAAAATACAATGTGAACTATTATGAAAAAAAGTTAAACCCATTAAAAGGTGCACTCTGATACGGCCCCAATTTTTTCTAAACCATGAGGCTCTTCCCAACTAACCTTTTGTTTTTTCTTTTAAATCCAAAAAATTAATTTTATAATGCCTAAAACACCTATTGTAGGGTACTCCACAGACCTATATGACCCAGAATTGTTTTCTCCTTCTAAAATGAATCCCAAGAGAAATTTTTATCCTCATAGAACCCCCATGAAGTTAATCAAAAGTGGGTTAATGATGTTAAAAATTTCCCCGTAGCATTCGTATTCTTGTTATCTATCTACCCGTATCCCACTTCTCATACCTAGGTTTGGTGGATAACCATGTTATAGGAGGATAATATAATATTTTTTTTGGATCTTAAACACTTTTATTATTCATGTTTCCTTTCTCTATAATTTTTTTAGTGAATCACATTTTGGGAATTATGATTCAAGATCACACAATCATGAGGTAGCTGGTTCCATTTTGATTGGCCTATTTAATTGACCCGTCATTTCATGAATTGATTAAATTTATTTCATTTTAAAATGTGATATTTTATTCATAGTAACATGAATTTTTGAAAACCTAATTCCATTCAAATAGTGGATTTTGATTTGTAAATTCTATTTTGGCATGAAATTGGGGAAATAACCCCACAATTAGATTGAATTGCAGTGTAATTGGGAAATTGATAGAATTTAGTGGAATTTAAATTATTGAATTTAATTTTTTAAAATTGATGGATATCTTTTGAAATTTATATTATTGAATTAAAATTGTGAAAGATAATTTATGAATTTAATTGTAAATTGATTTCAAATTTATATTACCAAAAAATGTCTCAAATGGTTTTGATTGAATCCATTGGGTGTTATCACGGAAATAGACATTTTTTTATTAAACCATTATTTTATCCATTAAATAGAGAATTGGAATATCATAAATAGATAATGGGATGAATTTTATCTTGATTGTTCTTAAAATATATTTCTCATCATTATATATTACTAGAAAACATGCAATCCTTTGTTTTTTTCTAATAAGGACAAATAACATTAATGAAGGAGATCAACTGACGTACAAATGAAAATCCATGAAGGGAAATTTTCCAGCCAGAGTTGGTTGACATCGAAGGGGTCTAAGGCTGCCAGCTGATGGGCCGCATTGTTTCCTTCCATTTTGGTAAAGGAAAATGAGCATCGAGAAAAGCCTTGGCGAAGCACGCAATTTCTCTTGATGATGAAGCCAAATGGATGGAGTTCTCCATCGTTGTGGTTAATAGCATTGATAACGGTGAGGCAGTCGGACTCGATGATGATATCAACAAAGCCATGTTCCATAGCAAGCATCATACCTACCAGGATGGAAGAGGCCTCAGCAGCAGCAGGTTCCCATAAGGCATGGTGTGATTCATGTTTTATAGCAATGATTTTCCCCATGTGCTTTCTGGTATGGAGACCGAGAGAAACAAGCCCATCCTTGGGGTGATACACGTCTATGTTGAGCTTAAGAATCCCGTCCGGTGGGGGATTGCAATGAGGGGGACGGGAGGGGGTTGCACCTGGAAAAAAGTGTCCTTTGTGGTCCTTCCAACCCTCAATCCATGACTTGGCCCATTCGATCCACAATTCGGGAGGTTTATGAACGTGGTGAAAGATAGCATCGTTACGCCGGACCCAAATGATCCAGGTCAGGGTAAAGAGTTAGCCTACATTGTTCGATGAGATAGAGGAGCACCAACACATCAGAAGATTGGGGAGGTCAGAGTCAATTTCAAGTGAAGCATCTGAACTCAGGCCCCATTTATTCCAAATGTCCTTAGCTCCCGGGCAGTGAATGATAGCATGCATAGTAGTTTCTCTAATATTCGGGCAGAAGGGGTAGAACTCATCACTGGCCATATGTCAGTAAACGAGCAGGCTCATGGTAGGGAGGGTTCCCATGCAGCCCTACCACCAAAATTGGCATATTTTTGGGGGGATGGTGAGCTTCCAAAGTGATTTCCAAGGTCCCTTTTCCCGGTCACCAGAGTGGTTTCCAAGAGCATGTCTGTAATCGGATCACACTGTGTAGTCGCTCGAAGTGTCGTTGGTCCAGAAAGGATGGTCGGGGCCTACATCTGGGATAGAGGGGATGCTCATGATAATTCTTTGGTCTCTTTCATTAAACCATTCATGTATCTTTTCCAGACACCACCCCGGTCCCTGGTCTGAAAGGAGGTAGCTGACTGTGGCGTCTTCAAGACCCGGTTGGGCAGGGGATGTAGCCCACATACCATCCTTATTGATCATCCAGGGATCGGTCCAGATGTTGACAGATGATTCATTCCCAATCCAACAGCCTATCCCTTTTTCCAAGAGCTTTCATGCCCCCCCAAATGCTTCTCCAGAGGAATCTAGGATGGGGGCCAAGAGAGGATACATGGATGTACGTGTGGGGGAAGTACTTCGCTCAGAGAAACCGTTCACAAAGAGATGATGGATGGTTAATAAGGCGCCATACTTTCTTGGCCAAAAGTACGTGGTTGAAGAGAAGAAGATTCCATAATCACATCCCTCCCTCCGACTTGGGTTTGCAGAGCTTCTCCCAGGCCATCCAGTAGGGTCTATTCCATCTATCATTTTCCACTACCAGAAGTTGGCAGTACGTGGATGGATCTGATTGACGATGGCTGTCAGGAGCATAAATAAGGACATAAAATATTTGGGGATAGATTAGATGACAGCTTTAATGAGGGTTTCATTCCCTTCTTTGTAGAGTCTTTTTGGAGTCCAGCCTTGAATGTTTTTCTCAATCCTATCCACCAGAGATGCAAAGATTTTTTTTTTGACCGGCAAATCACCATGGGAAGCCCGAGATACTTCTGGTGTTTATCGACCATATGGATGACTTCTGATGCACAAATTTCATCTCTCTTGGAAAAAGGCACCCCTGTACTAAAGTAGATTTCTTATTTTCCGTGATTGATAGACAGTCCAGAGGCCCTCTCATACTGCTGGATCATATGGCTAATCACTTGGAATTCATTTATGGTTTCTCTGGACTAATGGAGGCAGTCATCAGCAACGAAAAGATGCGACACTGGTGGGATTATGTGGCATACCTTTTCCCCATGAATATAATTAGAGGATGCAGCCCTGGAAATAAAATTAGAAAAAACATAAGCCACTAAGATGAAGATAAAAGGGGAGAGGTGGTCTCCCTAGAGCATGCATCGGGTAGGGGCGAATACATGGGTGATCCCCTCATTGACCTTCATTCTGATGGAGATGGTCGATATTCATTGCATGATCATGTCTATCAATTTATTACAAAACCCCATTTTCAGCATCACGGCTCTTAGAAAATTCCACTCCACTTTATCAAAAGCTTTATTCATATCCAGTTTCCAGGCCATGGATCCTCCTTTCGCGGTAGAGAGTGTTTTCATAGAGTGGAACACTTCATAGTCCACAATTGTATTATTAGTGATCAGTCTCTTGGCCATGAAGGCGCTCTGGTTTTCTGAGATAATATCAATAAGCCAAGGGCGCAGCCGATTGACGAGGATCTTTGAGGTGATCTTATAGGATACATTTCAGAGGCTGATAGGTCTAAAATTAGGGATCACTAGAGGCTTCTTAATTTTGAGAATTATGACGAGGACTGTTTCGTTGATGGAAGAAATGCTAGTACTCCCCTCCCAAATATTTTTTATCATTTTACAGATGTCGGGGCAGATGATGTACCAGTATTTTTTAAAGAAAATGGTGTGGAATCCATCCGGTCCCGGGGCCTTAGTGGGGTGGATATGGTTCATAGCTCGGTGTATCCCTTCATTCGTCACATCATTGGTAAGTTGCCTATTGATATCATCGGTGATCACAGGTCTGATGCATTCTTCCACATTAGCAGACATGAAAGGAGTTCCTGTAGAGAAATGGTTCTGAAAGTAGCATGTCAATAAATCAGGAATTCTGATGGTGTCAGAGACTTTGCTTCCATCAGGTTGTGAGATACACATGATAGAGTTTTTCCAGCGTCTAGATGAAGCTTTATGGTGAAAATACCTTGTATTAGTGTCCCCTTCTTTAATGTGGATGTCACACGCCCGAATAGCCCAGAAACATTTCATAACATGCAGGGCCACGTATAGCTCTCTTTGGGTGGATCTAATCATGGAGAGAATGTAATTGGATGGGGGTAGCATGAGTAGGTTGTGCAGTATCCTTTCAAGGGCGCCACAATGCCTGTTAGGGTGGTGGAAATTTTTGTGGCTCTAAGATATCAGATCAGATGCTACCTATTGTAGATTGAGGCCAACATCATCATGAGAACTCATCCAGCTTGATCAGACCACCTCTTCGCATTCTTGGTCTTTTGACCAGAAGCTCTAAAATCTGATGGTTCTGATGGAATGCCTGTTTAGATCGCCTTGAGTGGTGTCAATGAAAAAAGGGAAGTGGTCTGAACAGTTGAGTGTCATGTGGCTAGTGTGGAACATTCTGAAGAGATGTATCCAATCAGTTGAGCCCAAAAATCTGTCAAGACGCTCAGAAATGCGTGTGTCATCCCTATTACCTTGGAACCATGTGAAAGGATTACCCGTGTATCCCAGATCGATCAGGTCCGCCCTAACGGCAACTTCTTTGAAATTAGACATCGACGCATAGGGTCTGGCACTTCCACCACGCTTTTCCTTATGGAACATAATCTCGATGAAGTCTCCTCCGGAGAGAATAGGGCTCAGAAGATCATGATGCAGCTTGCAAAGAATATCCCAAGATTTCTCATTCTCATTCTGGGACGGCCAGCCATAGAATCCCACAAACGTCCAAGGCGGGGTATGGTCTGCCTGAATGTCTACCGACACATGGTGCGAGGAGAAGGAAAAAAATCATGACGTTGATGTTTTCCTTCCATAGGAGAAAGAGTCCCCCAAAATGGCCTTGTTTGGGAATCGGGAGGCAGCTTTGGAAGCCGCATTTCAAAGCAATGCCAGTGAATTCTTTGTTTTCCAGTATGGTTTAAGACAAGAATACCATATCGGGCGACTTTGGGCGCAATTGCGCTGATGCATGCGAACCTTTCGTTGATTTCTATGCCCACGCCAGTTCCAACATAAGACAATCATTGTTCTAGGTGGGGCTGGATCTCACCCGCCTCCTCCTTTCAGCTCTCTAAATGCGAATTTCCACACATCGTTCTCTATCTTTTTGGGGAGTTCCCTATTTCCTGGAACGTTTCAATTCGTCTTTTCAATTATCCGCATTTAGGGTCTTCTAGTGTACCATCTCGTTCCTCATGCAGCAGCCTTTTCTAGGTTCGACGGTTGATTGGGCCAGGTGGTGGAGTTCATGTCATCCCGTATTCACCCTATGGTAGGTTCTCTGATGTGGTCCATTCCAGATCAGGTTCGGGGTTAGGTGGTTCAAAGTGCAATTTCCTAGGCTTCGGGATTTTTTATGGTGGGTCTTCTGGTGTCATCACCAGCTCTGTAGATGTTGGGACAGTTCCATTCGAGGATTTAGGTTTTATGTCAGTTTTCCACTAAGTGGTGGGGCCTTCTTTAGGGATGTTTGGTGGTCCAAGCATGAGGTATTTTTCATGTATAGTTTCTTCTCGTCTGGTATGGGCCCATGTGAGACGGTCGTCGTCCTTTTGTTTCTCCGTCTCAGGGATGAAGGCATATCTAGTAGATTTGGCTCGAAGCCATGGGCCATTTTGAAGGATGGGAATGGTTGAATGATTCCTTTTCTTTGAGAAACGTGCTCTTTCAAGATGGCTGAGACATCCACAAAAGAAACAGAAGATTGGGAGTTTCTCGAACTCTAATGATAACCAGGTGTTGGTGTCGTCGAATTTCAAAAACATGACCCTCATCAGCAAATCTGACACTTCCATTACGGCCTTAATTCGAACCTCGGGCCCCCATTGGATAAGGTTTGAGCAGTCCCTATCAAGGAATTGGCCAATGCTATCCCCGATTTCTCTCATAACTCATTCCGTTCGTGCGTGAAAGGGGATTCCTTTGATACGAATCTAGAAGGGGGACCAGGTGATATTAATGTGTTGTATATCGTCCCCCCTTTGTATTCATCCATAAGGAGGAGTCGATTGTCGATGGACCACAATCTACCTCGCAAGATTTTATCTTTATCTCTCTTATTGAGGAACTCAAAAACCAAGCGGTTGTTTCCCGCTTCCCGAATACCAACGCCAGCTTCCAGTTTCCAGAGGTTTTGGAGGATGTTTTTTAGGGCCCCCTGATTAACCGAGATATTCTCCACGAACCTTCTGACCACTAGCAAAGACATATGTCCTTCCAATAGAGTATCTTCATTTTCCCGTCCTCGATTGTTGCATTCTCTTTATCCATCAGGAACAACCTCTTCCATTGTTTCACTAAATCCGCCTCCATGGATGAGTGTGCATGGGTGGGGAAAGAGCTCCAAACAAAGCGCACTGTGTTCGGCACCGCGTGGGAAAATTAATGGTGGACAGGTTTCCTTAGAATCCGGGCTTCACTACAGTACTAACCCTCATATTTTCACAGCAGGATTCGTGGACCTCGTCAAAAAAGGGAAAGAACGAGGCCCAATTCCGTCCAAAGACACACTTTCGAGGCCCGGTCCAATCAAAGGTCCCTTGTACCGACACCCCCCTCTGCTGCCGTCGTCTAAAGCTAGTCCTATACAAACAAAACATTCGTGATGTTCCTTCATGATCCATGGTCAGGGCCACCGTGACCTCACTCACTCCCGGATTGAGCTCGCCGCGACGCACTCCAACGTTCGCGGAACGGCTCAACGCGGAGGGCTCTTTGTGATCTTTCTTCTTGGCTGGATCTTCAAGGCTGATTCTCTGACAGTCAATCACCACGCGGCAGATTCTTTGCGAACAATGAATCTTCGCGACAGCTTCTTCACGAGAAAAACCCGACTCGGGGAAAAAACGACCCAACGCGGTGGCTTCTTTGAGGACAGAGATTCTTTGCCACCGCAACAGCTTCAATGCGAACAAAGAATCTTCGCGGTGGCTTTTTCACGAGGCAACCAATTGCGGCGGGACTGGGGATTCATCGTGAACAATGATTCAATGTGGCAGCTTCATCATGAGACAAACCCAACACGGCGGATCAGGAGGAGTCGGCTTCGCTACCTAGAATCCCTCCTCACCGCCAACCTGTGGGCGGTGCCTTTAGCGGACCACGCAGCTAACTGACAACTGAAAATCGCGGATATAGAAACTGACTAGCACAAAAGAACAACCGTAGATCACGGATCTGGGGGAACGAACTCCCAGAATGAAAAGGATCGGAAAATCGCCTCTGTGAACCTGAACCTCCAACCGAGATCTTCGATAGTCAAGTTGGTCGACACAGGAGTCGTCACCGATTTTCAGATCCACAATGCAGCGTGAAAGGTCATCACCGAGACCGTCTTCGTGAAACATGAAGATCCCCGTCCGTTAACAAGATGCCGGAACCAGAGTCGTTGTTCTTCCCCTCTGAAGCGAAGACGTCGAGGGTCGAGGTCAGACCCGTGGCAATGAAATCGGGACCGCTAAACCCATCATCCCATTGGAGTCAGTTTTGGGAGTCGGAATCCAATGGAAGGGGGGATCCGGGGAAGAAGGATGGAACACCGTGAAGCTGACGACCGTCACCCTTTCGGTCAAACGGCAGACATGATCCAACCTCTGTGATCGGAGTAGTGTGGACCTGGAGGAGGGTGTGCGGATGGAGACAGTGCCACCGGAAACCGTTCGAACATGGATACTGATACCTAGGAAACCCTAGGAGTGAGATTCTCTCACTATGGAGAGACGGTTATAAGCCTTTGTTAAATTGTGATTTATATGGACAACACTCTTCGATTTCAAATTATCCATAAAATAAATAAAACATATCACATCTCTAATAAGAATGTGATGAGGTCTTCTTTGGAAATTCCATAGGTATGTGATTATAGACATTTCCAGGTCACCTTGAGTGTGTGATTTCCTATAGCATGGGGCTTTTTTATCTTTTAGGAATGTGACCTTGTTGTTTCTTATATGTGTTTGAAATGAATATATGAAATTTTTGTAACCTATGTTATATTACATTTTTTTATATTCTTTTTTATATAAAATGTTGAATTAATCTATTTGTTAAAAATTATGCCCATCATTTGAAATATAAAGGATGATATGATTCAATGTATTTTTAAAATGAAAAACATGTTGATTTTAAATTGAAATATATGTTTGGTTAAATTAATGTTGGATTTTTTTTGAGTATCCTTGGTGAATACCTATTAAAATTTTATCTCACACCATACATATGCCTTCATGTATTTATATATCACCTCCTTATAGGTTTGTGATGGGGTAAAGAACCACATATGTGGTTCTAGCTATTCATATGTGGATTGGAGAGCTTCCTCCATTGGGACATGGGATATCTTTCTCGATTTTTAGGTATTTCTCGGCAGAATGTTGTGTTGTTTATTCTTATTAGACTTCATGTACAATTCTCTATTTGGAGTTTTTTTATGCATACTGATTAGTTAATTGTATTACATAATTATTGATCATAATTAATTCCAACTACAATTTTATATGATGCATGGTACAAGTCACCAATAATAATAGATTGTGGATTGGCTTTGTGATATCCTAGGAATTTCTCATTTATCCAATTATGAGGGTACATGGTATGGTTTTTGATAACGTTCATCAAAGTAGGTTAGGCTTATTTCCTTGATGTTAGTATGCATAGTGTAACCATTTCCATACATAGGTGGTTATTATGATTTATTTCTTCAGTAGATCTCATAGTAATGAACCTTATGTCACTAGGTGTGGTTTGGGATATACATGTTGAGGATTAATTCTATTCTAATCTATTATTTTTATTTGGATAATGTGAAATCCAAATATTGGTTATTTATTAGTGTTGAATTATTTCCCCTTGTTTCATTGATTTAGTGTTATTCTAATGTATTATTTATTATCTTTTGTTGTTTTGTAGAATCATCCCTCTTAGAATACATGCGAATCGAATCACGGATGAAGCTGTTGTTGATGCTTGGGTGAGGTGATTGTTTTTATCGTATATGATCTGGGACAAGAACCACTATAAGTTCACATTCAGACATCAGTTGTGGAACCTCAAAGGGATCTTCTCAAGGATTATTCTAACGAATTCCTTTTCCAGAAACAAGAATAATTCATGAGATTAATTGATCCTCAAGTTGATATGGAGTGGTTGAGATGGATAGAGATTTTTTTCTGGTTCTTAAAGACAACTAATGAAATCAAGGTATTATGTTCGACTTCATCCTTGAATAATCAAGAAGTAGATGGAATCACATAATAGTGATGGTGATAAATAATGAGGGATTAGTTTAGAAATACTCCAATGTCATTTTCATTGATCAGTTCTATCAAGATTTAATTCGTTTGGCCAAGGATCATAGTTTTTAAAACATTAGCAGGTTGACATACCCATGATAGAGAATTAATTTTTTTTAAGATCATGTACCTCACAAAATAGGTTCTAACAAATGAGAATATTACGGATAGAACGTTCGAATTAAGAAAACATTCTGATTGTATTTCTAAGGATTTTGGTAGATGTTTCTTTATTATGATGGCATTCCACATAGAGAATTGATGTTTGAAATAGACTTTGCTGGAATGTATAGTTTTTCAAAATTTTCATCCAATCCCAGTGGTAATGAATGTTATTTAAAAGGAATGTGGAAGCATGGTGATTTTGGTGGTGTTTCTTGATAAAATGGTCCTTCTAAAACTAGTACAATCCATGGAATAATTCCATAAATTTGTTATTAGTGTGGAAATCAAAGGCATTCAAATAGGGTTTTTTGTGAGGCACCCATGTTATATGGATCCTAGAGATAGTCTGGTTACCTACAGATGTTATTCCATATTTATTACACTCCATATAGTGGAACATGATCATCATGACATTCTAAATCTATGGGGAAATTATATTCTTCAATGAAAAAGGGGTTTCATCCATATGAATCCAAAATAATTCTTCGTCATATAATAGAAGAGTTTTAGAGGAAGTGAATCTAGTTCCAATGACTATTTGAGGTACCATAACTATAGGATAATATTTAGTGAATAATTTACTTGATATGGATTCATCTCATTCATTTATCTTAATTCATTTTTTCAATATTCAAAATCTTTGTGAGGAGCGTTTATCATATCTCATAAAACACTTGGTATGAAGAGAGAGAAGCGTATCCATTGTACCTATTGTGTTTCTATATATAATATGTTATGATTTCATTGATTTTTCTAGTTCTTTACATCAAACCACATGATATCATAATTAGGATTGATTGGAACATTGACAAAAAATTTGGATTTATTGTCACCTTCTATCGATCTCCTTCAATTAATCTGATGGTGTGTGTCCTGTCTTCCAAAAAGAATGGTACCCCAGGTCCAGTAGGGATATACCGTCATATCTATATTTGTGTAAGGTAATATAATTGTATTATTTTGATTTTGGGAGGGATCATTTTATTTATGATCTCCCACAAGTTTTCATTCAGTTTCGCGAAGTGTTCTAATCAGAATTCCTTGGGATTCCACTAATAATATAGGTGAAGATTTCTATTGACTTAGTTACTAGTACTCAACCAATAATTATTCCCTCATAATTCATGGAACCAGCTCAAAGGAAGGGGACAATGATTTTTTTGGATGATCTTCTCGAGAATGGATTTATATTCATGAGTGTGACACATTTTATAGTGTCTATTCCCATTATTAAAAAGGATGATGGTTAAAAATTCATATGTGTTGATTATAAAAAACTCAACAGAGTTATAATAATGAAAAAGTAACTATATAGAAGGATTTACTATCTATTTTATTAGTTGAATGGATAAAATTGATTCTTGAATATTGATCTTCCATATAGTTATCATCAGTTGATAATAAAATAATATGAAATTTAGAAAACCAATTTCAGAGCATCTACGACTATTATGAGTACCTTGTTATACCATATGGTCCAACCCATGCTCGTTAAATTTTTATGAAGTTAATGAAAATTATTTCTTAAGAGTATCATGAAACATTTTTGGAAATATTTATAGTTGAAATTCATATTTGTCTTTGTATTAAGAGGATCATGAGTTTCTCTTGAGAGCATTTCTAAGATTGTTGACAGATCACTTACTTTATGCAAAGATTTCTAATTGTAATATATGGATATGAGAAGTGACATTCTAGGGATATATAGTTTCTAAACAGGGAATATCTATCGATCTAGAGTAGGTCAAACCTATTAAGACAAGGGAGGAACTGAAAAATGATTTCATGATTCATAGCATCTTGGGTCTAACTGGATATTTCCTATAGTTCATTAACTACTTCTCAAATTAGGATTCTGTGATGTCTTCTCAAACTCAATTAGGAATGAATTTTTCTTGGAACGAATAATGTCAAAATTGTCTTTTTGAGCTGAAAATACTTTTTACTATTACCTTTGTGTTAACTCTTTTGGAAGATTGGTAGGGATCTATGGTCTTTTGTGATTCAATGGGATTTTGTTTGGGACTCATTCTTATGAAAGGTAATCATTTTGTTTCTTATGTATATTGTCATATTGGGCCACATGATAAAAATTATATGACACTTGTCCATGTAACTGTAGGTATGATATTTGAGAATAGTATTTGGTAAAAATAGCTTTATAGAGAAATTTTTTACATGTATACAGACCTCACGGGATTGAGTTATGTCATATATCATGTTTAATTATATATCTTCCAAATGAATTAGGTGAAGTACATGTATTCCTTTTAATTTCACATATCTGATACCCTATACAAAGGGAATGTCATGGTAGCTTCTTTGAGAAGTAAACTTCCAACCCATGACATGAAAGAATAATCATAATTCTGTAACTTGATGGATCAATTTTCATAATCCCATTTTGGAGTTCCAGAGTCAGGGTTTGAGATCTCTTTGGAAAGTGTTTCATTAAAATCCATTCTCTATGAGTTGATTATTTAGGAACATTATCCATATGATTAATTCTATAGGTGTATAGACTATATTTATTATTGGGAAACAATTGTGTCTATTATTTCTCTTAAAAAGTCATCCTATTCTTACAAAATCTCATTTCTAATCCATTAGAAATATTGATGACAGTGATAGAGGATTTCAATAACTCCAAATATGATTTTCACCATGGAATCACTAATATTTTCAGTGACATGTGATGTTGATTATTATGACAATGTACGAGATGAATAATTGATTATCTGGTCTCATATTGATATATGAGACAACAGGTTATGGCTGATCAGCAGAAATATTTCGGATTACTTTATCCACTTCCAGTTACTTATAGGATGTTTGATAAGATATATATAGTCTTTGTGGTTGGGATTCCATATACAAAAATAAATAATAATATGATATATTTTATGATCAATCTGTTGAAAAAATTAGATAAAATTATTCCCATTCATGATAAAAAATATGTTGAGGATTTTAGAAATCAATATGGGATAGAGATTGTTTTTTTAATAGAGTTCCATATTCTATTGTTTCATATAGAGATACTTGGATAACATCTTGTTTTTCAAGAGGCCTTTATGAGGCATTGGGATGCTAGTTTCAGTGGTAAATGACATTCTATCCACATTTTCAAAACCAGACAAATAGATATATACATATTCTTTGGGATAATATATGAACTTGTGTTCATGAATTTTGTGGAGTTTGGGAATACATTTGTGTTGGTAGTGTATTTGTAGATCAACCAGGACTAATTTGTGATCAGAATGTATTATTTTTAGGCCTTGAATGTTCATCGTTTAGAAAATTTTTGTGTCAGTTATAGATTAATGAAAGGTCATTGGTCAGCTAAAATTGGAAAAAGATATAACAATAATGATTCTATTGTTTCATCATAAAATGCTGATGGCCTAAAGAAGGTATATGCCCTTTTATGATCTCTATCACATACTATCAGAATTCTCATATGGTGAGTAGGTATTCTTTAATGTTTTTCCTTAGAAGTTTCATCATCGGATTTGGAGAAAGGGAATATTACTCCTTATTTTGGGGGAAATTTTTAGGTTTTTAATAGGTGAAAAATGTTTTACAATTTAGAACTTCCACCATAATTGATACCAATAATAATTGTGTTCCCTGTATCTCAGCTATGAAAGTATCTATCTGATCCATCTCATGTTTTGAGTTTGAGAGATATTCTGTTTAAAACTGATACATATGTGACTGAATAACCATTCATGACTGTTGATTTTAAAATCAATGTATTTAATGGGATGATGATATAGTTGGATTGAGTTCTATGGCCACAGGGTTGTGATATTCATGATATGTGAGAGAGGGAGGCACTAATGAAGGTGCGGTGAATTCATTTTTGACATGGAATCTCCTAAATAGGCATTCTAGAGAAAGATTGTTTCTATAGTGGAAAGGTTATAACATCATCTTACAATTTTCAGGTATTCCTAAACCCCTCATCTAATAATACATTGGTTGGGTTCCATTTTGGATTATTTCAATAGAAAAAATTGATAATTATGAATGTTTTGGGGCTATGCATGATTGGTGTATAGGTTTCTCATACTGTGTGCCCTATAATGAAAACCCATGCAAACTAAGGTAGTGGGTTTTTTCATGGTTTCCACAATGTTTGAAAAATCATGCGACCTAATAAGTAAAACCATGCAACCCATTAAGATGGTGGAACTAAGGTTGAATAGTTTGACTAAACCATAAGACCCTACTCAGCAAACCACAATTAAAATATTTTTAATCCAAAAAGATATTTTTATACTATTTGAAACCCCTGTTTGAGGTACCCAGTGTATCTTTATGACCTAAAATTGATTTCCCTTTCCATGATAGATCCAAAGTGTATTTTTGTCCCCTCATAATATCTTTAATAGTTAATTGAATCTAGGATAAGGATGTTAGATCATCTCCATGAATTTTTCATCTTTTCATTCCATGTCTTCCCCTCTCTCTTGTTATCGATAGTGTTTGGTAGAAATCTATGTAATGGAAAGACCAAATGATTGTTTCCATGGATGTTAAACCTAGGTTTAATTCATGTATCTGTGTTTCCATAATTATTTTATGGGAAATACCGGCTAGGGATTTTAGATTCATGATCTACAGATCTCAAGGTAGGTGGTCCCATTCTTATTGGCCAATTTAATTACCATTAAATTTCATGAAGTCATTAAATTGATTTCAATTGAGTATATGGGTTTTGATTCATATGGAATTGAATTTTTGAAAATTTAATTCTAATAAAATAAAGGATTCAGTTTTGGTAATTTTATTTTCACCTAAAATTGTGAACCCCCACCCAAAATTCTATTTAATTGGGGTGTAATTCTAAAATTGATGGAAATTGGTGGAATTTAAATACTTGAATTTATATCTGTGAAATTTATTGAATTTTTTTGAAATTTAAATTTTTGAATTAATATTTTGATATTTAATTGTGAAATGGAATTTTGAATTGATTTAAAACTCATATTTGAGAAGAAATTCACATAATGGATTTGAGAGAAACCAATGGATTTTATCTTGGAAATAAGAATTCATTTATATTAAAACACCATTTTTTTAAATGGAAAATTGGAATATTTCCCCTGGTAAATGGGATTAATGTGTCTTTGAGATGCCTTAAAATAATTTTCACATCATTTTTTTATTGTTAGAGTACATGCACACCTTAGGTAGTTAGTTAGTTACTTGGATGGAACTATAATATTTACAATGTTACAATCATAAATATAGCATTTCACATACCTGATAGGATGTTGATGAAGTCTCCTTTGTCCATAACAAATGGATGTGGGTATAATCATATATTTGAGTAACAATATATGTGTTCTGTTATAATGCCTCTAATTATCATACATTTTTTGAATATGGACACTTTTCTCTCTTGTCTGAAGTTGAATGGAATATTGTTTTTTTGTAAATTATTTTACATGCCATCTAATTTATAAATACACATAAATATAAAATTTTGAATTAAACTTCTTATTTAAATTTATTTTCATCATTTCAATTGTAAATAATGATTTATTTAAATATTATTCTAATATTACAAAACATTTTATTTAAAATTCAATTTATTTTAATTAAATGTTGGCATATTTTGTGGAATATTTATTCAGATACTACTGGGATTTTAGCTCAGACCCTACCTATGCCATTATGTGTTTATATATTATCTCGTTAGTGGTTCAAGAAGGGGTAAATCAAAAATTGGAGGTGATTATAGGTAATGATATATAGAAATTAAGAGTTTAATCTGATGGAACATTGGTTATCTATCATTTTAATTGTACATTACTATAGTTCTTAGGGTTATTTATTTTTGTTTAACATCTGGTGAAAACATCTTTTTGGGGTATAACTTGTACGCATACTAATTGGTTATAATTTTACTTAATGTATAGGGAAAATTTGGTCTCACATTCATTTTTTGGATTCTAGGTGCTAGTCACTAACCCATGGTGATCGGGGATTCCCTTTGTAATCTATCAAGACATAATATATTGTCAAGTTATCAGGCTACCTAGGCTGGTAAATGTGAACTAATGATAAATGGAATTAATTTCCATTCCATTTATGGATCTTATAAATTGTTAGTGATTCAGGTATAAGTAATCCACCTTCATTACATAGAGTAAGACATAACGTGTAAACTGATAATGGAATAACCAAATTGTGAGATTATAAATATGGAATTAAATTAAATAATGAATTTATATATTCTTTTTAAAATTATTTAGATTTATGGAATGGGTATTTGAATAAATCATTGACATATTAGCCTCATTTTGATAAAAACAATGTCATATTGACAGATAATTGGGATATGATCTTATGGGAACTAACCTTATCTATATCACCCACTATTTTGTTATCATAGATCGTTATTAATATCAATAAATATTAAAGCTTTTCTACCATGTTAAAATATTCACCTCTCTCTAATTTCCTCTTTTTTTGGAAACTCTATTTCGAGTAACCATAGGTTATCATTATTTTTACAAAATTACTTTTTTTGGAATCAATTTTATTTACTTTTACAATGTGTGCTTATATGAGAGTAATTATAAAGTATTAAAACATTGATTATCAAGATAAATTTTTGTGGTGAAAATACTTTTAATGGGGGTAGAATGTAAAACCTTAGGATTTAATGAATTATTATTTTTTATGGTGAAAATACTTTAAATAAATATTATTTGATATACTAATCATTTTTTAAAAAATAATATTATCCATATTATCATATAGTGATTTTTTTGTATATTTCTGAAGATTCAGTTTTTGATAAATATTGAAAAATACAAAATTTTAATTGAAAAATGTTATTTCATCTAAAATATTTATACATTTGAACTATATGTAAAATTTTTAATGTATAATTTGATCCATTATAGGAAAATTAATACAAATTAGGAAATTCTAATCAATTTTGAATTAAAATTTGGTATTAAAACGTCTCAATCAATTGAATCTTTTAACATTATAATCATTTGTTTTGTCTCATCTGTGAGATTAATTTTAAATTAATTTCCGCCACATTTATGATTTGAATTTGAAAAAATGGATTTCATATTTATAATTAGAATAATATATAATGTTTAATATAAAAAATATAAATTTTTACCATAATTAGTATGGAAAATAGTTAAAATTAATTAGATTGATAAAGAGAAAAACATGTTTACCAAGGTATTAAACGTTAACTAATGGTAAAATGACCTATTAATATGTCCCATACCCATAATTTGTCCTTATATCGACTATATACCATTATCTCGATTGGCCTGAAGGCCTTCATTTTTTTTTGATTTTTTGATAACCGCACATTCAAGGGATGATGGTGAACCCTCACAAGGCTACAAGGCATAGAGATTATATGGCCCGTAGGCTTAAGATATTACCTTACCTGAAGGTCTTTGGGAATTCAAAGAGACAATCTACAAGGAACTACCCCTCCCCATCATCTGCATCATGATAGTAGCTCGCCACCTATTCATGGCTGCCTAGCTAGGCTTCCCATGCAAGTACAGGCTAGTCTTAATGGTATATCCATACACTCCCATTCCGTCAAATCCAATTGGATCTACTTTGGTGAGTTCACCTGCTCTGAATACTCTTCATGGGCCTCTCTTTTTGTAGAGTCTGTTTGGGGAAACTGCATGTGGCCTGAAGCCCATGAGGTGGCCTGAAGGCCTTAAATGTGGGCCGAAAACCCTACTGATCCAAAGGCTTGGGTTTCCCAAATGCCTTATGGACTCCAAGACCAAACTGGTGGCCCAAGGTGAATAGTTCCTGCTTCTATAGTACCAAACAATATCTGCTACAGAATCTGCTACATCGCCTGATGTAGTTCCCGCACAGTGTACAGCTCTGCTAGAGTACCTACATAGTGTTCAATTCTGCAGTAGTACCCACACGGTGTACTGTTCTACTATAGTACTACTACAGTGCATGCTACACTTATTTCTACAATACCTTCTAAAGTACTACTATAGTACCTCAGAAATATGGCTCTACCTGGTTTTGAACCTCAGTCTTTTGGATTCACATAAGTATACCTCACCAACTAGGATAAGGCTCATGTGTGACCATATACCATCATGGTTCTAAAATTATTCATTATTGTAGGAACATTATCTAAGGTATACTTCCAAATAGTTTTTTCATTTTAGTATTTACAGGAATGACACTCCCCTGCCACTAAAAAAGGGAACTCAATCCCCTAATTTGTTCAAACATATAAACACAACTTTGTAATATTTAATAAATAAAAAATAATTAAAAACAATACTAAAATCATCCTATAATCATAACATTTGGTTTTAATCCATCCATGTATGTCCTTTTTGGAAACCAAAAGGAGATACCTCAAGTAGAGGTAACATTTTTCAATGTGCAATTTTTTTTGTTTTGTTTACTTATCCAGCACATTCAATTAGTCTTATATAAACATTTTATAATATACTCAATATCTGAAATATAATGAGATGTTATTTATTTATTATTCATCATAAAACTTTACACACATCTATAAAATGGGATACCCGATCATCATTTTTGTGTACGTTGGATTACACCTCACATATCGATGTCCTTTGTCCTTCAACTACCACCTTACAAGGTTGTGAATAATGATCGATTAATAGTAAATAAATTATATATATCATTTCTATGAAATATTTATTTTCCATTAAATATTATATGACACATAATTTCATTATTTCAATTTTATGAGTATATGACAAAGTCGTTCACTTGTTAGGTGGACATCCACCTCGTGAAGGGATGTGATTCATTCAAGTATTTCATGGAATATATTAAGGGTGAGTTTAATGTAAATATATGATATATATGACATAATAAGGATACTGTAATTATAATATATATATATACCTTTTACTTTTATTCTTTCAATATGACAAAAAAATGAAATATTGTTCATCCTTACGTAACCCTTATTGTCTCCATATACAATATCTTTAATTTCATATATTTATTTTTTAAATATTATTTTAAATTCATATAAAATAATTATATATGATATTTGTTTCTTTTCATACATTATTATTTTATATAAATCATTATCCATGATATGGGTCCAAAAATAACAAGTCATAACCTATAGGAAAAACAAAGCAGTTGTTACACATAATGTATCTTGAACAAGGGATTGATAATAAAAGTGTATAAAAGGTCATAAAAATAATTTATGCTATGATATAAATTAATATGTTACATTAATAAATTAAAAAAAACATATATTTATTATACAAGAGGATTGAATATGGGTAATCGATGTCAAGAATTACGGTTATGGGATTTGTAATCTTATTTTTCTATTGCAATAATCTTGTCATATTCACCACTCATTTTTCATAAATATAATAGTCTCTGAGATTTTATTTCCTGAATTTATATTATTTTATGACATTAAATGATTCAATTGTTGTTGTTATTTCATGGGTCTATCCATTAGAAAGATTGTCCTGCTGTAAGGTATTTTCGTCTCACTTTTTTACATTTGTGAGACACATGTTATATTCCCCAAAACATTATTCTATATGTTTTTTAAATTAACCTTGAATTTATTCTACTATTATTTTCATCACATGTATTAATATTTACATATCAATATAATGGTATCTATTTTATGTGGTTTACGATTAAAATTTATCTATATTAGTAAGGGAATTTTGTCTCATTGTTCCTTCCTTGTGACACATGTTATGTTATGCACATACAATCTATTACATGATGTATAAAATACCCTTTGACTTGTTCAACCATGAATATTATTCTTTTATTATTACATTAATATTAATTTAAATTTATTCTTTTATAGGGATTTTAATTCAATATTATTAATTTTTTATGAGTTTATTTGTACAATCCCATCTCTTATATGGATTATTTATAGTTGTGCGTCCATTACCAAAATATTATAATTCATCTCATTAGAATCATAATTAATTTTCATATACTATATATATTAAATAAATGTTTCTATAATTATTTTAATTATTTATACTCAATGGTCCTTAAGATACTTAACAAAATGTCATTAAGAAAATCCCAATTTATCTAACTCTTTGGTCTCAAATCTATGTTTCTTCAAAAAAATATTTCTAGTAACATTTTAAATTTTTAAAATGATATTTTAAATTAACATTTTAGGAAATTATTTGAAAAATGTTTTATTATTTAGAAACTGTTTTATATGGTATTCAAATATTCCATTATTTGTTATTAATGTTTTTTAAAGAAAAATGTTTTTAATTTTTTATGTTTCAATGATGAGTTTTTCATATAATTTTTTTTTTGAAAAAATGTTTTAAATGATCATTAAATCCTAAAAAATTAGTTTTCAATGTGGTTTTCAATGAAAATTATTTTGAAAATGTTTTATTTCATTAAAATTGAGTTTCAGAGAAAGGTTGTATTCCTTAAGAAGTTCTCCTAGTTATCTTTTTGAATCCTTATCCATGTCCGACGAATTACATTTTTGTAGTCTATGATTGATTGGGGATATGATGAACTAAAACATTATTTTTATTTTAGTATATTTTATATTTTTAATATGAATTTTTTTATGAAACTCATTTCTCTTCAACGGGTAAAACCATTAAACACTTCTGAATCCCTCAAACATCACGAGTTATTATACGATGAAATGATTATGAAAGCTATGTCTTTTCCCCAGGATAAAATATGATGAATATTTTATGATACCCATTTCATTTCATGGGTTATGTTGTGATTCATTTGAAACTGATATCATTTTATTGATCACGATATATTTAATGTTTTCTTATATTGTAACACATGTATGTATGATTTATAATATAATATGTGGTACCTATATCTCTTTGAATGTAATTTGGTAATGTCAAACGGTATATATGATCATTGGTTACACAAATTGTTATCCCAAGACCCAAAAAAACTAGGTACAACGTTTGAAGCCTAATATATATGATAATATGGTATACAGGTTGTAACCCATGCGTGAAACCAAGATGGTACAGGAGATATTGACCAATCCAGAAAAAAGTGGTTAAGAGGTTTGTATCCCAAGACTGATAATAAGAGGGTATATGGTTTGTATCCAAATACCAAAAACATATGGTACATGGGTTTTTATCCTATTCTTGATTTAGTTACATGGAGGATTATCCCAATCCAAACATGTTATGATGGTATTGGTAGGTTTCATTGATATAATATTTTCTATGTTTATGCGTATTCCAAAATTCTATATCTTAATCCCATGAAATGGTATCATGAATTATTTTCATGATTCCCTTATAATGTGGTATTATGACCTTCCAATTATTATTCCATCACTTATTATTATGATCATTTATAAGTGTGATAAGTTTTACCAATGTTATTCTCAGGTTCACATACACTTATGTTGGTGGAATTTTTTTATAACATCCTTTTTACACATAATATGAAACTAATATCATCCCATTCACTTAATTCATATCACTAGGTTATCTATGAAGGTTTTACATTAGAGTACAAAATAGGAATATCATTTCGTGATCATTGAATATCAATCAATGTACATGAAGATTTTGTTCCATATATCCCAAAGAACTGAACTATTATGGTCATTAGCCTTATATTTTTGTAATGTAATGTATAGTGATATAATAATTGGTAATATACATGTATTTTAATCATTTGTAACAATATATTATTTATAAAAATAAAATAGAATTTTCTTTATATTATGTTCATTATAATATGAACACTCAATAAATATCATCATCCTTATATTTGATACATTTAAAATATCACTGATGATTACATTGTTAACTATATATTATTATTGTTGATTATGAATAACCATATGGTTTTTCCTTTCATTTACTATTTTATTTAGTATCTTATTAGGAAAATACTTTCACTTTCCACCATCATAAGTGTTAAAATTAATAATCTCATTAGTATCCATTTTATATAGTAATCATAGTGAAAGAAACAATAATCATAATGTGAAATATTATATTCATGAAAAATAATCCATTTTCATTTCACCATATGAAACCTTAGGTTGAACCTTGGATATCCTTGGTTTTCATGTATTTTATGACATCATAAAGAAAATTTGAATTCACCCATGGATATCCCATGTGAATATCAAAATTAGGTGAGTAGTGAAGGAGAACTCTCCATGCTCCATAATGATGATCAATATATAAACATCCAACTATTTTTATTGTGATTACCCCTAAATTAACCAATTAAAAATTATATCAACTTGAACTATCTAGCAAGGGTAGAAATTCAAGGAAGACCACATAATATCATTCATAATAATACATTGAGATGTTATGATATACATAGTATTTTTTGAAGGGTATTCACCAATGTTATCTAATATTGATCCCCAATTATTGAAAAATTGTTCCAATGATACCAACTATAGCGACCCATAGTATTCATACAGATATATTATAATATAAAAATGGTTATTGAATATATTTTTCAATTTCAAAACATTTGATCAGAAAGGTTTTTTGTGTTTAGAAACAAAATCATAATATTTCAAAAAATATATACAATATATCATATAATGATCTTTTCTCATAGTACTCTTCCAAGACATACCCCATATAATACTATTCAACATAACCTATGGTAGAGAAAACTAATAAAGGGTGATATCAAATACCTAGTGAATATAAATAATGATGATATTAATGATCACCTAATTATAAAATTATCATTATGTAAATAGGATGTTCAGATAACATATGAAAACCATGACCAAAATATAATAGATTATAATATTTAATCATGGTGTCAAACATTCTAGTTCATCAGATAAGAATCATAATGGAATCAATTAACCTGATCTGTGGGAGAAGAAAATTATAATGAGAAATAATTGTTTACAATAATTTTGGAGTAATAATAATAAGATAATTTTTTATAAAAAGGTTATCCACTTATTGAAACATCACATGTTAGGATTCGTATAACCACCGACGTACCTACTCCAAAATAAAATGACCTCTTATGTACACTCTCTCGGGCTAGGGATAAACTCCCATGTACAGTCTTGTATGATTTTGGTAATATACCTTATATCCTTTGATCTCATAGAATATTATTCTTCACATAATTTATTAATGGTATATTTAATTCTTGGTCTACCCATTACATAACCCTAAATCTATTAAGATGTGTTCCATGTGATCATAAATCATTAATCATAACTTAACCAATAGAAATGGAAACATGTTTTATCGATATTTCATCATCATGAAAACAAATTATCAAAAGAAAGAATAATGATGGTATCATCCGATAATATCTCTAATAGGCCCAATTTAACATCAATTTATGTTATAATAAATTAATATTTCTCTTAAATGATAACAGTAATATTTATTTTGGAATGTTACCATTTTTTATTGAAATCACTTATATAAAATATATAAAATTCCCAAATAATGGACATTTGAAAATCATTTAGTCATCTTGAGGAGGGATTATTTTGTTCTTGAAAGGTATTTCAAATCATCGATTGTTATTAAATTATTTATTAAAATATAAACAATACCACTTTCAAAAATTGGAAATAATATTACCTTTAAAAAATTATTTCAAACTCCAAAAATTGTAAAAATTAAAATAAATACCATAGATAATGATAAAAAAATTAGGTAAACGTTTTTAGGAAACACGGATATGAATCGAAAATGATTCTCAATTGAGGAAATAAATAAATTTTTACATTTGAGAAATTAGTATTTTAGTCAATTGGTATCTTAATGGGATAAAAATTATTGAAAAAATGAAACATATTTAAATATCCATAGGTTAATAAATTTCATGGGATTATTGATATATATGTTGTAAAATTATATCATTTCAAACAACATAATAAACATTCATGTTATCAATGATATTATAAAATAAATCCCTTAAATCATGTTCCAATTTCATTGAAAGAATATTACGTTTCTATATACTTTTTATTCTTTATTATATTTCTATAAAATATTTATGAAAATACATATAGATTCATAAATTTCCTACTTATTACATTTCAATATCCACTGGTTAGAAATTCTATATTATGATCATTATATACTAGTTTTAATGGTTCATTTTTTAAAGAGAATTTATATTTGGTTGTTATGGTCTTTCTAACTGGACCCTGGTTTCATAATATACAGAATATTAATGATCATAAAAATTTCATATTTGATTATTATATATAAAAATATATATTTATTCATCCATAAATGTTGATATAAAAAATGAATTACATTGCTGAAGGAGATGATAGAATATAAATATACAAGAACATAATCTCCATTTTATTATGGATGGGAGGAAATTATGTTAAATACAAACTCATATTTAAATAATCATTAAAATATAATAAGTTAAATTTTTATATTCTGAACCAATCATTATAAAAATCCATGTTATGATGTGATGAAAAATTAATTACAGTACTATGTGGTGATATTAAGTTATACAGAAAATTGATCTATGTTTTTTCTTTATGGAGGATGAAAAGAAGGTTCATAATTGGTATTCCACCATTATAATTAAAATTACCTAAGTTGAAGATAAAAAATTTATTAATTATGAATAGATTCAATTGTTTTTAGGATGAAATTTTAGAGATAAAATAGTTAATTCTAAGTTAAGATTTGTACATATTCATTGAGAATCCTATTGTGGTTTAATCATTAATGAATGAAGTAATTGTATTTTCCCAAAAATAGAAGATATATAATTTAGTGAAAAAATATACGATGTTATTATTGTTTTGTTTTTATGAGATATAAGGCCTAAATTTTTTGAGGAATATATGAGAGGTGATCCCATTTTATTATTGGGCTTAGGGAACTCTTGGAATTAAATAAGGTAGTAAATTAATATCAATTATATTTCATTTGAAAATTGTAAAAACATAATAAAATTCTAACATAATATCATTAATCATGTACAAAATTCATAAAACATGTATTTTTAGGTCTGATTTCAACTATATCTCTATGATGGACCTTCTGTTGACCGTTCCCATAATAACTATGACAAAAATGTTTTTTAAATTTTTAGGGTTAAGATGTTTACCATAAATATACTACTTAAACATAAATGGAAAATGGTAGATACATTAGACCTTTTAAAATTCACATTGATGAATATATGATTTTTTATGAATTTTAAATAAATGATGAAAACATTATTTATTATAAAACATTATAAATGGATTTTCTAGAAATACAGGATATAAGACAATATAATATGTTCCTAACTCATGAAAAATGGATCCAAAATTACATGGATATAAATATATGTATGATATTCCATTTAATATAGTAATCCAATGAAATTATTTATATTTAGATATGTTTTAAAAAACATCATTTGATTTATCCCCTTGGTCAACCAATATCATATTTAACCATAGTAAATAATATTTCAATATTAATGTTCTAAAATTTTACTTATAATGTTTTATTTGACTAATAAATTTTTAATAGATGATTTTTTCCATTTTTCACCATAATTTTCCACTATTAATTTTTTTATTTTTATATAATTTAATAAAATATTATTTACCATAAAATACTATTAATTTAAATTTAAAATAAAATAAATTAACATGACATTTAAAATAACCTAAATGAAATGAATATTTTCTATATACATTTAAAAATTTTCTATTCTGTCATATGTATCTAAAAAATGCATTTTAAACTTTAAATAATAATAAAAACATTATTTTTTGATCTTTAAGAAAAAATCTCTTGATTTTTATAAGATTTTCACAAGCACAATGTTATTATTCAAAAATAATTAAAATTATTTATGTAATCTATTTAATTTAAAAATAATTTCCAATCATAAAAAAAATCATATTCAAAATATAAAATAATTGTTATTTATCCCTGTCATAAAATATTATATATATTAAAAGAAAGAAAGTTAAATTATTTACCTTTTCTATTACATAAATATTATCATCATCTAAGTCAAATTTAAATGGGAAAATTTATTATTTTTTAATTTTAAATAATTATGAATAAAATAAAATCCTCACGTGAAAAAATGAATGGTTTATTGTCACATTATTTTTAACCCTAATAAACCCATTTTTATTAACCATGGTAAGAAATAATTGAATATGGATACTTTTCAACATGATAAAAAAATGCATTGGTGTACCAAATTTGAATATCCTGATTAAAAATATGAAATTGAATTTTGAATCATGAATATCTATTTGGTGGAATAAATTAATTTAGGAAAATATACAAAATGAAATGAAAAATATTTCTCAGAAAAATGACTTTTTGACTATAAAAATGTTTCTATACCGAATTAGTGCCTAAAATTTATTCTAATGGATATAATTGAAATATTCATAATTTGACTGAAATATTTTTACATTTAAACCCGATAAAAATAGATTATTTAAAATTTATATATCAAAAATATAGTTTTTAATAAAAAATAATATATTTAGTATTTACATGAAATTTAAATTTTTTTTAAAAATAAAAAAAATTCCTCCCTAAAAAATTAAGATATGATGATTTCAAAAACACAACATTTTTTTCATGTAAAATTTTTTTAGTTTCAAAAATTATATATTATATTCACTCAATAGAAACAATTTTTGAATAAAGGGGATTTTTCAGAATAAAATAACATAAAAATGAGTTTTTATTTCCCAATCATTTACCAATACATTTTTAATTATTTAAAACAATATATATTTCATCATTTAGTAACCTATATTCTTACCCTGTAATTCATGGAAAATGATATAATTGTTATAAAATAATAATATTTATTAGTTTGAATAAACTTGGTGTTGTGTTTTTTATATGCTATCAAATGTAGTGTTCTATTAATATTTTTGGGTGTGGTAGTTACATTGTTAATATCATGGAATAAAACATGAATTTTATATCATTAACAGATAGTATTGAAATATTGAGTTGAAAAAAAATATTCAATTAATGTGAATTTCATGTGGAAACATTAGACTATTTCCTCTCTCATATGGATCATTTTACACTTGAAAATTTCAGTATTTTATTTCTTAATTTTGTTAGATAGTTAGAATTCATCATCATATTCATATATCCTATCATTAATTCGTACCACATGCATATATGATGAATCCCATGGACTTGGATAAATCTTGAGTAATGTTCTCAATTGTTTCAATGTGATTAAAACCTTTCAATAAAAATATAATAGAATTACTATAATGAATGAACATCCGTGTGTAGTGAAATGAAATTATCCCTACATATAACATCCGCTGATATAACTCAATGCTCCTGAAATAGTTTTTTCAAAAACAATATTCCATTCCAAAAAATAACAATGATTATATATATCTTTAAATCATAATCAATGATAGTGGAATATAGATATTCATTACTATTGAATTAGTGATTACATCATATGTTTTATCCTATGATTGAAGGATTTGACATACCACTTTTTCAAATTTTCATGTCACCCATCATGATAGATAATTCAAAAAAATAATTCCCCTCAATAATTGTTTCATGATACTTCAGAAATTTTTTTGTTATTTGTGACAACTTATTCTTCCATGGATTAACTATTACAGAACAACTCATCCTTGGTTTTTTTCATTTAATATCATCCACATATGTAATTCATAAGAAAGGAACCAACCACGTATTTTTTCCTTATGTAGTGATCACCTAAGGGAAATAATATCTTGTAGAATATAAAAAAATGGATTACTCTAACACAATAATGAATTATATTTCCTACATAATGAAATTTATGAAAATAGTTTTCAATAATCCATTATCAAAACAAAATAATCCCTAATACTTTTTGGTGAACTTCATGGAATATTTTGGTCAATAAAAATATGAATTCTGATGGGCATCAATTCTACAAACAATGGTATTTTCATTTATATTATAAAAATTTCTCATTATATAATTTGTTTTGTTTCTGATAGAATACATTCTTCCCCTTATCAACTTTTCATTCTCCATTATTTTCAATAATACCCATCATTAGAACCAAACAAGTTGAAATCATTGTCTACTTTTGTGGCTAAAAATTGAAGATAAAGAAATTATTATGAAATTATAGATTTGACCAACTATTAAATAAACTCATTATTTGGTGAAAAAGTAAGGAATATTTTATATATTTTAAAATATGAGGAGAAATAATAATAAATAGTATGAAATTTGAATAATAAAATTACTAACATCCTATATGACCACATATATAAGTTAGTGGAGGTTTCTCGAGTGACCTACAACATTAATGTATATATTATTAAATTAATTTTACAATTCAAATTATTTAATTTAAAACTTCCATTCCATGATGAAAAAGCAAAAATATATAATATCCACACATACAATTCACTCAGAAAAAATGAAAACATATAGAAGGTTTATTGATGATACTACATTGTATAAAAGAAAAAATTTATTTATTATTGACGAATGCTTCAATCTGATCACCCAAAGATTAAATATATTAATAGATATTGAATAACCCCATAAATATCTCTTATGTCTCTCTATGGACCATCTCATGTTCATAAATAAGTTATAAGATAAAATATATTGGTTGTGGATTCTTTAAAATATTATTAATCTGAATTATTAAAATTTCATGTGCATCCATCATAAGCATTGATAGTTTTGACAAATGAAATTAAAATATATAATTTATGAAATGTTATATTGTATACAAATATAATAAAAATACACTTATCAAATAATATTTACAATCATTCAATAATTAACATGATATATTAAAATACACAATGTCATGTTTTGTTATTTCAATCACACTAAAACAAAATATACCAATGATTTTTCTCCCACTCGTTTATGGTGGTAAAATAAAAAATTTATTATTAATATAGAGCTTAAAATATATAGAAAAAAATGTAATATTTCTCAAATCTGGTCATAACTCTTTCAGTATCCTTCTCCTTTAGATTTTTTTAAATTATCCTAATATTAAACCGACCACTATGTGTTATACGCAGCAGTTCTTTGTTAATGAAATCAAAATGAAGATACAAAGGAATTTCTTACGGGGGACATAGGTAATGATTACCAAGATCATATTTCTTAAAAAAAATAGAAAATTCAATTGGAAGAACCTTGTAGTTAAAAAACTAAGACACCAGTTATGGGATATGCTTTTCTCGCTGGAGATTCTGTAGTGAAGGTTCCTTCACTACAAGTGTGATGGAACATGATATGATGATTTATGTAGCTCATTAATTTATAGGTCAGATAAATTAGAACCCATGGGAATTTTTACTTTTCCCACATAAGCCCAACCAACACATTGTAGTCTGACCCCTCCTCCTGCACAGTGGTTCCTCACATTGCTACTCTAGTTTCACATTTATGAAATTGGGGTAGAGGCTCGCTTTTCAGAAATATATATATGGATCTGGGTTTCCATGGATAAATAGTGACTCTCAAATCCCTTTTATAGGATTTGAGGTCACCCCGCACCACCACCCATCAGACACCCCCGCCCGTGTCTCAATATGACTGGCCATGCTCTGGACTAAAGCTGATATTATCCCCGCCTTGTATTCCCATATGCTTCAGTTTCTCCTGTACCTATATCTCATCACCCATATCAATATAACTATACCTTATATGATTTCATATAACTACATTTACTTCAGTCCATGCATGGTCTCAGAAACACCCCATAAATTAAAGCATCCCTCAATGATAGATTTCAACATATATTTTATGATCCCAATGGAATTCTACATTTTGATTGGAATCCAATAAAAATGTTGTATGAAAATTTTCAATCCCTTAACCTGTTCCCATTAAGGAATTTATGACTTTCAGAAAATGTAGTTGAATTCTAGTGAGAAAATTGTTAATTTTGGTTTTCTCCATTTGATGTTTGGAATACTATTTTTTCTGTTTTCAATGATTCTTATTGTCCTATGGATTATATATTCGAATTGTATTTTCATTATTTTCCACAGAAAAAGATTAGAAACTAGAGAATCCAAGGGGAGTTTGATGATTTTGAAAGATCCTTGAAAACCTTCAAAATCATTTTCTAGAAATATAGACATTTATTTTCTGTTGTTTATCCATTGGTCGTTGCATTTTTGTAGTGTTCCATAATTTTAAAAAACAAAATAATTCAAATTTTCATTCCATTATGACAAAAAATAATGTCATAAAAAACAATAGGTGGGTAAAGTGTCATTTCCCTCACCTTTTGAGAGGTATTAATTTTCTCTTCTTTTATATCACTGTGTAAGTTCATTAGTAGTGCATCCTGTTCCAAAAACAGGATTCTTGGCATCAAGGGGTCCCGTTGTTTGAGGCCTCTAATAGTTTTAAATAAACCAAAGAATTTCTCCATCATATGAATGGAAATCCATCGAGAAGACATGCATATAAATATAATTCCCATTGCATATTCCCTAAAACTGAACCTCTTCATGGCCTTTATGTTGAATCTCCACTCGAGGTGGTCGTAAGAATTATCCATGTCCACTTTAATCATAATATTGGATCCTATTTCTCTCTTATTTATGTCTTCTTCCATCTCCGTGATAATTATGATATCCCTTTGTATGTTTTGACCATGTACAAATTCATGTTGTCCCATTGAGATGAGTTTAGGTATCTTGTTACAATCTCTTTTGATGTTAATATTGGGTAGGATTTATACAAAATAATTTACAGGCATATCGACCTTTAATAAGATGTATAAGTGGGATCCTTACACTTCAGAATGACGACAACTTTTGGGGATCTTGAGGCACTGATGAAGCTCCCCCCTATGAAAGAGTCCCACATTTCTTAATTGAATTTATCCATTATAAGGTTTTACGCGTCAATAAAGAAGGACCCTATAAAGACACAGGGTCCCAAAGCATTATTCAGATTCAAGAATCAAAATGTCGTGATAATATAGTAGCGATGAATAGAGGAACCATTGTTAATTTTCCTTTAGATAACTATTTCTTTCAACAAAATCAGAATCATCAAGTGAAATTAAAATAGAAATGACCTTTTTTGGAAAGGATCCTATGGTATGTTCTATAAAAATTGATATATATGATTTATTAATGGTTCACATGATCTTTATTGATGAAATAAATAATATCGATCATATTAATGTGATTTTAATGCTCTTAATATTTCACGATAAATATTTATAGACCATGGCATTGAATAATTTTGACCATTCTATTTTTTTACACTTGTCATCGAATAAAATCTAGTAGAGTTATTACTTGCATCATAAATAGCACCATATATTTTCCTTGTATTGGCATTGTATAGTTAATTCCCTTCCAAAAAATGATTTTGTAATTTTTTTTCATTATAAAAAATGGATCAGAAAGATCATAAATATAAAATATGACTGGAGTTTTTATGACATAGATATTTCTACTACTATTAATATTTACAAATAACATCATTATGTATACCCACATGTCAGTTGTTTCATTCTCATCCACGTCTCTTAATTCTCTTCAATTTTCTTATCCATTACAAATGTTAAATCATATAATCATAGTGAACTATATTGTATAAGTACTTAATATAGCAATAGAGTCATTATAATTTCAATTAAATTTTTAACTTGCTAATTATTAATTATTAATTATTAATTATCCCATTATAATTTAATATTATTTATATATTATGACTATATTTTTTTATTATAGATTTAATTTATTTTTTTAATTGAAAAACTTATATGTAAATTACTTCATATTTTATATAATAATTATGACACATATATTTTTATAATATATTTATATATCTTTAATTAGAAATGTTCTTTTAATTTGAATAACTATGTAATGAGTAGTTATGAAATAATTTTTCTTTAATATGATGATATTATTTGAAAAATAATTATACTAAATAGAGTAATACTTAATGTAATTGGATTAATTTTATTTTTAAAATATACATTCATTAGAAGTATAATTAGATTATATATTTTGATTATTTAATACCATAATAACATAAATTAATATAATTACAATATCTATTAAATGAAAACATTATTTATATTACTATTCCTTTAAAATAATCTAAAATCATTAATTTATTAAAATATATATAAATTAATTTACATATTTATGATTAGTATGTTTAATTATAATTACAAATATTTTAAAAAACAATAATAAATTAATTAAATTTAATAAAATTAATTAGTTTCTTTATATTAATATTAAGATTTCCAAATTAAATTAATATCATTTTCATTTAAAAAAATTTACATTATAATAACCTTTATTCTATTTAAGAATAATAAATATATTTAATTATATTAGATATCATAATAATATTTTAAATTGAATGTATTTAAAATATAAAATTATTTTGTTAACATATTTCAATTTTTTGGGGAATTTATTTTAATAATATTAATTATTATACTTATATAATATTTTTTAAAATATTTATATTATTAAAATTATATTATAATGTCAATTATTTTATATAATTATTAAACTTTATTATCAGCATGTTTCTAAAAATATAAACAAAATGTTTATAAAATTATTTATAATTTTTTATCATTTTCATTTCATTTATGTAATTGAAATATATAATTAAATAAATTATTTATTATAATTATAATTATTTTCATTATAATATACAATAACAACATAAACATATTTTAAAAATAGTTATTTATATAAAAAAATTGGTACCATTTATATTAAATAATAAGGGCATATAACATTAATTAATTAAAAGATTTATAAATTAAAAATACTAGTTACTTTGATAAAAAAATTACAGTCATATAAAGATATTTTAAAGAAATTTTACTAAAAAACGATAAAATATTTGATCAAAAATTATAATTTAAAAATGTGCTTCTCATTTTTTTAATGATACTATAAATTTTTTGTTTTTTAATCAAAAAATAAATAATACATTAATTATTATTATAAAAAATTAACATAATTAATATTTATTTGATTGATAATTAGTACAAAAATATTTAATTCATTTACTTTTTTACCTCTCTATAGACTAATTGATGGTGTAAAGAGATATATTAGTTTTTATTATAAGATCATAGTAGGATAAGCCACTAAAAAAATATAAATAGTATTTTTAAAAATATCATTTTGATGATATTATTAAAGTTTATACATGATTTTCTTCATCAAATATAAATTTTATTTCAAATGATTGAACATAAATCCCTGGTATGAAATGTGATCTTCATAGGTATGAAATATTTGACACCATTGGAAATTATCTATTTATGTTTTTTTCATGGTATTAGTTTCTAGTAACATAATATTGAACTTATTCATATGGAAATTCATTTACTTTGGATTCCAAGTCCATAAAAATTATAAAATTTAAAATTAGTTTCCATTTAACACATTATATTTTCAATAAATTGAAACTCAAAAAGTTTATTTCAATTTTTCATTGAAATCATCTCAATATTATTAATCATTTATGATCCCTACGGAGTAATTACATATGGAAAAAATTATAATTAAATTATTAATTTATAACAAATTTATGGCTATTAAATCATTTAATTGAATGTATAAATGTTTCTTAATCACTAAATTTCATGGCTAAATCTTCATTCCTAGATTCAAATAAACCAAGTTATTTTTTAATGAAATTTTCAATGATATAAGTTGATAAGAATATTACATAAAAAAGATGTTTACATGTTAAAATTACTATATATTTTATTATAGTGGTTGTTAATCTTTTATGTATTATCATACCTATCCATAATCAAGGAATAGTGACATCAATCATGGAAATATATGGCTTGTTCTTATAAGGAATACATGTTATTTCATTATCAAACAAATATTGTCACATTTAATTTTTCTGAATGTAAATGTGCATTCCTGAGATAGAATAAACTAAATATTTATATAAAAGAACGTATAATTCATCCATGTATTTTTGAATTAATAAAAGAATTTTTTTTACTTCAATCAATATATTGTATTAAAAAATATATAATGAATGATTTTGTCATTTTATAAATGGTTTTAGTTCTTTTGGTTTTTATGGTTGTGAGTATTCATATTGGCCTCTTCTCACAATTCTACAATACTTATATCCCTGGATTTTGATAAAATATCCATATTTATATTTTAAAGTTTTAATTAAAAGTCTTCCAAAAAAAATATTATTGTCTCATATGACATTTTCATGAGTTATAATTATTAAATGGTTATGTTATAACTATTTGTAATGTAATATGAAAAAATATATAATATTTAATATATTTTTACTATATAAAATTATTCACATTCTTGTGTGTATTATATTATTTTGATGGATTACAAATGATATGAAATTCATTTTTTACAATTGGCATGAAAATACAGAAATTATTTTTTCAATGAAATTACAAAATAGAATCATAAAAAAACAATTTCCCTTCATATCAAAAATTTATACGAAATTTAAATACTTTTATCAAACATGGAGTTGAAATTGATTGATTTCCATCAATTTTATTTGTTATTCGTGAGAAGAAAATTATATTCATTACCTCATCTTTTCTATGAGTCATATTTGTACCAAGAAAACAAATTTAGTTTGGGGTTATTCAGAACTAAAATAAGCATACTATATTTTAGGATTTACACTATTTCTTTAATATTTGTTTCTATCAGATGATAGATGAAATACACATTAAAAATAATTTATTTGATAAAAATCAAATACAGTGACAGACACACATGGAAAAGAGAATGATATCATATAATCATATGCATATCTTAATGAAATTTTCAGAAATCTACTATTTTATATATTTAAAAATTATAGATCAAACAATTTTATGGACTCAAAATCCTCTTAAGAATTTAACAATAAAATAATTTATTGTACAACAAATTGATTATATGAGTGAGGTTTCCTATTGACTATACCTCAAATTTTCAATGTTTTGTGAGAAAATATCATATGATAAGTTTAAAAATTCTTTAATCCCATGAAATAAAATAAAAAACATTACCAATTGATCATATAGGGAATATGAATTCAACATTTAGTTGTTTCTTTTACAGAAATATTAGGATTTTTCCATGTTTATGGTGTAACATCGATCTATGAGTTATTAAGTCTAATACAAAAAGTAACCCTTAATATTCATTAATTATAAAAAACAAATATTATATTAATAGTTGGATAACATGTATAGGGATAGAACATGTTTTATGGATATACCCATTATAGGGATATAAGTTGAAATTAAATAAAAAATAATGGAGCAAAACATTAAATTTATGGTCAATTATAGTGATACAATTTCATGATGAAATATAAAATTTTAACTAATATTATTCACAACATCAATATGCCACAGAATATAATAGATTTTTTTCATAAAGAGGGAAATAAAAAAATTAATCAAGTATAATATTATTTATATTTAATTAATTTGTCTTCTTTTTGATGGAGAACATTAATAGTAACATTTATATGATGAATAATAAATATCTCATATAAATTTTCGACTCTATTTTGATGAAATCTAATAGTTTATATGCTTAGCGAGGTCATCACTTTGTTATTATTTATAATTTTATCGAAAAATTATTTTTTACTTTTTTATATATTATAAAACTATATTATGAAAAATTTACCTTACATTAACCTAAATAATCATTACTAACATAAAAAATTATTTTTCTTCCCTAGATTTAAAAATATACATCTTTTATTTTTTTAACACCATACGTGTGAAAAAATTAAATATTTCACTATAATCATAATTAATATAATTTTGTTTCAATAATAAAAATATTTAAAAAAGATAAATAGTCAATTATCAACATTGCAAAAACTAGAAACAAAATATAACAAATCATATATCTCTAAGTATTTAAGTATTTTTTATTTTACATATAAAAAATACAGAGGGTCAAAAACCTCAATTAAAAGTGTTGTATCATTAAAAGGAATACATCAAAGAGAAAGTGAAATTCAATTTTATGGTATGTTGGGTAATGTAATGGAATTATCATATATGGAAAATATCATTCTTCAACTACCATGAAACAAGAAAACCATTTTGACGTCAATCATTGAAAAGTATCTTATTGAGATTGACTTTCATCATTGCAAAGAATTAAATAAATTAAAATATCTAGTGAAAATGACACAAATTGAATGATTTCTAAACTATTCCGTAAACAAATTTTAAAAAAAATCAAGTAGACATCTTCCAACATCTAATGAACAATATAAAATGGCCATAATTGTTTCTAAAATTTCTTTTACAGTACACATTTAAATGGAATAGTTTTAAATTATTTGGTCTAGTATATGTTTAATAAAGTAATTTAATCAATAATCATGTTTTGTGGAAACTCATGACACACAAAGAGTTTTGAAGAATTGGTGTTTTATTTAAATTAAATATATTCCATTATTCAACATGATTTATTTAATTTTTCTCATTGTAGGGGGAAAATTTAATCCTTTATTGACATTCTTATACACTCTACATATTTGATAGATATGTTGATACATATATTCAATGTACACAATGATGTTAATTGGTTCAACTATACATGTTTACATTAAAATATAATAAACAGAACACTGTATTTGTGTTACAAAATCCACTATAACTCTCTATATTATGGGTAAATGATGTTTCTAAAGTCGATCTAAAACAAGGATCATTTCATTTTCAAAAAATTTATTTTGTATCTATGAGACGGTTCCATGTTTAGTGATAATCCCAGTGCCACTTTTTATTGTTATCACACCTCTTAAAGAGATTTATAATTTCATAGACTTTTGGGACTTCTGTATTTTTTAATGACATGATGGTTTCTCCGTGAACATTATGTGTTTTATACATCATAGAAATTGGAATGTTAATACATTAATGATTTTCAAATTTTTCTCCAAATTGCACTAATTTATATGATCATATCATTGTTAGAAGAGTTGTTTACTTAATATTCAATCAAACTATAGATATTATATATCATAATACACTATAAAATAATTCACACATATGTAATATCAATAATAAATATTTATAAATATACATTAATGATCCATATACATTAATGATAACCTACAAATAAGTCCTTCTACTTCAACAAATAATATGTTTTCACCCATTTATATAGGTTCCCTATTGTTTAAATATGTTATCAAACACTATTAATCATTTAATCTAATAATAAATGATATATCTATTCAGCGAAAATTTTATAATCATAAAATGGATATTCAATGAATATCACTGATATAGTCTCCTTTTACAAATGAACAAACACTTACTCTAAATCTATATTCACTTATTTATTTTTTCATCTATGTCCTTATATGTAACATTTCCGAACTATATCCTTACCCATTTATTTACTTAAATTTCATATATTTTCCTCTTGGGGATTAGAAATTAAAATTAAAACTCAGAAATTACTTCTAATAATTTATAATATTTTTTTTATAATATCTTATTTCGAAATCATGTTATTTTAAACCATTAAATTAAATTTAGGTCGTTGAACCATGATCCAAAACAAACAATTTGTTTTATTAGTTCTAAAATATTAAAAATATATATAACCTTTAGTTTTTCGAACTCCATGGCATGGATACCTCTCAAAATATACATATTTATAATTCCAAAAAACTATTAATGGAAATTTTGATGAAGCACGATGACATAGTGAAATTCCATACAGAAAGATATATTTAAAATAGGTACCTCCTTGGATACTTTATTATTTTATAACTTATTTTATAAATTAAAATAATCAAACTATATAGATCTATAGAGTGGTTTTTGGCTTTTCTTTTTTATCAACATTATCATTATATTTGTGAGGACATTTTCAAAAATATCCATTTTGGTCCTTCAGGAATTTCACATGGATTATCCCATATCAAAATACCATCATCTCTTGTGTGGAAACTATCATATAAAAATTTAATTATTGTCTTTCTAACCCATATTCATTCAAAATTGAAAATGAAAGTCATTTTCTTATAATTTCATATTTCAAGGATTTATATGATTTCATAATTTTAAACATTCCATTTTAATATCATCCAAAACATAGATAACCTGATAATTTTTCACATGAAACCTATTAGAAAACACCATTAACTATGTTATGATCAAGAATTACTCCTCATTTACACATCATTATGTTTGATTAATCACTCAATAATAAAACATGTTTTCCACCACATAATATCAATACAGACCAAGGGTATCACAATGGCGGTGTTCATTGTGTGGATATCCTTTTTCCTTAATTTTCTCTAATTCAACTCCAAAAAACCATCCAATACATCACAACAATAATTTATAAAACACTTGAAAATAATAATAATTTAATTTAAAATATATAAAATTAAATATAATATAATTCAATAAAATAAGGTCTCTATTTCGAAATAAATACTCAATCAATTATTTAATTATAATTTTTTATTTAAACCTATTAATATTTCTTTACATACTCAACACTCAGTGTCTTTAAAATTTCTCAAAATTTATTTTGTTAGAATCAATAATAAATATAAATAATCATCATAAAACCTATATTAAATTACTATTTTCTTTAAATGGAAGACATAAATATTGAAATTTTTATATAATAATTCATCGGAGGATGTCACTTCCATTTATTATCAATACATCACACTTTGATTCTTCAACATCATCAATAATAATGATTTAATATACTTCTGAAAATTATTGTAAACAAATAAAATATTCATTCCACTAATTATAATATGTTTTATAGTTTTAAATCAATTATATATGTAACAATTTCTTCGAAATAATTCCTATTAATAATATATGTAATATAAATTAAATGTATTGATATGTTGTAATGTATTTAGAAGACAGTTAAAAAATATTATGTCACCTTTGGCATAGAAAATATGAATTAACATATATATCACCAGTTAAGGATTTATATTCAATTTCTTATATTAGTATAGATAGGTTTTATGATATTTTATGACATTCTAATTGATCAAATAAGTCATAATAGGATGGGTTTATGATGAAGAGGTATTATAACCTATATAAGGCTTCTAATATATCCTCATATAAATGGAATAAAAAATGAAGAAGTTTATTTTAATATATAATATTCAATTGAAAAAGAGTTTAAATTTTTACTTCAAAAAATTATAAAAAACATTTAGTCCAAGGAAGAAGGTATGAATTTTTATTTAAATCCATGTGATGTTGTTTTGCCTTTTAGTTTAATGTTTTACTTATCGTATGCATGGTGTACATTTATTGGTTATGTTGTATGAACAGTTCCATAAGAATTGTTACCAAAATTATACTCCATTCATGTAGATTCTAGGGACATTTAAAAATGATATTTTTTCTTATATTTCATATTAATTAAATAGATCATATTTGAAGATATCTATTAGAATGGAAATTCATTGCAACAATTAATATTGGTGATTAGTTAGAAGGAGAAAAATTTGTTGGATATTAAGTAAAAAAATCATAATTTAATAATAAAATATAAAAGTATTATAGAAAAAATATTTTGTTGGAAGTGGTATGTCATGGATTCCTCGAGAACAATTATCCCTATTAAAAAGGGGGATATTTTTTATCACATATTGGGGGTCAAATTTTGGGAGAGGAACACATTGGGGAGAACATTTATAGGAATAAAATATCCATTATTTAGAGACAAAAATATTGAATTATATATATTTTTATATGTTATAAAATAATCATGAAATTAATATGTATATAACTATACATTCAAGACATATAACAATTACAACCATTATGGATTTCTATATTTTTGAAGCTAATCAAAAACAAATTGTGATTTATAAAATAAGTGCATACTTTTATTCTAATGTAAGGATGTTTATGAATGAAAATTCATTTATATAAAGTATATTTCAAGGACAATATGTTGTAAATTTTATCTATTGTAGTTATCATGTACAATTGGTAGAAATTTAAAATAATCAGTATGTTTGGTGATGAAGGAGATTAATTAAGTCTAGAATAAACTTTTCCTTATTGAAAAAATTGAATCATTTAGGGATAATCTGAGTGCATTGAATTTTTGTACAAATGACTACCTATAATGTGTCTATGTTAATACCTTCCCTATTGGGTATAATGTTTTATTAATTTATAGTTTCATTGGAAAAGTGGTATCTCATTAATTTTAAATCAATATTCCCTTTTGATGATGTAAATTTATCTACTCAACATGATCGCTTTCAATTTTAATTATAAATAACATAACTGATTCATGTTAGTATTTAGAGCAAAGAGAAGTTGTACTATTCATGAATTCTATTTTAAAGGGTTTTTACTATTAATCATCCTCTTTCTCAAAATTTTCATCAATGTGAAAGACTATATTGACTCTAAATATGTTTGATTATAAGGCCCCAACCTTAAACCTTACTTAATCTTGAGTTATTACAAGATTACACCTTGAGGATCTTTTCAGGTTTAGTGTTTTAGAGAATTAGAACATAAAACTTTCATTAAATCCCACACTTAAACAAAGTGGTTACATAAAAGATAGTATTAATTTTTCACATCAATGGAAACATATTTAAAATAAAACTTGGATTCTTTCTTGACACTTCCTTGACACTATCATCACATCATGTACCTTTCCCTTGTCCTATGAAAAACATTTCAAAAAAACTTGGGATGAGCATAAAAAGCTCAGTAAGGGATATAAAAATATGGAAAAAAACATGGGTACATATATACATAAGAATGAAATCATACTTTACCCATAAAACATAATCACTTTAACATACCTCATAAAATCATGAATAAATCATAGATATTATAAGACATAAAGGTATCTTGAGGCATTCATAACATTCTTACATAGGGAGTAACCCTCTTGTTTAGGTTTGGAATACCCATCACAGTATATTACCTAAATCTCTTCGGAGAAAACTTAACGTTTCAATCCATTGCATTACCCAATGCATTGGAGATCTATATTGGGCTCACCCGCCATTAGTTTATCACGGAACCACCCATCTTCATAATAATGCCCAAGAACCTCAACATAATCGTATCACATATTACATGCATAAAGGAAACATAACATTTCCACCTTTCAATCACAAGATATCAATACAAAACATTTATATAAAAACTATATGAAATCCATTTTCAATAAAAATATAAAATAAAAGTAAAACATAGTATTTATGTTTCTTTTAAAAAAATGGTATGGCTTTTAGAGGAAGCCGAAACTCAAATAATGGTCACGGCGGCGGAGAAGTCGTTGTCGCCGCATACGTACGACAAAAACATTCCCTTTTTTCATTTAGTAAATGCTTAGTATAAAAAATATTCCTTTTGAATAAATGTAAAAGTCAAAGGGGTTTATACACCGTATTAAAGAAAGTGGGGTATAAAACAAAAATATGCCTAAATGAAATGAGATTGAGACGAAGTCCCATACCTCGTATCCGACTTGACGTGATCGATCTTTAATCTCATGAATAATAAACTTGAGTTAATTTGTACTTGTTTAAGAACCATTTTCATGTTAATTATTCCTTTTATATCACTTATTTCCATGTTATAAACATTATGTAATCATTTAAGTTAATAATGTTCGTTTTTTCGATATTTGGTTCTTATGTCGAAAGTGGACTTCTTACAATTACATGTTGTTCATGTGGTAAAAGATTATTTATATCCAGAATGGCATTCCTGATTTGGATATAATATATATCATATATAACTAGCATATACATGTATTTATAATATCATATAATCATTTAGAGGTAAGAAATGAAATGCACCGTTCATGGAGATGGTAAGTCGTACGTACGCATGAACGCTACTTTCATTTATATGTCATATTAATGGAATTAAAACTAAATGAGAGGTATGTGTATTTTAATTCCAGAATTATATTAATCATTTAGATGAAACATACATCATATATATCCATTATATATATGTACTTATAATAGTACATTATATTTGGGGATAAGAAATGAAATGCACCGTTCATGGAGACGGTAAGCCGTACCTACGCATGAACGCTAATTTCATTTATATCTCATACATTAATGGAAAGTAATAATAATGATATAGAGGTATATTATAATTCCAGTATAACATCCTATATAATAACTTTTAATCCATCCTTTATACGTCCACATATGGCATTAACGAATCACATCACTTTGAGGGGGCGGTAGTCCGCACTTCCTAAAATGAAATTATCGTGTTTACCCACAATGGAAACCATAAAGGTATACCACAAAAGAAAAATAAATAAGAATAAGGAAAACATGAACATAATATATATCATATATAAATAGATTGTCATCTTAATGTCCACCATTAAAGGTGTTTAATAGACGATTGAACAATCATAGTTTCGTGAGGCAGAAATTGGCCAACCACAGAAACAGTATGTTCTTTAACCAATAGATGTAGATGTGTGTAAGTGTAGCTCGAAAGATTCTTATAAAAACATCCTAGTATATTGAAGATACTAGAGTTTTTACAAAAGAAATGAATAAAAAGAGTTTAGGGGGTTGGAGAAGCCAAATAAAACAAAAGGACTCAAGTGAAGACATTACCATAAAATCGGGTAACTCCATTTGGTTTGAGCTCAAAGGATTTCATGGGAAGACTTCTGCCCAAAGTGAGGCTTCAAGGAGTAAGAGATGGAAGCGGAGAGACAAAATGGGTAGGGGTTGGCCGAGACAAAGGCTTTGGAAGTGTGGGTAAGGAGGTAGAGGTGGGGGCCTTTTATAAGAGGTGAGGAGGGGCACTCTTGGAAAGTAAAGAAAAGTTACTTTATTTTAAAATTATTTTCGGATTCAAAAGGACCCACATTGATATAATTCGAGTTTAAGGTGATAAGGGTTCTAAATCCACCCATAAAATAGGTTTTGGACATGTATAGGTCATAGATGTTACATTATCTTTTCATTTTATTTAAATCCTTTATTAATGAGGTAATCGCTGCATCATCATGATGTCATAAATAATTTAATTTAGTTAATGTCTAAAAATTATAAAAAAAAATATCATTATGTAAGAAATCTATTTATCTTTCTAATTATTATTTATAGTCAAAAATCTGACTTGTATAACCCCATTTAAAAATTGTTTTAGTCAAACATCTCATGTTTGTGTCATTTTTACTTTAACATTAAATAAAAAGTTATTTATGTCATTTCCCAAACAAAGTGGCTCCATGGGGTCCCCAAGTTGACCCATGGCTTGTCTTGGTCGTCCATGACACATCCAATAAGTGTAGGACATGTTTCAAGCTCATCTAATATTATTAAAACATTATTTTTACCTTAAACTACAATAATTACCTCTAATCACGATTAAGAACTTAAAAGTTACTATTCACCAAAAAATTATTTTAATCTCATTGAACCACATTTTACTTCATAATGAAAACCATGTATGTAGGATTTTTGAAATTCAAAACACAGAGGTTACAAAGTTTCATTTAAATGAAAAATTCAGTTTCTTTAACTACCACTTAGTGGTTTCACTATTCATCAAAAATTGATGTTTTTCAGAAAAATACCAAAACTACACCCTTAGATATATTTGATATTCCGAATTCAAAAATGATGAATATTTTACAAAATTAAAATCATATAAGTCAGATTAATTAATTTAATAATTAATTCCCGCTGTCATGACAAATAACGTGTTTTTATGAAATAATAAATATCAAAAGATTGACACTAGTTTATGCCCAATTTCAAAGTGAAATTGATTCCAATGACCACCATTGGATTAAATGGTAAAAAGATATTCTAATTTCACTTCAAAACCAATTCAAACGATAATCTAACCATATAATTAAATTATATGAAAAAGTAGTTTTGATGTAAAATGCAGTATTTTTTCAGTAGTCATTAAAAAAATTAACATTGTCAGAAAAATACCAAAAAATTATCCAATGTAAATTTCAATGTCCCAATCATAAATAATAAGTTTCTATTGACAATCATAGCTTATAAAATTTTCAAACTATATATTTAAAAATGGTTTTCCATCAAAAGGCAGTAAAACAATCTTTTAAAAATATTAGTGTATTCCATGCTTAAGATTGGATTTATTCTCATTTTAAGCCTCTAAAACACTATCTAATTCACTAATAGACATAGATAAAAATATATATTATTCATTACTTACTTGGTAAGTTACATCCTTCCCCCTTTAGAAAATTATGTCCACGCAATTTATTTACTTATCGAATAAATGGGGGTACTTATCCCTCATTGCATTTTTAGATCCCATGTTGCCTCTTCCATCATGTGGTTTTTCCAAAAGACCGTTACCTGATTAATCACCTTATTTCGTAACACTTGCTCCCTGTGTTCAAAATCTAGACCGTTTGTTCCTCATAATATAGGTTCTCTTCCAGATGAACTACCTCTGGACTCAAAACATGAGATGGATCTAGCATGTACTTTCTTAGCATTGAAACATGAAAAACATTGTGTACCTGGGATAAACTCGGAGGTAAAGCCACCCGGTATGCAACTAATCCAACTCTCTCCATAATTTCATATGGTTCACTGAACCTTGGACTCAACTTTCCTTTCTTACCAAATCGCACCACACTTTTCCATGGTGAGACTTTGAGAAAAACATGATCGCCTACCTCAAAAGATAGATCCTTCCTCCTATTGTCCGCATAACTCTTCTGCCTGCTCTGAGCTGTTCTCATATGTTTCTGTATCAGTTGAAATTTTTCTGCCAACTGTTCTACCAATTCCGGTCCCATCAGCTTCCTTTCACCCACTTCATCCCAAAAAGATAGAGTTTGACACCGCTACCCATATAACTCCTCAAATGTTGCCATCTGTATACTAGAATGAAAATTGTTATTATAATAAAACTCAACCAAAGAAAGATGTTGGTCCCAACTTTCCTGATAATCCATCGAACAAGCACGTAGCATATCTTCCAAAGTCTGAATTGTTCGTTCTAACTTCCCATCTTATTGGGGATGAAAAGTTGTACTAAAATTTAATTTAGTACCCAATGACTTTTGAAGGCCCTTCCAAAAGTTAGAAGTAAACCTGGGATCTTGATCAGATACAATGGAGAGAGGAAATCCATGCAACCTAACTATCTCTTTAAGGTACAAAAAAGAATGTTGATCTAGGGAAAACGTATCTCGTATAGAAATGAAATGATCAGATTTAGTCATGCGATCAACAATAACCCAGATTGCATTATTACCTCTAGATGTCTTCAGTAATCCCATGACAAAATCCATGGATATATTCTCCAATTTCCACTATGGCACTGGTAAAGGCTGAAGCATCCCTTTTGGTAACTGCCGCTCTGCTTTAACCTGTTGACATGTCAAACACTTCACAGTAAAATCAGGAATATCTCTTTTTATTCCATCGCACCAGTAATACTCCCGCAGATCTCTGTTAATCTTAGTACTGCCAGGATGAACTGAAAATGGAGATCTACGAGCTTGACATCACAACTCTCCCTTCAACTGTGAATCACAAGGCACACACAATCTCTTCCCAAATCTCAAAACGCAATCATTATCAATGTTGAATTCAGGCAGCTTACCTTTCTGAACCAGCTCTACCTTTTTCTGCAACTCACTGTCTTGCTTCTATGCTTTCTTGATTTTGCCTAATAGAGAAGATTTCACTGATACCTAAAACGAAACAGAAGAACATCCTTCACCAACAACTTCTATGCCAATGTTCATCAAATCCTTAAAAAAAGGATCATGTTCCAAACGCAACATTTCTAATGAAGCATTACTTTTTCGACTCAAAGCATCAGCCACTTTATTTGATTTTTCCGGAAGGTAATGAATTGTACAGTCATAATCCATGATTAATTCAAGCCATCTCTTCTGTCTCATGTTCAATTCTTTCTTAGTGAATATATACTTTAACCTTTTTTGATCGGTATATATTTCACACTTTACTCCATAAAAATGATGCCTCCAAATTTTTAAAGCGAAAACAACAGTAGCTAATTCCAAATCATGTGTAGGGTAATTTACCTCATGAGTTTTCAACTATCGTGAAGCATAAGTAATTACCTGATCATTCTGCATTAGGACACAACCAAGTCCTTTTAATGAAGCATCACTATAGATAACTAACTCACCATTCCTTGAAGGATGTTCCAAAACTGGAGCATTCCCCAATCCTCTTTTCAACTCCTGAAGCAATCATCACATTCTTTTGTCCAGATAAAATTAACACCCTTCCGAGTTAGCTTAGTCATTGGACTAGATAACCATGAAAAATATCTAACAAACCTTCAGTAATATCCTGCCAAACCAAGGAAACTATGAATCTCGGTTACATTTGTGGGTCTTGGCCATTCTTTAACAACTTTTGTTTTAGCAGGATCAATAGTTATGCCTTTTTTTTGAAATAGTGTGACCAAAGAAAGAAATTTATTGCAACCAAAAATCACACTTGCTGAATTTTCCATACAGTTTATTTTCTTTTAAGGTTTGAAAGATAACCCTTAAATTATTTTCATGCTCCTCTTTACTTTTAGAAAACTACAAAATATCATCAATAAAAACAACCATCATTTTTCACCTGAGTCAACTGAGCCATCACTACAAAAAACTGTTTAGTTCTGATTCTGACCATCTCAAGATACTGTTTTGTAGGGTCATTTCCCTCTGTATGCCTTCCCAGAAACTCTGTTCTGTTTCCCCAATGAAAAACCATTTTTAAAACAGAAATATCTTAGGTGAAGCAACATGGTAATCTGTAAATGTTATATCATTTCAATCATACCATAAACTAATTTATAATTTTAACAATTTTCTAACTCCTAATGTTGTTTAAACCGACCTCTGATACCAACTATATGGCCCCAGCCTTAAACCTTACGTAATCTTGAGTTATTACAAGATTACACCTTGAAGATATTTTTGGGTTTATAGTTATAGAAAATTAGAACATAAAACTTGAATTACATTCCACACTAAAACAAAGTGGTTACATAAAAGATAGTATTCATTTTTCACATCAATGGAAACATATTTAAAATAAATCTTGGATTCTTTCTTGACACTTCCTTGACACTATTGTCATATCATGTACCTTTCCCTTGTCCTGTGAAAAACATTTCAAAAAAACATGGGATGAGCATAAAAAGCTCAGTAAGGGATATAAAAATATGGAAAGGAAACATGGGTATATATATACATAAGAATGAAATCATACATTACCCATAAAACATAAGCACATTAACATACCTCATAAAATCATGAATAAATCATAGAAATTATAAGACATAAAGGTAACTTGAGGCATTCATAACATTCTTACGTAGGGAGTAACCCTCTTGGTTACGTTTGGAATACCCATCACAGTATATTCCATAAATCTCTTTGGAGAAACCTTAACGTTTCACTCCTTCGCGTTAACCAATGCATTAGAGAGATATATCGGGCTCACCCACCCTTAGATTATCACGGAACCACCCGTCTTCATAATAATGACCAAGAACCTCAACATAATTGTATCACATACAACTTGCATAAAGGAAACATAAAATTTCCACCTTTCAATCACAAGATATCAATATAACACATTGATATAAAAACATTATGAAAACCATTTTCAATTCCAAAATAAAAGAAAAGTAAAAAATGGTATTTATGTTTCATTTAAAAAAAAGGTATGGCTTATAGAGGAAACCGAAACTCAAATAATGGTCACGGCGGTGGAGAAGTCGTTGTCGCCGCATACGTACGACAAAAACATTCCCTTTTGTCATTTAGTAAACGCTTCGTATAAAAAATACTCCTTTTGAATAAACGTAAAAGTCAAAGGGGTTTATACACCGTATTAAAGAAATTGGGGTATAAAACAAAAATATGCCTCAATGAAAGGAGATTGAGACGAAGTCCCATACCTCGTATCCGACTTGACTTGATCGTTCTTTAATCTCCTGAATAAAAAATTTGAGTTAATTTCTACTTGTTTACGAACCTTTTTCAAGTTAATTATTCATTTTATATCACTTATTTCCATGTTATAAACATTATGTAATCATTTATGTTAATAATGTTCGTTTTGTCGATATTTGGTTCTTATGTCGAAAGTGGACTTCTTACAATTACATGTTGTTCATGTGGTCAAAGGTTCATTATATCTAGAATGAAATTCCTGATTTGGATATCATATATATCATATATATCTAGAATATTCATGTATTTATAATATCACGTAATCATTTAGAGGTAAGAAATGAAATGCACCATTCATAGAGACGGCAAGCCGTACGTACGCATGAACGCTACTTTCATTTCTATGTCATATTAATGGAATTAAAACTAAATGAGAGGTATGTGTAATTTAATTCCAGAATTATATTAATCATTTAGATGTAACATACATCATATATATCCATTATATATATGTACTTATAATATTACATTATATTTGGGGATAACAAATGAAATGCACCATTCATGGAGATGGTAAGCCGTACGTACGCATGAACGCTAATTTCATTTTTATCTCGTACGTTAATGGAAAGAAATAATAATGATATAGAGGTATATTATAATTCCAGTACAATATAATATATAATAACTTTAAATCCATCCTTTATACGTCCCACATATGGCATTAACGAATCACATCAGTTTGAGGGGGCGGTAGTTCGCACTTCCTAAAATGAAATTATCGTGTTTACCCACAATGGAAACCATAAAGGTATACCACAAATGAAAAATAAAGAAGAATAAGGAAATCATGAACATAATATATATCATATATAAATATAGTGGCATCTTAATGTCCACCATTAAAGGTGTTTAAAAGAAGATTGAACAATCATCGTTTCGTGAGGCAGAAATTCACCAACCACAGAAACAGTATGTTCTTTAACCATTAGATGTAGATGTGTGTAATTGTAGCTCGAAGGATTCTTATAACAACATTCTAGTATATTGATAATGCTGTATTTTTTACAAAATAAATGAATAAAAAGATTTTAGGGGGTTGGAGAAGCAAAATAAAACAAAAGGACTCAAGTAAAGACATTACCTTAAAATCGGGTAACTCCCTTTGGTTTGAGCTCAAAGGGTTTCTTGGGAAGACTTCTGCCAAAAGTGAGGCATCAAGGAGTAAGAGATGGAAGTTGAGAGACAAAATGGGTAGGGGTTGGACGAGCCAAAGGATTTGGAAGTGTGGGTAAGGATGTAGAGATGGGGGCCTTTTATAAGAGGAGAGGAGGGGCATTCTTGGAAAGTAAAGAAAAGTTACTTTATTTTAAAATTAGTTTCGGATTCAAAAGGACCCACATTGATATAATTCGAGGTTAATGTGACAAGGGATCGAAATACACCCACAAAATAGGTTTTTTACATGTGTAGGTCATAGATTTGACATTATCTTTTCGTTTTATTTAAATCCTTTATTAATGAGGTAATCGCTGCATCATCATGATGTCATTACTAATTTAATTTATTTAATGTCTAAAAATTATAAAAAAACATATCATGATTTAGGAAATCTATTTAGATTTATAATGATTATTTATAGTCAAAAATCTGACTTGTATAACCCCATTTAAATTTTTTTTAGTAAAACAGCTCATGTTTGTGTCATTTTTACATTAATATTAAATAAAACGTTATTTATGTCATTTCCCAACCAAAGTGGCTCCATGGGGTCCCCAAGTTGACCCATGGAATGTATTGGTCGGCCATGACACATCCAATAAGGGTAGGACATGTGTCAAGCTCATCTCATATTATTAAAACATTATTTTTACCTTAAACTAAACTAATTACCTCTAATCGCGATTAAGCACTTAAAAGTTACTATTCACCAAAAAAATTATTTTAATCTCATTGAACCAAATTTTACTTCTTAATGACAACCATGTATGTCAGATTTTTTAAATTCAAAATACAGAGGTGACAAAGTTTCATTTAAACGAAAAATTTAGTTTCTTTAACTACAACTTAGTTGTTTCACTATTCATCAAAAATTGATGTTTTTCAGAAAAATACCAAAACTTCACCCAAAGATATATTTGATATTCCGAATTCAAAAATGATGAATATTTTAAAAAATTCAAATCATATAAGTCACATTAATTAATTTAATAATCAATTCCCGCTGTCATGAAAAATAGCATGTTTTTATGAAACAATAAGTATCAAAAGATTGACACTAGTTTAAGCCCAATTTCAAAGTGAAATTGACTCCAATGACCACCATTGGATTAAATGGTAAAAATATATTCTAATTTCACTTCAAAACAAATTCAAAATATAATCTAACCATATAATTAAATTATATGAAAAAGTAGTTTTGATGTAAAATGCAGTATTTTTTCACTATTCATTAAAAAAATTAGCATTGTCAGAAAAATACAAAACATTATCCAATGTAAATTTCAATGTCCCAATCATAAATAATAAGTTTATTTTGAAAAACATAGCTTATAAAATTTTCAAAAGATATATTTAAAAATGGTTGGCCATCAAAAGGCAGTAAAATAATCATTTCAAAATATTAGTGTATTCCTTGCTTAAGATTGGATTTATTCACATTTTAAGCCTCTAAAACACTATCTAATTCACTAATAGACATAGATAAAAATATCTATTATTCATTAATTACATGGTATGTTACATTTATACTTATTTTCATCCAAATAGGTGTTTAATTGAAAGTGGAAAATATTTTACTCATGATAACATGTAGTTAAAATTATTTATGAAAGTATTTTTTCCTTATTTTTGAAGAACATATTTAATCATATTAATAAACATGAACTTGGTTCTTACAAAAGTGATAATTAATATATATTTGAGTTTTATAGTTATATGTCACTTAATGAGGTTAAATGAAAAATTTCCAATCATATTTATCTTAAAAATAAATTTTGGGGATTCAATTAATCTTCAAATATAAGGTTTCACCATGGGATGGAGTTTTTATGATATTCTAAACTTGTGGAGTTTTACAGGGTATTTAATATTTATTACATAAATAATTATCAATATAATGATTCTGTATATTGGTATTCCATTAATAGTAGCTTAGATGGAATTTTACATATATTTAATGTGTATAGAATATTAAAACCCAGACATAACATAAAAATATATAGATAATTTTTTTTCTTCAGATTATTCATTATAATAGAGATACACATAATTATGTCTATTTTAGTTTTGTGGGTTTATACTCTTGGAAACATAGATCATGGTCCATATAATGAACTATATTACCTCCCACTAGGTTCTATATGAGTAAAAACCCATCTTAGAAACATCATACACAATACATATAATTAAAAACAAGGATAGTGGAATATAACAAATGGTGTTATTATATGATCATTAAGGGTAAACATTGATATATGTATGAATAACATGAGAATAGATTTATTAGAATGTGATCATAAAAATGGAAAATAATACCCTATGCATCAAATTTGGTAATCCTGAATCATGGCCAAATGATTGGCAGCTCATAAGCTAAGAATCATATGTAAATCATGAAACATGATCCAGAATAATATAAAATTAGAATATGACATGATATTTTGGAAATAAACATAAGTATAAAAAATAATTTTTATATTATTCATAGGACCCTCCCAAGACCATCAATGATGAAAATGTCATAAACAGAACTAGGTTCACCCCTAATTCTATCCATGTATTACAAAATTGAGTTTGTTTTTTATTCCATCCATGTATTACAAAAAAGTGTTCCATTCCCATTCCAGTTGTATATTTTTTTTAATCAAAAAAAGTTACACAATGAATTAGATGGATATTTTATTCCCACACATCATATAATAATGTCATATTTATGTGTGCCACAAGATCATAAACATTAATAATATATTAATTGATGAATTGTAATTGGTGTCATAAATATTTCATCATATATTGACCTGTGGAAAATAGATAGGTTCTATAATCAATGAATGAACTTTGAAAAGAATCTTCTTTCATAACCATTTAACCCACAAGAATGAAAATTTTTTCATTAAAAAATTTCATCAAATTAGAAAACCATTAAGTGAAATAATATGAATTGAATCTGTGGGCTATATCCACATACAAGAATTATTTTCACCAAGGAATGTAATATTAGAAGGAAAATAATTTTTAAATATCCTTTAAAACAATTCTTGAAGAAAATAACATTTTTGTTTTGAAATATAAATTTATAATCATAATGTTTTTTAGAAAACCTTTCAGTTGAAGACGCATAATTTTGTTCCAGAATAATATGATAAAAATTCAAATAAAAGTGTAATTTTAATATTTTAATAATAGAATCAATAAAATGAAATCCATTATTGAAGTTAAATTTGAACATGTCATAAATCATAAACTATCATTCATTTTGTATTGTAAAAATATTGGAAAAGTTCCTTGATCAGAAATGGAAATATGATTCCATTGAAAACAAAAATATGGTTAAATTTTATTCAACATATAATTTGAAAATGTAAAAATCACTATTTAATGTTTTTTTTAAAACATGGTCTGGAAAGAAATCATATTTTTGAATGAAGATTTAATTAAGTCATATTTTCTAAAAATCATTTTATTAATTATGTTAGGTACCAATGATTGGAAAAATGGTACCATTACATGATGATATCATGAATATCCAAAGAAGAAGAAAATACATGATAATTCTGGATATATGGATCACATGATTTCAATAATAGTAAACATAGAGACTGTATCAATAAAATATTTTCAACTTGAAAACGTTTAATTACAAAAGATAAAGGAATAACATAAAAGGAAACAAATAATTTCATGTGGATGAAAATTTTCATTATATTACACATATATGGGGATCTATGTACACATAGTGATATAATATAGGTGCAAAACATCATTTATGTCAAAAATAATGGATATTGAGTTAAAATCCCCTTACTAAATTTGTACCATTTTAACCATAAATCCTATGAAATATAATCCAAAAATAGATATGTAAATTCCAAAAAATATCATTATAAAAATAATAAAATACATAAATGGTTTTTATTATCACCACATATAATAAATAGGTTGTGATCATAGCATATGTATCACATAAAATAAATATGAGACTTAAATCACTTACCTTAAATCTTGAATTTCGTTTTACTATTTAAAAATTAATGTCTAATAAATATATGTTCATTATAAATATATCATATATCCATATTAATATATATAATATCATATAATATTTAATTATGAACTTTTATTACATTTTAGTTATCATTTCCATGATAAATTCACATTTCGGTTAACTACAATAGTATTTTTCATATTGGTTTTAATTATTATATTTTTTATTCTCTTACGATGATCAATATTTTATCATCACAATAGTAGTAACCATGATATTAATATAATAAATATTATATATATATAGTGATTTATAAATTTTATAGGAAGAAAATAAAATACTATGTTTTGGGACACAATAGACCATACGTATGCATGAATGTTGTTTTAATTTTCTTATCATATTGGAAGAAAATAAATTATATTATGTATTATCATTCCATAATAATTTTAATTTCATATATATATTTTTAAACCCATCATTTTATACATTCCATTTAATGTGGGAATTAATGACATCGCTTCATAATGGGGTAGTCAACTGTACACAGGAACGACATTATCATATTCCCAGAAAATTTAAAACATTAAGGTATTTAAGATATAAATATATAAAAATCATAATAAAATAAATAAAATAATAAAATAATATATTAAAAATAAATGATTCAATATTATTAACCTTCAATAGTGATAATGGAAAAATGAATCTCATTCGGTTGCAAGGAGGATTCCCACTGTACACCGTAAGGATGATTGTAATGACATAAACATTCGTGAATAAAATTACCTTTTTTTTAATTAAATTTCTTATGGGTATAGAAAACACATTTTTCTGTTATATTCAATTATACTAAAATGATAATTATGTATCAATACAATTTATAATATAACTATTTCATATTGATCTGATGTCTGGTACAAATATAAGGTTTTAAAAAAAATCGGTTCAACATAGACGAAGGAGGTGAATGGGCTAATCTAGTAGACTCAAGCCGTACAAATATCATTAGTCCGAGATTGGGAAGGAGGTAGCCTCACTAGTCTTTTCTTTTGACGAAGCCCAAAACTTGCTTCAACACATTGATCTTGAATAGAATCATCTATGGGAGAAGTGATGGTTAATAGAGACTATCACCTGAGCGATGTTTTCTTAGCCAATCCAAGAGACCGTCACAATTGCCCACCATACCCTTAGTTATTTTGTGGTTTTTATAAGGGGTTATTTAACAATGAATTAGTTACTTATTTTTTATGCCCTTTTAGAAATTAAATCCTTATTCCATTCATAATTTTTTTAGAATAGTTTTTCTTAAAAATATAATGAATTAGATAAATTTATTTTTGGTGTAAAATAGTACTTTTTAGAAATATATAAATTATTATATTAAAAAAATATTTTATTAATAATTTTTTATAATGGTTTTATTATAACACTAATTTTATTTATAAATTATTATTATATTTATTAATTATTGTTTTTACACATTAAATGGTTAAGTATCTAGTTTGATAAAAAATAAATTATTATACGAAAAAAAGAAATATTATTTTTATCCATAGAATTTATTTTTATGAATTCACAATGTTTTTAAATAATTGGTATATTAATTAAATATTAGAATCTAATTACTTTGATGAATAATTAATTATTATATAATTTTTATGAAGTCAAATGTAATGTTTATTAAGGTAGAAAAACAATTTTTTCTCAAAACCTGTCAATTTTGAATAAATGTATGTTTTTATTTTAAAAGTAAAAAAATTGACATATTTAGATTATTATTTTGATGAAATAAATATTATTTTTGGAATCAGGACCTCATAATTATCCAATGTTGGGTTTTCCTTATTTCCTATGACAGATGACGTTTTGGGAAATAATTAAATATCTAATAAATATATAATGTGTTTTATGACATCAAAATGTCTTAATAGTGATGTAATAGAATTAAATAATATTTATATTATCCTAATATCTATTTTACCAGTATAATATTGTTACATTATTTTTTTAAAAAAATTTATAATGCATTATCGGACCCACCAAGACATATAAAATATTTTATCATTTCAAAACAATTTCCATAAGAGTGTGACTCACCTCCACATAATAAATCATATTATTATAATTTGTTCAGCACTATACTATATAAAATATTTTATACTACTCCCCTTTGGCATAAACCATGGTAAAAACCAATGGTATGGTTTGTGGGTCTGATTATTTTGATGTGTTCTGTCCAAATACCAAAATAATAAAGAATTCTCTATCTATATACATATAAACCCTTCTAATCTCCCATTCAGGTTCACTAAACCCATTTGGAGCATGACCAAAATATTCTCTATACTCCCTAGATTCCTCCCATGGTTCCCCAATCTCCCAATAAGCCTCTACTAAGAATTTGGGATCTCACATCCATGTAAGGAATCATCTCCTTCCTCTCTTCATTTAAATTAATGAATATTGAATAAAATATGTCTTTTTTAGTTTCAATTGTTTTTATTTTATTCCATTTATAACCAATTACCTAAAAAATTAATTGATTTTTTTCAAATAGGTATTATTTACCCTCCCCCATTTAGAACCTAACCTAAGCCATCACTATGCCGAATTTCAGTAAGGGATTTAACTCTTCTCATTTCCATGAACGCTACTATTTTACATTTTTCTTCTTATGATATGAATTTATATGTTGTGTTATGATGTTACATGAACCACATACTGTCAATATTAGGTATATATGATGATATATTCCTTTCAATCCCATCAATCCCCCCAATGATCATTTTATCACACCGGTAACCATGCTGAAATTCCGTACGGTTTTTTTGCATTCCCATTTTCCCATGTTTTTATGTTGTTATACCCTTTTATTTCCAATTAAAAATATTGGGGAATTATTTCAAACATCCTCATGAATACCTACTTATGTTTTAATGATTAGATATCTCTTTATCTTTAATTAGTAAATCCCATGTACACCTATTATAGTGCCAAAATTTTGTAAGAGTTATTCCATTATTCCCCTTTCATCATGATTCTGTATTATGTTACACCTTCTATTTCCAAATTCCATGTTACAAAAAATGTTTGTATAGGACCCTCATACATCCCATTTCATGTACATATTATGATATACCCATTTATCCCATATAAACCATTTTTATTTCATCTCATTAGGCTACCGAAATTGCACCACAATTTACCATGCCAAAATCATCGTGTAGTAAATACCATGCCAATTTCCTTATCAAGGGTATTCACCTTTATGAAAATATTCTTATAGATTATAGAATTTAACTTATGTATTACAAATTCATTTTCTGTGTAATAACTGAGGATGTTGAATGATTCAATGTTATAAGATCCTTATGAAGCAATTATGCATGAAATGAAATGTTTATAATGGGTGCACCTTGAAAGTGCTCCAATGCATTGGGTAATGTTTAGTATAAGGATACTACATTTTCAATGAGAGTTTACTCATGATAATTCATGTGAAATGAGGTTTTACACATTCTAATTTATGTGAAATGATAGTTTAATCATGCTAATCTCGGTGCAATGAGCCTCGTCTAGTGCTAATATCATATAGCATGTTGTTTCTATATTTCCATGTTATGATGATTATGAAATATCATGCCTTTGTGTTCATGTTTCTTTTGGGATCCATTTATTTGTATATTTGTAACATGTACGGTATTCTTCAAGTTATTCCTTGTTTACTCCCTTATTGGGATTTATAGCTCACTATTTTATTATGTATATTCTCATGTTATCCCATTTAATGCTATGTACGAAGGAATGATATGGTTCTATAAAATGTGTTTTAAACAAATATGTTTTATTTTATGTCATATGTTATAATGTAATGTTACTAATCCCCCTTGACACTACACCTATTGATTCATGGAGTTATCTCACGTGAATGTTTCTCTAATAAAACATGTTTATGTTTGTAATAACCACCTCCATTTTTATTGATGGTATCATAGGATTGGTTTAGTTATATTTATGATTAAGATTATAAAACCCTAGTGAAATCCATAGGGATACGATATAGTATATGAAAACAATCCATAAATTTTGGTGAGTATAGAGTATGTAGTTTATAAAAAAATACATTAATGTATAGATACAAACAAGTAGAAGTGGCTCTGGAACAGATGTATCTAGGGGTAAAACCCAAAAACCCCACATTGAGCTAGACTCGAATGGGAACTAGTGCACAACAACAAGCCTTTCTGCAAACTAGGATCGACCCTCCTAGGGGATATTCATCATTAAATTCATAATCATAGTAAGAAACTTTATAAAGGGTTCAAAAAATCCCACAATAATATACGTTAGGAGATAGATCTTGAATAACATAGATAGATTCCATGAAATTTATAAGTTTAGGAGCTAAATGTAATTTATAATTTATCCAATTAATTTCATTGGAAGCCACTTTATGTGTTAAAATGTTTAGGATACTCATCACTACTTTTCTTTTTTATTCGAGCCAATGGTTAATAATAAGAGGAATTTGGCTAGCAATCAATGTGAAGTTAAATGTTATGAATGACCCAATGAGATTCCCAATCATATAGAAGCCCAGGTAGGACAAATTGTGAATATTCCAATCCATCTATTAAAAATCACTATTAATTATTGGTTCTTTTTTGGATTTATAAGGACATTAAGGGGGGGGGGGGAGATTACATATCATGAAGGTTATGGGGGAACAAAGAGCCAATTTCCTTCGATCCACATGCATGGAAAGATGCACCTAGAGAAATATCACAAAGTGACTAAAAGATATTTTTAGGGTGGTAGGGAAGGGGAAAAAGTATCCAATTTTTCTTGAATGATTGGATAATGTGATAGATGGAAACAAAGTTTCACCTACAACATCTTTCATAGTTCTATTTCATAAATGTAAAGAATTCACACATTATCCAAGACAATGCTCTATTGTAAGTGCTAAGAAGCAGGATGATCATTAATAATCTCCATGATCAAGGGATCATGGGAAGTCATATTCCATGATGTTTAGTAATTAATTAATTACATTTAACCACAACTTCAATGTTGTGTATTTCATAATGTATTCCAATTCATGTACTATTAGTATATCATTTATGTTTTCTAAGAATATTGTGTCCCCCCAAAAAATGAAATTAAATCATTAGAAAAAATATTCTGTAAGTGTTGTGTCACATGTTTATGTTTTTTGGAATGTTCATCTTGAAAAATTAATAATTATCCCTTTTATGGTATTTGACGAAAAATGAAAAATTAATTGCCCAATCCTCAGTGAAGTTGAAAATGCATTAGCAAAACTATCCAACAAATAATTTAGAGTTCGTTGTAGTGATCTTCGCATTGAAAATTTGTCAACATTATGTCATTGGGGAGAAGTGAGAAATATATACGAATCAATAAATACTCAACTATATATTCACACAGAAATAGTTAAATATACACTAATAAATATGGTTATAGTTGATAAACGACTATGAATGCTCTATTCAATACTATCTGGGAATGTGATTAATGTGGCAGAGGAACTATGTAGAAAGGATCCAGTAACTCTTTATTTTATGATAATTTATAATTATCTAATATTATAAGATTTGATAAATATTGGAATGTGAATCATAAATAATGGAATATCATCAATATTTCACAATTTATTTCCCAACCATCTCGTTTGGAAAGGATAAATGATGATAAAAAAGATGATTTGGGAATTTTAAATAATATGAATACTATTAGAAAAGTGAAATCACCAATGATTAATGTTAATGACGAAGGAATTGTGATATTTGGGATATGTAAATGTGTACCATAAAATATGGAGATAAATAACCAACATTGGGATGATTCACAAAGATTGTATTTCTCCATTCACCTAGGGAACACAAAGATGTATCATGATGTCAGAGAGAATTTTTTGTGTGATAACATGATGAAGGAGTTCGCTGAGTATACATCAAAGTGCCTAGTTTGTCAGAAATTGGAGGCTATTAGGTAGAAGTCTAAGGGGATTATACCACCATTACCCACATCAACAAGGAAATGGGAGAACATCACCATTAACATTGTCACCGGACATCCGAATACATCCAAATGAAACAATTATATAAGGGTTGTTGCGAATCATCTTAAAAATACATCCCACTTCATTTCAATTCTAGATTATTTCCCATTAAATAGACATGAAAATATATATATTAGAGAGTTGGTAAGGCTACATGGTGTACAATTGTTAATTGTATATGATTGTGATCTAAGATTCAACTCTATGTTTTGGAAGAGTCTCCAATACACTCTGAATACTTATATAATCATTTGTATGAATTGTCATCCTCAAAACAGATGGCCCATATGAGTATACTAACCAAAGACATGAGGAAATGTGGTTAATATTCACAATAGACTAAAAAGTATTATGTTAGAAACATCATCCTTTGGTTGATTTCTCTTATAATAATAGTTTCCACTCATGTATCTAAATGGATCCCTGTGAATCGTATTATGGGAATAGGTGGTGAACATCGATATGTTGGGATGATGTTTCAGTGAAAAAACTCCTAGGTTCATAAATGGTCAATGAAATGGTGGATAATGTTAAGACTATACAACAACACAATAAATCTTCTCATAGCTGATAATAGTGTTATGCTTACAACCATCGATGAGACCTAGGGTTTGATGTTGGGGGCATGGTATTTCTCCACAAATCATTGTGGAAGAGTGTTATGTTATTTGGGAATAAAAGAATGTTTAGTACAAGGTACATCATCCCATTTGGGATCTTTGATTGCATTAGATCAATGCCCTATAGAATAGCCCTCCCATCGAACCTTTCTCAGGTACATGATGAATTCCATGTAAAACTTTTTAGGAAGTACAAACCTGACCTATCCCATGTACTCATTCTGGAGGTCGTACAATTTGAATATGACCTCTCCTATAAAGGTAATCTAGTAAATATTTTAGATTATAAGGAAAAAGTTTTAAGAAATAAGACAACGGCCCTTATCAAAGTGTTGTTGAGAAACCAAAAGTTTGGAGAAAAATTTGGGAAATGGAGGAAATGATGAGGAAAAGGGACCCTCACCTGTCTTAGAGTGGGAAAAGAAAATTTTGAGGGAGAAATTTATTAAGGGGGATGGTTGTAATGACCTGATTATATTTAATTAAAACCCCTTTTATTTTATTAAATTAAATGTCTTCTGGATATAGAATACACATTCATTTTTTTATTTTAACCAATTGGTTTTTAGAAGACTATTATGTATCATTACCATTGCTAATATAGTCGTTGAATAGTGATCAGATAAATAATAAAAATATATGTTTATAAAAAACCCTTTGTACACAGAAAAAAGGAGGTGAATGGTCTCATCCAGTAGATGAAGGCCATACGAAGCTCATTTTTCATAGCTCATGAAAGAAGTATCATTAATGGGATTTTATGTTGAGAAATACCAAACGTAAAATAAACACATTGATCTTAAGTTGAATCTACTACATTAGTTGTGGAGGTTAATATAAATTACAACCCTAGCAATGATCTTTGAACTGGCCCAAGAGTCTTTCAGAATCACACACCATACCCTTAGGTCTTATGAATGTGTTATAAGGGGTTATTTAATAACGAACTAGTTACATATTTTATAATCCATTTTATAATTAAAAATATTATTCCATCATTTCTTTTAGGAGAATAGTTTTTCTTAAAATACAATGGATTAGGTAGATTGATTTTTCGTATAAAATGTTAGTTTTTAGTAATAAATAAATTATTTTATTAAATTAAATTTTTATTAATAATGTTTTTATAATAGTGTCATAAGAACACTCATTTTATATATAAATTAAGGTTATATTTTTTCCAAAATTTCTAACTCTATAAATGTATATCTATTTAGTTTGATTAGAATCATATTTTTATACGATAAAAACAGAATTTTATTTTTAAATAAAAAATTTATTTTTATGAATTAATATTTATTTGAAATAATTAATATTTAAATAATATATTACTTTCTAATTAATTTTATGAATAATAAATTTGAATATAATTTTTTAAAAGTCAAATGAAAATTTTAATAATGTTTAAAAATGTTTTTTTTCAAAATCCATCAACTATCAACAAATGTGAGCTTTTTATTTTAAAAGATAAAATGTAAATATTAAAAAACTTATTAATGTGAAATAAATATTTTATTTTTGATTCAGGACGTCAAAAATATCTAATGGTGAATTTTTCATAATTTTCTGAGGCAATGAAATTTTGGGGTAAAAATGAAATATTGAATAAATATATTATTTGTATTATGAAATCATAATAACACAATAGAAAATTAATGAATAATATAATATAAATTTTTATCCAATATATCCATTACCTTGAAAAATTTGTAATTATATATTTCTTTTATTAATTCTATAATTCATTAATGGCCCTTTTAAGATTTATAAAATATTTTGACATTTTCAAATGATTTCCAAGAGAGTGTGACTCATCTCCACATAATTAAGTTCAATATTTAATAGTTTTTTGATCGTGGACCTATAAAATATTCTATAACACTCCCCTTTGGAAGAAACCATGGGAAAAACATTGGATAGTTTGTGGTTATGATTTGTTTTATGTGTAGTTTCCAATACCAAAATAATAAGGAATTCCATGTATTTTCCTATATAAACTCATTCAACATCCCATTCATCTTCACTAAAACCATTTGATGATTTACCAACATCTAACGCATACACTCTAGAGTCTTTCTATGGTTCCCCATGCTCTGCAAAAGCCACTACCAAGCCATTTGAATTACTCATCCAAGTAACAGAACCTCTCACTTTTCACTTCACTTCAATTAAAGAATCTCGTTAGAAATTAGTATATTTAGTTTCATTTATATATTTTTAAATCCTTATATAATCAATTACCTACTATCCAATTGATTGTATTTTAATTATGGATTATTTATACTCCCCCCTTTGGACCCTTAAATATTCTGTTACTATGTAGAATTTCCATAGGTATTTCACTCTTCTCATTACCATTCAAGATACTCTTCTACATTATGATTCAGAATTTCCATATTTGGTTATGATGTTCCATGACCCCCATACATATCATTTTATTTATAGATTATGAGATCTTAATTTCACTCCCATAACTCTCCCATATGATCTTCTAATCCTGCTCTTTACAATGCCAAATTTTCGTAATGAATTTATTTCTTTCTCATTTTTTCAAATTTCATTATGTTGTTATACCCTTTTATTTTCCATTAAAACTATTGGGGTATGATTTTGAACCCCCCCATACAACAATCCTAATGTACAATTAATGAGGTACAAAATTTTATGTCATTAATCGATCCCATTTACATCCATTACCATGCAGAAATTTTGTAAGAGTTATTCTATTTATCCCCTTTATTCACGTTTCAATATTATGTTACACTTTATATTTCCAAATTACATGTTTTGGGACATGTATATATATGAACCACTTATTTTACATTTCATGTACATAGAATGAGATACCCATTTCTCTCTCACCAACTACTTTCTTTTAATTTTTATATCACCCCATTCAAGTTTCTTTTTTATGTCACGCTATTAGGATGTCGAAACTACAACATAATTTTCCATTCCAAAATCATCTGGTAGTGAATACTATGTCCATTTCTTTATTAAGGGTATTAAACATTATCCACATATACTTATTGATTATATAATTTCATGTATTCATTATACATTTCTTTTATCTTGGAATAAATGGTGATGTTCAATGATTCAATATTTTATGATCCATGTGGCACACTTATGAATGAAATGAAATTTTTAAAATTTGGGTTCCCTAACAATGCCCCAATTCAATGTGTGATGTTTAGTATCATTATATTCCTTGTGAAATAATATTTTACACATGTTAATTCATGTGCAGAAAGGGTTTAATGATTTTAATTCAAGTGCAATGATGGATTAGTCATGCTAATTCGTGTGCAACGAGGGTTTACTGATGTTAATTCATGTACAATAATGGTTTACTCATGATAAAATATGTTCAATAATCATTTTCTCATTCAAGTATCATGTTTTATATAGTTTTTACATTTAAATTTTAAGATAATCATGTTATATCATACCTTTATGTCTATGTGTTCTTTTATACTCCATTGATTTTCCTGTTATCTAACATGTACTGTATTCTTCATGTTATTTCTTGTTTACACTTGTTCTGGGATTTATATCTTAACCTTTTTTATGCATTTCCTCAGGTTATCCAATGCAATGCTAAGTATGAATGAATGTTGTGGTCTTGAATAATATGTTTTCAATAAATATGTTGTATGTTAGGTCTTAATATTTCATGTAATGTTCATATTATCTCAACACAGTGGACCTATTGATCCCATGAGTTTTCTAAAGTAAATGTTTATGTAATAATTCATGTTTATGTGTGTTATACAGAGAAGGGTTGCAATAGTGATTGTGTATCACATTTGATGTAACTGTGTGTTGTTTCAGGTCATACCTGTAACATATAAAGTATATGTATATTAAGGATATAGTAGTTTTTATATATTTATTGTATTATAATCTGGTGTCCATTTATAAGTGGGGGAGAGGACACTGTTGGAATGTTTTAATAAAATATTAGGTGTAACTATGTTTTCACCTATATAAAATATTTAATAATGGAAAAATATTAGATCCATGAATGGTTAATATCGATATATGTACATAAAAAGGGATGATGAAGATTTTATAGGTTGTTTAGATCCATATTATTCATGTTTAGTCCCATAGTAAACATGTCACATATGAATCACCTTGATTTCTTTTAACAGTTTTCACAAATAATATTGTTTAATAGTTAAATTGATAATTTTAAAGGATATAAATTATTATGATGAATAATTTTGTTCCATTTCTTAAAATTAGTATACTTTAAGTGGAATTAATTAATTTTAAATTTAATCCTATTAATGGGATGAGAAAAAGATTTTTGAAATCAAAATTATTCTAAAGATTGAAAAAACATTGTATTCAATTTCAATGTGGAATTGATTTTAGTTACCTAAATTGAATTAATTGATATATAATTGATATAAATATACTTTAAATAAATATTATTTTTTAACTATTTAAAAAAATTAGATGAAAATAAAATTTTCAATTAAAATTCACTATTTTAATGATTCATCAAAAGATAAATAATTTTTGAAAAATCCAAAATAATTAATACTAAGAAAATTTTGAAATTATAAATTCGAAAAAAATTTATATTGTCAAATTAAATTTCTAATTTCTTCCATAATTAATTTTAAAAATACTCTATGATGTACATATAATGTTTTTCTTTAGAGGAAATATTATTTTTATAATATATAAGGAAAACATTTAAAATTTTATTCTTCATTATCAATATGTTTTACTTATATATATCCATTATAAATAACCTTTAAAATTTAACTAATTATACTTGTATATCTATGTTTAATGGATAGGTTATAAATATCTTATTTAATAATATTCATGTATAAAAATATTATGATAGTTTAGCATGTATAAAAATTATAACGTAGTGTAGCTTATAATTGAATGAATCCAATATAATTAATGTATTAATAAAGGTTTAAAAAAACTAATGGTGTTACATTCATCCCCTTTAAAATAAATTTTCCTTGAAATTCGTCACATTGATAAAAACATATGGGGATACAATGGAATCATCATATTCTCAATCTCACGTGATTCTTCTTTAAACAGTTGGTTTAAAAAAAATTCAAGATGAGTAGTAATTTTTTTAGATGTTTCTCTATAGATTCTATGATTCTAGTACGTTGTTCCTAAAAATAATGATCTTTTTATAGTGATATGAATTCTATGTTCACTACTTATGAAGGTACATATATGTAAATCCTCTAGTGGGATACATAATAAACATCATGGACTATAGAGATGTAGCGCCATGACCCTAGTTTCCCAGAGTCGGTGTATTATTACATAACATTGGCATGATAGAATGAATCATGTCCTGAAATACTGATCAATTTAGTGGCCTTGGAAGTACTAGATACAATATTAAGTTCTACATTACATCATGAAATAAAAAAATAAACAACATTTTTCCCCTTTTGGAAACACTTGTATCATAATCCTATCGTTGTAGGTCAACCATAAAATAATTATTCACATCCTGGAAAAAATAAGACATGGAAAAGGGTGATCATAGATGCTCATTAAGGATAACAATATAGTGGATTATTTTATAATTAAGCATAAAAAATTGAGGCAACTTATAAGAATAAATTAAAATCCTTTTAAACATAAACTTCAGCATAATATGGAAAATATGAAAACAAATAATTTCAGTTACTAATTGACACAGATATTCTACTAGTCGAATAATCACATGCAATATCAAAAGACTCATTCAAAAAGATAGAATGCATAATGTCAGACCTCATAACCACTTAGTCAAAGCCTTATGCCTACAGTACAAATATTATTTTGTCAAGGCCTTGTGCCAAGAAAGTATTTTGTCTCATGAGACCTACTAATGCATCGAGGAGCTATATCGGGCACCACACGTCACATACTAAGCCCAATTCATTCCTCATATGAAAAGGCTTAAACATTACATAAACATTTTTATTAAAACTAGCATACAAAATTTCATTAATTTATCCATAAACTATGAATTGAATAAAACTAACACATACACAGTCAAACAATTCACAAAACCTTCAATTCAATATGGAAGACTTATATCATAACAAATCAACCTCTATCAAGAATAATATCCCGTAAAGGATGTTTACATAGTTGAACATGATCCGTAAACATCTATGAGAGAAATATCTTTATTTCATGAAATCATTTATAATTCACATAATTTATAAAGAAGGTCATTTGAAATATATTTTTGAATCAAAGTGTCCCATTCCACCGTGAAACTTTTTAATAGAATTATCATTTTCAAACATTCTTGTCCAAATAAATAAATCCTTAAAACGATTTTGATAACATGGACATTAATGATAAAGGTTTAGAAGAATATATCATTAAATATATTAAAATTATTCTTTTTCTAAAAAATACACTTAAATATAATCCATTTGAAAACACTTTTATAAAACAATTACATGGAATTAAATTTCTCCCAGTAGATACTTACATAAAAACAACCTCAGATTATAAAGAGATTGTGAAATTTACCCTTATCTTGTACTTTTACTTAGCAGATGGTATGTTATCATCCTGTATAATTGTTAAAACATTGTTATTAAATTATAAAATAACAATATACATAAATATGATATCATATATGATCCTTTAATATTTATTTGTTAATATTATTTCAGTAGTATCATTATTTCAGGTGTTATCTGATTCGTTTTCCTTTATATGATTGGTTATGTAAGCCATGTTTGTTTTGAATAGGATGTTTTTGATTCTTATACAGAATTATATTATGCTTATACACATTATTTTTAATCATAAAATTAATATTATTCTTTAATTATTCTGATGGTGAATGACTCTCATCGGTTTAGTGGAGACGGTAATCTGTATGTACGCATGAGCGAAAATATCATTATATTGATTATGAAATAGTATGTAATTGGATGTTATATCATAGATAAAAAATAAATAACATGTTATATTTATTATTTATATTTTTTATACTCATTATTATACCCAACCAAATAATGAAGTGTTTGAATAAAAAACAACACCACAACATGGAGACGGTAAGCCGTACATACACACGTATGGTGACTTTGTCGTTCATAAGACGGATAGAATAATGAATATGATGGTAACATTTTTACAGTAACATCACAGTATATAGAAAATATAGGAGTTATTATTTTAGAATGGAAACAACAAAGAATGAGGATGTGGATGAAAAAAAGAATTTGAATGAGGTAATGAAATATTTATCTATTCTTCAGGTTTGTTCTTTTGATTTGATCTAAAGGGCTCCCTAGTATTGATTTATGACAAAAGGATCTTCTGTAGGATTAAGGGAGGAATGTTGGGAGGATATTTGGGTAGGTTTTCTTCATTCCAAATGGCTTTTTAGGTGTGTATATTAACATAAGTTGAAATACCCTTTTATAATAGAGTGAGTGTCACTTTAGAAAAGGCTTGAAAATATAATGTATAATAAAATCATTTTCGGTTTCTAATGGGTCCAAAATGAATTATTTAGAGAATATGGTGGGGATGGGTAAAATATTTTTCAAAAAATAGGATTTATACAGGTTTAGGTCACCATATTAACAGTATCATTTTTTATTTAACTCTTATTTAAATAGATTAACATTTAGCATGTCTCTTTGTATTTTTATATTATATGGTTAATAAACATACTATAATAAGAAAAAAAACCCAAAGTGGTTAATTATTAATATATATAACCTTATATATGTCCTCTGGTAGAACCTTGGATTTTTAGGAATATTATATCATTTTTAATATAGTATTTTTTTTAAAAACACAATTATGTCGATTTTGAAAATATTAAGTATTTTGTTTTTTGGAAATCATAACAACATGATTACTTAGAAAAAAATTATTTAATCAAACCTAAAATGGAATATTATCCTTGAAAATTATTGGAATTCATAAAAAGTCTAAAATAACATTTATTTTGATATTTATAATTTGAATTATCTTAATCATTCATTAATATAGTAATTACTACATCATCACTGTGTCATAAATAAATTAAAGTATTTATTGTCTGAAAATTGTAAAGAAAATACCATTATATGGTAAATATTATTTTATTTCTAATGAATATTTATCATCGAATTTATCTAATGTATTATCATATATTAAAAAAAATTAGTTATTAATCATTGAATTTAACTCTTTTAACTCTTCTTTAAATTAAATAATAATTATTGTCCTAATCTAAACCATGTGCACCAAAGGGTATAATTTTTTATTCCTAAGGTTGTTTTTGGAAGAATTAAAATTATCCAATAGTATTAGGACACGAGTTATGGTAAATATAATATCATATTAACACTGAATGACCCAATTTACTTTTAACCGTGGTAAATAAAAGTCAAAATGTTACTATTCACCCAAAAAAATTATTTTTATCTTATTAAACCTCATTTTATATACTGATATCAATCGTGTCTCTCAAATTTTTTAAATTCAACTCACTGATGTGGTAAAATTATGTTTCATGAAAATTTGTAAATACTCCTAAAAGGTGGGTAAAAAACGGTAAAAAGTTCAATAAAATTTTATATATCTAAACATAATATAAAATGACTAAAATTAATTACATTAAACATATATAGCTATTACGAATCTATTTTGAACTAAAATAAAATAAATTAAAATAACTAATTATTTAAATTAAAAGTCAGTTTTAAACAATAACACAGTGTTTTTTACTCTTCATAAAAAATGAATGTTATTAGAAAAATACAAAAAATAAACCCTAAGTAAATTTTGATATTCCAAAACCAAAAAAAGTCCATTTTAAAAATTAAAAATTTTAAAATTTCATAAAGTGTGTATTACTATTCATAACGGATTTTTTCATTGGTCATGATGTGTTAAAACTCAAAGTCGTGTACAATGCAAGCTACTGCATTATTCATAGGTAAATGTATAGTGGATTCATGGGGTGTTACATTCTCCCTTCCATAAAATAATTTGGTCCTCTAAATTTCTAGAATATTATTGAATAAAATTATTCGTGTTGGTCTTCATCATATGTTCTATAGGTTCCCACGTTGCCTCTTCCATCTTAAGGTTTCTCCATAGAAATATTACCAGACGGGTCGTCCAGTTTCTCAACACTTATTCCCTGGTATCAAGAATTTTTACAGGATCTTCACTATTAGGAAAATTAGGTTCTGGTTCAATTTTCTCATATGTTTCTACATTTGTTGGTTCAGACATTTATTTTCTCAAAACTGATACGTGGAACACATACTGATCTTTGGAGAGACTTGGAGGCATTTCTAAATGATAAAGCTGTAACTCCAATTCATTATAGAATTTTAATGGTCTTATGTATCTTGGACTCAATTTTCATTTTTTACTGAAACATATAACACCGTTCCATGGAGGTACCATCATGAAAATATGGTCTCCAACTTGAAATTCATAATCCTCCCATTTTTTATCGACATAGATCTTTTGCCTACATTGGGCTGCTTTGATGTGGGTTTGGATAATCTTCACTTTTTCAATTGTTTCCTCGAAGTGTTCTGGGCATTAGAGTTTTATTTCACCTACATCATCCCAAAAGGTTGGTGTGTGACATCTCTTACCATATAACACTTCATGTGGTTCCATTTTAATACTTGAATGGAAGCAATTATTATAGGAAAATTCTACTAGAGGAAAATATTAATCCCACATAAATTTAAGGACATGTGAGAAAGATATCAATTTTCCTTATATGTTTTGAATAGTCTCTTCTGATTGTCCATCGGTTTGATGGTGGTAGGCAGTGCTCAAACAATCTTCAGTATCCATAGACTTCTGAAGACTTTTCCAAAATCATGATTTAAAATGGGGATCATGATCAGAAACAATCGATTTGCGTACACTATGGAGTCTTAAAACATCATGAATATGTAGTCTTCTCAGAAATTCAACTGTTAAATCTTCTCTAATAGAAAGGAAATGTGATTACTTCTTAAGACGATCAACAATGACCCACATTTCATCATTCCTTCTTGGAGTCTTTGGTAGCCCCATAATAAAGTCTATATTAATATTGTTTCATTTCCACTCATGTATGGGAAGAGGTTTCATGACTCCCCCATGTTGTTTCCATCTAGCTTTCACTTGTTGACAAACCATAAATATTGAAAAAAAATTAGCAATCTCCCACTTCATGTTGTCCCACCAAAAATCTTCCCTAAAATCTCTATATGTATTGGTGCTCCCATATTTTATAGAGAAATTAGAGCTATGAGAATCATCACACAATTTTATTTTTTCATCAGGTATATTAGGAACAAAAATCCTCTTCCCAAATTTCAAAATTACATCTTCATATATTAAGCCACTCAATCTCCCATGATTCACAGCTTTAATCATCTATGTAAATTCCTCAACAGCAGTCTGACAACATTTTATCATTTCCATTAATGATGGTTTGGAAACCATTTGAAAAATCATTGATGTTACACCATCCATGGTTATTCTAATATAAATCATTAATATATCCATGTATATAGGATCCTTTTCAACTCTCATCTTGTTCAAAACTACATGATCTTTTCTGCTCAATGTAGTTTCCACCTTATTTTCCTTCCCTGGGAGGTAGTGTATTGTGCAAACATAATCCTTGAATAGTTAAAGCCCTCTACATTTCCTCATGTTGAGTTATTTTTGTGATAAAATATACTAAAAACAATTGTCATAAGTATAAATCTCACATTTTTCCCATATAGAGAGTTCCTCCAAATTCTTAGAGAAATGATTATAGTTTCTAACTCAAGATCGTGAGTGGGATAGTTTTTTAATTGATTTTTTAAATTTCGTGATGCATAGGTAATAATTCTATTATTGTGCATAGGGACACAAACAAGTCCTATCATGGAAGAAACACTATTAATGACAATCCCATCATTCTGAAATGGTAAAGTCAAGATAAGAGCATTAATTAATCATCTCTTCAGTTCTTCAAAATATTCTGCACACACTATTTTCCAAAAAAAATTAACTGCATTACGAGTGATCGAGGTTAATGGGTTATCCAATCGGGAATAATTTTTTGAAAAAACAATGATAATAACCTACTAATCAAATAAAACTACGTATCTCAGTAATAATCATCAGTGCTGGATATTCTTGGATTTACGTGGACTTTAAATGATCAACAGATATTCCATCCTTAGAGATAATATGACCAAGAAAAAAATATCCTGAATCCAGAATTAACACTTGCTTAATTTCCCATATAATTCACTTATTCTATGATTACATAGGATAATGCGCAAGTGATTTCTATGATCTTCATTGCTTTTGGAGTATTCCAAAATTTCCTCAATAAATACCACTACAATGTCATATAGATATTCTTTGAAAACATTATTCGATAGATCCATAAAGACAGTTGTTTCATTAGTCAATCCAAAATGCATTACTATAAACTGGTAATGCTCATACCTTGTTTGAAATGTTGTTTTCAGAATGTCTTCATTCTTCACAAACAACTGATGATATCCAGATCGAAGGACACTATTTGAAAAATATTGACCTCCATGAAGTTGGTTGAATAAATAATCTATGTGAGGTAGGCGATACTTGTTCTTTATTGTCATAGCATTGATCTCTATATAGTCAATACACAACCTCAAAGATCCATCATTCTTCTTAACAAAAAGAACATGGGATCCCACTGGAGAACACTAGGGTGCATAAATCCATTACTAGTCAATTACTCTTGTTGATTCTTTAGTTCCCCTAATTCCCCAGTGGCCCTTCTATAAGGGGTCTTTGATATGGGACTTTAACACGGAATTAAATCAATGGAAAACTCAATTTTCATTCTGAAGGATGTCTAGTTAAATCCCCTGACAAGACATCAAAAATTTCTTGCACAATAGGTAAGTCCTCTATAAGAACATTATTTTCCTCACCCATAGTTATTTAATTCTCTTCTTCTCCAATAATTGAATTTAGTAGAGCTACTGGGGGCAGATCTATATAATAATTAGATGGTGGAGTTTCTTTTCTGAAGATCATGTACTCCTCATCATCATCGAAAATTGTGACATACTTCTTCTTAAAATAAATTTTCACATAATGGTCCGAAAGATAATCTATTACGAGGATTATATCAAATTAAATCATCGGTATGATGATGAGATCAGAAGATAAATAAAATTTATACACACTAATGATAATTGATTCACAAAACTGTGTTGTGATGATACATCCCTTGGGTGTTTTGACTGACTAATCCCTTTTTAAGTCAAATTGAATCTATCTAATTTTTATTGCAAACTCGGATGATATGAAACAATTTTATGATCCATAATCAAATAAAACATTGGAAAATCTTGAGGAAAACATTATATTACTTTTCCACCCTGTCTTTCGAAGCATAAAACTTCACAGTTGTGATCGCATAATCTTGGACTTTCTCCCTTGGAATTTTCTGAGTATTTTCCATTGGAAAATAGAACATTCATTTTCATAATTACCCTTTTCTCTACAATTGTATCATTCAACATAGATAGCCTCTTTCTTTCCCTCGCAATCACGAGCATTGTGGCCTTTTTCACTACACTGGTAACATACTCACATCCCCTTCAGGCAAGTACCGAGGTATTTTTCCAACATTTACCACTGGATAGATATTCAACATCTCCCTTGTAACCTTTATTTCTATTTCAAATGTGTTCATCATATACATTTTTTTTATTTATTTTCATTAAATTTGCAAGGAATAGGAAATTATTTTTTACCTTGAAAGCACATGAGAATATATCTTCAAATGATGAGAAGGATTGTGAGACTAATTCTCGATGGATAAAATGTTTTAACCCATCAATGTATTGATTAATATTACTCCTTGGGTTACGTATATAATATTTTTAATGTATTTCTATCCTTGTAATGATATCGTCATACTTCGTGAAAATATCATCATCCTTTTGTCTCAGACTGAGAAATTTTATTTCTATATCAGCTCAATGGTCAGGAGGAAAGTATTTTTCAAAGAAAAACTCTTTAAACTCCTTTCATTACAAGTTTTATTCTTATTCATATTCCTTTGAGTTTTGGATTATATTCCACCATTGATCTGCTTATTTCATGAGGAGATAAACTTCCTTAACAACTTTATCTATTTCGCTACTCCCCAAAGCATATCATATTTTCTCTAAGAAATTTATCCATTGCTCAGCAAAAAATGGATTTGTACTCTCATTTAATGTTGGTGGTTGTTTCCTCATGAAGAGGTCTAACATTTATCCTCCTTGTTGTAGATAAGGTTGCTCTATACGGTTAAGGTTATTATTCATATCTTAAATGAGTTGTCCTAATATAGAGATAAGTTGATCAACGCCAGTTTCTCCACAAGCTCAACTATAATTATCTTGAGTAGGAGGGAAATCCATACATTGATTATGTGTGTTGATATAGTTCCATTATTATACTAGGAACCATTTATAAATAATAGAATACACTATATTAGTTTATGAATCGCAATACATAATTACAATCTTTTAAAACAGTTAACATAAATTGAAGAGTTTATGGAGATAATCCATAATCATAAAAATGTTTTCATTGAGAATATATATACTCAGAAACCCTTCATAATGGTTTGTAAATAAAATTATTATTATCCTAATCATATCCCCCAGAAGTTTCGTCTCCAAGTGTGCAGCAAGGCCCCATGTAGTTAAAAAATTCTCGTTCAAGTCCTGGTCAAAGCGGTTTTTTGGGTTCTACACCTAGGTACATCTGTTCCAGAGATACCGATACCTTCATGAATGCAGATAGAGATTTATTTATTTGAAACTCACAAAATCCATATAGTAAAAAAATTCTAGGATGTTCTTCTATTCTAATCCTCAATTTCTATCTCAGGGTAATGTTCTCTAATCAATGTTTTTATAAATATAGCTTCCATTGTTTGTTATAAACTTCCCCTGATACTAATTTTAATGCCCCGACCCTAGTTACCCAGATTTTTTGTATTATTACATAACATTTTCATGATATAAGGAATCATGTCCCAAACTACTGATCAGTTTAGTAGCTCTATAAGTACAAGATATATTCATAGGTCTTACATTACATCATGAAATAAAAACATCAACATCATTTTTCCCCTTTTAAACACACTTATATCCTTATCCTATCTTTATAGGTCAACCATAATATACTTCTCCCCATCCTAAGAAAAAATAAACATAGAAAGGGGTGATATTAGATTCTCAGTAAGGATAAAAATATAGTGGAATTTTTCATAAATAAGAGTAATCATTTAATGCTATGTATAAGAGTAAAACAAAATCCTTTTAAAACAAAAACTTTAGCATAATATGGAAACAAAAATCAAATAAATCCATTTACTTATTCATATGGATATTCTAAAAGTTGAATAATCACAATCAATATCAATAACCACTTTCATAATATTGGAATGCATAATTCCAGAATTCGTAACTATATAGTCAAGGCCCTGTGCCAAGACTGAAAACAAGATTTTTTCTAGGCCTTGTGATAGGACACTAGTTTGTCTCAGTAGACTTATCGATGCATCGATGAGCTATATTGGGATCTACCTGTCACTTACTAAGTCAAATTAATTCCTTATATGAAAATAATTAAACATAACAAAAACATTCATAACAAAAAAAGATTACTAAATGTAAATACATTAACCATAAACCATGAATGGAATAAAAATAACACATCAACAGTAAAACATATCACAAAACCTTTAATAAAATATGGATGATTTGTATCATAATAAGTCAACCTCGATCAAGAATAATATCTCATAAAGAATGTGGACATATTTTAAAATGATCAGTAAAAATCTTTGAGTCAAATATCCCTTTTTCATGAAATCATTTAAAAGTTACATAATTTATAAAGGAATTCATTTAAAAGACAGGTTTTAATAATAATGTCCCTTTCCACATTCAAACCTCTGACCAGAAGTAAAATTTTAAAACATTCATGTTCATATAAATAAATCCTTAAAACCATTTTGAAACATGGAAATTAAGGTGAAATGATTAGAAGAATAAGTACTTAAAACATTTTTAATGCTGTTTTAGTAAAAACGTCCATTAAAATAATTCCTTTAAAAACACTTCAATGAAACATGGAAATGGATAATATATATGTCCCAGTAGAAATATACATAGAAACAACCACGAATAATAAAGAGGTTGTGAAATTAACCCTTCAATTTTACTTTTCCATTGTTGATGGTATGTTAACCTCCTATGTAATAGTTAAAAAATTGTAATTAAATTCAACAATAACTATATACATAAATATGATATCATATATAATCCTCTAATATTGATTTGTTAATAATATTTCAGTAGTATAATCATTTCAGTTGTTAACTGATTCATTTTTCTTGATATGATAGGTTACATAATCCATGATTGTTAGGGATTGGATGTACTTGATTCATATACAAAATGATAATATATTCATAAAAAATATTTTTAATCAGAAAATGAAAATAATTCATGAATGATTATTATTGGGAATGAATCACATCACGTTCAGGGAGATGGTAATCAATACGTATGCACAAGCAACAATATCATTATATTGATGGTGAAATCTTATGTAATTGGATGATATATGATATATGAAAACATTAAAATTTTATAACTATTATTTATATTACTTAAACTAATTATTATACCCATCCTAATAATGAAGTGTTTGAATAAAAAATTGTACCACGATGTGGAGATGGTAAGCCGTATGTATGAACATATGGAGACTTTTTCATTCATATGATGGATATAATAATGAATATGGTTGTTCAATATTTATAATAAAACCACTATATATATAAGATATTGGGGTTATTATTTTTTAATGAAAAATACAATGAAATAAGAATCAGAAGAAGAAAAGAACATGAAAGAGGTGTTGTAATTTTTACCTCTTTTTCGGGTTCTTACTTTTGATTTGATAAAACGGGCTCCTTAAGTCGGCTTTTTGACCAATGGAAGTCCTCTAGGATGAATGGTGGAACGTTGGGTGGTTATTTTTATAGTTTTTTACTAAGAAAAATGAATTTAGAGGTGTGTAATTAAGAGAAGAGGATGTACCCTTTTATAATAGAGGTGGGGGCCACTTTTGGAAACTCTTGAAATATTATTTTTTAATAAAATCATTTCTGGATGTGTGCTTTGGGAGAGAGAAATCCTGTGCTCTTTGGCGACCTTGGAATAACCCAAAATTAGTGTGGTTCTGCTCTCTCCAACCGATCAAAGGAGGAGGGATTGTGAGTTCTTATGCATGAAAAGAGAGTCTCCTTATCGCCGTTATCAAAGACTGATTCTCTTCCTCCCGTACTGAAGGTTTCATTGTCCCTAAAAGTACCCAATCTATTCTAGGATGTCCCTGAGCTCCCACATTCCATGGTAGAGATCACATTCAAGACATAACTTTTCATGCTCACCCAGGTTGCTAGGTTTCGCCATCATCGACCATTTGTAGTCAAAATTGACCGTTTTATCATCAATTCCTCAATTCTACATGGGCGTGTGAGTGTCAAGTTGCTTGATTGGAAGCACATTATGATTCAGTTTCAATCAAAAGTTAAAATTGTTTTCTCCTGGTCTTGGGAACCCTAATGATGAAACGAAGCTTCCTTATTTCTGTTTCATTGGTGATTTGATTTTCACATGTAGCACGCTCCATCTACAATCATAATATGGTTCAATCTCCCCGGTCTCCCTCATTCCATTCAAAATATATATATCTTTTGTCTTATTAGAATTATGATTGGAATATACCTTTGTTCTAATCAAAGAATAGAGGTCCTATGATATCTCATTTGTCCAAGAATATGTGTTGAAGTGGATGTTTTATGTCCACCCGTGAATTGTGTATGGATTACGGATGGGGAAGAATTCCCGTGAAAAAAGAGGTCATATTCAAGTCTTGGAGGAGATACTATGTTAATTTCCATATATTGGGTCATATTTCGTTAGTCTGATAATGGAAGAATGTGATCGGTAATACACAAGCAGTGGATTTGGACTCTGGTCGCTCTGGTGACAAAGGATTGGAGGAATTGGTGGTGGAGGTTCATCCTAGGATATCTCAGCTTGGGAGAACATATGATAGTGTAAATGAGTGGAAGTCTCTCGAAACAAAGGTCATGAAGCATGCTGCAATGGAGGTTTCTACTGGGTAGGGAGTGATGGGGGGATGAGGGGACTCATACAGGTGCATAATGTGAGGTTGTATAGACTTTTTCACATGCATCTATGGTGAAGGGAATGCAACCCTCTTTGAATCTGTTTGTGAAGCAAGTCGTTGATCACATAATATTGGATCTAGTTGGATGGAACCATCCTTTTCCAGATGTTACTGGAACTGGTTATTGGTAGTTGGTTAATGTTTCCACTTATAATCAGTTTTATGTACTTGAGACTGAGAGGGTTCTTCCTATAGAATATGGCTCAAAAAAGTATAAGTCTAATAATATGAAGCTTGTTCACATTTATCAGCCTAATGTAAGTGAGGTTACACTGGGAATGAAGTCCCATGCTGCTTGTGACAATGAGCATACACTTCAATTCCTTATGATGATTGATGTCAATATGCGACCACGGTCTGTGGGAGGAGATGTTTGTCTATTTCAGAGGGTATATTTGATTGAAGGGATTTATGGATGCCATAATTTTGATTCAATGTACATCACACGAAAATGGAGAAATGTCACTGTTAGGAAAAAAAATTCATGTGATGTCGCCAGACTATCTTATATTGAAATTGGTCAAAGTGAGAAAAATAAACTGTCTGCATGTGACGGTTGTATGACTTCTCCACCATGAAAATAGCCGAGAAAAGATTAATACTACCTTCTAATCCCAGTATCTACTAGATCACCTTCGATGATGGAGAATTTTTCTAGGGCTTTCAATGGTTTGAAGAAGGTAATTAAATCTTTTATGGAGCTTCTCTCAATGGAAAAGATGATTCTTTGAAGGAAGAATGCTAAGGTTCCAAAAAAACTATGAAAACTCATAGTGGGAATCAACTATAGTGGATGAAACATCCTATCAAGAATATGGTTAAGGGTATGATTTCTATGATATGTAGTTTTCTCCCCTAATGTGCATTACTTTCTTGTTGTAATTTTCTTTTATGTTAATAAATGGTCAGAGGTCCTCCTCTGACTGATATTTCCAGGTAAAATCATTTTGGGTTTCTAATGTCTCCAAAAATGATTTCATTCAAGGCTAAGGTGGTGACGGGTTGACAACCTCTCATCCAATATGTTTTAGAATAGTTAAGTCACCATATTAACCATATCATTTAGATTTAACTCTTTGTTAAATAGTTTAACATTTACCATGTCTCTTTGTATATTTATAATATATTGTTAATAAATATAAAATAACATGCCAAGAGAACCCAATGTTGTTCATTATTAATATATATAACCTTATCTATGTCCTTTTTCTGAACCTTAAATTTTTTTTGAAGATTATATCAATTAATAATATTTTCTTTAAAATTCAATTATTTCAATTTTGACACTATTTAGTAATTAGTTTTTGTGAAAATACAATAGCATGATTACATAGAAAATAAAATATTTAATAAACCCTATAAAATCAAATTAACCTATAAAATTATTAGAATTATTACAAAGTCTCAAATTACATTTATTTTGATATTTATAATATCAATTATTTTAATCATTCATTAATAAGGTAATTACTACATCTTCATTGTGTCATCAATATATTAAATTATGTAATTTCTCAAAATTATAAATAAAATACCATTATGTATTAAATATTTTTTATATTTATAATGATTATTTATTGTCAAATATATCTTATGTATAACCCTATATTAAAAATGATGTATTTATTAAATGTTGAATTTCAATTTTTTAACTAATCATAATATAAAATAATAATAAATTTCATAATCTAATCCATGTGGAGTAAAGGGGATCATATTTTAATTTTAATGGTGTTTTTGGTCGAATTATACTTATCCATTAGAATTAGGAAATTTATTAGTGTAATTATAATATAAATTTTATCCTTAATTACCCTATTTACTTTTAACCATTGTAAATAAAAGTAAACAAATTAGTATTCACAAAAAATTATTTTCAACATATTAAACCAAATTTTACTTTCTAATATTAAAAATGTCTCTATGATATTTGAAATTCAACTCACATATGTTGTAAAAATATTTTTAGGAAAATTTTTAAATGCTCTTATAATGTGGGTAAAAGACGGTAAAAAGTTAAATAAAATTTTATATATCTAAACATATTATAAAATGACTCCAATGAATTACATTGAAAATATGTTGGTATTGTGTATCTATTTCGACCATAAATAAACTAATATAAAATAACTAATAATCTAAATAAATATTCGATTTTAAACAATTACGTAGTGTTTTTCACTATATATCAAAAATAGAATGTTATCTGAAAATGGAAAAACATCACCCTAAGTTAAATTTGAAATTATTAATTCAAAAATGAAGACCATATTGAAAATTAAAAATTTTAAAATCTTAAAAAGTGGGTATTAATATTCATAAAGGATAGTTTCATTGGTCTTGGTTTGTTAAAACACCATTTTGCGTACAACGCAAGCTACTGCATTATTCAAAGGGAAACATACTGTGGATGTTTGGGGTGTTATAGGAGAGGCTTGTGGGATGTTCCAATAAATAGGCTATCATCCAAATATGACCATGAATTTAAATGGGACCAATATAACTATGTCTTAATTTCTTTTTATTTATAAATCTCTTAACCTTCTTCCTTGGATAGATTCATTAAAACACATGTACACCTGCATCAAATTATAAATCACATCTACAATTATCAGTATAATATTTTTATCGACATTGAGCATCTTTGATTCACTAATGAATGAATATTACATTCAATTCAAATTGTTATGTTGTCTTAAGTCCCTATAGATTTCTTTATCAACTCCCTTCTAGCATGTTAGACCTCTACATTTCTTCCCATAGTGGGATTCATTAGGAGCCATCTATCAGGAGGAAGTATAATCCCATTTGATTAAATAGGATTAGATGATTAGATATTTGTGATCAATTCTCGATAAACATTTGATAATATGCATCTAAACATAGAAAACGATTTATATTAGTAACCATTTTTAATTTATGACATGATCAAATATTTTTTGGTTTGAAAAATCTAATTATATACAATCTCTGGAGATTATAAGGCTTATAAATGTTTCAATTTCCATCCACAATTAAAACAATGTAAATTTTTATAAATTTTATACTCACATAGGTTATTTAGTACAATTCTCATGTGATATTAATTTTCTTCCTTTCTCTTTGAATAGAAAATTATATCATCAAATAATGACCACCTTAAATGGATTGTGGTATTATCTAAAAAATATATTAATTAAATCCATAAATATAGAAGGAAAATTAGTAAGAATAAATGGAATCACTATATATTAATTGTGTTCATACCTTTTACATAATTATATATTTGTTTTATCAACCTAATTAAACCAATATTGATTATACCAAAAACAATGGTCAATCTTGGAAATGTATTCAACTCTATGAAGCTGATCGAACAAGTCATCAATACGGGGGAGTCGATGCTTGTTCTTGATTATGATCATAGCTAGATCTCAATAATTATTGAAGATAGTCATTGATCCATTATTCTTTTTAACAAAATGAAAATATTCAATCCAATGTAACATATTTGTTAGAATGAATCCCATTCCAAGGATTTCCTTGAGTTTCTTCTTAAAATCCACAAATAGAATCAGGTCTATTAAATATGGAGTCATTGAAATTGGTGTCTTCTCATGTATGAGATCTATTGAGAACTCAAATCATATTTTTGGGATTTTTATGATACCATTCCATAAATAAAACCTCAAATTATTATATGATATTAATATTATAGATGTAGAAATTCTCTCTAATCACTTGAGATAAAAAACCCTTTTGAATGTGAATTATGTTACACACACTAGATTTAAACTCCACGTGACGTTTTTACTTAACATCTCATTGATATACAACCATATATTGGTTTTTATATTATACATAACATTAAGTATATGAAATTTGATATGGGATTGAGGAATATAGATTCAATAATTTCCTAATATGAATTCATAATCAAATAGAAAATAAATTACAATATTTTATGGAGGCACATTTCCAACAGGTAACATTTACTTGAAGACCTATGTTAGTAATGTTCCAATTAGTTTATATGTGAGAACATCATATGGTAGAGTGTAATGGAACATTATTATCATGTTTCATTCAAGCATGGGTTTCTCTCTCTGGATGATTGACCTCCTTTACTAGTGTTTTATCACTCCATGGATAGTTGTTTCATTAATGGAAAAGAAATTTGGAATTTTTAAAACTATTATAGGTTTGATAAAGGGTGATCTCTTATCCTCTTATATCTTTTTCATGTAATATGATGTTATTGGTCTCTATATTATTCATTACAATACAACATTAAAGATTATCCACTATCCTAATAAGAAGAAAAATGGGAACATATCTCATATCATGTTTTAAATTCAAACCATCCTTTTTTTCAATGTTAGTCGAAGCTATATTAAAGGGGGATAATGATGCTTCAGAGGTTTATAAATAATTGAGTGGGAAATTTTTTAGTCATGAGAAATGTAACCTCTTTTTTCATAACAAATTCATGGAGAGAAGAAATATTTCATTAGAGGCCAATAATGGCATGAAAAAAGGTTCATTTCCCATGAATTAGAAGTGTTCTCCTATGTCCCCTAATTCCCAACTCATTCTAATTTTTTTTGTGGTCATTGATAAAATAGTTGGAAATATATTTAATTGGAGAAAATGTTCTTGTATATTGGAGGGAGAATTTCCTTGATCAACATAGTTCTCTCTTAAATTCCCATGCATATCATTTTAACTATAAATGATCATACAAGTTTATCTCCTATAATGTGAGTAATTTTTATCCTTTCTTCGGGATGGGAACCATCAAGGTAATTTTCATTGGGATCCTTATATAGATATGGGAAGATCATGTAAATATAGAGGTCTTAACATAATGAGTGTCTAGGGAACCATGAATAGTATTCATTACAAAAATTTCTATAAGATTAATAAGGGTAATTATTTAAAGATAAAACATATATTTAACACCTACGGAATGGTTGGGAATCATCGTGATTTATAATCTCTAAAATTTAAAAAAATTATTCATTCTCATTTACCAGTTATTAAATAGAATTACCACTAGATAATTTGCATGGAAAATATCTGTTATTGGTTTTATTACTAGTCTGAAAAAATTCATTGGATTCCTAGTTGTCATACTCATAATATCTAGTTCATAGAGGCTAATTCATATTTAAATACATTTCAATCCACTTATGATGACTACTATAAGGGTATCTTTGATAATATTGTGATGAACATTGATCATGATAAATGTGCATTCACAGGATCCCTAGCAAAAACCTTTTATATCCAATATTTTCTCAAATCCAGGTAGATAATTTTTCATATGATTGTTGGGGTGAGGCTTTTTTGGTTCAAGGATATCCATTTGAAATTACCATCCACAGTGTGGTGTGTCCAATATAGTGTATTTCATTTTAGTGTTAATATTCAATATATGGGGATAAACCTTTCCTCGATGTGTCTATATTGCAGGGAGACGGCTACTTAATCTACATAAAATCATTCTTTCAATATTGAATTGTATATGCTGATAGGGATGTTGATTGGATAGTTTTCAAGTTGGTTTGACCTGTATTTTACCACCAAGACTATCAATCAGTGGTGGTTTTAGGATGTAGATATATACCACACCCAGAGAATGTCAAGAGGAATTATTCTCAATACAGTTTTCTAGATTCTATGGTCTTCCATAAATTTATGTGAAAAACAACATCTATTGTTTTCATCCACCTATATCTTCTTAAAAAGGTAAAACCAAAAGCTTGATCATTGCATGTTATGTACAAATTTGGGTATTTCTCCTTCCCTTATTCCACTTGTTACATCACATCCCTCCAACACCAATAATCTAATATCAATGGGATCCAAAATTAGATGGAGTGGTTCACTTTTGGGTGTACAAAATTAACCCCAATATATCTTATAGTATGGATTATATGCATAGTGGTGGTGTTATCAGAGATCCCAATGGCTCCATTGTTAGTGCATTCTTATCATTCATAGGAAGTGGTGATTCCATTAAAACATATGACCATTCCATGGTAACAAGCCTTATCCTATATACTCGGGGTCACATTCCCATTAAAAATATTGATATGGATTCATTAATAGTATATAATTCATGATATAGTAATGGACCTTCTCTTAAGTCCATTTAATATTCAGTGAGGAGATTCAAGGTCATTATAAATAATTAGATGGCCATTCTATATACATGTTAGGAGGTTAATGTAGTGGCAGATTATCATGCTTCTAAATAATCATATAATGACATCTCCACATTTTTTATAATTTGGGAAACTTTCCTCCTGAGGGAAATCACATTCTTCATGTTGATGCTCTTGGTTAGCAATATCTTAGACCACCTCAATTGTTTATTTATAGGAATTTTGAGCACTCTTATTTATAATGATGAAAAAATCTATTTTTTCTGGGATCCACCAACATTAACTAGAGGTGAATAATAGACATGAGTTGTGATTATCATACCATTAATGATTTTTTATATTTTAATTATACATCTAATTGTTTTGGTGGCATCATGATTCCATAAAAAATAGTTTTGATTTGAAAAAATACATAGATCTACATTCAAATATGATGTTATCTATTATAGAATGGATGATAAGTGTTCCTTTCACCACATCATTGTTGAACCCCTTGTTTAAAATATTTATGACTTGAGAATTCACTTTTTAGATCATCTTGAAAGGTTACTGACGTCAATCTTCACAATTAACCCTCAGGTTTGGACATTTGTTGGTATAATTCCAATTCACCTTACACATGAATAATTATTGAGGGGGAGGGTCATTTTATAAAAGTTTTTTTCTATTTGAATCATTGTCCAACTTCTTCCCATCACATTGGAAAATCTATTTTTAGATGGCCTTCCCTTATACCATTACACCAATTACTAGACACCTTATGAAATATCCTTTATACTTTTTATCACACATTTAGAACAATGAAAAACTCATCTACTTATATTCATGGTTTTTATATTTTCCTTTGAACTCCATCCTTCTTTTCTTTTAAAACCCATGATATTAATATGTATGTAAAACCTCTAATTACACCAGGATAAAACATCCAACAATATCTTCATAACTACTTATTTTTTTAGGACTAACACCCTTCATATAATTTTCATGAAACTCTTGATGAATCAATCCACCTTAAATTCAGCTTGGATGATAATAAATGAATCATAAAATAAATGTCATGAAAAATTATCCCCATAGGTACCAACCTATTAATCAACATTTTTCTTTAACTTAAGAACCTCATTCCTCGTATTTTTATAAATAAAATGAAGAAATTAATTACTAAAAAATATGTAATTGAACTAACCCCAATCCATGGAGCCAATCAAATTTTGTTTCCCTGCATTCTTGATAAGATTCCATGACTGATCTACTTAACCTTCTTAATGGTATACATCCAAAAAGATATTTCTATAACTGAATATTGGAGAATAAAAAATATATTTTTGATGGTACGGGTCTATTGTTCAAACACTATCAGATCTGATGACCCTTTGAAAGTATGTGGATGTTGCCTCAAAAAAGTCTCAATGAAATATTTTTTGATTCATTTCTCATTTGGAATTCCATCATAAACAAATTCCTGGGAATGTTTTGCGAGCATAGTCAATTGATTTTTCATTCTAGATAATCTGGAGTACAATTATTGTATTTTCCAGAACATTCATCATTAAAATAGTTCTTTTTTTCAATCCATTTACTAAATCCAACAATCATTATTGAAGATAAATTATCACAATGGGGTAAAAATAAGCATAAAAATGATTTATAGGATGTATAAATCATGAAACATTAATCATTAATCTATGACATCTTATGTTTATCTAAGGTTATTAAAATTAAAATTCAATTTAAAAACTTCATGATGTTTCATAAAGAGTTCATGGATTTAAAAATAATATCACTAGGGAGTGTCAAATGAGGTGTTAAACAAGGATTTTCATCATGAACCGGTTCCAGATTGATTATATCTCAATATGATGATTTAGGGTTTGTTACTCCCATGAAAATTTCTGCCAATGCTTCATCCAATTGTAGTATCAATATAAGGATGTATTAAAACGAAACCAATCACTCTATAATTTACAAAAAAATCCATTATATTTTAATATAATTTTACTCATCCTTACACATATCCTTTTGAATTTTTATTGAGATGTCAATAAAATTTTATCATCAATATTTCTAAAGGTTATGTGAACCATTGATCTTATACAAACTATAGAAACTCATACATTACATAAATAGAATTTACATCATTTTTTCAGAATAGTCATTATAATACAAAAATACACTCCCAAAGAGTATCTTCCTGGAATGAGTGTTCTTTAAGTCCTGTAGTGTTGGGAACATTTTTTTGATCATTCAGTTTTTAATTTTATAACCTGGCAAGGATATCAAAACCAAATGTGTATTGAGATATCTATGGAGTTCATCTACATAATTGATTTTTCAGAGATCGTGATGCCTCCATGGATGATACATCCCCAATCATTTTTTGTTCAACTGACAAACCCAATATTTGAACCTCTGTAATGTATTCTTGGATATAAGTTGATTATCTTGGTGATGGAAGCATGAAGGATTGTGATGATTCTAGGTTATATGTTCAACCATATAGTTTTTGATGATTTTAAGAAAAAAACCATTTAAAATACTGATTTGTGGTGGATGAATTTGACTAATGCATCTAAGGTGTTAAATTATAGCTTGAGTGTGACAAAATCATATAATTTTAAAAATGATTTTGAATATTTCATTGTATCTTAATCTAAGAGAATTCTATGAAATGGGAAATCATCCCATGTTGAGGATAACCCTATTTTTTTATTTAGAGAATTTCAATTATGAAAAATTCCCTAATTGTGTGTCTTGTTTTACCGAAGTGTATTGAGGTTTGGTGATTTTTTCTTATTGATCTTGTTTCTGTGAGGCTTCTCTAAATGGAGATGAATACCTATGATTTATGGTTTTTTTCATTGCATTTTATTAATTCTAATTCTTCTAAAATTATTGTGTGGAGCACCAGATCTTGGTCCCAAAAACCAAGATGGTTTCACCTTTATGAATGGTCTGTGTACTTCAATTCTTCACATGAAAGGAATGATTTTTTTCATGATTGGGTTCATATTAAGGGTCTTAATGGGGACCTTTTGAATCTAAAGATTATTAATGATATTGAATTGGGATTTGGGAGTCATATACATCTCTCTAAGGAAAATGATGATGTTTTGTTTGGAACGGTTTCCAAAATGTTGGAGGAGATTGATCTAAGCTTTACCCTCTATGACAGGGTAACTCTCTCCAATCTCACTAATAACAATAAATATATGTTTACTATGAAATAAATCATATAATATAATGAATTTATGGTTATTGGTAATTATTTGGAGCTATGTTGGAGTTTGATCTCCTACGAGAGATGTTGGATGAACTGTCATCCAAATAATCTCAATATATAAAAAAAAGAGGATGGATCTTTTTTTTATAATCCAATTGATCATAATGGATATCTTCTCAACAAGACATTATCCACTAAGAAAAATATGTTGGATTCTAATAAATTCTATCTTCAGTTGCCTAATTTAAATGGATGGGACTGATGGTGGATAATTCACTGATTGCAGATACTAGTGTCCATTATATTACATGGGTACACAATTCAAAATGGGTTACATAAAATGGTGGTTGTGCTACAAATTCCATTCATATAGTTTAAATTAGAGCTAAGACAGTTGGTCTCACAGTTTTTGGGTCTCCTACTTTCTCTAACCATAAAAACCCTAACAAGTATTATTGGCATGGTGTATGATCACAATGTGGTGGGGCTACTGGTATAGATCCTATATTTGATGTTCAAAATGGGCCTCATAAACTTGCTAACAATAATAAAGAGATATGTAATGTTTTTAATTCTTCTTGAATTTTCAATAACTTTAGTAACATCTCTAATGTGGAAGTGGTTGATGGTTTCACCCCCGGAAGTCCACGAGCGACAATGGTGAGTAATCCTCTATAGATGTACCGTTAACAATAAAAGTGGAGCAGATAAGGATTGTGGGCTTTAATCCTTCTACATCGAAGAGAATACCCAGTAAGGTATCCTCTCACAAACCTCAGATTGTGCCAAACCAATCCCCTTCTTTGATTTCAGGTAAGATCAACTCATAAGTTCATAATATAATAAACAGGGTAAGTCCCAATATGAGTGGGTAATTTATGATGATTCTCATTAAGGAAATGACATGTATTGTGTTGATCTGTATTTAATTTCATTTCAGATAAGGGAAAGACCCTTTGTTTGACCCATCCATCAACCCTTTACATTTTTATTCTATTTAATAAATTGTCAGAAGCATAACTTCTCTCTCGAATTGTTTGGTATATTATCTCTCACAAGGTTATACCATACTAAAAACCTTCCTAGTTACATAACAAATAATATATATCTTAATTACATAGGGAAATGAAACATTTTTTAGGGATAAATCATATGCCTCGTAAGGGTAAATAAGGGAAATATGTAAGCATAAAATGAGCATTGGGGTATGATAAAATGGAAATAATAACTAAAAAACATACCCTTCATAACATATATCGTAATCCTGACTCATGGTATAAATACTCGATCTTCATATCACATGTATCATTTGTAAATAAAAGAAAATGATTCATGAGAGAATAAAGGTTTCATAAGACATAGAATTTGTGGCATAAAAATAGGTATAAAAATTCATTTCCATATAAGTCATGGCTCATATCCATGACAATTAAAGTGGAACATAATTCCTTTACATGGTCATGATCCCACCCTATGCTAGAAATGTATTACTGAACTGAATTATTGTAACATCCCGTTACTTTTTCCGGTACTTTTTAAGTTTCTATATAATATGGTTTTGAAGGAATGGTTTGGGGTGCGTTTGGGTGAATTTTGATAAACAAAAGAAAAAAATAAATGGCATGTCCATGGTTTGTGCATGGTCTGACAAGCCGTGGGAACAAACTGTTCCAACAAAGTAGCACTAGGCAGAGCGGTGCGCATGGTGTGTGCACGGTTTGACAGACTGTGCGACCAAACTGTGAAGACCGTTCATATCTAAACCGTGAGGTCAGCACGGTGTGCACACAGTTTAGAAAACTGTGTGCCTTTGCCAAGGTAAAACGTGTGCACATGTTTTTATTCTGATATTTTCTTTTTGAAACACCTGAATACAGGGGGCTTCCATATTTTCGACCTTGGCTCAAGCTTGACTCATTTTAGGTCTCTCCTAAGCTTTCTAGAGAGATTCTAAGGCGATCCAAACATCATTCATTGAGATTTAAGGCCCGATTTGAAGATCCTCTCTTCTCATGGTATGTGGTCTTCAACATGTTGCATTTATTATTTTTTCCTCTATCTCTCCTTGATATTTTCATGGGAGAATTATTTTATTTTGATGGATCTATACCTATGAGTTGAGGTATAGATCTAGGTTGGTGAATCTAGATCTAATCATTCAAGATCTTTATCCCTTGAAACATAATTTTGGTTTTAGGGTTTTAAATCCGGAACATGATAGGCGATGTTGTGACGCTCAGTTTTTGGGGGCTTCTCTTTGGGTTATCATCCTATAATAGATTGAGGTAGGTGGTTCCATCCTTACTTGCCAAATTGTTTATCATTGTATTTTCTTGATTTATTTCATTTGTTGATATAAATCGAATTTCTCAATTTTTCATTCAATTAAATTGATAAAAACTATATTCCATTTAATTGAGATATTTGAAATGGTTTTGGCACAGAAATTTGGGAAAAACCATAATTCCATTGAATTGGGTGTGTTTATGGAAAAGTGGTCGATTTAAATTGCTGAATTTAAATTTCGGATTTGATGGAAATGATTTCAACTAAATTGTGGAATTTAATTGTGGAAATGAAATTTGTAATGATGGAATTGGTTTTGAATGGATTTCAAACATATGAAAATGGCTTGAAATGATTCGATAGAAACTCATTGGTTTTATCTTATGAAAAAGGCATGTTTTGAATAAAACCTGTTTTGGTTGTAAATGGAATTAATTTGGAACTTTTGAAATGGTAGAATGGGATTGATCGTATTTTAAGCATTCTTCAAATAGTATCCCATCATGTAAGAGCGCATGCAATCTTTTGGAAGTTAGTGAGTTATTTGGATACACTCTACACTACAACAACGTTCTAAAATATACATGCAGTGGGTCACATCCCCGTTGGTTTGGCGACGAGTCTCTTTTGGCCAGTGTCATAGGGAAGTGTGCATACACATTTTGCTGAGTTCACATATAGAGTATGGAATCCAATAACTGGTTAATACTATCATACCTTTTGGAAGATGACCATATTGCTCACTTGTTTGTTTATATTTGAGATATAAATGTATGCCAATGCATTTGAACTGCTTACATGCCTACTGAATTTATATAAACTATTTTATATAAATGTTTTATTTAAGAAATTGTTTTAGAAATATTCCATCATTGTAAATCCTTTTCTTAATGTAATTTTCCATCATATGAAAATGTATAACATGTTTGTTGAAATATGCTTTTGTGTTTCCAAACCTTTTTATTTTAAAATTGAAAGATTTTCTTTGGATAATCTATATTTGGAATCCGTTACAGAATCTTTGTTGGTATCCTACTAAGAATAGGCTCACAAAATACTTTTTCCTTCGAGTGTTTCTAGACTTCCTTCTTCCAGGATCGAGCAAAGGGATGGAATCTCTTGGAGGTGGATCCAGTTGTTGATCTTCTCTTGGTGAGTTGTGTCCTTAGGGTACATGGGGCTGTTTTCCTATTCTAGTACTTGGGATGTAGTACTTTGGGTTTTTTTATCCCAAATTGTATTCTTGTACATCACTCCCAATGGATTTTTCCTTTGTAATTCATACTGTTTTGTTATTTGTTGCTTCCACATTCTTGTGGCAGAAATCGTTCCCACTTTCTTGTTGTGTGATTCCAGGTGCTAGTCACCAACCCATGGGGATCGGGAATTCCCTTCGGGCTATATCAGTACTGGCTCAGTTATTAGTTTACCAGGGTACCCGGGATGGTTCGTGACAAATTGGTATCAGAGGGAGGTTAAGCATCTTGCCTTGATGATAGTGTGCATTTGAGTTTTCTAGTCCGGACATAGGAGGTAGTTGTGGTTGAGTGTCTGTCCAGCTCTCACCACAATGAACCTTAAGAAACCAGGGGTGGTTAGGGGAAGGCGACTTGTGGATTAGTTCTATTATTTCCCCTATTTTTATTTGGATAGAATGGAATCCAAATCTTGTTAATCCCTTCTGTTAAGAATATTTTTCCTTGTTACTCGAGTTGGGTGTTAATCTATGTCTTTTTATGCAGTGTAGAATCATGCCTCTGAGAAGACGTGGAGCTCAGGTCCAAAAAGAGGCCACTGCTGATCCTCATCAAGCGAGTCCTATTGTGGATCCGGGTTTGGTTGAGGTGATTGTTCACACTGTCCACGCTCTAGGACATGAACCACATCTAGTTAATGTTCAGACTCCAGTTATAGATCCTCATAGTGATATTCTCTGAAGACATTCTCAAGAATTCCTACACCAAAAGCCACGAGTTTTCAAAGGCTCCAATGACCCTCAACATGCTGAGGAATGGTTGAGTAAGATTGAACGATTGTTTGGATTATTGGGGACACATGAAGTGGTCATGGTGATGTGTTCCACCTTCTTGATGGAGGGACTAAGTGGGAGATGGTGGGACACGATGGTGACGGCTGGGAAGGATGAGGGTTTGTAGTTGAAAGGCTTTAGGGTTCTTTTCACTAACTGGTTCTATCCAGAATCATTGTTATTGGCCAAGGCTATGGATTTTTTCAAGCTTGAGTAGGCCAACAAAACCGTGACTGTATACTCAAATCGTTTTTCTGAGCTGGTACAGTTTTCTACTGAGATTATATCTAATAAGAGGATGGAAGCTCAGCGACTCGAGTTGGGACTTCGAGCAGATATTTGTTCTCAGTTTTCCTACTGAAGCTACCCACCTATGCTGATGTGTTGGATAGGAGGATGATGGTTGAGATGGACTTGGCAGGAAAGTCAGGGTTGAAGGAGGTTGTTTTTTCTCATAGTGGGAGTGTTGGTTCCTTTAAAGGAAAATGTAAGCGTGACTTTTATCATGGTATTTCTCAAAAGAAGATTCATCCCAGACCTCTGGTAGCACCAGGAAGGGCTTCCTTTACTTTCTATGAGTGTGGGAAGCCGGGAAATTCTAAGAGGGTTTGCACTGAGGCACACAAGAACTATAGCTCCTGTGGACGTTCATGGAACCTACAGTATATTCTTCCATCACTTCTCTACTCCACGTAGTGGAACCAGATCTTTAGCACCTCCAAATACTGCAGGGCAATCAAATGCTTCACGTACAAAAGGGTTCCATCCACATGCATCCCGAATGAAGCTTCTTCAAGCAAAGGAAGAGTCGCCAGAGGTAGCTGATGCATGTCCTGCAACTGTGAGAGGTACCATTACTATAACTTCATCTTTAGTGACAACACTTTTTGATACCGGTGCATCTCACTGTTTTATTTCAACCCGTCTTGTTAATATGCTTAATCTACTTATGGAACTTTTATATTGTCCAATGGATATTACTACACCCCTTGGTGAAATGAGAGAGAAGGGTATCTGTAGTCCTGCATGTGTCTTCTCTCTATCAGATGTTGATCATGTTTGGAGTTTCATAGTTCTCGATATGAAATCTTTTGACGTCATATTTGGGATGGACTGGCTCATTTCCAATAATGCCCGGATTGATTTTTATCTTAGACGGGTCTACCTTACTACACCCAGTGGTGTGTCTGTCGTTTTTCGAGGAGAATGGGACCCACAGTCAAGCAGATCCGGACCCTTTTTCCCAGATTTGGGCGAAGTTATATTAGTGTATTCTTTTGATCTAGAAAGATATTCATTGTGTGGTTATCTCCCTCCAATTTTCGCTGAGTTTCCCGAAGTTTTTCCTTAAGGCTTCTCTTGTTTTCCACTAGTAAGATAGGTTGATTTTACTATTGACTTAATGCTTGGTATTCTACCAGTTTCAATTCCCTCTTACTGAATGGCTCCAGTTGAACTAAATGAACTGAAGACTCAGTTAGATAATATTCTTGAGAAAGGTTTTATATGCCTGAGCGTGTCACCTTGGGCAGCACCGGTTCTCTTCGCCAAGAAGGCTGATGGTTCTCTTCGCTTATGTGTTGATTATCGAAAGCTCAATCATGTTACGGTAATGAAGAAATATTTGCTACCACGAATTGATTATTTGTTTGATCAATTGAAATTGGAAATGTTTTTTTCAAAAATTGATCTTCGATCTGGTTACCATTAGTTTAGGATAAAGGAATCTGACATTCCTATGACCGCTTTTCGAAGTAGGTTTGGCCATTATGAGTACTTTGTCATGCCCTTCAGCCTAAAAAATGCTCCTGCTGTTTTCATGGCCTTGATGAATCATGTTTTCTATGAGTATCATGATAATTTTGTGGTTGTAATTGTGGATGAAATTCTTTTCTACTCCTAGTATGAGGAGGAACATGTGCATCATCTGAGAACAGTTCTGAGTCATCTAAGGAATCACCGACTTTATTCCAAGCTTTCAAAGTGCGATTTCTGGATTCGGGAAGTGAAATTCTTGGGACATGTCTTGTAAAAACAAGGAATATCAGTTGATCCTGAGAAGGTGAAGGATGTTATGACTTGGGAACAACCATGAAATTTTTTCGAGATTCTGAGCTTCAAGGGATTAGCAGGATATTATCGACATTTTTTTAAAGACTTCTCAATGTTAGCATCTCCAGTGACAACTCTGGCTCGAAAGGGAGGGTAGTTTTCTTGGAATGATAAATGTCAGAGTTCTTTTTTTGAGATAACGAATGTTTTGGCTAATGTTCTGGTGTTAACACTTCCTGAGGCTGGGATAGATTATGTGGTCTTCTGTGATTCATCGGGTTCATGTTTGGGATTTCTACTCATGCAGGGTAATCATGTTGTTGCATATGGATCCCGTCAGTATAAGCCTCATGAGAAGAACTATCCTACCCATGACCTTGAAATTGCAGATTTAATGCACTCACTTATGTTTTGGAGACATTACCTTTATTGAGAAAAGTTTACTATGTATTCAGACCACAAGAGCTTGAGTTATATATTCTCTCAAAAAGATTTAAATCTCTGCCAAAGGCATTGGGTGGAGTAACTGCAGTACTTCAACATTGACAATGCCTAAACCCCTGGTAAATGGAATGTCATTGCAGATGCGTTAAGAAGGAAACTTCCAACTCAGGCTGTGAAAGAATCTTCAGAAGAGTGGAGTTTGATGGCCCTTTTGGATTATTTGCATATTAGAATTTCAGTGGAATAAGAATGAAGTCTCTTTATCCAGTGTTCAGTTGAAATATTCTCTCCTTGAGTTAATTCTTCAGGAACAGTAGCTGGATGATGAATTCCGTGGAAATAGGAACTCTCTTTATGGTGGGGAGACCGACACCTTGTGGTCGTTCTCCAAAGAGGGTGTTTTGTGTTATCGAAATCGTCACGTTGTACCGTTATCAGCAAGGAAGTATGTGATGTGGTATTGCCATAAATCCCAGTGGGCTATGCATTAGGGAACCATGAAGATGTTCTATGATATGCGATGGTATTTCTAGTGGACAGGTATGAGACAAGACATTGCTGAGTTTGTATCTCATTGCTATACATGCCAGCAGGTGAAAGCAGAGCACCAGAAACCTCCGGGTTTGCTTCAACCACTTCCAGTCCGTACATGGAATGGGATGAAATATCAATAGACTTTGTGGTTGGGTTTACTCAAACCATGAGGAAGATGAATACAAAATGGGTAGTGATCAATAGACTGACCACGTCGGCTAACTTTATACCTATTCGAGATACAACCAAATTTGAGGAGTTGGGAAATATCTATGGGAATGAAATTGTTCGTTTTCATGGAGTTCCATCTGTAATAATCTTTGATAGGGATCCTCGGTTTACTTCTTGATTTTGGAAAGGCCTTTTGGAGGCACTAGGATCTCAGGTACGTTTGAGTACAGCCAACCATCCATAGTCAGATGGTCAGACAGAGAGAGCTATTCAGATCCATGAAGATATGCTCCGTGCTTGTGTTCTTGACTTTGGTGGCTCTTGGGATGATCATCTAGGGCTAGTCAAGTTTTCTAATAACAACAGTTATCAATCTGCGATCAAGATGGATCCTTTTGTGGCTTTTTATGGCCGTCCTTTTAAATATCCTTTCTGTTGGAAAGCGATTGATGAATGATCTTTAGTAGGACCGAGTTTGGTCCAAGAGATGACAGCTAAGATCCAGTTGATTCTTTAGATAACGTTTATAGCGCAGGGTCAGTACAACTCTTATACTGATCATCACCGTAATCCTTTAGAGTTCATTGTTGGTGATCGGGTGTTCTTGAAATTTTCACCCCAATTGGTTCATCGATGACTTGGGAGGCAAGGGATGCTTTCTCCTCCTTTTTTGGGACCTTTTAAGATTATTTGTCTTGTGGTGAATGTTTCTTTCCGTTTAGCTCTACCACCACAGCTGACGTCGATACATAACGTGTTCCATGTATTGCAGCTGCGAAAGTATCATTCCGATCCAACTCATGTTGTGAGGTGTAGTGATCTTGAGATTGAACCAGATTTATCTATTACTGAACGACCAGTCAGGGTGGTTGATTCTGAGACCAAGGAACATCGTGGGAGAACGGTACCTCTGGTCCATGTACTTTGGTAGCATGGTTCAGATATTGATGAGACGTGGGAAAGGGAGGCACTAATGAGAGAGTAGTGGCCTCATCTTTTTGGCTTGGAGGTTTCTTCATAGGCTTTCTGGGGACAGAAAGGTCTTATGGTGGTGATTTTGTAACATCCCATTACTTTTTTAGGTACTTTTGAAGTTTCTAAGTACTATGGTTTTAAAGGAATGGTTTGGGGGTGTGTTTGGGTGAATTTTTTAAACAAAAGAAAAAAATACATGTCTTGTGCATGGTTTGCGCATGGTTTGACAAACAGTGCAAACAAACCATGCCAACCAAGTAACACTGGACAGAGCGGTGCACACGGTTTGACAGACCTTGCGACCAAACCATGCAGACCGTGCATCTCTGGACAATGAGGTCCTCACGGTGTGTGCATAGTTTAGAAAACTTTACGCCTCTACCTAGGTAAACCATGCGCGCGGGTTTTTATTCCGATTTTTTATTTTTTAATCCACCTGACTCCCCGGGACTTCCATATTTTCGACCTTGTCTTAGGATTGACTCATTCGAGGTCTCTCCTAAGCTTCCTAAAGAGATTCCAAGGTGATCCAAACATTGTTCTTCGAGATTGAAGGGCTGATTCCTAGGTAAGTGGTCTTCTTCCCGTTGCGTTTTTTGTTCTTTCCTCTATCTCTCCTTGATCTTTTCATGGGATATTTCCTTTGTTTCCATATATCTATACCTATGAGTTGAGGTATAGATATAGGTTGGTGAATCTAGATCTAATATTTCAAGATCATGATCCCTTGAAACATAATTTTTGTTTTAGGGTTTTAAATTCGGAACTTGATGGGCGAAGTTGTGACACTCGGTTTTTGGGGGCTTCTCTTTGGGTTATCTTCCTACAATAGATTGAGGTAGGTGGTTATGTCCCGACATTCCAAATTCTTTATCATTGTATTTGCATGATTTATTTCAATTGATGATTTAAATCCAATTTCTCAAGTTTTCTTTCAATTAAATTCATAAAAACTCGATTCCATTGAATTGAGATAGTTGAAATGGGTTTGGAATAGAAATTTGGGAAATCCCCAATTCCATTGAATTGGGTGTGTTTATGGAAAATTGGTCGATTTAAATTGTTGAATTTAAATTGTGGATTTGATGGAAATGTTTTCAATTAAATTGTTGAATTTAATTTTTGAAATGAAATGTGTAATGATGGAATTGGTTTTCCATGGATTTCAAACTTATGAAAATGGCTTGAAATGATTTGATAAAAACTCATTGGTTTTATCTTTTGAAAAAGGCATGTTTTGATTAAAACCTGATTTGGTTTTAAATAGAATGAAATTGGAACTTTTGAAATGGTAGAATGGGATTGATCGTATTTTAAGCATTCATAAAATAGTTAGCCCATCATGTAAGAGCACATGCAAGCCTTTGGTAGTTAGTGAGTTATTTGGATACACTCTACGCTATGAAAACATTGTAAAACATACATACAGCGGGTCACATCCCCGATTGGTTGGTGATAAGTCTCTATTAGCCAGTGTCATAGGGACGTGTGTATACACATTTTTCTGAGTTCACATAGAGAGTGCGGACTCCTATAACTGGTTAATACTATCACACCTTTTGGAAGATGAGCATGTTGATCGCTTGTTTGTTTATATTTGAGATATAAATGTATGCCAATGCTTTTGAACTGCTTACATGCCTTCTAAGTTTATATAATCTGTATTATGTAAATGTTTTATTTAAGCCATTGTTTTAGAAATATTCCATCATTGTAAAGCCTTTTCCAAAAGAAATTTTCCTTCATATGAAAATGTAATGCATATTTTTTGAAATATTCTTTTGTGTTGCCAAACCTTATTATTTGAAAATTGAAATCTTTTCTTTGGATAATATATATTTTTCATCTATTACAGATTACTTGGTGGTATCCTACTGGGCTTAGGCTCACACCCTACTTTTTCCTTTGGGTGTTTGTAGACTTTCTTCTTCCAGGCTCGAGCAATGGGAAGGAGTCTCTTGGAGGTGTATCCAGTTGTTGATCTTCTCTTGGTGAGTTGTTTCCTTAGGGAACATGAGGCTGTTTTCCCATTCTAGTACTTGGGTTATATTACTTTGGGGTTTTTTATGCCAAATTGTATTCTGGAAAATCACTCCCGATGGATATTTCCTTTGTAATGCATACTGTTTCATTATCTGTTGCTTGCGCATTCTTGTGGCAGAAATTGTTCCCATTTGCTTGTTGTGTGATGCCAGGTTCTAGTCACCGACCCGTGGGGATCGGGAATGCCCTTCGGGCTTTGTTAGGACCGGCTCGGTTATCGGGATACCAGGGTACCTGGGCTGGTTTGTGACAATTCACTTACCATTCAATCCTTATATTACCAATCAAATTTTACAACTCGTTTTATTTTTGACATTCTGATTCAATAAAATCTTTACCTAGTGCATTATAGGGAGATATAGTTTTCATCCTTCATATAATGAATTCATACATATGTGTTCAATAAGATCAGAAAAATTACTTATATTATATCCCATGAAATGATATTGGTATAATAAACATTTCATCATATCATTTTATATGGAAACGTTAGATGTTCCATAATCATTACATCACCTATAATGGTTTGACGGATTCCTAAACATATATCCCATTGAAGTGAAACAATTTCTATAAACATAATTCAATAAAAAAACAAACCATTCAAATAAATTACATGAATGGTAACCATGGATAATAACCCTATTAAGACATGATTTATAAACAGGTTCCATCTATGATGTAGAATTATTTTGAAAGACCAACTAAAAAAACTATGATGTAAAATAACCTTTCTGAATTGAAAATAATCACTAAAAATATAAAATATTTTTTAACCCATTTTCTCATTGAAGAGAATATTAAAAACAATTATTTTATAGAATAATAGGAAAACACGTTTTTCAAAAAGTAACATTTTAAACTTGAATAGATATCTCCTGATGGTAGGTGAATATATACATTAATCCAATATTCGATTTTCACTGCAAAAAGTCTAGAAAAGTTCCTTCATCAGAAAATGAAATGATGATTCATTTGAAAACATTAAAAAAAAATTTGGTAAATTTTTTATTTGTAAATATTTTTAAAATGGCTATAAAACAAATTTTAAATATTTTTTGAAAACATGGTTTTAATGAAAAATAATTTCCAACCAAAGTGTAAATTTATGTAAGATTATAATAAAACAAATCATTAATTATATCTTGTACCAAATAGTAGGAAATGGTTCTAATAATTTAATATATAAAAAATACCATTTGAGAATAAAATTCATGACAATTACTATGATAAGGATCATAATATTTCATCAGTGTAATAAAAATAAAATATATTCTTGACAAACGGCCTGATTGTTAATAAAATCTCAGCAATTTGGTAACATTAAATCATAAACCATGAAAAGTAATATCATATAATGAACCTTTGGATATATTGAGGTTACAAAAATCCTAACAATAAATGTTAAACGTTATTTATATAAAACTCCTGAAATAATATAGTCTTATAACATAACATACGTCTCAAAGATGTAAAATTGAGATAAAAATCCCATAACATCTTCAGTAATGTTTTAACCATAAGTCCCATAAAAGTGATATACTAAAATTAATATTTAAAACCCAATAATAATAATTATAATAATACAAATATACATCATATAGTAGTATACACACCACATACAAAAACGTTATGCTGATTATGTCTTCTGTCTCATGGGAAATAAAAGTGAGATGAATATCGCTTACCTCAAGTATTGTCTTCTGGGGTACTCATCAAAAAATAAAATGTAATAAATATTAATTTATTAAAAATATATCAAATAACCATATTCATATATTCCATATCATATATGATTTTATTATTACTACTTATTACAAATTTATTAACAACTCTAGGTCAATGCTACATTATTGGAAATAACCAATTTGTTTCTCATATGAGTTGTAATTTTTTGTATTTTTAATCCTCTTAAATTGATCAGAATTTAATGATATACAGGACAATAAAAATGAAAAAAATATCACAAATATTCATTAAAAAAATTTATAGAGAGTTATAAAAGATAGAGGTATAAAATAAAATAGATAGTTCATAGAGATAGTAGGTCGTATGTATTCATGAACGATGTTTTTTCTACTGATATAAATAATGAAAATTATATAATATATTATCAATATAAAATCATTAAAATTTAATCATTAAAATATATTTTTATTATAACCATTCTTAATTCATTCCATTTAATGTGTAAATGAATCACATTTCATTGGGGGGCGGTAGTCCACCGTACACACAAACAACATTATCGTATTACAATAAAATGGAAATAATAAAGGTATGTATTGTAAAAAAATATAAAAATATAAAATATCATAAAAATAATAAATATCAATTAAAAACTATAAATATAGCATTGTTCCCAACCATGAAATTTGGAAAATGATGAATGAATTCCATCCGTACATGAGGCAATAGTCTATTTTACACATGAACGATGATTGTGTATCCCATTTGATAGAAGATTGTCAATTTGTAACTCATACAGATAAACAAATATCATTATATTTAAGATAATAGTTCTATTATATAATAATCTTATAGAAATAATTTATTAGTTTGGATAAATAAAAAAATGATTGTTGATGATCATTACCACTTCTTCTGGTATCTCTATTTGGTTTACTTCAATGGACATCTTTAGTATTGTCTATGACCAATGGAATATTTCATGTAACTAATCGACCCAAAATTCATAGAGATGATGCATTAATTTATTCACTAGAAAGATTAAGATGAATAAAATCCATAAGTAATTATTAGTTTGGTATTCTAGAATAAAATCGATACATACATGAAACTCATATTACATTGAGAAAGATAAAAAAACACAATACATACCAAAAACTAATAAACTGCAACCACAATAACTCAATAAATAATATCCTCTTTTTAACCTATTAGAGGTAAAAAAATGAATGGGGTGAGATAAAAATCTATGTAATTTTTACACTTAGTGTAAGAATCAATCTACAATAATTTAATCATAAAAAAATTGGCATTGTCAATGTGGTTTGGTGAATAAAAGAAAAACACACCCCCTTAATAAACTGAGAATGAAACTGCATCCATATATTTTTTTCAGAGTGAAACTCTCATGGATAATAGTAACTAAAAAATAATTTTTTTGAATTATTATTAATGTGATGTTAAGTATCTAGAACATGATAACACAATACTATCGAAACAGTTTTACTCTGTGGGTAGAAACCATTTAGATTTTTTTGAAACAAACTCGAACGTTTTGACGCCAATTGATTTGTCTCATGAGACATGTCAATGCATTGAGTGGACTTGCGAGCCCTGAACATCACTATAATTCTAAATCATTATTTATTTATAGATTTAATTCATGTACAATATGTATTCTAAATATCCGTATAGAGTAGAGGATATAGATTCATCAATATTTCCATTGTTAAAACAACATTCAAAATAAAAACCATATTTTAAAGCGTATATAGTATTAGCAATAACAATATTCATAAAACAATAATATTGATATATAATATATTTACAATTTAAAATTATAAAATATCTTAATTTGGATGTGGGAGAAAATAATAAGAATGATTATGTGCACAATACCATGTAAGTCTCAATGAAATTTAAATTGAGATAAAGTGACTTGCAATGTTGTAGTCAATTGAGTCGTATTACCAAAAATTAATAACAAAAAGATAGATCAATTAATTACATGAATATAAATATAATCGTGAAAATATATATCAAATGGATGTAGTCAATACATCACATAAAAATATCGGGAAGACAATGGAAATCTCACGGAATTAAAAGTGAGATAAGAAACCCCTAACAAACATTTCTGAATGGTAACATGTGTTCTTGTGAGGGATTAATGAGAGTTAAAGATGTATAACATCAATTATATATTATAATTTTAGAAATGGTATTGTTTAAAAACATACCCGATCATTATGAATTAAAAATAATAGGACACACCATCGGGGGGGGGGGGGGGGTTCTTGAATAAAAGTGAGAGAGATAATCAATTACATTATGCCCGAAGGTGTTATCGATTAATCATAATGACCAGAATAATCAAATTTAGCATTATTAATTAATAAATTGAAAACCTCAAAAAAAATTAATTGATTTATTATAACCTTATTAGGTTCATTCATTCGATTTTTCATTGATATATGAGGTTTTATTTCATTTTTTTAGGAAGCATTTTATTCTTTGGTTTTCATGATCAGTTTATTTTTAATTATGAATGGAAGTTCGTTTGAAATTTGTTCAAAAATATATAACTGTTAATATATATTATTTGTTAAATTTAATGGATATAAATGATCTTATAATTATTTTGTTTTATATATTATGAGGATGAAGAATATGTTAAAAGTTAATTACAAACGCTTGGATTAACTTTTCATTTTTGTGCATAATGAATTGTTTTGTATTAATATTTTATATAATGAGTATGTACAGATTTAAAAACATTGAATATGGTAATACACATATATAATTATCTAGTTCAACCATTACAATGGTTTCATGACATTTACCGATGATACTAATAGAAATTGAAAAATTGTCGTCCTTGAATGTGATAAATTAGCATATATCAGAATGTAATTAAATTTTTTGTGTATGAGGCTGGGGAAAAGAGATATTATGATTAAATATTAAATTAGAATAATTAAATTCTATTACATGTAAGTTGAATTAATTATCATAAAATTTTGATGTCAGAAGATGAGGATAGAGAAACAATAGAATAGAACATTAAAAAGAATTTGAAAGAAAATGGAATGGAGGTTCAACTCTTGAGTACTCCTCCATGAGAATCTTTTTAAGGCCTTTCTTGCCTTTTTGTGAGACAATAATGTCTTGGACGTGGGGGAGGATATTAGGAAGACATTTGAGAAGAATTTAGAATTTCTTAAATCTTGAGAGGTGTGTGTGGAAGAGGGGTGAGGGGTGGTTTATATTGCGAAGGGGAGGAGGGATATAAAAATATTTTAATCATTATTTTATTATTTTTGGACTAGAATATGAATAGTAATATTAAATGTGATCCCATATAGTAATTATCTCATATTAGTTCAAAAAAAGTGGGCTTACACCAGCCTTGGAACACATATGATTCAGTAAAACATGTATTTAGTCTTTATCATAATTTATTGTATTTTTGTACTCATAAAAAAATTCAAAAAATTCAAAAAAACCCAAAAATTAATCCATTCCATTTTTTAATGTTTAAATTAAAAAAATGAACTCCGTTTTTCCAAAATAACTTTATAAATACGATAAATTATATTTTTAATTAAATATGTTATTTAATCGAAAAATTCCAACACATAAAATATTCATCTTCTTTTGTAAGGTCCCTAAATTTTATTTATACTTTCATGTGTAAGGTTACCATTCATAAGGATCATATTACTATTCATAAGGGTATGTTACTATTCATAAGGTAAGTTACTATTCACTGAAAAGTTACTTAATTCTTTCATTCTCCAAGTATCTGCCTGATCGAAACCATGTATTACCATTTTTCAAAATTCAAAAGATAAATGTGGTTACTTTAAGATTAATGGAATGGCTCTGACTATCTCCTAAATAATAAATTATTGTTTAAATGAACCCCAATACATTATGAAATATAGGCTATGAATAGAATATTTTTATGAGAAACATACCATAAAATGATTGGTGTGTTATATGATTCCAACCTTTAGAAATGTAATGCTAAAAATCATTCAACTATATATCCCTCAAAAAATATTCTAGTGGTTCTTCTTGATAACATTCATTGGTTCCCACATAAATTCCCTCATTTTATGGTTTTCCCAATGAACCTTGACTAGACGAGTTGTCCAATTTCTCAATACCTTCTCCCTAGTGTCAAGAAACCCGATTGGATCTTCACCGTTTGAAAAATTAGATTGCAATACTATTTCATCATAGGGGGTACATGCATTGGGTCTAGAATGTATTTTTTTAACAGTGACACATGGAACACATTATTACCTATGGAGAGACTTGGTTGCATTTCTAAAGGGTATGTTGTGACTCAATTATTTTCTATAATTTCAAACGGTCGGATGTACCTAGGGCTCTATTTTCCATTATTAACGAACCTTAAAAAACCCTTCCTTAAAGATACTTTTATAAAGTCATTATCACCTACCTGAAATTCCAATTCCATCCTCTAGTTGTCAAAAAATCTAATTTTCCGACACTGGAATTCTTAAATATTGGCCTGAATTTTCATTACCATTGTAGTTGTCTATTCGATAAGATCTAGGCCTCAAATTTTCCTCTAGCCAACTTCATCCGAACAAGTTGTAGATCGACACCTTTTACAATATAAAGCTTCATATGGAGCCATTTTAATTCTAGAATGGAAGTTATTATTGTATTAAAATATAACCAAGTGAATGTATTGATCTCACAAACCATGAAAGTGAAGAGGGATTGATATCAATATCTATTCTAGTGTTTGAATATTATTTTCATATTGTCCGTTAGTTTGTGGATGATAAGAAATAATCATTTAAATCATAGATTCTAATGCCTTCTAGATAGTTATCATGATTTTTTTAAACAAGGAATCTCAATCAGACAAAATTGAGAGAGGTGCACCATTATTTCTGAAAACATCATTATTATAATGTTTTTTAGGCTCTGATGTGGTAAATATCTCTTATTTCCAAGAAATGTTTGATTCTGTGAGACTATAAAAAATTAACCATCTTCTATCATTACATTTAGGGGTCATCAGTAGTTCTATGATGAAATACATCATAATATCATCGCACTTCTGCAAAGAAATAGGTAGTGGTTCCATCATTCCTCAAAAATGATGTCTCTCATCCTTCACTTGTCAAAAAACTATACACCATGACTCATAGTTAATAATTTCTCACTTCTTGTTATCACACAAAATTTTTCCCTCAGATATATATACATCATTGTGTTACCCTAGTGTATAGTGAAATTTGAGCTATGAGAATTTTCTAATATATCCCTTTTTAGCCCTGGTATTAATGGAACAAATAACCTATTCCCACATTTCAGAACTCCTTCTTGAGACACAAATTCTTCCAATCTACCATCCTTAATTGCATTAAAATTATTTCGTAGATTCCCGTAATAAGAGTGAGGTCTTTTTATCTTCTACTATAAATATGCTTTAGAAATCTTTTGAAAGAGTAATGATTATTCCCCTTTCATAAAAATTCTCAAATCTATATTTATTATATCCATTAATGTAGGATCTCTCTCAATCATCACTTGGTTCAGAAGTCCATGATATTTTGTACTTAATTCATCTTCCACCATAATTGACTCTCTAGAGTGGTATTTTGTTGAACAATCATAGTATTTGAGTATCTCGAGCCATATAAAATGCCTCATGTTGAGTTCATTCTGTGTAAAACTGTATTTCCAACTCTTGCCATCCATATATATCTCAAAACGTTCACCATATAACTAATGGATCCATATTTTCAGATTATAATTATAGCTTCTAACTCAAGATCATGAGGTGGTTATACTTTCTAATGAATCTCCTATTGCCTTGATTCATATTTAAAAAACTTATCATTTAATGACGGTGAAACCCAATCCATTAATTGGTGCATCACTGTATATCATAAATCCAACATTTCAATATTGAATATTCAAAATTGGAGCATTGACCAATATTCTATACAATTATTAAATGAATTATACACATTCTTTCATCCATAAGAACATAACCCATTTACGTGTGAGCATGGTTAACATGTTTTCTAGTTATATGAAATTCTGAATGAATTGTAGATAGTAACTGACTATGCAAATAAAACTACGTACCTATATAATGTTCGTTGGTGTGGGATATTCTTGGAATACATTTTTCTTCATAGGATCAACTAGGATTCCATCCATTGAGACAATATATCCATGAAATGTAACTTATTTAACACAAAATTAATATTTTCTAAACATCCAATATAATTCATTTATTCCAATAGTTTTCGGAATAATCCATAAGTAATTCCCATGGTTTTCTTATATTTTAGAGTATAATAGGATATCATCGATAAATACCTCAAAAAATTCATCATGGTTTTCCCTTAAAAATATAATCATCAGATCTACGATAACATATGGTTCATTATTCAGTCCAAAAGGCATCACTATAAACACATAATGCCCATATATGGTTTGAAATTACATCTTTTGAATATCTTCCTTCCTCACTCAAAACTGATGAAATCTAGATTGAAGGGAAATTATCATAAAATATTTTTTCTCAATGAAGATGATCAAATAAATCATCAATTCATGGTAGATGTAACATATTCGTTATTTTAACATCATTGATTTCCTTGTAATAAATGCATAGCCTCATGGATATATATTTCTTCTTAACAAAGTGGACCAGGTCTCCCCATGAAGAAACACTAGGTCAAATAAATAATTTTTCACTCAATTCCTATAGTTTTAAATTTAGATCCACTAATTCCACCTTGGCGATTCAAAATGAAGTATTTGATATAGGACATTATCTAGGGATAATAAAAATAGAGAACTCAACTTCCTACTCTGAAGGATGTCCAGGTAAATCCTCTTGAAATACGTCAAATTATTCTTGCACTATTTGTACAAATATAATTTGAAGATTTCATTCCTCACCCATTGTTATTGGGTTCTATTCCTATATATGAATTTCATTCATTAGAGATATTAGGGTTGGATCTATATAAGAATTATATAGAGTGATTTTTTCTCTAATGATAAGTAATTACACCATTTTCAAAAAATTTAACATCATTCTTCATAAATTATATATATGCGTCCTAATTTGACATCCAATTCATACTATGAACTATATCAATGTCAATATTTGTTATTATAATATACTTAGAAACTAAAGACCGTTTATATTTCATGAGGGGGATTGATTGACAAACCGTTTTTGTAATGATACATCTAGTATGAGTTTTGACTAAAAACCCCTTAGTCATATCAATCTGGGAAAGTCTTATTTTCATGAAAAACATGGATGATATAAATGAATGCGATGATCTAGAATCAAGTAATGCATTGAATATGTTAGAGGAAAAAGTTAAAGTACCTTACTACACATCATTAGGACTCTAACCTATGCAGTTTTAATCACATAACCATTCCCTTTCTCTGACGGCCTTTTCTAAGGATAGTTTCTTTGGTGTTGAGGGCACTCATTTTAAGAAAAAAAAAATCTCCAAAATTGTAGCATTGAACATCATTGACTTGATTCATCCCCTAGAATTCATTATATAGACGACCCTTTAGTCCACACTTATAGGAGACAACCATTCCATTCAAGCATTTCCCAGGATGATTTTTTTCAAAATTCTCTCATAATGGGAATTTCTTCATTACCTTATTCTTATTTGGTGCTTCACCATTTCCGTGGTTATTAGAGTAATACTTCTAATATTGGTTTCCCTTGAAAAAACATGATCTATAATATTCCTTCTCTATTTTTATGGCTCATAATAAAAATTTATCATAAGATGATAATGATTGATAAGCGATTTCTCTTCGACGAAATGGATTAATACCTTCAGTGAAATGATAAATATTTTATTCTAAGCCATTTACTAAATATTTGGAATATCTGGATAGTCTTCTAAAGGTAGCCTCATACTTTTTGATAATGTATTCATCCCTTTTCATTAATCCAAGGAATTTCTTCTTCATTTTGGTTTATTACACATAATGGAAATATTTTCCAAAGAATATTTCATTAAAATTCATCCATTCCATATCATCTATTTTTTCTTCCTCAATGGTATTCTAGATCAAGGACCACCACTAATCAGTGACAACCTTGAGGGAATATACTGCTCGTACTACCTTTTCATTTTAATTACATCATAATCACATAAATATAATTTGAAGGAATGTGATCCACTACACATATATCACTAAATTAGAAGTCCCACTAAAATATGGGGGCCATGGATGTATGAAACAGTCCAACAGTGTTTAGAATTGTTAATCATCACAACCTAAGTTTGTTGTCCCTGCATGGTAATGATCTTATCCTCTCCAACATTGATTGTGTTGACTTTCTTAGTGGGAAAATACTTACATTGTCCAACTTTATTGATTTTACTTCTTCAATTAGGCACCGAATGCATATAATGGAATAGAATAAATTAAGTTATGAATAATAATTTATAATCTCAACTAGGAAATTAATTACCATAAATTCAAATTATATGCATACCTTATATCATAAATATGTTTTTTTGTAAGGAATAATTTATATTAAAATCATTCATTATGGTTTGTAAAGGAAATATGAATTGTCCTAAACATATAACCTCTAATTTTCAACCCAAGAGTTCATCAACGACTATTTTCGTATACTAGGATACATCCATTCTATCCTCAAACTCCTTGTCAATGTTTTTACTATTATGTACATCTATTCCAGAGCCACCTATACATATTTGTATCCAAAGGGGGATATTATTTCTTGAAAGATATATATAATTTATTACATACGTATATTCCATGATGTTATTGTATTTTTATCCTCAAATACAACCTTAGTAATTTTTCCCTAATCGATATTTTCTAATATAGTTTTCATTTACACTACAAAAGTTTCTTTGATACCAACTATAACACCCTGACCCCAAAAGCCCGGAGCTGGTGCATTATATATTAAAGTAGCATGATTAATTGGAATTAATTCCCAATCCGACAATCAGTTTACTAGTATTTAAGAAACTAGATACAATATGAAACTCATATTACAATTATAATGGTAAAAAAATTTAATACATAACCAAAACTAATAATTTAAAACCAAGAGAACTCAATAAAGTGTCTCATCTTCATAACCTATTGATGGTAAACAAATGAATTGGGTGAGATCGAATTATTAGTTGGGTTCAAAATAACATAAGGATCAATCAAAAATTAATGAATCATAAACTAGTTAGAATAGTCAATAGGGCATGGTGAATAAATGAAAAACACACTGTATTAATAAACTAGGAATGAAATAACATCCATAGATTGTTTCATAGTAAACACTACATGGATAGTAATAAAATAAAATGAATAAATATAATTATTATTATTTGAAACTCATGTCTATGTCACATTATTCCACTATATCTTCAAAATAGTTTATATTCATGGGTAGAATCCTGTATAATTTTTGTAAACAATCTCGAAGGGTTTCTCGCCAACTGATTTGTCCCACTAGACCTGTCAATGAATCGAGGGGCTAGAGCGGAACCCTCATATCACCTAAATAACAAATCATTATTTATAAATATTTTTATTATCAATAATATATTCCTTCTCATTATCCTTATAGAGTAGAGGATACAGATTCATCAATATTTCCATATTTAAAACAACATTCCATATTTACACCATATGTAAAAGGATATAGGGATTAAGATAATAATCATTTCCATAAAACTATAATATGGATATAAAATGTATTTAGTATTTCAAATGAAAAATTATTTATAATGGGAAGTGAATAGACCACAAAATAATGTTTAGGTGCCCAATTCTAGGTAAGTCTTAGTGGAATGGAAACGAGAAAAAGTCCCTTACCATGTTTTAATCAATCGAACCGTTTGACCAAAAAATAATAACCACAAAATTAATCACAAAATACAATAAATATAAAAATATTAATGACAATTTATTATCAAATGGTAGTAAAAAATAATCCACATGCACGAAATAAGTGGTGAATATTGGAAATCTCACCGAATTAAAAGTGAGATAAGAAACTCCATAGAATCATTTCAGCATGGTAAAAGGTGTTATTAAGTGAACGTAATGAATAGTAAAAGGGTATCCCATCATTTATATATCATTATATGATTATTACAGAGAAAAAACATACGCCATCATAAGGAAATAAAAATAAATGAAGACAACATATGTGAGATTCTTGAATAAATCTGAGAGAGAGGATCCATTACATTCTGTCTGAAGGTGTTCTCGATTGATTTTAATAAACTGAATAATAAAATACAATTTTACTAAATAATAATTAAATAACATAATAAACATTTAATCTTTTTATTATAACCATATTATGTTCATTCATGACATTTTTCATGGGTTTTAGAAATTCAATTTTATTGTTTGGGAAGCATTCACTTGTTGGGTTTTCATGATCGGTTTACTAGTATTCTTGAATAGAAGTTCATTTGAAATGTTGTCAAACATCCTGAATTGTTAATATATATTATTAGTGAAAATAAAATCATATAAATGATCGTACATTGATTGTGAGTTATATTACGTGAGGATGACTCATTAGTTAAAAGTTAATTACAAACTCTTGGATTAACTTAGCGGTTTTGGTCCTAATTAAGTTGTTTTGTGTTATTATTTTATATTTTGAGTGTGTAAGAATTATAGAATATTTTATAATGTAAAATAAATATATTATGATTCTGTTCAATAATTTTAAAGGTTTCATGACCAATCTTGAATATAGTAGTATAAATTGAAAACATATTGTCCTTGAATGTGATAAATTGACACATCACGAATGATATTTTCAATTTTTGTATATGAAGTTGGGGGAAAATAGAGATTGTGATGAAATATTAAATTGGAATCATAAAATTCTATTAAATTTAAGGTACTGTAATTATATTAGAATTTGGATGTGGGTAGGTGAAGAGAGAGAAAAAAAATAATGGAACATGTAAAAAAATTAGAAAGAAAGGGGAAGAGAGACTCACCTCTTTAGTACTCCTATTTGGGAATCACTTTAAGGACATTTTTTCATATTAGTGAGACCATAAGGTCATGGACGTAGGTTGTAATCTTAGAAAGGTATTTTATCAGAATTTAGGCAAGTCTTGATGCTTGAAATGTTTGGGAGGAAGAGGGTGTGATGGGTGGTTTATATAGTATAGGGAAGGTGGGATTTTACAGTATTTTAATCATTATTTAAATATTTGTTTCTCATGAATACAAATATTCATGGCTAAAGTGATCCCAAATTGTAATATATTAATGTGATTTCAAACTCTGTGGGATTAAAACATCCTTTCCAAACATATGATTCGGAAAAACAATTATTTAACATTTATCATAATTTCCGTATTTTATTATTCATAATAAAATATAGCTTTTGAGAAAAATGATAAAAATTCATCCTAACTAATTTTCAATATGTATAAGAGAAATAATAACTCCATATTTCAAAAATAAATTTCTAAATATGATAAATTTAATTTTAAATTAAAAAAATATATATTAAAAAAATACAAACACTTAAAATTTTCTTCTTTGTTTTTAAGGTGTCTAAATCTTATGTATACATTCATGAATTAGGTTACCATTCATAAGGGTTGTATTACTATTCATAATGATAGGTTAATATTCATAAGGGTATGTTAATATTCAAAACTATAAGTTATTATTCATCAAAAATTTAACATGACTCTATCAGACTCCAAATATCACCCAGATCACAGTTGTGTATGTCCATTTTTCAAAATTCAAAACCCATACGTGGAAAATTTATGTTAAACAGCTAGGTTATGACTATATCCTAAAAAAATTATTCTTTCAATGAAAATAAATGCTTTATGAAATATAGTCGATGAATAGAATTAATTAAAGATAAATATATAATAAATTGTTTTGGCTGATATATTTCAAGAATGAATTAATGGACGTAACAAAGTTATTAGGTTTGGTATTGGTAAAACCAGTGGGTTTATATGGTGTCAATATTGAGGAATATGGCGTGGCCTTTTTAAGTAGAGGTGAGGACATAATCAATGTTCCAGAAAATAATTTTTGTTCTACCTATAATATTATGTAAAAATATGTGTCAATAATACACATAATTCATTTAATGAAAGGCTATGTCCTAAATATTCTAATTCAATTGATTTTGGAAAAATTTAATGGTTATTTATCTCTTTAAATTTAATATTCAGTCCATTGGAAAACTCGGTTTTTTCTAAATCACTATATCTAATTTTTACTTAAGTCCTGAATAATTTTCGTAAAAAATTATATTTAACATATTATAAATTAAAATTTATGGTTATTAAAAATATAAGAAAATTTTTCAATATTTCGATCACCTATGCGCTAACAATTAATTTATAATTTAATCCCACAAAATAAATGATTCAATGGGTTTTTAATGAGATGAAATTTAAAATATTGAAATTTTATTATATCCAATATCAATGAAAAATAGATTCCAATTAACTAAATATTATTAATAGAAATATAATTGACCTAAATATACTTTCAATCATAGTAATATATAATTTAACTCTATAAAAAAATTAGTTGAAGGGGAAGTGCTTAATTAAAATTTAATATTGATTAATATTAATAAAAAAAAGTAATATTTCAGAAAAAACCCCAAAATTCACCATAATATAATTTTACAATTATAATTATAACCCTTGTTTATTTTATCAAATTCAATTTCTCAAAGTGTATGACATAAATTTCATCAGATTTCAAAAAAAGGACATAAATAATAGTTCATATAATAAAATAGTATTTTCAATACAAATAAAAACATTACCAAAAATTATATACTTCATTATTAATATTTTTTATGTATATAAAACAATTTAAAATTATTCATTACTATTCATATTTATATGGTCAGTTACATGAATTTAATTTTCATAATCAAATAATTAAATGAACAAAATATTCTTAAATAGAAACTCATTATTGCATGAACTTCAAGCTAATCTAGTGTTTCACATATAACAATTAGAAAAAGGTGTATATTATAATGAAATGTTAACTTGGTGTTAGATGTAGTACAATCCACCAAAAAATGTAATTAATTCAAAAATTGGTTCATAAAAAAAGGTGTGTTACATGAAATACATTGTTTTACCCAACTTTTGTGTTATATATGTGTCTATATTTTGTTCCCTATATTATGGATTTTCATGTCTCTAGATAAAATTCTAGTAGACTTAGTTATTATCATTAAATATCTTAGTGTAGAATTTTCTACATAGTTTTCATCAATCATTACAAGAATGCTATGGTGAGTTATATGATGATTATTATAGTGTGAGTATCTAAAAGTTTTCATATAGAATTATTGTAATGGTAGTTCATTCATGATATGGGGATGGTGAACCCCAAACTTAGTTTTATTGGTTTTTGATGCATTAGAAATTTTTCAATGAGGTAAGAATATTTTCCGTTCACCTAATTTTTTATATTTCACTACCCACATCACATCATGAAATAATTTGGTAAATTATATGGAATACAAATTTAAAAATTCTTTTTAATATTCACATATTCATTTGTTCATTAATTTTTGTCTTAAATTTAATATTATTTTTGCTGAGAATCTCTATTATAATCATTGGAACTAGAAAAATTGTATTTCTTCTCTATTAACATATTTTTATAAATAATATATTAATAATATGTTAGATAAAATTAATTATTTATAATTTATTAAATAATTAAATTATCATAAAATGATAATATATTTTATAATTTAGGTTTAGATAATTCATGTTAATAATTGAAACAATTGGGTTGTTTTATAATTTTAGAATGGTTGACATTGAAATGATTAGAAAATCATTTTTTTAAATTGGAACACTTAGATCATAATTGAATTTTAATCCCATAAATACATATGAACCATTTCATTCAAGTGCATATTTATAGAAGAATATTTTGGGTGTCAGAATATCTCTCTGAGTACCATTTTCATTATTCATCCCTCTTGGAACTCATTATTCGCAAATAGATTTCAACTTTTACAATGGTTTTAAATTTGTAATTTAAATGATGTAATAAAATATGAATAGATTTTGTGGGATCATCCCAATAGAGTTTTTAAAAATAGTTGGTTCCCTTAGATCTATACATGGTGCATGTTAGTAAAATAAATAATTGGTAAGACAATATTTCAAGGATATATTGGATGATGAGTGAAGAATCATTGAGAGGAATATCTGAATTATAGTGCATTATATAGTGACATAGGTAACAATTTTTATATATTTTTCATATTCCTAAACCAACCACAATAATATATCCCATTGAAATATATATATGGGTCATATGTATGGCTAGGAAACAAATAGAGCCCATTCATGCGGTCCAAAATCAAGGGGTATTTCAATAAGAAAATGGGGTATATTCCTAGGAAATTTCAATAGATATATCATCTTTTGAGGTTACTATATCATTGATCATGACATACTATGACCATAGGTATGTTGATCTATAGACAATGAATGTTTCCATAGCCATCACAAAAAATAATCATTGAGAATTGTTCCTAGGACCCTTTGATTTATTCATCTAACTCATTATCACTAACAGGAATCACACTATATCTATAAATATATTCATATTTAAATTTTTACATATATATTCTTATATAATTTTCTATAAATATAATTATAATAAATTTAAAAAAATTAGGGGTTATTGCTATCTATTACCCTGATCGACCATAGACCAAGGTCGTATGTGTCGTAGGAAAGGCCTATGACCATAGTATAAGTGGACCATGGTTGTATCCATTTACCAACAAACCTATGTAGAAAAAACATCGTTCCATTAATATATATCACATCATAGTAGAGGAATATTCATATTATTAAACAAAAACAACCATAGGGATCGTAAATGATTTATTACATTGAAAATATGGATACATAAACAAAATATTTATGTTTTTATTACAATATCTCCCTCTATTTTTGTTAATTAATAGCCACTTTCTAATATAGAACACACTTAATAAAGTCCTTCAAAACATAGGGAAATGATGAATAATAATGGTTAATATCAGATGGCCAGTAATGGTAAATAAGGAAGATATAAACATATAATTAGGATAAGGAAATGAGAACCAAAAAATAACATTGGAAACCAATACCCTGTATATAATATATTTTAAACATGTGTTATGAAATAAATAATATAAGTTTATAAGCCAAGATTCATCATAAAATCAATCAAAAAGAGTCATTATACCATAAAAGTTTCATATGACATATATTTTACACATTAACATAAGTATAGAAATTATTATATAAAGGATAAACACCTAGACATTCATAAGTTGTTAGGCCTAGGATAACCACTTGTTTACTCTTTTTGGTCATGGGATAACTTCTTCTGTCCTCTCATTTGGGTTTGGGATAACCTTATATGTCCAAAAAAAATTATTGGGATATCCACCCATTAATTCTGTTTTTCATCCTAGGAACAACCTTCCATGAACCCTATTATTTTAGGATTGTGATATGATCCCATGCACCATATTTTTTCATCCATTGGATAACCTCTTATATACTCAATTCATTCAAGAGTGGAATAACCCATAGTTTAGATCCTTTAGTTTTAATGCTCATAAATAAATCTGAATTAAGATCAATTATGTCTAATAATTTTTACTCATGTTTAAATATAAGAATAATCTATTTTGTTAGTGTTTTAATAAATAAGATAGGTTAGAAAAATTTGGTTAAGAATAGGTCACCGTTGAGGATAAGTCAATATTGAGGATGGGTCACTGTTAGTTTGGACTCACTTTTGGACCAACTGATGATATATCACACCATCAGTATGGGTATTGTAATCCGGAAAAGGAAAATAAACTGGTACGAGTAAATGATGCATGACCTACTGATAGCTATGTCACCATCACATCGAGCTACAAACATATTTTATGAATCTTCACAATAGATTAGTCAGCTTTCAAGTCAAGTTATTGATGCAATTAGTCACTGTTAGCTCAATCTACTGACTGAATGAATCATAAAATTATGAACTTTTTCTTTGTATGAGGTACTGATTGTTGACATACCATGAAGATGAACTACCATCAAAAAGGCCTACCAATATATGAGTCACCCTTAAGTCATCCAGCCGATAGTGCGACCTACCATTCCAGAGCTACTGATCTTGGGACACCGTAATTACTTCCATTTTCATTTAAATTTAATTTTCATTATAACGGTCATAATTTTGAATGTTAGTAACATGATTTATTTTAATGACATTGTATGCCTTTTGTAAACAAAATTAATATCAATTCCAAAGTATGATGGATGAGGTACCGACACAAGACTGAGATCATGCTCCTTGTTGGCCCAACAGTGTATAAATAAAGCACCATATTTAAAGACCATGAAAAATTAAAAAAATGTAACAAGTTATGTATCCAAGAAACATGTAAGAAGAACTAATTACTATGCATACATGAAGACAATACTAAGAATGAAAATTGAAGAAAATTGGCAGTATCACACAGAATTGATAGAATATTCATCTGACATGTCATTACATCACTTGAAGTAGATGAACAAAATCTATCACAAAACAGTATTTTTTACGATGTTTCTATAAATTGAATAAAGAAGGGTATCCACACAACTTTGAGGTGTCGCGAGCTGCATAAAAAAATACAATTCATTCTAACTCTAATCTCATTTTTTATGATCTCTTTATGTACAAATTTCTATTTTGAGCTGTCTGTGTCTATTTTTATTGTAATCACATTATGAAGTCTATAAAAAAATAGAAGATAAAATGATATAATTTTTTTTAAAAAAAATGCCTTATAACACACAGAGATAAATGTTGAATAGGTCCTTGAACACCCTATTAGAATATGCACTCACACAAAAACAATGGAAGGGTTCTATGTCCTGTATAACAATATGTATTATTGTTTACCCCTGATCTATGTTGCAGATCCTTTTTTATATCTCGAAACTACTAAGTGAAAGGAGATAACCATGAGGAGAGTACTATGTCTCAGCTTGAGATTGAACCTTGTTTTTTTAATTCTATAGTTGTAGTCAATGTTCTTTTTCACTACCTTATATTTACAAACATGAAAATAGTTTTTTTTACTATGATTGTTAATATTTGTTAGTGTTTTTATTGTAATTTGATTTACTATATTGATTTAAAAATTTAAAATATTTAATCATTTTTTTAATAAAGATATAATCACACATTGAGAGGTCTTTTAAAAAATAAAAACTTTTACAAATATACTACATTGGTTAATAGGGCCTGATTTTATTCTAAATTGGAGAACGTTTAAATAAATATTTTACAAGGAATTTTTTTTGCGAACCTAATTCACACAATTCTTGATTGTCATACTCCGATCAAGACACATTTTTACACTTTATCATGATAGTAAATAAATCATTTCATAATTAATTGGAGGTATATATAAGTTACACTTATCACATAACCCATAAATTTTTATTCAAAATAATTTTGAATAATTCAGCATGCCACGAATAATAAAAGAAAATCATGTTTATAAACATTTCATCCTAGTATTACACATGGAATATAAATAGGTTTCATGAACATATTGTCATTGTAATCATAATGAATTTTGATAATGAAATAGTACAGTACCATTTGATCATATAGTTACTAAATTAAAATAATGAAAAAAATATTTACAAATTAAAAAAACAATATTTATAAAATTCTTGATAAATATATACATTCCATTATTTTAATGATTTCATTAAAATTTAAAAATTTAATGAATAATAATGAAAAACAATTTATTTTAAAAGAACATTGAAAACCTGTAATGTTAGATCCATTCAATTGAGTGAATTCTTTGACTATAAGTACCATTCATATTTTACATGCACTGCTGGAAATATGATCTATACAATGGTTTTGGGAATACCGTTGTTAAAGTTCACTAATTTGGACCTATACCAACGGTTTGGCCACAGCCATTAGTATAGGTCCCAAAATCAATTAACATTTACCAACGGTTCTCAAAACATTTGGTATAGTTCTATACAACCAATTTTGAGAACCGTTGGTATAGGTACATATATTTTTAATGGAATATTCTTATAGGGGACATTATATACATAAAAATTTAAAATACTTATGATAATACATATATCAATTTATGAAATTATGTTCACGAAATTATGTTATGTTAGTGTTTAGGTCGTTCAATCACAAACGTGAGGTGATGAGGTCAAAACCAACTGAATGATTATCTTTTAAATTACATATACCAATGGTTTTATGGAACCGTTGGTATATATTTTCATATTACATATACCAGCAGTTTTCAAAACTATTTGTATAGGTATATTCCAACAGTTTTCTGAATACCATTGGCATAGACCTATTTCCACGGCTTACATGGAAATGGATCTCCAAATCGTTGTTACATGATATACCAACAGTTTGGAGGCCTATACCAGCGGTTCCAAATGATTCATATTGGGTATTTCTTTAGTATTGATGTTAAAATAACAATTCCATTGACATTTTGGGTAAAAATCCAAAAGAACATAGTTATGAAAATCAAAAAAAAGATTCATTTTAAAACATTATATGAAAAGTAAAAAATGAGTACAAATGTAGTTAAAAAATACTTTTAGAATAGTAAAAAATTCATTAAAACATTTTAAGAATATATGGACATGGTTGACAAAATATTTTTCAATGAAAAATTTTATTAAATCATAATATTTCATCTATATAATCTTAATCATAAACAATTCAGATAAACAATTTGATTGTAACCTAAAATAATTTCCACTTTGATAACTTTTGAATTGTAATACCTATTTAATAATAATGTTAAATGAATCATTAAAAAATAATGATGATAAATATATTCATGTTATAAAATTTAAAAAACGACATATATTCACCTAATAATCATTGACAATTTCATGACAAACCTTATGTCCCAACAAAAAAAAATTTAGACAATTATCCCTTATTTTATGTCTCAAATTTCATTGTACAGACTCACATCTCTTGTATATTAACTATTGTTTTATGAAAAATAAATTATATAAAAATTATGAAATATTTATTATTATATAATATTTATGTATAACCAAATTTCACCTGTTAATTAATAATTCCTTGTTAAAATCACATATCGAGTAATAATTGCTTCATCTTTAATGTATGTTTTGGATTGGTAGTTTCAGTCCTTTTACGTTGATCATGGTTCTATCATATTCATGTTTTAAAAAATAATTAGATATCATATATATTCACTGTATATATATTTACAATATCCTATTCATGTTTTTTATAGAAAATGAAATACACTATTTATGGAGTTGGAGACTTATAAAAACATATGAATGTTTCTTCCATTTTCCTTATTAATAGAATGAATTATAGGTATATAATATATAACACATATAGAATTTTTTATATTTCACATATATAATATTTTTTAATCAAATAAGTCCTTATTTCCATCCATGTAAATATTGAATTAATAATAAATCACATCACTTCATGGATGATGTAGTTCACATGTACGCACAAGAAACCTTATAATTTTTTTTAATGGATTTAAATTTTAAAAGAAAGATTATATATATATAATTAAAGACGTATATTATTAATAAATATCATATACATATGGTAAATCCATCATATATCCAACTGTTAGTGGTGTTGATAGAAAATGAAATAATTCAGTCCACAAGGCAGTAGTCCACAATACGTGTGATCAACCTTTTCATTTCCTCTATGACGGAGTATGAGGTGGATATATGATATTAAATAACATAATAAAATCGATGTATATGGGATATAATTTTTACATTGTATAATCTTTTTTTGGGGAGAATTAGAAGGATTCTGAAGAATTAATAATATAATAAATGTTGGTTTAGAAAAATAAACTTCTTCAGAAAACCACTTATGGTTTTCACAAAAATAATTCTTAGTGGGGATTCCAAATAAAAATAAAGAATATATGAAATGGGTATGAAATTAAGGGAGATATGTGGGTAGTTATTTCGTGATCCAAAGATATTTTCGAGTGTAAAGAGTATTTATAGGGGGTTTCATTTTATATGTTCTGGAGAAGATACACCGAAAAGCATTAAAATCAATATTTATACCCACAATTTAAAGATGGAATACGACTCCAGAATGGATTGTTCTTGATCCCTACATGATATAGGTTATAAATAAGCCCAAAAATAGAAACTGGAGGAGGATAATGTTTATTTTAACCATTATATTTTAATATTAAAACTCTTAATGTATTTTAACGTAGTCAATGTTGATTATTTTATATAATTATTACTATTAATTATAAGAAATATAGAGGCCCATATTCCTAGATCTGATGAATGATATATATTTTATTTAATTGAAAATTATACGAAAAATAAATAGTTTAGCACATACAAAATGATGTCTTCTAATCTAGATTTTTAGAGTATTAGGGAAATTATATACAATATTTAGTGTTTATAGAATTTTAAATAATGGATATTGTTGGATTCACTCACACATATTCCATAAATGAAACTAAATAAGATTAGAACTTCATAATGTCTTGTTGAAACTAACTTCAATCATTGGGTGAGGATAAAATCCCATAGTAATGGGTTCTAAAAAGAGAGTGAAAATTAATTTTCTAAATACTATATGTTAAAAAATTGAAATATTTTACATTAAATCGAATATAAATAATTCTATATAATATTTATCTCAATCCTATTTATTATATTCTATTTCACTAATAAATAAATAGAAATATAAATTTCAGAAACCATTAAAATATATAACATTTTGAATTCCATTTTATTTTCAAAATAAATTACCTTTGAATAAACATGGATTCCTCTATTGTATTTTTTTGAAAATAATAATCTTTTATTGATTAAAAGGATAATTTTAAGACATAAGATATCAATGAGATAATTATACATATAATATTGTGGAAACGGTCCCCTTAATTCTAAATGTTCACATCCAATTTCCTCATCATCTAGTTTGATACCCAAGTGCCATGTATTATTTTAAAGAAACATTATTTTGTAAGAATTTAATTTCTCAATTACAATCCATTAAATGTACTTCCAAAAAATGAAGCATTTTACAAGTTTGTGATATTTTTATATCTTATAATTTATAGAAAATGATAGTTTAAATAAATACAATACTGATTAAGAAAAATCAAAAAAATTATAATATTAAATTCAAAAAGAATATTAACAAAGACATCAGAAATTGAACAATGTTGCCTTTCTATCCTAGATTCCAACTCTGGGTGGGATTAATCAACTCCTAAGGTTTTCCCCATTAAAGGTTATTCATCCTTCATATAGGTCCTTCATCAGTTAGGGTTTCCCAAATATGATGTTTTCAAGCCTCCAACCCAATTTCTCTTCATTCTAATTCAGATTTTTCCAGGCCTTCTCCATCCACGACCGATCTTTTGTTTGGAACATCATGGATCATGCAGTATGATTTTCTGCAGTTATCGATGGTTTAGGGGTCTTATGGATCCATGATCTCATATATACCATGACCTGAGTTCTATGATGGGGTTTTATAGTTGTGGGATGGGATTTCATCTGTTGACCATGTAAGCGGCATGGCAGCCAGAGATTCAATTGTGGAATCACAAATATTATTTTTCCCTGGATCTTATATGTTCTAGGAATATCATGACATATTGTCACATGAGCAAGGATTCTTGTTCAAAAGATAAAATTGCTTCATGTGGTGGAAAATCTCTATTGGTTTCTTGTCTGGTGGATACCTCAGGTGGTGAAGATGGAGTTCTGAAAGGGATTTGTTTCCTTTACGAAGACGTGGTTGGGGATCTAATCATTGAATTTTTGATGCATTGGTGGATTTTGAGAGCCTATGTAGAAGTATTTGTACGTTATTTTAATATTTTTATGGGATTTAGTAGACAGTTGTTGAAGTAGATGGCTGATGATTAATGCGGGGTATGAAATTTTTTGTATATCATTGTTTGCATTTCTTGATTATATGCACTTGGTTGGTTGATATGATTATTATTTCTCTATGGGTATGTGATTTTTTTCACCGCATTTGGTTGGTAGTGCTTCATTTTTCATGTATTACTGTTTGGGATGCCTCGATAGAGTGATGGGTGTGTTGACACCCATGATCATGCCATTTGTTCTTGTTGGAAGGATTGGTGCCTTGATTTTATTTTGTCTAGTTTTTTGTCGTGTGTTATATTGAAATAGGTTGACTTGATATTACATCTTCACATGAATTGTTGGTAGGGTGGATCGAAATAGAGATAGATGTGTTGGAATCTATTATTCATTCCTCCCTCAACATTTATATGAATGTGGGAGGAGTGATCTGCCTCATTGTGCTTCCATCACGGTAAAACTTGTTGGTATGGGGAGACAATTCTCTATGACTATTAACTATTCTAAATTATATTATTTGGGAGCTATGAAACTATTTCCATTACATTCATTGAAATTTTCTATCTACTCATCAATTTTTTCATCATTCAGGTTTGTTTTTTTGGCATTTTCCATGGTGTTTATTATAGGTTATCTATTAAAAAAATTCAAAATAGGATTTATTGTTTTTTTTTCAATAAATGTTGATCGACCATCCACTTTTTTTAAAAAATTCATATGTTGATCTTAAATGAAATGATTTTATTAATATTTCTGAATTATCAATGGTAATTATATGATATGAGGATAAAAATTATATTGAATTAAACCAATAAATTTAAAATAATATTTCATATATAAATAGATATCCTTTTAAATTCTCTTCATTAATATAAGTAATATTCATCAAATATATTCTTCTTTATAAAGTTATTTTCAAAATAAAATATGACATTTTCCCAACTGTGGTTTTTTAGTACATGAAATATGGGATTTCATAAATAGCACTGGAATTTTAAAAAATTTCTTATTTACGATAGTGTTTCCAAATAATAAATAAGGAATATGAAAATAAGATTTTTCATTCCCAAATGATTTTAAATATAATGATTGATTTATAAAAATATCAATTTCATTATATAAGGAAATATAATTTGAAGGATAAACTCCAAGAATACTGGAAATAAAATGTATCACTTACAATAAAAAACATGTACAAAAATATCTTCTTTAAATAAATAAAATTTCATACACTATATATATATATATCTCATTACCTATCTCCCTAAATCCAAAATTTGATTTCCAAATGGTTCTCTTATAATTTATATCTTCCAAAGTGAAGATTATTTTGCAACCTATATATAGTTTTGAAGAAATTAAAATAATCGTTCAATTATTTAATTATGTTTATTTTTATATATTTATATATATTTATATTTATAATCCATTCATATATATCCACTGATAGTGATAATTCATTTCATATATATCATAAAAATTTAGAATATAAGGATTTAGAAATATGAACATGGAAATATCTCTATGAAATATGAGCTCATTTTATAACATTGACAGAGAATATATATATACAAAAATATTTATTTATTTAATTTTGTCCATAAAACTGGAACATCTATACTGAGTCAGATATCAAAAATAAATATAGAGAAACCACAATATTTAATATTATTTCTACATGTGTTTATATTTAGAGTTATAAAATAGGGTTAATTTGATTCACATGATTTTTCATTACAATATATTTAATTTCATTTAATTTAGTGACCTATGTTATTATAAACATTCCAATCTATTCAATAGGATTTATTAAAAATATTCATTGAGTATGTAATAAATATAAAAATATATGACAATAAAAATTTAATTTAATTTTGATAGAATGATGTCAATGGTATTAATACATGTTTTCAATTTCTATTCACAATTTAAAAAAACACTTTTATAGAATATGTAGATCCCCATATTGCTTCCTAATGTAATACATAATGGTTTTTTGAAGGATCGTTGTCTTTTCATCGAAGGGGGAAGACAATGGTAATTTAGGTTTCCAATGAGGTGGGTTGTATCCTCTTTCATGTTGAAGATATTGTAAGGAGTGGGAAAAAGTCATCGAGGGTTTGGAAAGGTTGATCTCAAGGTAGGGAAAAGAAAAGAAAAATTATACAAAACATATATGATTGATCAAACGATGATGTTTTGTGATTGATATTTTACGTTGGGAGAAAAGTACTAGGGAGAGGGTATCCCACTTCAAAAATAATTCACCATATCACTCTCTAAAATTCTAATCATTTCCATAGGCATAATGTGCCATTTATTTAGCAGATCAGCACCCATATACACCTCCTCACACACATATAACGCATTTTCAATGTCGTGCACTCACTCGAGCATACCTTAGTAGTCTCTATCTTGCTACCCTACCAATTTGTGAGGTGTTCAGTCCACCATTCTACTATACAACATTCCAGGGTTGAGATATAACATATGGTTGGCCCATAGGGCCACACATATGTGGCTGACGATTCCCTTGATAGCCTTAGTGTCTTGATATGTTTTTTACAAAAAAAATTCTTAAAATTGATTCCCTAAATGAATTATATAATATAGTATTATAGAAATTTAATAATTTCATATGGTTAACATTTTTTTAGGTTACCAATATATTGTATATTAAAAATATAATACTAAATTTATATATTTTAAGTCATGTTATGTTTTATTACAATTTCCTAATCAAATTTCAACTCATAATGAAAAACATTATTACTACGTATTATAAATAATTCAAATTACAAATAGTTAATTCAAAATATCATACTATTAATAACATAATATTTTGAAAACTGTGAAAATTATTTAAAATTACATTCAAATAACCATTTATATTAAATTTTATAAATAAAATATTATAATAAATTGAATAATTTTCAAAAGATAAAAAAATTTCTCCTGAAGAAATTTCAATGTATATTTATTATTGTTTAATTCAATCAAATATTTATGATTTTCACTATAAGAATTTGTAACAATATTTCATGGAATATAAAAGTAATATTTCTATGATATGAATTTTTTATAATAAAATTTAATCTTTAATATAGAAATTAATTTATTTTTATATCAATTTATGTGTTAATTATGATTAAATTATAAAACATAAAAACATTTTATCATCCTTAAAAAAGATAATGGTTAAAATTTATAGGATGTTATATCCCTTATGAAATAAATTACATCCCCAGTAATCATTCATCATATATATAGAGTTTTTTAATTTCTATATTTTGAATTATGGAAACTTGAGTCGATTAAATTCAATATTTATATGAGTTTTCCAGAATTTAATTTAACAGAATATCGACAGAAAACATATAATTCAAAATTATCGAAAAAAAAATATTCACATCACCTAGGTTTTCTAAACTATCACTCTGATTCCGGATGTTAAATCCTACTACCCACACTTCTATACAGGAGTCTAAAAAAATTATGTATATTTATTTTCTAAAATATTATTTGAAAAATATACAGCCTTTTACATAACAAGGGGTTTTTATGGTGTTGGATTTAGTGTAGTTGGAAAATCACAAACAATAAATCAAAGTTTACATAATTTACAAATACAATAGTATTTTGGCTTTACTCACACTCTCTATTTATCTAAAACTAGAGATATTTTGAACAAACTAAGATGTTATGAATAACAATTCCAAATACATGGTGAGAAAACAATTATCCTGTAAATGGTTTTTAATATACTAGTTAAAATCTTATTCTAAATACTATTTATAAATATTATGAATATCATTTCTTTTATATTTAATATAAATAATTATATATGAAATTATTTTTACTAAATTAATAATCTTTAGATTTTGTGGGAAAACCATCAAAAAATTCATTTAAAAATAGTAATAAAAAGTATAACATTTTAAAATCCCTTTTAATTTTAATATATGTACCCTTTGAAATTAAAGATGATTTTTGTTTTAAAATATTTTAAATATTATATATTTTATGGATTAAAATGATATTTTTAAAATCTAATGTAATCTGTGAGGCCACTAATAGTATTATTTTAAAAAAAATTATAAACATCATCCTGTGGGTTCACATGAATTTTCCTTATCATGTAATTTGATTACACATTTATATGTTTTATTTTAAGAAAATAAATTAAAGATTTTATTTCGCATTTAATACATCTAATATCTTTAAAAAAATCTTTTATTAGTTTCTTAAAAGATGACTATACTAAATCATCTAAAAATTTGAAAAAATCATTCATAAATACCTTAATGGTTATTATAGATCTATAAATTTATAAAAATGAAACAAAATTTAGTTTTTATAAAGACATTGGTAATTGAACATAAATAAAATTAATTAATTTATTTTCAAAAAATGTTAAAGTTAATTATAATATATGACCATAAATATTACAATGAATGAAAACCAAAAATTGTAATGAATATTTCAAATATAAGAAGATTAAATATAAACCCTCCAAAGACATCCAAATAGTTGTTTTATATAGATTATTCTTAGAAGAAGGATTTTAAAACTAAATAAAACTATTTACAAAATTTTTTTTTACCAAACATTAAATAGGGTATGTCAAAACTATAATTGTAATTTTAAAAATTTTCCATCATTCAAAATGTATTTAGAAATATAAACACTGAATTTGAATATAGAATTTTCTTTTTGAATTTATGTCTTAAAAATAATTAATGATTTATAAAAATATTATTTTCCAATGATAATGAAATTTAATTCTATAAATAAATTCAAAGAATATTGAAACTATGATTCTTCTCTGAAATTAAAACATATTAAAAAAATCATCATTGAAGGAAAAAATACTAGGCTGTCTATATATATCACTTCCACAAAATACATATCACTTACCATACTGGGGTTCCGAATGGTTTTCAAGTATTGTGTAGAAATCAAAAGAAATAATATATTGTAACCTTTATGATGATAAAAAAATTAGAAAAATAGTTAATTTATTATATATTTTTATTAATTTCTATATATAATCTTATTTAGAGTCCAGTAGTATACAACCACTAAATTATATAATTTAATAAAAATATATGTTAGAAATACATATTTTAAGGTTCCATAAAACCAACCATGGATATCTTAACTATAAAAGGGATATTATATTTTAATAATAAGGGGGAATATATATAAAAATATACCAATGAAACCAAAATAACTAGATGAACTTAGAAATTTAGTTGTACTTTAGTGAATCCATGGTTTTGAACATGAATATTGTTGGGGCATATATTTATCTATATAAAAATTTATTAATTAGTTCTACTGGAATTTTAATATAATATAATTTATATTTTTTAACTGTAGTATTTTTCATAAATATATCATAATTGATTCATTGAGCTTCTTTATAATAATTCCTCGAGTATGATAAAACAATTGGAAAATTTCTCTTTACAAAAATCAAATTTCATTTTGAATGGGTGAATTCAAGGATATTAAATTAAGGTTTTACATTAGATAAACCAAAAATATAGAATGAAAAATTAATTTTGATGGACTTATATATTGATAGATTTATGTGAGAAGTAACTCATCATTGCTTTTTTCTTCAAAGATCACTATCTTGTAAACGAAGGAGTATGAAAATGGAAATTTAGGGTGGTGTTGAGTGGGGTTGTACAATCTCTATAGTTAAAGACTGTGTTGGGAAAAGAGGATAGTAATATAGTGCTCAAGAAACATATCATTTTTGATAGGAGTCATATTCCATAACAGGACAATAGGTGCAGAATCATTCAGTTCAACCTAAATAAGGAATCCACGGTGATTCATAGAATATACTGAATCCTCAAGAACTGTAATATCAATATGGTAATAATTAACAATGTGTATTAAGTATAAAATTTAAAGGATTGGATAAAATTATTGTGGATGATAAATTGGGACATTAGATCTGAGTTGTATGAGTTTATTGAGTTCAATCTTGTGTATGTTTAATATAATATTTGTACATATCGTTCATTTATTTCATCTCATACAATATATTTCTTTTGTTTTCATGTTGATATGAATACTTATGTGTTGAAATAATAACCTCATTATAGACAAATATAATGTTAATAAATTATTTTTATAGAATGTTAAATAACATTTAATGGGGATTAATTGATTTTGGATTTCTCGGTGATTGAGTAGTATGTCCATGATATTATAATGGGTATGGATTTGTTGACAATGTTCAAACCTCACATTAACTGTTATAATTGAAGGTTTTGTTCTACAATTGTTGATGGAATTGATAATCTCCATAGAGAACACTGAAATGAAAAGTAAGGTGTAACATGATTGTCAGAACAAGTGGTTGAAACTATCAAATATAAATTTTATCTTTGATCATGGAATTTAGGAATGGGATTGGGAATGGATTTTTTTAATCAATTTTTGATCTGTTTCTTGTTGTTTTTCATAAAAAATCTCAGGGATTCCACCCAAAATAGAATTTTTTTTTATTGATCACTTTCCAAGGACCAATTATATTTCAACCCCACCTTATTTAATTGAAATAATAGCATTAAGGTAATTAAAATTAATGTTAGAAGAGTTAGAAAGAAAACGGTAAATTTGGCCTAGTATAAATCCATGGGAAGCAATGATTTTTTAAAAAAATGGTCAATAAAACTCATCATCCATTTATGGATTATCATATGTTTATCTATTATATGATAAGTAATTTCTACCATATTCTATGCATTAATTATTTTTTGATCAATTTAGTGGATCTAATTATTTTTATAAATATATATTACATTTAGTATATCAGAAACTATTGGATTATAATGAAGGTATTCTGAAGAAACCTTTAATATATATTTATATCCATTACAATTATGTGGTTCAATGTTTAATTATAAAAAATACACCACATATTTATATGAAATTGATTAATTATATATTCAATGACATCTGGATTCTATTGTAGTGATTTTTCTTGATGATATACCTGAGTATTATATAAAAAAATTGGATCTTTAAATAACTAATCTATAGGGAATGGTATCTTACAGAATATATGCCATTAATAAAAATATTAAAAGTGTGATATTTTGACATCGAAGTGACATTTAATTGAAAAATTCATTTTTAAAAAATGTTTTTCTGATGATTCAAATAATATAGAGGCTATAATATCTTTTAAAAATCCAAATAAATTATTTGAGACATTCATTTATCTTAGTGTAGCTGGTTATTACTGACTCTTTGTTCGTGAAATTTTATAACTAGCTTCACTAATGAAAACTTTAACATGAAGAAATGTTCCATTCCAATGGAATTATGAATTAAAGAATACAACTAAAGAGAATAATTCTATTCTTAAATCAATGACTGTCAAGATATTTTTAGAATCCGGAGAATGGTTTATGGGGTATTGTGATGCATTGGGAGCAGGGTTGTTGTGTGTACTCATAGAGGGATATCATGATGTTTCTTATCGATCATGTTAGTTACAGTTTAATGAGTTATACTATAGAAAAAAAATTATTTATTTGGTGAATTGTATGCTTTTATGACATGGTATCATTCCTTCTTTGAAGAGATTTTTTAATTTATAGATCTTAAGAGCATAGAACACATTTTATCACAAAGATATTTGATTCAATGATAAATAATATGGATGTACTATCTATAAATGTTTTAAGTTAATATAATTTATACAACGGGTAATGGAAATTCAGTGGTGGTTTTATTAAGTAAGAAGCCATAAAATCAGTTAACGAAACAATCATAGGATCAATGGAAGTTACTGAAAGTGATATCATACATTTACAAGTACTATGAAGACCGATGTTGTTTTGTGGTTTTCATTCCAATTTATTTTGATTATAATTTATTGGATAAGGTTATGTGGCACAAATATATAATTATGAATGTTTTTCTATGTGATCAAAACCCTTTTTTTAGATATCATTGAGGTATTGAAGCTAGATCCGAGTTGATTTTTGAGGATTTGATAATTTTTCATCATACATATGTATTATCATGTTAAAATACATAATTAATACCACCAATAATTATATATTGTTCATTATTGAATAATAAAATGTTTAAATCAATGAAAATAAAATTTTGGTGGTTTTTCATGAAAAGAAATGTGGTTGGGTTTGTTAGAAGATACCACACATATCATCCAGTAAGGCTGAGCACTAGTGTCCAATGATGATCCAATAGCATTTAGTGATTCTTTTCTGGAAATGGGAGTAGTTACCTATAGATTCAATAAAAATTCTACAATATATGGTTCAAAAACATGATTCCATTTGGGTGATAGTGGATCATCTCTCAATGTTGGGCCTTCTCATTTATAATTATGATTAATATATGGTGAATGAATAGTAAAAGATCTATATATAAGATGTAGAAAAGTGGAGTGGTATACCAGTTTTGATAGTATCAATAGAGACCCAAGGTTTATGTGTTTTTTCTAGAAATAAATACTACAATACCTTGGGTCACTGTTGACTATGAACGTAGAATGTCATCAAAAAACAGATGAAAAATCTAAAAGTATAATACAAAAATAATAATACATGTTTAGGTCTGGTGTAATAGATTATTGTTGATCAATTTAGGAGAACACATTAATAATGTAGCTCTTGTATTACAAAAGTTATTAGGTTGGGATTCATATATATAATTATGAAGTATATTATGTGAGTTTTTGTCAATATTCACATTGTTGGGTGGAAATATGTGAGACTTCATGGTTCGGTCCAAGACTTGTGCACGAGGCATTGAGCCGAATCATTTGATCAGAATTGGGATGTGTATGACATAGAGTATTCATAAATCATATTTGGATCATCATTGATGGCCATTTCCTTCATGTTGAGTGATCATGTGATCTTGATAATCTCTCTATGAATTCTGAATAATCAATTTGGGGTGCATATAAAATTATATCCCTAATAATTAATCCATTTTGAGATAGATTAATGGGTTATGGAACTGATATATAAGTCTGATTTTCCACCAAGGTTCAATTTACTGAATTTTTTTCTTGGAAATAAAATTATGATATATAATTTTTATCCTGAAGATGTAATTTTATGGAATCATATTGACCTAAAGACAAATGATATATTTTCTAATGTTTAGTGTTGATTATTTGTAGGAAATAGAAGTTATTGTGTAGTAAAAAAATCAATATAGTGTTGGGTTTTATGGAAAGATGTTCAGATTCTAGAAGAAACAAGGGAATATGAAAGGGAAATACACAAGAAATAGCCTAAAATCATTCTAGACAATAGTGGTTTTCCACATTCCAAATATGGAATATCTAATGGTGGAGATAATTTAATTACCCAGGTTATAGGTAACTACCCGTTTATATATTTGGTTTATGTATATATAAATTTTTTTAATTTTTGGTAGGTTTATAATAGTTATTGACTGTTTTGGGGGATTTTTAGAGAGCAAATATTAGAGAGCAGTTAGTATAAACTGTGAAAAACCTCCCCAGAAACCTTTCAAATAAAATAGTGGGAAATAGTGATGAACACGGTTTGGTGCTTGGTTTTTCCAAATCATATGGACACCTATAAGAAAACATGTAATATTCTAGGGAGGGGTTTATCTTGGTTGGAACATGGATTATCTTACTATGAGATGTAACCATGTTGTTAGGGATTGGTTGTAGGGTGTTGTGCATGGTTAGCACATTGTTTGCCTAACTGTGTGTCGAAATAGTGAATCGCTATAAATTATATCATTATTTTTTATATCCTACATTGTTTAACCACTTAATTAATCATTTTCTCCCTAATTCGTCCCTAACATGAATTCCACCTCTTCCAAAGGCAGTAAAGACCATTCCTCTTGATCTTGTAGATATACATTGGAAAATCTATGTGTATTGGAGGCCTAAATTTTTTAGTAAATGCTTTATTTTTGTATTTTTAATTAGTGTTCTTATTTTTCACTCTCATAGAATCATGGATATAAACCATTGGGGATTTATCCATGGTGTTTATTTCCAATCATGACATGATAAGGTTATTCTGGATAAATGGGAAAAAATCCAAGGATATTTCCAGGTGTTTCAAGATGACTTTTTTTATTTTGTTACATTCTTCATTTTCTCAAAACATTGGGAGATATGTGGAATAACACTAGAATCCACTTAGTTAGAAATTTCAATATTGAATTCACATCAATTAAATCCATTAAATTATAATATTAAATTGATGTATAATTCTTAATGGGAAACTTATTTAGTACTAGTTTGGAAATTGACAATTTTTTTTGTTTTATGGAAAATTATTTTTCATCAAGACATTAAATTTGTCATTTTAAAATTTTGGTTTGGATTTGATTCATAGAAGAAAAACATTAAAAATATTTTCAATAATAATAAATTATTTTAAATTGATTGGAATAATTAGTTTGACATAGTATTTTTAATAAATGGTCGATGTGGTTTCATTTTCTTTTGAGATTTGATAATGTTATGTGGTTTTCCCATAAATAATTGGACAAATAAGTATATTAACATTCCCCCATCAAAATAGTTAACCATGTAATAGATTGTTGAAATGATAACTCACTACTCATGAATATATGGTGGTCCATGGTTTCATGCATGTGTGGATTTGTCTAATGGGTATTCAAAATTTATTTGATAAATGGTTTGAATGATTTTTTCATTGATTTATAGAGAAAAACATTTTTTTAGAAAAAATTTTGGTTTGTAACATTCATGGATTTTTTGTAAATTTAATTAAATTGTTTTAAATAACTATGATAAAATTTTATATAATGGTGGCATGAGTAGGGATGTCATTAGGTAAATCCTAATGAGTTTAATCTTACCACCTTCGTGGGAACATTGTTGTGTTTTTAGATGTCATATATCATGACATCTAGAAGGTAAAGTTATATCATTTCATTAGTGATGCATCATGATACCTCATGAATGAAATAATGTTTGGAATCTTGGATCATTTAGGGAGTTTTGGAGTTGATTTCTTCAGTTTCATTGTTCTTCATGTTTTCACAAGAGCCTCAGCCCAGTTGGTGAGGACTCGCTAGGTGCATCCATGAGACCCGAGATCAAATCTGGGTGGAGGAATATTTCCGGGGGTACAATAGCAGTACTGTAACAGGTACTTTAGTACGCACTATAGTAGTACTGTATCAGGAACTGTTCGGTACTGTAGCATCCAGAACTATTCATCCAGATGGGCCTTTGGGACACTGGTTTGGTCCTCGGGTCCTGCAAGGCTTTCGGACCACCAAAGGCCTTCAGGCCAGTTGATTTTCATGGCCTTCGAGCCACCTTAAGGCCTTTGGTCCACCCCAAGACTTTCTGGTCAAATGAATGCAGGCCCATACACACTTCAAAAAAGGAGTAGCCCCAGAAGAGGATTCAGAGCAGGTGCACTCACCAAGGCAGAGGAAAATTGATTGTCAGAATTAGAGGGTATGGCTATGTCATCGGTACCAGCTTGTGCTTGCATGGGAATCCTAGCCAGATGGTCATGCAAAGGTGGAGAGCTACTATCAAGATGCAGATTCTAGGGAGGGGTAGTTCCTTGTAGATAGCCTGGTTGAATTCCCTAAGTCCTTCAGGTCATGTAATCTCTTAAGCCTACGGGCCATATAATCTCTGAGCCTATGGGCCTTGTAAGGGTACCCCCTCATCCCTTGAAATGGGGGTTATAAAAAATCAATAAAAATGACGGCCATCAGGAAATTCAGGATCATTGTGCTTCATTTCTTTTGGTTTCTTATTTTTACATAGACATAATTTTGTTTCGTTTAGTTTCATTGAGTTATATTTTATACTCCTTTATCATATTTTTGTTTTTTAGTTATATTTATCTTAGTTTTCTATTTCATTTTTAACTATAAAATCCTCCCCCAATTTTTTATGAATCCATCGACATTTATTTCCAGCAATAAGTGTCTTGGGGGATTTCACCTAAGGACTATTTCTACCCTATACCTCTTCCCAAACCAATAATGATTTATGACATTTTATATCAAGGTTCTCACTATGTCGAGCTTGGTATAGGAGGTGATCCATGAGATATTTTAAGGATTATACATTATAGACTACACAAATATTGTTTTGTAATAAAATTTGAATTTGGATGAACAATATGACGGAGAGCGCATCTTACATCAAAAATTACTTGAAAAATCACTCTCTTAAATATCAAATTATTTTATAGCCACAACATACCCTAGTCATAGGGAGTCAGCCCCACAAACACATATTCAATCACATGATCTATGCAAACCATGAAATGGTCTCACATGTGTGTTCCTATAGAAGAACTTTATAGCTACCATACCACATTATGGGGTATTTGATCCTCCCTTGCTGCCATGTGGTTGGCCAGGGTTGACCTCCCCAACATGGTTCACCCTAAGTGTCCCAAATGTGTGGTTGAGGATCCATTAGTTGGCTTCATTTTCGGTAAGGTTTTATATAAATATTATTAAAAATATTTACTTAAAAGAATTACTAAATTTTTAAATATGTGTATATATTTTGTAAACCTTATAATTGTTTTATTATGTTTGTAATATATTTTATGTTAATGTATGAATTTTATATAATTTAATATTTATTACAACTATAGAATAATGACACAACTCTTGATGTAAAATATAATTACTATGGCCTGAAAATAATTTAATTATCAAATAAGTTATTCAAAATGAAATAATGTTCTTAACATAATATTATAAAAACTATGAATTTTAATATAACATTAACTTCAAATAGTCATTTTAATTAGTCTATTTTAATAAGAGTTCAAAGATAATGAATTAAATTTAAAACGAGTTAATTATTTTCCAACTATTAGTAATAGGAAAATATATTTTATCATTTCAAATTATATTTAATATTTATTACATCCATATGGATAAACTATAATAACACTTTTTTGGAAATTAGATAAATATTTCGATAATTATAATATTTTCAAATTGAAATTTAATTTTATTATATAAATAAAAAATTAATTTTATTTTAAAATGTATATGAGGTTTATTTCAATTATAAATGAACCAATTATATTAATATTTATTAAAATGAAAAATATGATTCATATTTTTTATGCTAATGAGTGTGATGAAAAATTATTTTTATCATATTATATAATATTAATTATATTTAATCAAAATATGGAATACAGTTTTTGAAATTCAACTAAAATTATCAATTAAACCTATATTAAAAGTAAACTAGAATATGTGACAAATAGATTTTTTTCAAAAAGCTTATTTTCAAATGTACTTTTTTTATTAATCCTCAATATTGAATTGAATATAATAACAAATATTGATATAATTATAACATTACTGAACAAAATGATCTTATGAAACACTTTGAAATATAATATAAAAATCCTCATGATTTAAATGAAATGACAGTTTTCAATAAAACTTGTATTTATCACTATTCATTATGAAAACTAAAATTTTTATAGATGTCCCAAAATTACACCTTATGATATTAATCACATTTAATTACTAAAAATAATGACTATTTTTGAAAAAAAATTACGATGTTGGAAAATTTTATTTTAATATTTTATCAAAAAATGTAATAAAAACATTTCTTTATAAAAATGTAATTTTTGTGGCATATAATGTCTTTAACAAATCAACTGTTCTTTATAATAAATATTATTTATTTTATATAAAATCATTCTACCTAATCTTAGAAATGATTTTATTGTTATTCATACCTAAAAGAGTATTGTAATAGTTATGATGATCAAGTTTATATGTTCATATTCATAATATATCATGCTTCTTTAAAATTCAATGTTCTGTGTAACTAATGCTAACAAATAAATTACTTTTTTGAAGAAAATACATTTCATAAATACTCAGGTTATAAAATTATACTCTCCCTTAAATCAATTTCACTATAAAAATTATTCACTATAAAAAAACATATGAGGATACTTTGGTCACATCATATCCTCCTGTTTTCTAATAGCTTCTTCAAATGGTCATTTCACCACAAAACAAGGTACAAATGATTATTATTCTTTCATATCACTTTTTCTATTCAATCACGAACCTCCATCAGTTGTTCAAAATATGAATGGTCATTCTCTATTTGTAATACCACTTAGTTTAGTAGATGTGAAGGGCCTAGTATATACATATTGTGGACAGATAAATTAAAAAAATCATGGACTAGAGAGTTATTCAGTGGAAGTGACATGGGATAAGAAAATATCCCTACTCGATTAGAAATCAAGACATGTTTAATATAAATAAGATTCATATTTCCCTTATTCTATGTATAATATGATTCTTTAATTGAGAAATTCAATGGAGTCCTTGCCACCAACATTAAACTCTAGACCACATCGATGATTTGTAGTATAAATTTTCTATTAACACTTAACTTCCATGATGCACTAACTACTACAATTTAGGGATTTAAAATTTCTAGTTATAGGGTTTTATCTTCATTTATAATGCACCGATATTATGTAGTGATGATAGGGTTTTTAAATTCTCTAAAAAATGTATTTTAAATGCACCCTTTAAAAGTGCTAATAAATAAAATAGAAAAATATATGAAAAATATGATTTTTCACGCACCCTAAAACCCATTTTCTCTATTCTTACTTATCGTTTAATTGTTATTTCAACTACCACATCATCTTTTATGCACCTCACCATATTCCTCACCACGAGAAGGTTTTCGTGAGTATTTTTGCATACCTATATTTGATCCCATTACCCCCTTATACAACACAATTCTATTTACCACTATGCCATGGGTATTTTTTATTATATTTAATGAATTTTTGATTTATTTTTATATATTGTTAAATAACATAAATATTTGTATAAAATATTATTTATTTAAATATATTATATATTATGTTCCATTTATATATATTATAATATTATATATATATATATATATAAATGTTTTTTAATTCACTCGCATATGTATATATAAAAAATATAACCACTTATAATTTTTATTTTATAAGTAAATAAATTTTATAATTTTTTAATTTAAAAAAAATCAATGATAAATATTTATTTTTTAAATTTTAAAAATATATTTTTATGTAAATAAGTTGATATATGCATTTATACAATTGATTTATTATAATTCAATATAATATAAAATTCATATATTTAATTATTAATACGAATATATTTTAAAAAATGATAATATGTCAAAACCATAATATCAATATGAATGTAACACTGAGGAATAAATTTATTCCATGCCAAAAAATGATAATTAGACCCGTTTTAAAAGGCTATAAATCCATTGAATGCTAAAAATTTGGGGCACCCAAATCAAAACACTGTTTTATATGAATTATGGGCTATTTAGACCTCTAAAAGTAGGGAATAGGGTCCCCCAATGTCAACATAGCTTATAGATTTTCGCAAGGTTCAATTTGATTTGTGGTATATCCCAAACAGACACCCAAATCAAATGTTATAGTTCTATGAAGTTTGGATTTTGTTTTGATATTATTAATGACCTTCTTTTGATTTTTTTATTTGCATGAAATTTTTTTAAATGAGTTTTAATCAATATAAATTATCAATTTTTTTAAAAAAATTAGTTTTTAATTATTTTATAATCCATTTTCACTAAATATCTTCTATAATATGTGTAAATTATTATTTAGACTTATCTAAAATATATTTACAGAATTTATACATCATTTATATCAATATAAATATATTTAGATTTAAATATATTATTTTTAATGAAATATATATATTTTTAAATATACCCTTTACCAGTGCTACTAAAAAATCACATTACAGATCCCCCCTTTATTTTATTTTTTACCATAGTTGATAAAGACCCACAATTATTAGGGAATTCTTAGATGTGTTGATAAATACCCCCTTATTCAATTTTTTTTACAAGAATAGATAATGGTACCCCATTAAGAGTGTTGTTTTATGATATTAAAACCACATTTTAACAGAGATAAAAAAGTGTTGTTAAAGACCCCCTTTAATAGTGCTTTATTAGAACGTCAAAATGGGTCCTTTAAATGTTCTCTTATTAAACATTGTTGAATAAATTGTTTTAAACCTATCTAGTTTTGTAGTAGTGACTCTTGATTTTATGTATATTTATTTTCTATTTCCTTAGCCATATCAGGTCCAAATACTTTTATTTATCTAACTTCATCCTAGTACGTTGGAGCTGTAAACTTCATTTAATAGAGGTATTTAAAAGGATCCATGTAAATGATCGATTAAATGTTATTTTTTTAATAAAATTTGAAAATATTAATGTGTTTATCCCAACCACCAATGAAATATATATAAAAGTTTCTATTAATATCCTATAGGGATTGAATTGTTCACTTGTATTGATAATATGGCTGAGGATGACACACAGTTCTGAAACATATGTCAATTTTTAGGGCCTACACGATTCGTTAACAAAACATTGAGGTAATCCTCAGAACCCAATCAAACATAAAAGTATACTCCACTCTATGAATCCTCACCACATCTATATTTGTACCATGAAATTTTTATCTAGATGGAAATATTGTTTGATGGTGATGATTTGTTTTGAATTTTGGAGGTGATCAACAACAACCAATATAGAATTATACAATTTAGATGGTTTTGTGATTTTTTATACAATATATATGGAGATATTTTCCCATTTCAACTTTGGTAAAGGTAATGGTTGTAATAACCCCATAGAATATGTCTCCAAGTACTAACTTTATAACATACTAATCACAAATTTAAATTTTTTGATATATCACTCATCATATCATCACACCATCAACAATCTCTCAAATCTCAATAAATTATTTTAATTCAATGATGAATAGAGAGTTAATAATAATTATATTCTTCCATTTCCTTTTCATTGACATCTGGTAACCATTCCATCATATTCATGTTTAAACTGAGGAAAAGTTCTATCTTTCTTTTAAAACATGAAATCATCCATCCATGCCTCATTAATATTCACATGGATAGACTATTGAACCCAAATTTTGAAAAGATAATATTTCTCTCCCCTTTAAATATCTTTATATTAATCCTTTTCAAATAAATAAAAAAATCCATGATTCTAATCATATTTAACCTAGGATTGTCAATTTCCTTTAAAGCTTCAACTTAGATGTTCACTTTCACATTGTGTTGTTGTTTCTAATAGTAATAATCATTAATTATATCCAACTATCTTCTCTAGAACATAGTTAAATTTTTCTATGAGAGAATATAATTTAATATTTCATTATTCGTATATAAGTAACATACTTCTCCATATAGATAATTCTTAAATATTATAAATGAAAAAATTTTAGCATCTAACTGCAAAGAATATGTTATGTAATTTTATCATCAAACATACATTTTTATGAGTCATAAGTTTTCATCCCATCATTTTTTAAATCACATGTATATATCTATGATAAACAAAATTCCTGAAATAAAATTTAAAACATAACCTTAATATCATATAAAAAAATCAATGTTACCAGGACATCAAATAGGATAATAGTAGGAATTTCACCTCATCTCCCTTCAGATGTGGGTTCAAGCCCAATGACCATGAAAAATGAGATATTTTATCAATTATCTAAATCTATATATAAATAATTCTAATAACTTCCCAAGATATATTGAACATATTTATAAATGACCACAGTAACCAAAGTTAATATAATCTCGTAGAGTAATCAATACCATTAATCATATGGATTGATAATTCTTCCTCAAATAAGACTTCATGATGTAACAAATATTTCAATACAACACATTACAATAAACACCCCTAAAAAATTTAATAGATCTCTTAAAATTCTCATCATATTAAACATACAAATAGATGTCAAAGACCTTGAACATATTACAATCTATAAAATCAAAAGCCTATAAGGGTATATATAACTTTTTTTAATCTGACATGAATACCAATATGCTTCATAAATTAAATCATCCTAATATTATTAAAGATTATTATAATAAAAAAACCATTAGTAAAAATACATCTTATATATAATGATTGAATATCAGTAAAAAAAATTACTTAAACCATTTAACGTTAATGACTTGGTAATATATTGTTATATCTTTGTTATTGCGGAAACCTATTATTATAGGGCAATGAATTTACATAAATGACATGTTCCCCACATATAAAAATTATAATTACCGAGAAATTCATTTTTCTATGAACATAATTTCCACAAAGAAAACATATTACCCTCATTTTGAGATATTCTTCCAGGTTCACCACCCCACCATCTTGACATGTATAAATTTTATTATTCTTTAATCTATATTATTTACCATATGAAATGTTAAAAAATTAAATATTCCACATTTTTAGTTGTTAGGAATGTTAGTAATAATCACATTATTAATAATACATCAATATAAATAATTAGGGATAGTCAAAATATCACTTTCTCAAGAAATCATCCAATTTTTGGTTCATAATCACTTTATTTTCCATCACAATTCATGTTAATGTTATTTCCCTAGGTTTGACGTATTCCCTAAACCCATAAATCATAGAGTGAGAATAAATAATCATAGTTTGAACCACATAATCATTAAAAATCATTTATATAATTTCTAAATCATGAAACCTTCTTCTAAATCTGTGAAAATATTGGTTTTACTTAGTCTATTAATTCAAAAAAAATATTAAAGTATTTCATGATTTATCATTATGAGAATGTGAATTTCTACAAATATTCCAATGGAGTTTCAAACAAGGTGTGTAGATAATCCCATTACATGCTCCAGGGGAAAATCCATTCAAAGCCTAGAACACACATTTCAATGTAATTTCACAAATGAACAACTTTTTAGAGATATGTTCACTTTTTCTGTCTAGAGATAGATGTAATTTCTAAGAAACCAATTTATCTATATTTAACCAAAATTTTAGTATAGTTTCATATACAAATTATTATCTTTATAGTTCTCACAAAACATTTCTCATCCTTGTTACTAGAGGGTGAATAATCATTTCTTCTGATACGAACTATAGAAACTCGAGACATACATTCATATATATCACATCTTTTTAAATGAATATTAATTCAATTATATGATAATTTGTCTATGGACCGTAATGACATAGTCTATTTGGAATCATGGATATATAAAAAATGAGGTGTAAAATTAGAACAATATTTTTTATTTTTAAAATATGTTACGAGGTGTAAATAGTCCAAAAAGGGTTCCTTGGGATTTAACTATATGATCTTTTAGTGCATGACAACATGCCTTTATACAAAATTGATATGAAACTTCTCAAGGATATGTTCTGGGAATTCACAAACTCTTTATGAAATATCATAATGTAATTGAATATAGTATAATCATTAATGACCTAGGTTAAACTGAATCATTATAAAAACAAAACAAGTATCATTATTTATACATCATATGATGAATTTTTCCCGATTAATATATTTTATTAACGATTTGTGGTTGTTATACTAACCATTTTGGTTTTAGCATGGTATTGAAGATTGAATGATATATTAGTGGTGGTAAAATTTAAACTCAAATATTTAATAACCCTATTTTATATTTTTTATGAATTCCAATATATATTTGTATGATTTTCTATAAATTTTAATTCATGTCCTCCATTATTATATGATGTATTAAGGGTGGAATCCCCTGGTGATTTGATGAATTTATCCCTAGTATATAATTTTTCTATAGTTTAATATTACATGGATGTGCTTCCTAAATGTTTTTATTTTCCCTTTTGTGAAATGTTATAATATCATAGGAATGGATTGGATTTCTATAAAACATTCACACATCAATTTATCAGGAAGGGAATTCATGTATGATATTAGAATCCACTCTATGATAACTTATCAATATAATGATTAATATAAATGTATTTTGGAAATCACTACCATTGTTTAGGTCTTAATTCCCCTTCAAGAAATATGTTCATCTTCAACTGTTTTGAATAATGTCATCACTAATGATATGCCTATTGTTCTTGAGTTTGATGATGTCTTTTTGGAAGAGGATCCTAGTCTCCCACAAAATCCAGATTTCATTTTCAAAATAGAACCCATAAAAAGATCAATTCCATACTAAAATACCCCTATAGAATGGTCCTGATTGATTAGTAGTAATTGAAAAAAACCATTAGGATAAAATTAAAAAAGATCACATTTATACATGTTTGTGACATTGAGAAGAACAAATTATTTTAGTTTAGAATATAGATATAAATATGAGAATCTTCATTGATTATCATGTGATGAAAAATATTTTATTCAGCAACAAGTATCCACCACCCAATTTTGGTGATTTTTTTATCAAACGCGTGAAGATCAATACTTTTCTATGATTTTCCATCATTCTGGATATCATAAATTGAGGGTTAAGAAAGATGATATAACCAATACAACGTTTCATTCAATGAATGGAAGATATTTATATATATTTATTCCATTTGGTCTTACTAATCACCTATCTATGTTTATGGATTGAATGAATATAATCTTTAATGATTAACTTATCGACATTGTGAAGCCATTATAGATGATATAGGGATATATTAATAGATCTTGTCAGATAATTAATATCACTAAAGAACTATGAACAAGACCCTAAGGATTGTTATTATATATAACTTTTTGTAAAATCATGAATTTTGGATACTAAATGGTACATTTTTAGGTCATATAATCTCAATTTATGATATATAAGTTGTTCCGTCAATGATGGAATTTTTTGAAAATTGTCCCAAACAAATCACCATTACTGAGATCTCATGTTCTATTGGTTTTCATATATATTAATGATGATTTTTGGACAATTTATAATTAAAATATAATACATTCACCACAATCACTTGAATGGGAGCCATGTTCATGTAGATATATGAATTATTGGAAAATTTGAAGGAAATGAAGAGAATATTATTATTTTCACCTATTCATAAAATACCCCGTAGTGGATGATGGTTTGTAATATATAGTGATGTTTCCAATAATATTTAAATATGTGTTATCATATATAATTAAATATCAATGGCATCTACCTCAGAAAAACTGATGGTTCATGATAAAACATACCCAAATAATAATTTGGATTTTGCTACTCCAATTTTTTAATTAATTAAATAGGAGAATTATGTTAAATGAGAATAGTGGGATTTATATATTGGTCACAATAGAATAAAATAAATATTTACACATATGGAATTGATCATATCCCAGAGTTAGTGGATTGAGCTGATTAATGATTACCTCTGCTCAATACATTTCCACTATATGAAAGCAAACAAGGATTCATATTCTAGCAGTTAAAAGGAGCATTCTATCTTATAAATGATTAGGATTGTAAAGGATTCAATATTTATAAATTTGTAAATTATGTATCATAAAATCATGAATAAAGGGGATATATATTATATTTCCCAAATAATGTTCATTCATGTGTCCATATAAGGATAAAAGTGACACATATGGATAATATAGGGTAGAAAAATAAGGCGAGAAATGGTCTTGATTCGAATGAGTATTTATATGGGGATGGAAATAAAAATATATCACAGAGATTTTAAATAATTTTAGGGTTTTTATCATGTTATGGAATAGAGAAAAATATATAATTTTATGTTTCAACTAATAACCATACCATAAAGTGTCACATCCAGATGTTCCATTCCATGATTTGTTTCAAATTCTCTTGTTGTCCTTAGCTTTCTCCGGGTTTCTAGGTGTTCCGGGTTTGAAATTTTTATTTTTATTGTCCTACTGATCAATGACCTTGGAATTGGAAGTTTTTTATGTTAATTGGTATTATCTTTATTTAATGTAATGATATGAGGTTATAGTGTTTTGAAGTTGGAATTGTTACAATCTTAGTGGCACCACTTTTGTGGTTAGTTGTCGTGGTGGTCTACACCCATGAGTTTGATGGTTTTTTGAGTAAAAAATATGGTTTATCATAGGACTATTCTCCCCTACACATATCCAATTATTCCCCCTATTTTCCCCCATATAAGCCTCTGAATTGTTTGGAAAATTGATGGTTTTTTGGGGCCCGGAACAAGCCGCATGGTTTGGCTACACTGTTCCAAACCGTCTAGGCAAACAGTACAGGGTTGTCGAACACATAAAATGTGATTTGAAATTATATATTTTCCCTTACATAAATAAACCTAATACTCCCATTACTTCCTTATTTCATTATTTACCTCAATGGACAGCCTCCAAGGTCACTCCCCTCCCTTGGAAATCATGTTTTTATGGATATTTGATGGTGGAAACATAAAACGCAAGTATGTAAATCATTCCCTCTCTGATTTATTCCCTTTATTTGTGTTATCTTCCACTCATTCAAGATTTTAATCTTTTAGAGAATCAAGGGTTAGTAACTAGTATTTTACCATGAGTCTTTTTGTTTTAATTTTTTGGTTATAGACTAAATTTGTTTTCTGGAGCTGCGGTGGTGGTGCAGTTGTTGTTTCACAACATGTTTTAAGGGTTTAGACCCCAATGGTAGGTAGTTACATGTATAATAAAATTTTAATGAGTTATATTGATTCATTTAATATTATTCATTATACTGATATGCTTATTGTGGGGTTAAAGACCTTTTTCATTGATTATCATAAATTATTAGTTTTACAGTTGCATTTTAGCATGAAATTGGGTGATTTTAATGTGTGACTCTTGGGGTAAGGTTTGGGTCTATTTTACAACATATGAAATTAATTTATTATTGTTGAATGGAGCTTCAAATTATGGATTGTTATTTCCTTAGTTTCACGTGGTCCATAAAATAGGGCTTTTGAATGGGTTTAAGGTGTAAAACCATGTTGTACTTTTTGAAAGTGATATATGAAAATGTGTGTTTTCCATGTCTAGATTTTATTGTATTGTTTGAGGTATTTTTATAACACTTTGGGAGGATTGATAAATGTTGTTAGGGCTTCCAATTATATTTTTTATTGGTATTTTTGATATTTTGGTCTTGAATGAGGGTTTGGAAATGGGTTTTCTGTGCAAACTATGGTAATGCCTCTTGGGTTGGTTTTATGAAAATTATAACTGATTTAATGAGTTACACAATGCGTGGAAATGATACATATGTACAGTTTTAGTGGAATTATGTTTTTAAAAAGAGTTTTTAAAAGATAATGTGGAATGTTGTGTTGTAAAACGTTTGGGTATTGTTTTTTAATTTGTCGCGGTGATTTATGAAATTATGAAGTGGGTACAAAACATATTTGTGGACTATTACATGTGTGTTTGATGATAAAATGAATTTTTATGGTGAGAAGGGAATTGTGTGATATGTGTTTGGTATGTTTTTTTCTTTTGTTGCTTGGTTATAGACGTTGTGAGTTGTTTAAAACTATGTAATTCAGTTATAAATATTCTTAAAATAATTTTTTGATTGAAAAATCCAGATTCTTTTTATTGGATTTATTTACAATTTTATGATTATAAACTCAGGAAAATCATTCCCAAATTTTTATTTTATGATACCTAGAAACTTGTGTTAGCCCATGGGGATTGGGAAGGCCCTTCGAGCCTTGTCACGGGCCAGGTCGGGTGCCAATTTTGTTAGAAATTAGATCTAGTTCGTTACAAAATGGTATCAAATGAGGTTCAGGTTAACTCATTGGTTCATGCTATTTGGGGAATAATAGGGAGATTCTACAGTTAGGATTGTCCAAACATGTTATTTCAGTTATGGGTAGTGTGCCTTATCACCATACAAAATTACGTGATTCAAGTCACCAGGGGAAGTCAGTACATATCTAATACCTGAGGTTTTCATGGTTAAATGATGATTATGGTAAATAAAAAGATAGTTAGATTAATGTTTTAGTGAGTTCGCAGGGCCTGGAAAGCCATGTGGAGCCAGGGATATTACCTAAAACAATATCTATGATGGTTAAGTGATTGGAATATGGACACCAACCATATGTCTATGACACCCATCAAAACTAGTTTCTTATCGCAATGTCATGTGTCCTTTAGTTTTAAAATTAATTATGTTATGTTTTAAGGAACTAAAGACAGTGTTTTAAGAAGATTAATGTTTTTATGAAATGTTTTTTAATATAGAGTGAATAGTTTGATTTATTAAATGGTTTAACTGAACTTTCTGAATTGTTTTTAAATGTAAATGGTGTGTTTACACATCTTTTGAATTCAAGTACTATGTTTAAGTTGATTTTGAATAAGTGTTTCCATTAGAATATTATAAACTATTTAAAGATGATTAATTAGATGAGATTTTTTAAAATTGATATATATGATGTGGAAGTGAGTTTACATTTTAATAGTTGTGACTTTCTAAAATGTATTGTATGATTTAAATTGGAATTTTGATCTCATGGTTAGCGGTGTTGAGAGAAACGAAGTATTGTCTCGCTATTTTTGGATTTGAAAAGTGGAAGGAATATTTGTTTTAACCATTGGTATTTCCAAGAGTGATAACATGAATGGGTTTATATGATATGATTACTGGTTAATTTAATGAATGGATGAGTGCCAAGAATTATATTGCGAGGGTGCCCAGTATGGCACAAAAACAAGCATGTGCAAGGCCCATAGAGTATCCTTGGTGGAAATGCCAACTGATGAAACGTTTGATTTCAAATACATTATTGAAAGTAAAATTGATGAATTAATGAATGTTTTGGGATGAGGTGAATGATGTGTTTCTGAAAATATTATTTTTTTGTATGTTTTGTGTATAATAACCCCACTTGTTTGAATGGTGTTTTGTGTTTTTTCGGTTGGTAAGCTGTGTTGAAGTGTTATTTAGTGGTCTCATCTAAAAAAAATCAGGATTACATTATGGTTGTTTTCCTTTCATGTGCTCTGATCTGGTTTGTGGAATATATTTACCAATCATCCGTATTTGTGGGTCCTTGGGTTCTCTCATTGGATAAGTTATACCCCATTAAGGTTTAGTGTACGACTAAGGTGCTACCCGGATTGTTTCCCTATTGCTAAATCCTCTAGTTGATCAATACAATGAATCATTTTATAGAGATTTGGATATTGATTCTACACAATTTAAATTCATAGATTTTTGGATCCTCTTTTAGAATGATAGTTCTTATAGAAGGCCAAAATAAACTCTAGTATCTGAAGTTACCTGATTCATCGATAGTGGATGTGGATTGGGCTTATTTTTAGGGATGAGTATCTGGATGGTGTTTAAGAGGGCCTTTGGGTCCTTCATAGTCTTTTCGAAGCAGGGTTTATGTCATACCACCTGTATAGGATATATGGTCATGAGAGGATATTATTGCCACTTTCATGAATTGTGTGTTGTTTGAGGACTTGGCATATGGTTTCTTTCCATGTATAGTTTCTATCAGTTGCATTGGTTAGGTTCAGTGATGCCTTAGGATGTCGTGTGCTCATTTGACTGTAAAAATGATGGTCATGAAATTATATGAGAGACTCAGTCGAGTTGGGAGTATGTCTCCATTGGAAAAACATCAAAATATTCTTTATTAGAGGAAGGTGATTATATGATTCATTTCCTTCTGTTGTTTCTCACCTGAGGATACAAGGTGTGATTTGTGTGCATCTTCTAAGACAATTATTTCATGAAATGTAAGGTTTTAGTAAAGTGTGTTTTGGAGTGTGTTAGGTCTTGGGTATCCTATCAGGGATTGCAGCAAAGTAGTTTTTATTACCAGAGGGAGAAGTTCAATTTTGGGGGTTTTTAGAGCATACCCACGAGGCCAAAGATGCTATAATCATTTGAGCTCTAGCCATAGGTCTCAAAGAGAAGTTATCATGTAGGTAATTGAAATCCATGAGTTCTTCAAACCCTTGTATAGATTCCTTTTTATAGCATGAAATATGAGAATAGTTTATACCTCTGTTGTTTTCATCTTTCTTATGTTCTTCCTGTTTGGAGGAAAGAGGCGAAGTGACTTGTTCCTTTGTTATCGCCCCTATAATTCCCTCCCTATTTGGTTTCCATTGTTTTTTGTAGAATGGATTGAATTTTGGCAAGATAGGTTGAGCTCCTGGTGTTCACCTTGATAGTATTAACCATGTTGTATAAAACCATTCATGTATAAGGATCTGCACAGCTAGGGAACAGTTTCTAGAACTATTTGGATTGAATTTTTGACTGTACCGACTCTTTAAATTTGGGTAATTCATGTCCCGTCTCATGCTGGTTAGTTATAATTATTGGTTCTTATGGTGGGGATACCCACTATGAATCTCAGGTATGTTCCTTTGGAAATTTCAAGTGGATTTTACCCATGGTACCGGGGAGTTCATTCGGTCCACCCCCTAGTGGTGTCCTAATTCTATTTCAGAAAATATTTAGACTATCTATTATGGTGGGGAGACTATTTATGCCACCTCATACTAGTAACCCAGGCTATTACATGGTTTTTTATTTACGATAGTTAGTATCGTTTGGAGCTATCTAACTACAAACATCTTCCATGGGTAAATGTTGGGATTGAAGAATGACCAATGGTTTGGTTAAAGCAAGGTAACTGTAACCTTATTCGTTATTGTTGTTCATTTTGGTAAATTGTCGAAATCTTGTTTATATAGTGTTTGAGGATTTTTCTTCTAGAATAAAATATAAATATAAATGATCATTTTAGTAATTGGTGTATGTTTTGGTGGTAAGAGTATTCCTTCCCAATTTGTTCAATTGAGGAGTTTTGGCCTTTGGGGTGAAACTTGGCATGGAAGTACATCTTTATTTCACGTTTTGGTTTGTTTTTTAGAATTTTTTTGTGGTTTTCCAGGGGCAGAATGTGCTATAATGGGGATAATTGTCACATCCAGATTTTCTATTCCATGCTTTTTTTTCAAATCCCATTTTGTTTCATAGTTTTTTCTTGGGTTCTAGGTGTTATGGGATTGAAATTTTGGTTATTACTTTTCTACAAATATATGACCACGGTATTGGTTTTTTTGAATGGTAATTTAATTTCTCATTTTTCTAAAAGAATGATATGAGGTTGTAGTGTTTTTGAGTGGGCATAGTGACACTTCTAGTGGAACCACTTGTGCGGTATGTTGTTGCGGTGGTCTTCACCCATGATTTGGATGATTTTGGGGGTCAAAAGGATGGTTTCTATTTAGACTTTTTATCCATAATCCTTGGCCTATTATTCCCCCTTGGATACCCCATGGTCGCCCTAAAATTAGTGGAAAATGAAGGACCTTTATTCCTGTTTCCATGTTTTACATTTCGGAAATAAACCAAATCCACCCATTCCATCCCCATTTCGTGCCCTACATCCATGTCCAACCTCCATGGTCGCAATCCCTCCCATGGACTTCGTATTTTAAGGGAGATTTAATGGGGGGAACATAAAAAAATGTATGTAAAATATTGTTTCCTTGATTTCATCTTGTTCATTAGGTTTTATTCCACTCTTTATTGAATTTCATCTTTCCCATAAGATATGGTTTGTAGCTAGGAATTAACTACGAGTATTTGTGTTGAAATATTGTAGTTTAGACATGTATTTATCTTTCTTAAGGTGTGGCGATGGTTCAGTTGATGATTCCCACCATGTTTTATAGTTTCTGACACCAATGGTGGTTGGTTCAATTTTTATGAAATTTTTTATGAGTTTTCTTGATATATTTTCTGGTTTTCATGTTCCTTATATGCTTATTTTTGTGCGAAAGCCATTTTCATTGATTTTATTAAGTGATTAATTTTAATGTTTCATTTTAGATTGAGGTTTTTCTATTTTCATGTGTGACTCATGGGGTAAAGTTTGGGTGTATTTAAAAACATATGAAAGTGAATTATCAGTGTTGAAAGGAGCTCCCAATTCAGCTTTTTATTTCCTTATTGTAAATTGGGGCTTGAGTGGGGGGGTTTTTAGTGGGATTAAGTAGTAAAACCATACTGTACATCTTGAATGTTATTTATGAAAATGTATATCTTTTATGTATAGATTTTGTGGTATTACTTGAGGTATTTTTAAAACACATGGTGTTGATTGATAAAAGATGTTGGGGCTGAAAATTATGTTTTACATTGGTATTGTTATGATTTTATTCTTGAATGAGGGTTTTTTAATTATTTTTGTGTTAAAACCATGGTTAAACCTCATGGGATGGTTTTATGAAAAATGTAATTTATTTAATTAATTACAATAATTGTGAAAATGATACATATATATTGTTTTGGTTGTATTTTGTTGTAAAAATCTGTTTTTTAATGATGAAGTGTTCAGTTTTGATGTCAACCGTTTTGGTAATGTTTTTTAATTAGTTGAGGTGTTTAATGAACTTTTTATGTGTGTAAAAACATATTTTTGGACTGTTTCATGTGAGTATGATTATAAAATGAATTTTGAAGGTGAGAAGGGTATTATTTGATACGATTGTGGGTTGTATATTTTTGGCCATTTACCTTTGTTATAGTCGATGTGAGTTGTTTTAAACCATGTAATTTAGTTATAATTGTTTGTTAAATAATGTTTGGATTCAAAAACCCATATTCATTTTATTGGATTTATTTGTTGTTTTGTGTTTATAATCTTGGGTAAATCATTTCCAAATTTTTCCTTTATGGAACTCAGGCACTTGTTCTAGCCACTGGGAATTTGGAATGCCCTTCGGTCCTTGTCAGGTACCGGGTCAGGAATTGGTTTTGATGGTGACTAGATTTGGTTTGTGACAGAAAGGAAATGAGAAACATTCACTATGGAATTTGTAATCAAACTCCACAAAACATATAAAGGGAATAATTATATATGTTATTTATTAAATATCCTTATAAAGGGAAAGAAATATATACTTATTACTGAATATTTATATCTCAATTATCTTTCTAATATATACATTAATGAAGACAAAACAATTTATGGGGTATGAAATTTGATTTTCAAAAGATATTTTAGGATTACATCAACATTATGGAGAAATATTTAGTAGAATCCAGATTTTTAGTTGAGTTTCAGCAATACATGTCATCACAAGAATGATTTTAAGACTGAGAGAGAAATTAAAACGTAAGAGGATATATTGATATCAAGTTCTATTGATACCAAATGTAGTTAGTGTAACACCATAATATTTTTTGAAATAATGTTTTTCTAATTGATTCTATCTTTTCATCATTTTTCATTACACACAACACATATAATATTTTTTCATCATTCAACATTGAGTTTAGATGATGTTATGTGAAACACAATGATTAAAATAAACATAAAACACTATTACTGTATTATTATTTAATATGACAGATATCATCTAGCCATTGGAATGATAGTTAATAATATTAATAATTAATTATGAATATATATGATGAATTATTTGGCAACCAAATAATTAGTGATCAAAATAAAAATCATTTCCAAAAAAATTTGTTTATCGAAAAAAAATTTATTCTCAGGCACAAAAACACATTATATGAACATAAAAGATGAATCAATTCTCATGAATAAATTCGATTGTATTATATTAATGACATATATATATATAATATTTAATATTAAAATGTAACACTAATTTTTTTTGTTTTCTAGACATGGGATAAAATAATATGTAGTCTTTCTCTCAAAAATATATTTTTCCGAAAAAATAATTTTTTCATATTTCTCACACATATTTTTATATTAAAATTTCCCAATTATAGAAATTTTAATTTAAAAAGATTAATTTTTAACATAACATGAATAAAATATCTTATTTTTAATTTCTGTAAATTTTCAAATAAGATAAAGTTTTTATGAATATTGAAAAATACTGTTTTCTATTGACAATTAACATTTCCTTTTAAGAATTTTAAAAATAAAAATAATTTTATAATGGTTTATAAGGAAAAATATTTAAATAATATATAAATTTATCTAATTTAGGAAATTTTATTCAATTTAATATAGATTTTTTTTGTAAAAGCTTTTGGATCTTTTGAACATTTTCACTTTGAAAACTGCTTTCTTGTCTCGTCATCAGGTTAAATTTTATTTTTTGTTTTTCCACATGTGTGAATGGAATTTGAAAAATAAGATTATATATTTAAATTAAAATAATTTATATTATAAAATAAGTAAATCTTATCTTTATACCATTATTAATAGTTATATATGTAATCATTAATTATTTCAATTAAGGTAAAAATGTGTTTTCTAGTCGATTAAAAAAATGTTTAAGGGTGGAAAATGACCTAAAAACTATGAAACTCTAGTTTTATTAAAATATATATACCTCATCCTATAATTGATATATAATTTACCGTTTTTTTCTTTTTCCCTTGTGAACAATAGGGTTTCCCATTTTTTGATTTTTAAATTACCAGTGTACCACTTACCTTGTATTGAAAAAGTAATCACCTCTGATCTTCACATTACACATCAATAACCCTTTTTATCATTCAAAGTCATACTAAATAACATAAATTTTTTATAATATCATAATATAAGGTTTATTTTGATCATTAATCCAATGTATAATGCCTTTTGGTGCAAACCCAAAGAAGTTTTATAAGAAGAGACAATGTCCATCAAAGTGTGTTTTATTTTTATTTAATTTGCCACCATATTAAATTATTATTATGTATTGATAACATAAAAAAATATTGATTTCAATTAGATGTTATTATATTAATTTTATAACTTATATCAATCATATATTTCATCAAATGCTTTATGAAATCATCAATACTATGTATGTCAGGCTACAACATAAATAAATTGGTGTTGTTGGGTTTCCATCACCATATCTAATGGATGAATATTATGAAATAATTATTATTTATATATTATATATATGATATTATTATTATTAAATCATTATATAACATGTTACTTCCCCCCATCCATTCCATGGGAATACAATTATGTCATTCACATATATGAAGGACTAAAAATTCACGAAGCAATGTTATTTATATAATATTTACATCAAAGATAATAATGATAATTTTAATGAACATATATGATATATATTAATTAATTTTTTTTAATTTAAATATATATTTAATATCTCTTTCCTCCAATCGTGAAAATGGAAGTATCATTCACGGATACGTATGACCAATCATGTCCACGAGTAGTGTGTTTCATTTTCTATCATTAAATTTTATGGATATATAAATAAATATATATATATATATACTGAATATCTATTATAATTATATCATAATTATCATTTTTTATTATGTTATAGGGATCGGTGTCGGAGGAATAAAAATAAAAAATCAAAACCAACTGGATAAACAAATGAGTTATTTATCAAAACGTTTCTATAACATGGAATTATTAATATATATGTAATAGAAGGTCATAAATTAATCATATATGGTATGATATATAACTATACTTCTATAATATATTCATAATAAACTTATATTTATTATACAGTAGTCATTAGTTTGTATGAATTAAGGTGATACTTATGGTAAAGGATTTCCATTAACTATTATTTTCTACGTGACCCATGCCATATTCAGCATGTGTTTATTTTTTGGGGTTTATGACTTTATTTTATGATAATTATCTTGATAATTATTTGGATTTATGTATGTATTCTAGTCCCTCTCATTAGTGGGGTTTATAATCCAAATATTATAGTATTAGTTTTGATTTTATTATATAATCTACTAATTTATCATGTTTTTTATGTTTATGGTTCCAAGGATGAAATATCATCATCCATATCCCTAGAAACCCTGGAAATTTCATATATTGAATATATTTGCAGTGGATAATTTTTTCATATAATTTTCTAGTATTTATGTTCTCGACAATTGAATTTTCGTTGAAAACTATCTTTATTTATATCTTGGTTATAAATAATTTTTCTTCCTAAATATTTTCTTATAATTTTTTTAGAAATATTTTTAAAACATTCAATATATATATTAAATAAATATTTTCCGATGTTTTATAGTTTAAAAAAATGTTTTTAAAGGAATATGGTAAGCATTATCCAAACTATATAGGTTTGCCTTTTACTAAAAATGTGAAAGGGCTATTTGTTCTAATATGAATGGAATGAATGGTATTTTTAACCATCATGACCACATCATTAATTTAAATCACAATTTATATGTTTCATGTTTTAACTTTAATAAACTTTATTTATATTTTATTTTTATTCTTTAGTTTTAATAAGTGAATTTGAAAATATAATTAATATTTCCTTCGAAAATTATTTAAAATAGTTTCATATATTTCTTTATATAAGCCTGTAGTTTTTATAATGAAATGTATTTTTGGAAAGGATTTATATCTATGAATTTTTTTCAAAACTAGAAATGATATTTTCCTCTTGAAATATTTAATGGTATCTTTCAAAATAATTTTATATCTATGATTCCATCATTTTATATTACCTAGTATTTACTATGAATAAGACTGAATGATTCTATCAACATTATTTCATTGGATGTTTATTAATTATGCATAATAAATGATTATGAATAACATTTAGTTTTCATGGTTTCTGGTACGATGAATTGATGAAATGCTCATGAAATAAATTTTATTTACATGTGTTTTGATGTGATGATATGATGAATAGTTTATTATATTTTGGTACAGATATATATGGTTTTCATTATGTGATTTGTGGGATATAAATATCTATCAAATTCAATAGGTGAATTTTCATATCTAATGAGATAATAATGGGAATCATGTTGATGGGCTTGAACCGCTAAAGAAAATAGGTGTATCCTCATTCAAAATAGTAAATATATTATAAGTCGTGATTCACTATTTTAGTAGTCTTGGAAGTTAACCTTAAAACAAGAATCGGTTTTTTCTATATTTAATATTCTTCCAGAGATTTATGAAATTAGATTAGTATTATTGATTAATTTAGGATTATTTCTGACTATTGTGGGACATGTTTTCTATAATAATATTTTTTTATATCCTGAATCATATCTATAAAATATGAATTTTAGTATGATCTTATTATGTAAGTTTCATGATCAAATAACACCATTATTAGCTTATTTTTAATATAATAATAGATTGATAACTAATATTATTAACCTTACTAAGAATTTTATATTTTTATTTCATATGTTTTCTTCCATAGGTTATGAATATTGTTTTATGTACGGTATGCCTAAGAAGAGTATTGTGTGAGAATAACACTATGGGAGATGAAGAAGATCATTCCTAAAATAATAATATTTTTTTTATTCTCCAAATACAAAATATATATTATGGTATTGAATTGTTTTTCTAGGAAATATATTGGATATTCATTGAAAATGATATTCCCTCTTCATAATGGTAATATTATAATTTTTCTATGGTTTCTCTGGATTGTAATTATCTATTTAAGATGAGATCCTCATATTTATTAATGTGTTGTCTTTTTTTTGAATCCAGTGTATGAAATAACATTTTGATTAAAAGTGACTATACTAGAATTATACAGTTTATTAGAAATGGCACAGTGAATTTCTCATGTATGATTACATTTATATAGACTAAATACATGAATTATCTCATAAAAATCAATCGTATAATTACTTGTGTCTACTAGGAGGTGAATTTCATTGCAGACACCCTTTCTAATAATCTTATTGGCATGCATCTTACATGATAAGATTATATTACCTGTGATTTATTTATATCTATCTTTATGTAATATATTGTTGTAATGTATCATATTTCATAACTCTTTAACTACTCAAATTAATTAATAATTATTGACCACATTGGTCAATGTAATTCATCAAAAAAATAAAAAAAGATTTGATATCTTTGTGTAAAATCTACAATGTATAGTTGGTACCATATAAATTGTTTGGTCGGTCATTAGATATTAGTAGTAGAAACATATTAATGATATCCAAGGATATTCCAATGTATATGCACAGGTATATGTCTAGTATAAGTTTGAATATAAGTAAATGTATATAAGAATTCCCAATAATTTTGTTAAATAATAGATGAAGTTGATTAAAAGAAATAAAATATCCATCTATATGGAACAAGTGGATGTGTCTCTACCATAGAGGCACCTAGGGGAAATAAATCTGAAATTGGCACATTTCCCTAGACTCAGTAATCCTCTGGTGCATAATAATAGGGCTTTCAGCATACTTGGTTTGACATTACATATGGATATTCCTTATAAATTAAAAAAATCATAATAAACTATCATAATGGATTTAAGTAGATGATGACTATAAATAATTTTAGAAGAAAATATTGTTTCACAAATTAAAAAGAAGGTGTGATTATTTAGACGTCCTGTAAGTGGTTTTTAATGATTTTTTTGATTCTATCATTCATTATTGTTTCTTAAAAATTTATTTTTTTATCCATTTGATAGATCATGAAAGAATCAAATTAATCATGAGGTTGATGGATAATTAAATGATTATCCTCTGGAGTGGGAAACTATTACGGGAGTTGGATTGAAATGTACTCTTCCAATTATGAAAAAAATTACTTAGTATATAAATCATAGAGATCCAACAAAGATGAATAAAATGTAATTATGTTATATTGTGTTATTCATGATGAATGATCCACCATTTTTAATTGTTCTATTGATACACTAGTTTCAGATGAATGAATTAGTATCATGGAAAATAAATTTTCAATTATCCAATGATTAGTGGATGAAAAATTCATGTTTGTAGTCTATAATTTTACGGAAACGTTGATCAGTGGTTTACTATCATTATGATTATTTGGGAATATGATGAAATAAAATCCATTTAGTGGGATTAGTTTAAGATATTATTTTTTGACAATTACATTCCTTATATTCATTACAATAATTGAAAAAGGAATTACTTAAATTAAAGAAATGGTCTGATGAATATAATATTAACTATGAGGAAAATTTTACATGTCATATGACATATATTTGGATGGTTATGTTAAAACTTGAAATTAAGGTTGATGAATTATTTTGTAGCACAAAACCAAGTATATGATGGGAATTTTCCACAAAGGACTTCAGTAACTATGAGGAAATAATTAATTGTTCTAAAAAGGTTGACATGGAGATTAGGGTTAAACATCAGTCACAAGGTTGTGACCTTAAAAGTAATATTAAATTCAAGTGAAACTACAAAAACAATTTATTAATGAAGATGATGTTTCCCTCATTCTTAAAGCGTGGAAGAAAACATGGATAATGTTCCCATAAAAGGACTATAAATTTTTTAATGCATCGGAATGAATGGAATCAATTAATTTATTGTATTAGTGACAGGGAGTAGTTATATAAAAATGGATAATAGAGGGAAATGAAACAAATAATTCACCAACCACACTCAAGTATGTCAAATTAAAATATTTTCAGCATTATGATAATTATTTCAACAGTACAATGGATAATGTGGATGGTAACATACAAAATACTCAGAATAAAAAATAAAAAGTAAGAGCATATTAAATCAAAATGGATTATGTGAATCATTATAATATGTTAGTACATATTCTACCTAAATTAGTTCTGAATTTGATCAAATAATTTATATGATGGGGTCCAATGAAAATAATATTATTTACCCTCTAGGGGAATTCAATTTTATTATCTCCCTCTACATGGATTTTGTAGAAATGAAATTACATTTGATATTATATCAACACTAGGATGATCCCTATCATCAAATGATGAAATTTATGAATAAGATGACTGATTATATTTGAAATAATGTTTGAATAAACATTTTTAAGTGTATAAGTCTCCATGTATGACTAAAATAAAATTTATGGATACTATCTTTTTTTTATTTATTTTTAATTGATCATGAATTCAAATTCATTGATGACACATTGAGGTTTTATGTGATGGGATTTATAATCATTAAAAATATATAAAGAGACGTTTTTGGATATAATAACCATTGGTTTTGTATAAATTTAATTAACAATTATTTTTAAGGTGTGGTGAATTTAAACATTTTAGACATATGATTACATGTATTATTAAAATTTTGGGTTTATAATATCTTTTATGTTCAAGTAATTATGGGGATCATATGATAACCTTACAAAGTCACTGAATAACTTTTCTAACATATGATATTCTTCTCTATATCCACATACCAAAATATAAATTTACCAATTGGTAATATTGAATAGAGAATCATAATCAATATTTTCAAATCGGGATCCTATGTTTACCTTAATGATTTATATAATCCATTATCATGATCATGATATGGAATTTTATTTTTGAAAAATGTATTATCCTTTAATATAGATTAAGTTCAATTGAACAATTCAAAACCTAGAGAATATGTTAAGATCTTTTTCTATGTATTTCCAATGTGGTTGAGTACAACATGATCCTCTAGTAAACCATTCATGGAACAATGGATTTCATTGTTTCATCAAATGTATTATTATAAATCCTTTATTATAAAGACGTTTTGAACTCCATATTAAAAGAATTATATTCATAAATGAGATATATTGGGACTTGAGAAAGCTAATGATATAACGACCCGAAATTTTGAATAAATTTTGTTTCCTAACTTTTGGTGTTATTTTATTTTATACTCAACAAAACTATTTCATTTAATAAAATGAGTATAAATAAAATAAGACTGTTGGGTTTAGACTATTATATGATTGTTAGTCAATATGACAGTTGGAAACTAAATGTTGCAATTATTTTCTATAAATAAAAGTGATCTAGATTAATTAATATAGAAATAAGATTCAATAGATCCATCCAGTAGTCTCAGGCCGATCGAAGATTATCTGAAAGAACTGGAAAAGGAGGTAGCACCTTTGGGATTTTCTATGGACCAATCCCAACCCGAACATCATCGTGTGAAGCTGGAATGGAATCACCTTCGTGAGAAGTTCAAGATGATAGAAATCACTACTCAGGCAATGTTGGTATAGCCGACCAATGATTTTATCACACTATTACACCTTACTCTTTGGTCATATGATGGTGTTATAAGGGGTTCTATAGCGAGACCATAATTGCCTTGTGGAATCCATTTATTTAAATAGAAATTTTGATGTTTTCTAATGGTGAAGTTTTTCAATTTTCAAATGTCCAGATAAATAGAGTATGCATATTATTGATGAAATTTTGAAAAAGAATATTTTAAAAATATTTATGTAAACCTTAAATAATTTATAATGTGTAATGATTTTCAAAAAATGGTCTTCTACAGTTATGATCAGTATGAAATTTAGAATCTAATAAGATCAACATAATTTTTCATTAATAATAAATTAGGAATAGTGATTTTACGCTTATGATTAGTAAAGTGATCAAATGGATTAAGAAACCTCACTTAAGAAAGTATTAATATAATCTAGGCACCTTGATTAAGTAATTTGATTCAATAAAATAGGTAAATAACTGTTCCAGAATGTTCTGGTTATGTATTCGTTCTTTATGTTGAATAGTGTTTTTTAGTATACAAATCAAAATAAAATTATTTAGAAAATTATTTTCATAAATTGGAGTTCATTTTTGAAATCAGAGCATCAATATTTGGTTAAGATGAATTTTTGGGATTTTTCTGAAATAGTAAAATTTTTAGTGAATAGTTTTTTTATTTAAAAATTAAATTAAAAATATTTACAAAATTATTTTCAAAAAATGTAGTTCATTTTTGAAATCAGAGCATAAATATTTGGTTGAGGTGAATTTTTGGGATTTTTTTAAAACATCTGAATTTTCAGTGAATTGTATTTTTATTTAAAAATTAAATTAAAAATATTTAGAATATTATTTTCATAAAATGGAGTTCATTTTTCCATTCAAAGCATAGATATTTGGTTAAGGTGAAATTTTGGGATTTTTCTAAGAAAGATGAATTTTTGGTGAATAGTGAAAATATAGATTTTGAGTTTTGGGTGTTTAATTATATCAATAAGGATGTAATAATTATGCAATAATTCTGGAGGACATATGAATAGTAAGATAAGGTATGAGGTGCCCCAAATGGGAAATACCACAGGCAAATACCATAGTCAAGCCCATGGTTTTTCCAATACCACCGATGGGGTGTCCCTTGGAAATTAATGCCTTGTCGCCTCACTTCTCCTATAAATACCAAGCCATTCCCTCATTCATTTTATTTCCAAATCCTCCCCAACAGTGTTATGGTCTCTTTACCTCCCAATTATCCCTCCCAAGGATCCCTCAAGCCACCCAAGGACCTGAAATTCAAGCATTTGAAGTTACTCTTCATGGTAAGGGATCCTCTCACCCTCATCTTTTAAGGAACGACTTTCATTCTATTGTTTCTTCTAATTTCCATAATAATTATGTGGATGGTATGTTCTAATATGTTCTCATTTCTTTCCATTTCATGTCTAATTGGATATAGACCCTTTCTTCTCTCAGCATTTTATCTTTTGAATTTTTAATTGATGTATTTAGGCTACCAAATTTTTCGTAAGAGAAATCACATCTTCTCTTTTTTTCATATTTTCTTTTCATGTGGTATGTCATTCAAATATATATACCATGATCTTATTCAGTACCCATAATTTATTATAAGATATTTATGAGTATTTTACCCTTGTCCCCTCTCTTTTCACTGTTTTCTAAAACCATGTTATATAGTCATTATGCTGCTGAGATTTCGCCTCAAAATTTATATATATTTCTCTCAAAAAATTATATTGTTTATTTATGTGAATGAGAAGTCTTATTTAACTTCCATGGGTGTTCACAAATTTATAATGATGATATATTTGATTCTGGAATTGACATAAATATATCCCTCAATCCCTTTCCATGGGTTATAAATGACATAATGATCTTATTTTTAAGCTCTTATTAAACGCCATGATTTTGACATGAAACCAATTTCATTGATTCCATTTGGATTATTTATGTAATGTTTTATTATGATCTATTTGGAACACATGAAAGTAATGAAATATTAAAGGTGCACCCTTATAGTGCTCAAATGCATTGGGTAAATAATTAATCCTTATAGATGACAAGTTTTACTATACCCTGGTGAATAACCTTGGTAATTCTTATGACACCTTGAGGATAAACCTTAGTGATATGTTCATGAATGTCTAAATGAAATGTTGTAGACAAATATCCATGTTATGACTCATGTTAATTTCATTATGATATACTTATTCTTTCATTTCTCATGTATTTATGTTTTATTCATGTTCTTATTGATATCACAAGTACATTGATTCCATTACATACCCTTATCGAGACTTCTTCTCACCCTTTCCATTGATTTCTATCTCTAGGATATGAGATGTAGTAAATTTACATAGTATGAATCCTTGATGAAGCCTTACAAGTGGTTTAGAAGAATGTTTATTTTGTTTTCATGTATTATGATCCTGATTTCCAATACACCATACATTAAAGATCCTCTATTCGTAAAATATAATGAAATGTTATGTTTTAAAAATGTGGGATTTCATAGTTCATATCAAAGTATAGTTTATTTATTTATGGAAATTAGGATATGAAAAATTTAGGAAGAACCCTATAAAATAGTTTAAATATAGGAAATATTCTTGGTATTTTGGTGAGTATTGAGTAAGTGGTTTATCAAGAAAATACATCTCTATCTGGATACAAGCAGGTAGAGGTGACTCTGGCACAAATGTACATATGGGTAAAACCAGAAAACACCGCTTTGAGCTAGACTCAAACGGGAACTGGTACATGACAACAAGCCTGGCTGCAATCTTGGTTATCACACTCCTGGGGGATATGTTTGGTCAATGGATGGCATTCTATGAATTATTATGAAGGAATTATAGAGAAATGTAATTGTCCAATCATGAAGTTTTAATACATAAAATCCTATTTAGTTAAGAGATTCATAAATGAAATAATTTTCCCACGAAAGATTTTTTCTTTTAGAAAATGTCCCCATTGTCTAGGAATACGTTGACTTATTTCTTAAGCAGTTACTCAGACCTCCGCCAGAAAGAGATGTAGATTTATCCATTGAACTTGTACCTAGATCTCATCTTATGTAAAATACCCCATATAGGATGGAAAATGTAGAGCTTGAGGAATTAAATAAGCATCTACAACATCTTTTGGATAATGGTTTTATCCGACAAAGCGTGTCTTCTCGGGAAGCACCAATTATCTTTGGGAAAAATAAGGTTGGATCGATAAAACTATGCATTAACTATAGAGAATTGAATGGGATAACTTTGAAGAACAAATACTCTCTTCCAAGAATTGATGACTTATTTTACCAACTTCATTGGAATCAATTCTTCTCTAAGATTGATCTTCGTTCTAGTTATCATCAATTGATGGTGATGAATGATGATATTCCAAAAACTGCTTTCCAATCAAGATATATGCATTATGAGTTTTTTGTTAGGCCCTTCGGACTGACTAATGCACCTTCTATTTTTATGGATCGTAAATAAGTTGATTTTTTAAACTTATGTTTTATCAAATGGATATCTGTTGTATAGGTAAATTATTTGGTGATATAATCATAAAGGTTATTTTGGATTATGTTTTCTCTTTTGGAGTACTATATGACTAAGGTAAAAAAACACTACAGGATTTAAATTGAGGAGGAATGGTTGATTTTTTTGCAATAATTTATTTATTTATAAGTGGACATATGTTAATTTGGGTTATTTCTAGAAAATGATGAACCTAGCATATAGAATATGTGAATAGGTTAATTACACTTTAGCATGAGACTTCAATATTAGTCGATGTTATTTGGAGATAAATGTTTAAATTTATTGGGGGAGACTATGTGATCAAATCCTTCTCAGTTTTTGGTTCCAATCTTAGTTTGGATTATTCTGAAGAATATTAAGTATAATTATCTATTGAATGGTCTTTCTACGTGTTTAGGTACTTTTGTTTAATTTTTGAGATTAATAGTCATATTTATTTTTATAATGGAATATCATTTTTGGGGATTATTTCATCTCGTACTAACCTTTTTAGATTTATTTGATGACTAAAGTCAAGGGAAAAATATAGTTATTCTTTTATGGATTATTTGATTCTCTAAAAGATGATTCTTGTGCTTTTGATGAAACCAATTCTTTTTGAATGCTCATTATTTGAAGAAATGATTAGTATTAGTGGAAGCTTATTAAGGTATGAAGCTCTAACTAAAGGTAAGTATATTTCGTTATGTTTTTATTTCATGTAGTAAATTAATTCCTCAAAATTATGAAAAGGATCGTAAAACAAAAACGTTGTTGGTTTACATTTCCTACTGGGTAATCAATGACCATTTAACACATATTATGTTTGTGATCGTCTTGTGGTTAATTTTCTCGTAATCGTGTTTTCTATCACTCTCCATCTAAACATGACCCTATGTTTTCTCTTCCATTTCCATGTTTTCCTACATGGAATCATAGTACGGGTTAACTCAGGTGACCTTTGTACTTATCTTTCGTTATTTTAATGTAATATCTTTTCTGAAGCTTTTTCCGATTTGGGAATTTCAACGAAATTTCCAAGACCAATTTTTAAATTGAGAGGACGCAATTTCTTAAGGGGGGAAGATTTTAAGGACTTGAAATTTTGAATAAATTTTGATTCCTAACATTGTGTGTTATTTTATTTTATACTCAACAAATCTATTTCATTTATTGAAATGAGTATAAAAAAATAAGACAGTTGGGTTTTGACTTTTATATGACTGTTGGTCAATATGACCGTTGGAAACTAAATATTGTGATTATTTTCTATAAATACAAGTGATCATGATTAATTAATATATAAAAAAGATTTGATGGCCCCATCCAGTAGTATGGGGCCGATCGAAACCCATTTGATGGAACTCAGGAAGGAGGTAGCACCTTTGGGCTTTGCTCTGGACCAAACCCAAGGCGAACTTCATCGTCGGATGCTGGAACAGAATCCCCTTCGCGAGAAGTTCAAGCTGATAGAATTCACTACTCAAGAAATGTTGGCTGAGCCGCCCCAAGATTCTATCACCCTAGCTAACCTTACTCTTAGGTCATATGCCTGTGTTGTAAGGGGTTATGTAACGAGACCGTAACTACCTTGTGTAATCCATTTATTTAAATAAAAATTGTGATGTCTTCTTATGGTGAAGTTTGGGAATTTTCAAATGTCCGGATAAATATAATATGCATATTATTGAAATTTTTTGAAAAATAATATTATCAAAATATTTATATAATCATTAAATAATTACTAATGTGTAGTGATTTTCAAAAAATGGTCTTCTACAGTTATGTTCAGAATGAAATTTAGAGTCTAATAATTTCATCTAAATTTTTAATGAATATTAAATTAGGAATAGTGACTTTACGCTTATGATTAGTAATGTGATCAAATAGATTAAGTAACCTCACTTACGAAAGTATTAATATAATCTAGGCCCCTCGATTAAGTAATGTGTTTTAATAAAATAGGTAAATAACTCTTCTAGAAATTACAGGTTAAGTATTTGTTTTTTTGGTTAAATAAGGTTTTTTTATTTAAAAAATTAAATTATATATATTTAGAAAATTATTTGCAGAAAATGGAGTTCAATTTTGAAATCATAACATCGATATTTGGTTAAGGTAAATTTTTGGGATTTTTCTGAAATAGTTGAATTTTCAGTGAATGGTGTTTTAATTTAAAAATTAAATTAAAAATACTTCAAAAATTATTTTTATAAAATGGAGTTCATTTTTTAAATTAGAGCATTGATATTAGGTTAAGGTGAATTTTTGGGATTTTCCTAAAACCGTTGAATTTTCATTGAATAGTGGTTTTATTTAAAAATTAAATTAAAAAATATATAGAAAATTGTTTTCATAAAATGGAGTTCGTTTTTGAATTTAGAGCATCAATATTTGGTTAAGGTGAAATTTTGGGATTTTTCTGAAGAAGTTGAATTTTCGGTGAATAGTGAAATTACAGTTTTTTTAGTTTCAGGTGTTTAATGACATCATTAAGGATATAATAATTATGAAATAATTCTGGTCCACTTATAAATAGTAAGATAAGGTATGAGGTGTCCCTAGTGGCCAATACCAAGGGCAAGCCCATGGTTTTGCCAATACCACCTATGATGTGTCCCTTGGCAAATAATGTCTTGTCCCCTCACTTCTCCTATAAATACCAAGTCATTCCCGCATTAATATTATTTCTAAATACTCCCCCACGAAGTTCTGGTCTCTTTACCTCCTAAGGAGTCCTCCCAAGGTTCCTTCAAGCCCCCAAGGTATTGAACTTCATGCTTTCGTAGTTACTCTTCAAAGTAAGGGATCCTTTCACCCTCCTCTTTTAAATCACGACTTCCTTTATGTTATGTCTTCTAATTTCCTTATATTTATGTTGAGGGTATGTTATTATATGTTCTCATTTCTATCCATTTCATTTATAATTTTTGAGAGGCCCTTTCTCCTCTCATCATTTTATTTTCTGAATTTTTAAGTGATGTCGTTAGGTTGCTGAATTTTTCGTAAGAGAAATTGCATCTTCTCTTTTCTTTCATGTTTCCTTTTCATGTGGTCTGTCATTAAAATATACATACCATGATCTTATTCAGTATCCATACTGTATTATGAGTTATTAATGAGTGGGTGACACTTGTCCCCTCTCTTTTAAATGTTTTCTAAAACCATGTTATATTGAAATTATGCTGCAGAAATTTCGACTCAAAATTTATATCACTTTCTCTCATGAAATTCTATTTTTTATTTATGTGAATACCCAGAATTATTTCATTTCCATGGGTGTTAATAATTATATAAAGATGATATATTTGATTCTGTAATTCACATACATATAATCCTCACTCCCATTCCATGGGTTATAAATGACATAATGATCTTATTTTTAAGCACTTTTTAAACGCCGTGATTTTGACATGAAACTCATTTCTTTGATTCCATTTGGGTTATTTATGAAATTTTTGATTAGGACCTATGTGGATAACATGAATTTAAGTACATATTAAGGGTGTTCCCTGATAGCACTCCATTTAATTGGGTAAGGAATTAAACTCTAGAGATGACAAATTTTACTATACCTTGGTGAATACCCATGTTAATTTTTATGACACCTTGGGGATGGACCATGGTGAAATATTCATGAATGTCTAAATGAAAAGTTTTAGCCACATATTCAAGTTATGATTGAACTTAATTTCATTATGATATGCTTATTCATTCATTTTTCATATCCTTTTGTTTTTATTAATGTTCTTATTGATATCACAAGTACATTGATTCCCTTGTTTGCCCTTATGGGGCCATCTGCTCACCCTTTCCTTTGAATTCTATCTCCAGGATATGAGATTTAGTAAATGTACATTGTATGAACCCTTGATTAAGCCTTAAAATTGTTTTAGAGGAATTTTTATGTTGTTTTCATGTATTATGATCCGGATTTCCAAGACACTAGACTTTAAAGATCCTCTGTTTGTAAAATCTAAAGAAAAGTTATGTTTTAAAAGGGTGGGATGTCATAAATGATATGGAAAAGAATGATAGATACGTTATGCAACACATATGGGAAACACGATATTTACTGATTTTTTTGTTGATAGTCATCAATGAGATCAAGAATATGAAGTTTGTGACATTGTATTTATTTAAATTTCATTGATGATGAATTGAGGGAAAACTATTCACTATGTATACTTGTCCATTTGAAAACTCTGGATCATATTTTTAACATAATTTATCACTTGGTGATTCCACCAAAACTCCATCAAGATCATAGTGTGTTCCATATATATTTCCTCAGAGATGTAAACAACTAATCCATTACATGTATAGAACTCCAAGGTCATATTAATACATAAAAATATTTCTTATGAGGAATAAATGGTGGATATCCTAGATATTATATTGAATGTTTGAGTAAACAATATGACTCATTTGGTCAATGATTTTTTGTGAATCCACCACCTTGAGATGTTATGTGGGGACTTATATATTTAATAAGGTTGAATTATGCTCAGTTGAGGGTACTAAAGTGATGCATTTTTAGGGTGAAATGCTTTTTAATTGGGGGGTGGGGGTTGAATGTAGCACCTCAATATTTGTTTTCAAATAAATTTAATAATTTTTATAATTTCTATTACATTTATTACCTTTTTTATATTTTTTTAGAATAAATAAAATCATTTTCTTATGTCACACACAATACTAATTTTAAACTAACTCTGATTCACTATTAAAAGAATTTTTGTCCTATTTTTCACACTATTTTACAATTAACATTTTCAAATTTCAAATTTATTTTTTAAAAAATTGAAATTATCTTTGAAATAAAAATTTCAAAATCTTCTTATGATTCATTTTTATTAATTATCTAAAAAGTCAAAAAATTTAATGAGTATTAAAAATTATATATTTTTATTTTGTATATTAAATTATTTTAAAATCATAAAAACATCCATACATTATTAATATTTTTTTAATGTAAAATTATATCAATTATAAATATATTTATAAAATTTAATTAAATAGACTAAATTATATATATATATATATTTGTTTTATAAAAACTATTTAAATGTTTGATCATTTTCTGTTTGAAAATCCACACTCTCGTCTCGTTTACAATATACATTTTAAATTTATTTTAACAAAAATGATAATTTAATAGGGAAAAATATATTATATATTTGGAATCAAAATAATTTATATTTTTGAAAATTTAAACTTATAAATTAACGATTATGAATAATAAAATAATCACAAAAATTTAATTACCTAGATTAAAGTAGAAATTTGTTTATGGAGGGGTTAAAATAAAATGATAACATGTAAAAACCAATTTTATGTCCATATTTATAGCATATCTCTTAATTTTTTATAAAGGAACATTTTTATCCTTCTTTTATGTGAAAAACGTGGGTACCCAAATTACTTTTCAAAAAAAAGTGTACAGCTCAACACACTTATAAATGGCCACCCCTTCTCTTGTCCTCACCACGCATCAAAAACAACTTTGTTAATACAATCCATAACATACTAAATTAATTAATTAATTTGTCACGACCCGTCCTCGGGGCCCGTGCCGTGACTACCCCAAGCCCGCCTTCCATAGGCCAGGGGCTGGCGACTAGCACCAAAGGCGTAAAATCCCGATAACTGGGAAGGCATTGCCTTTATAAAAGAAAACAAGAACCACAAAGTACAAGTGGAAGAAGTAAACACTAAGTAAAAAACTAAGTACAACAGTAAGTGCGGAAAGTAAAAAGGGGCCGGAAATACAAGCCCGACTATAAAGTACAACTAGAAAGGGAAAACAGCAACTGAAAAGTAAAGCTGCTACGCCGAGCTTTCCACTGGAAATCCCACCTGAAGGGTGGGTACAGATAGCTCCTCTGCTCCTCAGATCCCACCATCCGCTCCGAGTATGTCTCGCCCAGTGGTCCACCTCCGGGTACCACCTCGTTGTCACATCCACCTCTGGGTACCGCCTCGTCGTGAGGTCCTCCTCTGGGTACCATCTCTTCGTATAGTCCACCTCCAGGTATTGTCCAGTCCTCGAACACTCGGCTTCTGTCAGCACTGCCCGTCGTCTGCAACCAACACAATGAGGTGCGGGCATAGCCCGTGCAGGGGTGAGTATAATGATACTCAGTAGGGACCACGAGACCCTCATGGTCTCACTAAACCAACAAGGATAACCACAAATAAGATCTCAACAGATAACCTCTACTTAGATATATGCCCATACATATACCTAAGTTATCAAGTAACCCATCTGAATCATGAGGAAACACAAGGATTGTGAAATCAACGGATAACCACTACCCGGGTATATGCCCATACATATACCTAAGTTAGCAAGTGACCCATCTCAATCATGAGGTAAACACAAGGTCAAAAGTCTCAGCTCAAACCAGGATTTTCATTATCGAAACCGTAACTGCTGAAGAGCTCCGTCTCTGGAGTGTACAGTGGTCCTGTCACAACTTCGAGGTACTGCTCACAAACCTAAGACTGCTGAAGAACTCCACCCATCGAGTACGGCGGGCCAGATGCTACAACCAAGCACTCCCATGTGCCGCTACAACCAAGCGCACCTCTGTCGTGGGTCTGCCGCTACAACCAAGCGCTCCCATGTGCCGCTACAACCAAGCGCACCTCTGTCGTGGGTCTGCCGCTACAACAAAGCACTCCCATGTGCCGCTACAACCAAGTGCACCTCTGTCGTGGGTATGCCGCTACAACCAAGCGCTCCCATGTGCCGCTACAACCAAGCACAACTCTATCGTGGGTCTGCCGCTACAACCAAGCGCTCCCATGTGCCGCTACAACAAAGCGCACCTCTGTCGTGGGTATGCCGCTACAACCAAGCCCTCCCATGTGCCGCTACAACCAAGCGCAACTCTGTCGTGGGTCTGCCGCTACAACCAAGCGCTCCCATGTGCCGCTACAATCAAGCACACCTCTGTAACACACCGAGTCGTTCGATCAGCAGTCGTCGGGTCTCAGCCAGCTACACGGTCTCCGTACTCCGCACGCTCGTCACTGGGAGGGTCCGCTCCACGAGCTACAGGTCGATACTCCAAGTATCTCAAAGTCCCATGAAGAAGTATCTCAAAGGACCGCCACGTCATAGGGGTCTCAACGCAACAGACGGCGCGTCAATCGGACGCTCGGTCTGTGAGTTATTAGCCTTTTCGTCCGAGGTGCCTGGTTGGTTTCGTGGGCAAACCAAACCCGGCCGTATCTCAAATGCACCCCTAACTCTCATAGGGTAAACTCATAGGGACCGTTTCTCAACGCGATCACCAACGCCGCTGACGGTTCGTCAAACGGACGTTCTGTCAGAAAGATATCAGCTTTTCCGTTCCAGGGGCCCGGTTGGATTTTGGTGCGATCCAACCCGGCAACTATCCATCTACATCCAAAACTCAGGCGGAGGATGCCAAAAGTTCGGTATCGTCAACAGGAACTCATAGCAACAGACGGTGCGTCAATCGGATGCCCGGTCTGAGAGTTATTGGATTTTTCGTCTCACACTCACCTTGGGAAACTTCCCAGGAGGTCACCCATCCTGATCACTACTCTAGGCCAAGCACGCTTAACTATGGAGTTTTAACCACGTAGGCTCCCGAAAAGGAAGGTGCACCTTGAGTATAGTATACTGAAATGACCGTCTCGATCCAAGGATCGCGTTGCCGCGGACGACGAGTCGTTTGGAGGCCCGTAGCCCAAGATACGGGCATTTGACCAAACCGCTCGGTAACGGGGGTTTCTGGCCCTGGCCGTCCCGGCCCGAGACCCCCCCGGATGGCCCGAACTGGGTCGACCCGGCCCGGCATGGCCCGGCGCGGCGAACCGGCCAGGCGCGCCGGTTCGGCGCAAGGCAGCGCGCTGGGCGTTCTGCCCGCTTGGCCGAAGGCCGACCTTGCTGGAAACGGGGGGCCGCCTGCCCCCCCTTTGTGAAACCGGCCCCCCTCAAAATGGGGGGCCAAATAACTGCCTGGGGGAATTAAATTCCCCCAGTTTCCACCAACCCGGCCGGCCCGACCTGGCCGGCCGGCTTCTTGTCAACAGGACCGGCAAGGGCCGGTCCTCTTCCGTCTTCCGGCACCGGCGGCCCGGCTGGCCGCCGGTAATCACGATCCGCCGCGGCCCGGAACCGGCCGCGGCCTTTGTCATCCGGCGCGGTGCGACGGCACCGCGCCCCTCCGCCGCGGCCCCGCTCTGGCCGCGGCGTCTTCGGTTTCCTTCGACGCGGCGCAACAGCGTCGCGTTCATGATAATTCTTTCCACGGCGTGGCGCGACGGCGCCGCACAATAATTTCCGTGTGATCCCCTCATGGTGCGACGGCACCACGCTATCTCGTTTCATCTGCAAGAAACATTCCAGAACAAAGGAGGGGGGTTCGGCCGTGTTTGTGCGGTCCGGTCCCCCTCTCGTTAGACGATAACACTTAAACGTTCCTCCTCAAGTTTGTCATTCTAGAACCAAGAACGGAAAATAATTAAATAAAGCAACAACAAACCCCTACCTCGCTTTTCGTTATGTGTGGACGAAGTTGCGGAAAGGCGGCGGCGATTCGTCGACATCGGAAAAGAGAAGCCGTTGACGACGTCAGCGTTCTTCGTGAAAGGCGCTCCCTTCTTTATTCCGGAAGGAGTGGGAAGGAGGCATCCAAGAAGGGATCGACGTTTGAAACTTCACGTTCTTCTTTGGAAAAGGCATTCTTCATCGAGAAGACGTTGTTCCATGTTTGGAGATGTCCTTTGTGTTCTTCGTCGAGGGTGGAATTCTCTTCAATCCTTCCATGACTCTATCACAAAGATTTAGCCAACCCCAAACAAAAAAACAACACACCTTATTATAGTGTTAGCTTAATGAAATCAAAATAATTCAAATTAATTAAGTTACATCCTTCATTAATGGGTGGAGAGGCTCCAAAAGTAATGAAGGTGGAAGTGAAGAGTCACATTTAATTGGGGGGGTTCAAGGGAGTTAAGGAGTTTAAGGAGTTAGGAATTTGAGGGGTTTTGTCACATTAAGTGCAAGGGAGTTTAAGGGGGGTAGAAGAGAGTTAAGGGGGAGGTGAAGGGTTGGGGATCGTGTGGGCCCCACCTCACCTTAATCCTCACTTGGTTAGTTAGGAACTTGTGATTCCACCCCATCTTCCACACTTAGGATATAACCACTTAAGAAGATAAATAAAATTTGTAACACAAATTTTATTTTTCTTTACACTTAAACCACAACCTTATTAAACAACTGCTCCCAAGCAAACGCAACTCCAGGAAAGGCATTCCTAATCAAAAACCGGCGCTACGGTTCCATCGGTGCCCTCGGAATTTGATTCCGGGCCCCGGTTCAAAAGTTAGAAATTCCCGCTCGTTCGTTCACTGAACGTACCCGAGCCAAACTTCGGAAATTGATACTGGGCACACCGGGCCTCGGAATCAGGCGCTGTCAGAAACTGTGTTCTTGTAAAATTCCAAAGAAAATTAAGAAAAAAAAAATTCCTTGAAATTTCCGGGTATTTACATTACTCCCACCTCAGGGCTTTACGTCCCCGTAAAGCTTCATCACAAACTAGGGTCACAAAAGCGGTACGGAGCATGCATCTGAGCCTTCTGCTCCCATGTGCTCACCTGGAGGTTCCCGTACTGTCAAAGGAAGTGTACCCAAGGAATCGATCATCCTCGTAGGATCTGGTCATGTCTATCCTTGATCCCCACTGGAACCTCCGTGCATGTCGCTCTATCATCGACGTCCAACTCCCTGAGGTCGATGATGTGTGAAGGATCAAGCACGTATCTCCTCAATTGAGTTACATGAAAGTCATCGTGCACCTGGTGCAACTGAGGTGGATGGGTCAAGCGATAAACCACCTCGCCTACCCTACTGGGGACCTAGAAAGGTCTATTGATCCTCGGCGATCTCTTGCCGCCTCGGCTACATCTCCGTAAACCTCGTCGAGGTGAGACCTGTATAAGAACGTGGTTGCCATCCTCGAACTCTAATGGTCTCCCTTTTTAGGTTAGAACTGAAACTCAAAACTCCTGCTGCCACGAGGGTAAGGTTGGACGACCCAAGAATGATCGGCTACACCCTCCCATGCACGAGTTTATCTTGTGCTGCCTAGGGTTTCCTTTTCACCGACCAAGGAAAACCCATCCCAACGTTTGCCTAATACCGTCAATTTGAGTATGAACAGTGATTGCCAAATACATACTCAAACTAACGTCGTAAGGCCTCGACGCTGCCACCAAGAGGTCCTAACCGAGACTCTCGCCTCAAGGGTCAGATCACACAGTCAGCATAAGTGTGACTATCGAGTCTCCTCCCAAAGGTATCTCCAGACGTGAGGGTCAAGTCAACGGCTTAACCGGAATCTCTAGGTCTGGGACTAGATTCATGGAAGGAAGGGATGATTCGTTTCGATGCCTGTGGCTACGGCAGCTAGTAGAAGATAAATTCCGCACTTCGAATCATCCTTGGAGCCCCTTTTTGGTCGCACTCCATGACCGCAAGTAGCTACCCTCTTTCCCTGCTCTCCAACTCCCTGAGTCTAGCAGGGACTACAAAGGTGGGTGATGGTAACATGTTGAATTGTACACCACCACGAGCTGCTCTCCATGCTCTGCCTCCATGTCTGCTACTCTACAGATTCATCTGTCCTTAACATTTCCTCTTCTTGAAACATTTTACATGCCCATGTCTCTGAGACTGGTGTGAGTTTCCTGCTTTCCAAACTTCTAACATTCTCTTGCTGTATTCGATCAGCAAAGAATTCTCAACCACAAAGGTTCCTTCTAGCACTCTAGCCTAAGTAGAAATGCATAGAGAAAAGGTTCTGGCTCGGAAGCCCTTAAACATACCATGCTCATAGGTCCGACCTCTATTGCACTGATCGAAACGCTTCCATCGAGTACCCGATATGTTCGGTATGCCTCGATGAATTATCAGCTATCAACACGTCGTCCCGCTGAAACTGTAAAAGTTCTAGAAAATTCTCAGCCACATCCTCAAGCCAGTCCTCAACCGCTTATGAGTCAGGTTCACCTCGGAACATGAGGGTATCTGAAGTTAGAACACATGTATGGCAGTAAACTTACATGTGTCACCTACCGGTACCGCCGGTTGTAACTGCTGACCAACAGGTAGTGATGTATAGCTGACACACTACCCAAAGGCACTATCTCAGGCATCGGTTCACGTACCGAAGCCTCATCACTATGCAGACCATTCTCATGTTCATTCACTGGAAAACACTAGTGGCCAAGTCCACCATCCACTCTACTGATGTCTCACCTATGCGGAAAACTCTAGCAATCGCCTCCAGCCACTGCTCTGCTGTCTGGAAATCTGCCTCGCCTCGTAACTTCTGAGGCCTCTACTGCTGGAACTCGTGCAACGTGCTCCGCCAGCGTGCACAGTTTGCTAGTATAGCCGTTGGCATCTTCTGCCCAATAGGTGGTGATGTACTGGTACACCACCCGAGGGTGCCAACATAGTAAAAAGGGCCCTGCACCAGAGCCTCGTCGCTCGGTGAGCTGTCATCGAGTACTCTCTCTGAACTCCAACTGACTGTCTGCGTGGAGACATACTGAACAGATGCGACGCGGTCAACGTATTATACCTGTGGAGCTGACCTGGTTTGAGCTGACTTTAAAACTTTGGAAACACACACGCAATCAGTGTTTTTGTGTACAAAGTCGGAAATCAGTAGTCAGGGTCCTGGTGTACGGATACGTCGGCCGCCGCACCAACAGTAGAATCCCTGAACTGAAAACCACACTCGGTACCCTTAACACTATTACTTCACAGAAAGAAACATCAGAGTTATAAGTTCTGCGGTAGAACCGAACTCCTCTGATACTAATTTGTCACGACCCATCCTCGGGGCCCATGCCATGACTACCCCAAGCCCGCCTTCCATAGGCCAGGGGCTGGCGACTAGCACCAAAGGCGTAAAATCCCAATAACTGGGAAGGCATTGCCTTTATAAAAGAAAACAAGCACCACAGAGTACAAGCGGAAGAAGTAAACACTAAGTAAAAACTGAGTACAACAGTAAGTGAGGAAAGTAAAAAGGGGACGGAAATACAAGCCCAACTGTAAAGTACAACTCGAAAGGGAAAACGACAACTGAAAAGTAAAGCTGCTACGCCGAGCTGTCCACTGGAAATCCCACCTGAAGGGTGCGTACAGATAGCTCCTCTGCTCCTCAGATCCCACCGTCCGATCCGAGTATGTCTCGCCTAGTGGTCCACCTCTGGGTATCGCCTCGTCGTCACGTCCACCTCTGGGTACTGCCTCGTCGTGAGGTCCTCCTCCGGGTACCATCTCTTTGTATAGTCCACCTCCAGGTATTGTCCAGTCCTCGAACACTCGGCTTCTGTCAGCACTGCCCGTCGTCTGCAACCAACACAACGAGGTGCGGCCATAGCCCGTGCAGGGGTGAGTATAATGATACTTAGTAGGGACCCCGAGACCCTCAAGGTCTCACTAAACCAACAAGGATAACCACAAAGAAGATCTCAACAGATAACCTCTACTTAGATATATTCCCATACATATACCTAAGTTATCAAGTAACCCATCTCAATCATGAGGAAACACAAGGATTGTGAAATAAACGGATAACCACTACCCGGGTATATGCCCATACATATACCTAAGTTAGCAAGTGAACCATCTCAATCATGAGGTAAACACAAGGTCGAAAGTCTCAGCTCAAACCAGGATTTTCATTATCGAAACCGTAACTGCTGAAGAGCTCCGTCTCTGGAATGTACAGTGGTCCTGTCACGACTTCGAGGTACTGCTCACTAACCTAAGACTGCTGAAGAACTCCACCCATCGAGTACTGCGGGCCAGCTGCTACAACCAAGCGCTCCCATGTGCCGCTACAACCAAGCGCACCTCTGTCGTGGGTCTGCCGCTACAACCAAGCGCTCCCATGTGCCGCTACAACCTAGCCCACCTCTGTCGTGGGTCTGCCGCTACAACCAAGCGCTCCCATGTTCCGCTAAAACCAAGCGCACCTCTGTCGTGGGTATGCCGCTACAACCATGCACTCCCATGTGCCGCTACAACCAAGCACAACTCTATCGTGGGTCTGCCGCTACAACCAAGCGCTCCCATGTGCCGCTACAACCAAGCGCACCTCTATCGTGGGTATGCCGCTACAACCAAGCGCTCCCATGTGCCGCTACAACCGAGCACAACTCTGTCATGGGTCTGCCGCTACAACCAAGCGCTCCCATGTGCCGCTACAACCAAGCGCACCTCTGTAACACACCGAGTCGTTCGATCAGCAGTCGTCGGGTCTCAGCCAGCTACACGGTCTCCGTACTCCGCACGCTCGTCACTGGGAGGGTCCGCTCCATGAGCTATAGGTCGATACTCCAAGTATCTCAAAGTTTCATGAAGAAGTTTCTCAAAGGTCCGCCACGTCATATGGGTCTCAACGCAACAGACGGCGCGTCAATCGGACGCCCGGTCTGTGAGTTATTAGTCTTTTCGTCCCAGGGGCCCGGTTGATTTCGTGAGCAAACCAAACCCGGCCGTATCTAAAATGTACCCCGAACTCTCATAGGGTAAACTCATAGGGACCGTTTCTCAACGCGATCACCAACGCCGCTGACGGTTCGTCAAACGGACGTTCTGTCAGAAAGATATCAGCTTTTCCGTTCCAGGGGCCCGGTTGGATTTCGGTGCGATCCAACCCGGCCACTATCCATCTACATCCAAAACTCGGGTGGAGGATGCCAAACGTTCCGTATCTTCAATAGGAACTCAACACAACAGACGGTGCGTCAATCGGACGCCCGGTCTGAGAGTTATTGGCTTTTTCGTCTCACACTCACCTTGGGAAACTTCCCAGGAGGTCACCCATCCTGATCACTACTCTAGCCCAAGCACGCTTAACTATGGAGTTTTAACCACGTAGGCTCCCGAAAAGGGAGGTGCACCTTGAGTATAGTATACCAAAACGACCGTCTCGATCCAAAGATCGCGTTGCCGCTGACGACGAGTCGTTTGGAGGCCCGTAGCCCAAGATACGGGCATTTGACCAAACCGCTCGGTAACGGGGGTTTCGGGCGCGGGCGGTCCCGGCCCGAGACCTCCCGGATGGCCCGAACCGGGTCGACCCGCCCCGGACGGGGTCAACCCAGCCCGGCGTGGCCCGGCGCGGCGAACCGGCCAGGCGCGCCGGTTCGGCGCAAGGCAGCGCGCTGGGCGCGCTGCCAGCTTGGCCGAAGGCCGACCTTGCTGGAAACGGGGGGCCGCCTGCCCCCCCTTTGTGAAACCGGCCCCCTCATAATGGGAGGCCAAATAACTGCCCGGGGGAATTAAATTCCCCAGGTTTCCACCAACCCGGCCGGCCCGACCTGGCCGGCCGGCTTCTTGCCAACAGGACCGGCAAGGGCCGGTCCTCTTCTGTCTTCCGGCACCGGCGGCCTGGCTGGCCGCCGGTCATCACGATCCGTCGCGGCCTTCGTCATCCGGCGCGGTGCGACGGAAACGCGCCCCTCTGCCGCGGCCCCGCTCTGGCCGCGGCGTCTTTGGTTTCCTTCGACGCGGCGCAACGACATCACGTTCAAGATAATTCTTTCCACGGAGCGACGCGGTGGCGCCGCGCAATAATTTCCGTGTGATCCTCGTGTGGTGCGACAACACCACGCTATCTCGTTTCATATACAAGAAACATTCAAGAACAAAGGAGGGGGGTTCGGCCGTGTTTTTGCGGTCCGGTCCCCCTCTCGTTAGACGATAACACTTAAACGTTCCTCCTCAAGTTTGTCATGCTAGAACCAAGAACGGAAAATAATTAAATAAAGCAACAACAAACCCCTACCTCGCTTTTCGTTATGTATTGAGGAAGTCGCGGAAAGGCGGTGGCGATTCGTCGACATCGGAAAAGAGAAGCCGTTGACGACGTCGACGTTTTTCGTGAAAGGCGCTCCCTTCTTTATTCCGGAAGGAGTGGGAAGGAGGCATCCAAGAAGGGATCGACGTTGGAAACTTCACGTTCTTCTTTGGAAAAGGCATTCTTCGTCGAGAAGACGTTGTTCCATGTTTGGAGATGTCCTTCGTGTCCTTCGTCGAGGGTGGAATTCTCTTCAATCCTTCCATGACACTATCACAAAGATTTAGCCAACCCCAAACAATAAAACAACACACCTTATTATAGTGTTAGCTTAATGAATTCAAAATAATTCAAATTCATTAAGTTACATCCTTCATTAATGGGTGGAGAGGCTCCAAAATTAATGAAGGTGGAAGTGAAGAGTCACATTTAATTTGGGGGGGGGGGTTCAAGGGAGTTAAGGAGTTTAAGGAGTTAGGAATTTGAGGGGTTTTGTCACATTAAGTGCAAGGGAGTTTAAGGGGGGTAGAAGAGAGTTAAGGGGAAGGTGAAGGGCTGGGGCTCGTGTGGGCCCCACCTCACCTTAATCCTCACTTGGTTAGTTAGGAACTTGTGATTCCACCCCAACTTCCACACTTAGTATATAACCACTTAAGAAGATAAATAAAATTTGTAACACAAATTTTATTTTTCTTTACACTTAAACCACAACCTTATTAAACAACTGCTCCCAAGCAAACGCAACTCCAGGAAAGGCATTCCTAAGCAAAAACCGGCGCTACGGTTCCATCGGTGCCCTCAGAATTTGATTCCGGGCACCGGTTCAAAAGTTAGAAATTCCCGCTCGTTCGTTCACTGAACGTACCCGACCCAAACTTCGGAAATTGATTCTGGGCACACCGGGCCTCGGAATCAGGCGCTGTCAGAAACTGTGTTCTTGTAAAATTCCAAAGAAAATTAAGAAAAAAAAATTTCCTTGAAATTTCCGGGTATTTACATAATTCCTATTATCCTATAAGAATTATTAATGAATTAAATCCAACCATTTATTCCATTTGGTGAAATCCAAAATATGTTGTCTGAATAAGAGATAACATCCCTAAATGATTATTTTACTTTATATCTCCCACCACATCCTTACTTTCTTAATAAACCATGATTATATAATACCATAATATATTAAATATAATTTTATGTCATTATGTTAATTTAATATACCAAATAACTGAACTCTTCCATCAAATGTTTTATAGGAATCATCATTCTTGTTTACGTTGGAAACCACCTCAGAAACCAATTTTATTAGTTGTCTATAACCACCTCTCACATATGAATATAATGAAAGATTTTTAAATTATATATTATATTTAATATATTATTTTGAATATTTAGTCATTATATCACTTGTTTCTTATTACCTTCCATTTTTTGGGAATATGATAACATCATTCATTTGTACAGTTGACTACTGCCTCGAAAACAGATGAGATTCGTTGAAAGCATACATGGATGGTAATAAAGATTGTTATAATTAAAATATGTGATATTTTAAATTGAAATATTATTTTATGACATTAATATTTTATTTATCATTATTTAATTCTTTTCATCAGCAAAATGGAAAAAACGTTCATGTGTATTTATGACCTACCATCTCCATAAATAGTGTATTGCATTTTCTATCTCTAGATTTTATGGATAACTATAAAGAAATATATTTAAAAAATTATGATATTTAATTAATGGTTAAAATTATGGAGATGATATATACCAAAAAAATGTATGAGGAAAAATATCTATACGAACACGAAAATCAAATCAATAATTACCCGAACGGTGATATTAACCTTGAATTGTCAATAAGCGGTTAATAAATGGTCATGTGTAAATAATATATGGTTTGATATATAAAATTATCTTTATTTAATAGATTTATATTAATATTATTTCTATTATATATAATTATTGAAGTATTATGATGAAATTAAGGACAAATGGTAAGGTATTTTCATCGAGACACGAAACATATTCACTAAATGTTTTTTATGTGTCGTATATATTTCCAATATATTTATTTCATGATTAATATTCTGAATATTATTTAAATTTAAATATTCATTCATTGATCAATCTTTCAAGGGGTTTATGATATAAAAAGTTACCAACATGATAAGGGTTTTATGACACATTCTAATCATTTATCTGGGTTTTAAATGTTTATTCTTAAGATGATGAAATTTTATGATACATATCTCAATAAAATAATGAATTTTCATTCATATGGTTGTATAAGGAGAATAATTTGTTTCCATTCATTTTTCTCACTTTATTTATGGGAGAGTAAAAAAAATAATTGATTTTAATGAAAACTAACAGGATATATCTTTTGACTAAAAACCCTTTTTTCATCATAATTTTTTTTTCAAAATATTAATTTGAAAATGATTTATTATAAAATAAGTTATTTATTAAATGATTTTTTATGGATTTTTAATTTAAAAAATTAAATGAATCATAATTTCATTTTCCCAATAATTCCAATATGACATTTACTGAATATGTAAAAGGAAACATTTTTAACAATTATAGGATGAACAATATTTTACACCACCTTTTCAAAAATAATTATTACAAATATTAATTAATATAATATAAATATTATATTCAATGAAAAATATTTTCTAAATGTTTTATTATTTTGATTATTTTATATTACAATTTTGAAAATGGAAAGTTATTCTTCCATAAGAAATGTCATAAAATATTTTTCAATATTCCTCTCTAAGATTAAATGTTTTTTTAAATAAAAGGATTTAGAAAATAATTTATATTTTAAATTGTGTTCATCCAATTAGAAAGTATAAATATATAAATAAATATTTCATGTTATCTTTCAAAATAATTTTCTATCTATGATGACATCTATTGATATTACTTATGCTTTATTAGGGTTATTTTTTTTAAAAAAATGTTGGGGTTGAAGCCTCGTTTATTATTAGTGCAAAGCAAAGACCAATTTAAACTGGGTAGAGGGTGACCCATTACATAGCCCGGAGGCCTAGTGTGCATTTATCCCATTACATGGCCAGTATGCCCTTTTTTCCCGAATCCCATTAAGTGAATTGGTTATTATATGGTGAACTAGTGAAAATTTCACGAAACCTATTTCCTTTTCATGATTTGTGATGTTATGATACCATGAATTCTTCATGATATTTTGTCACGTATAAGTATTTTTTTTATTATGAGATGGGCGGTACCAATATCTCCTTGAAATGAAATGGTTAAAGAATTATATCTCAATAGATAATATTATGAAATATGTTTATGGCCTAGATCTATTATTGAAAAAAAGCCATGTACTGATCTAAAATCGGAAAAACAAGTGATAAGACCTAATCCAAAATATTGAAGGTAATTATAGTTATGAATAATTATTTCACTATTTTGTGATATTTCAAAAACTTTATGTCATGATTTTATGGTTAATTATTTTTTATTATGATTTATCACATTTGTGGGAATTTTATCTAAAATGTTAATGTTTCTATCCATGACATATGTATATGATCAATGAATTGTTTGGTATGAACTTACTATGTTATGTCCATGATCCTAATCCCATATTAATCTCTTATGGAATTATATTATAAATGATTTAAATTTAATATGTTTACCCTTACAGTGCATATGATCTCCCCCTTTATTATTTTTATGTCCAATAGTTATGAAAAATTGATTATGTTGGGTTTGCTTAAGAGGAGTTCAATGTGAGAATATTTATATGGGAGATATTCAAGTTCTTCCATAGAAAAAGAAGAATGTGATTCTAGTATCAAATTTCACAAAATATTATTATCCCATATTGTTTATTTCTAATATGTATTTTATAGACATTAAAAAGATGTGATATCTATCTATAAATGGTTGGGTCACTATATTTTGAAACAATATCTTCTTCTAGTTGAGGTCTCAAATAATAATATCTTTCACATGGTCATTTACATTGATCCATATGAATACCCATTATTTAAATAAGTTCATAAATCCAATGTCATGGGAAAAATTTGGAGAAAGAAGTCTATTTGGACATGAGTTAGCTAATGTAGTGGCATAGACGTTTAGAACTATCCAGTAGCATATAATGTCATTACAATGTTTTTAGAATCATTATGCACATAATTAACTATTTGGTTAATAATTTAAAGATGATGAATATGTGTTTCAATTAATTTCAACATAAAAAGGTAATAATAATTGGAAAAGGGAAAAATATTCCAAGGTATATAAATCCATTTTAAATTATTAATTATAAAAGGATGGTAGATTATCTAGTTATACTTCCACCAACATATCTCAATTCCAAGATGTATACAATGTATCTCTACTTAAGAAGAATATAACTGAACTATAAAATGTGATGAACTAAAAGGTCATAGTTCTATATATATATATATATATCATTATTATGAGGAATAATTGTTAGAGATTTTCAATCATATAGAGAAATTGAAACAAAACAAGACCACTAACCTATGCAATGTTTTTTCGCGAAGCCTCCAATTTGAAGACAATATATAACAACCATAGGATATGATGTGGTAGAAGTATCCTCATTTGTTTTAATTGAAGTTAAAATTATAAATATTTGAATCCATTTTAATGGGGTAGAATGTATCACCCTGGGAATTTATGAAATATTTTTTAATCTATTTAATTTCATCAATGGATTATGTTACACAGATTATAGGGTTTTAGTGAACAATAATCTCATATTAATATTATTATTTAAACTAGACAAATATAACCTATCAATAAATTATGGCCACACGAATACAAATTAAAACATTTGAAAAATAATTTATAACTTTCTTTCATAAATAAACCATTTTGATGAATATTTACTTCATTTTTTTAAGTCATTGTATGTTTTGAAAATACTATTTTCTAAAAAATTATTTTTATTGATTTTTGATAAGAATAAAATAACTATTTTTCCAATATTATAGAAAATATTAAAAAAAAAAAATTTATGAAATATTAATGTTAAAAATATAATTGAATGATTTTATTAAAAAATTTACAAAAGGGAATAATATTTTAGCGAATAGTGAATATTTTGATTTTTATTAATAACTCCCTTTTTTAGTTAATTTTAAAACTTAAAGCTTATTTAATTTTTTTTAATGAAGTAATTTGTTTATGTATAATATTATTAATAAAATTTATTTCTCTAGTACAAAATTCAATTTGACTGTTGTTATTAAAACTGTATATACTTATTAAACATTTGTCATTGGAAACCAGCTAATTCTTCAAATTACTACATTTAATTCAAATTGAAAATTTCTCAATTCATTGAATTGAATTTTAAAATATTATTTATATATTTAGAGTTAAGGTAATAAATATTATATAATTATTTCAATTTACATATTTCTGATATGAATTGTAAAATCGTAAAAAATTTATTATTGCGATTACGGATTTACGGTATTACATGGGGTAAAACTAATATAATAAGGGTAAAAAGACAATAACTATTGTCAAAATCATATTTTATGGAAAAATATGGATATTATATCTCCTAAATTCCATTATTTAACCATTTTAGATCCTTTTTAAATGTTTCAAATGTAGGTTAACATTTTTTGTTTAAAACGTTTGATGCATGTCCTATCACCAATATAAAAAACAAAAACCCTACCCTCCCCTATTAACGCTTCTAAAACCTATTGATTTATAAATTACCTACCATAATACACTTATTAATTTACACCAAACATTATATTGGGCATTCTGATAAGTAATATATCCTATGGAGACTATTGGTGAAAAACTAAATTGGTTATCCAATGAAAATTTATCATTCTTAGCTAAGAATTTAAATCTTTTTATTCTCCCAAACCCATTAAATCATAAATATTTATTATAATAATTTAAAACTAGTATATAAACATTATAGAGATTTTATTTTTTAAATTGAATAACCCACATCTATGTCCTCTTCCATCAAATGCGAAAGAATAAAAATTGATCATCTATACAGAGGACAACCACCAAGTGAATTGATGTAATCCATTTTCCATAGCCGTCTCTCAAGAATTTATATAATCATGGATATAAATAATATATATTTTATTTATTACATAATTATTATTTTCAAATTACAAAATAACATTAAACATATCTTTGTCCGATCATTGGGAATATGATAATGTCCCACTTCTATGAGGAAAACCCCTAACACGTGAAGTGATGTGATTCAGTTTTCTCATATGATTTAAAGAGAATATAATAATGATAAATTTAATGCATATATGTGATAAATATTAAATAATAATTAATTTATAAATGATATAAATTATTACCTCACCTTGGTTCCATTCTTTGAAAAAATAGAAATATATTTGTTTCATATATACGTCATACATTATCCATAAACAATGTAATTGATTTTATAATTTAAAAATATATGGATCATTATAAACTATTATATAATTAATATTTATTATGTTGAAATCTTTTATAATAAAATTTATAATATCTAACTATGACCAATGTTAAATGAATGAATGTACCAAATAAGCACAAACATAAAAAATGGATCTGTTATTACCTGAATCATGATTTTAATAATTAATTTGAAATAAATGGAAAATAAAAGATATTAATTAAATAATATATGTTATGATATATATGATTATGGTACTAAAATATATTTACAAAAAAATCATATAATTATTATATAGGATTCTCTAATGAGAAGGAAGTAATTCAATACATAAAGTAACAAATTATCATCACCCTTTCATTTTTGTGGGACAAACACCATACCCACTAATTTTGTATTCAATGTGGTGTTTGAATATCCCATGAATTTTTTCATTAATATTAATATCAAAATTATGGGATCTAAATATCCATCTAAATTTCATTTTTTATGGTATTACACCTTCAAACATACCAAAGTGGTAATGCTTTTAATTTATAATATAATTTTTTATTGTGATTGTTTTTGAATAAATATCTGATGATTAAATTTTATATTGTATATCCCATTAAACCCAATAATTTTTTTATAGTTTTTTTATTTCATGAATATAAATTGTTTTATTTCATTTGACTCTTTTTATTTTCGAAAAATTCCAAAATATTATTTTTCAAGCAGACAAACATCATTTATCTCTTCTATTATAAGGAATTTTTTCGTCTACGTACATGTTGTATGAAATTTGTTTACAAAATATTGTTACTATTAACTAAATATTTAATAGATCAATTTTTCAAAATTTTTATATTCATAAAATGATTTCAAATTAATCATATTTTTATTTTCCAAATGATTTTCTTATTTTTTACAAAAAAATGTGGAAGTAATATTTGTTTTATCATGTACGAATTGCATATTAATTTCTTTCATTATTAACAATTAATGATTTAAATATTCACTAACCAGTTTGACAGGTTATTTTTATTAAAAATGTGTTCTATATGATTTGTGAAATTTATATATTTTAAAAAAGTGATCTAAAATTTGAAATTATATTTCCTCAAGATATCTTCCCTGTGATCTTTAAAAATAATCTTAAATCTATGATGAAATCCATTGATATTACATTATAATTTTTGGGGTTATTAAAAATTGATACCATCATTATTATTTATCAATATGGATTATATTTAATATGGAAATATATTTATGAGTCATGTTCCTTTTACATGGATTATGGTATGATGATATAGTAAAAATTTTATGTGACACATTCATTTTCAACATGTTATGATATGATTAAATTATGATTTTTTTGTAACATGTCTATTTTATTTGGGTTATTCTATAGAGAAATGTTTTTGAAACCCATTTTGTTTCATGGATTCTGATATGATTAACATGTTTTGATTTTGCGTCACACACATGGTGGGATTGTGTTAAAGGTGGGACCAATATATCCCTCTAATTCATTCGGTGAAATTTAATGTATCAATGGAAAATAATGGGAAGTAAGATAATGTTCCTGACAGATAATGGGAAGTATGATGATGTGATTGATCTAATATAGTAAACAAATGATGATGCATTATCTATTATAAAAAGGGTTACATGTGTGGATTATTCATACATTTTAATTGGATAGATTAAGATTTTGTACTTGAAAAAGAAAACGGTTTCAATAAGTATGATGGTTCCAAAATTATATGACATGAACCTATGGTTCATGATGGATTTAAACTATTTTATTACTGTTATGGCTCATGTCATTTGAAATGATAATTTATTATTAAATGAATCATTTTTATGATCATTGACATATCTTGTATGGAATTTTTATGTAATATTCATAATAATAAAATGTTATGAAAATATTATGTTGTAATATGATCAATAATTGATACCTTTAATGTTTAGTGTTTCTGGTTATTTGAGATAAGAAATTCTTATATATCATTTCCCTGAGTTAAAATTAATTCTTTTTGTAGGATATTTTAATGATGTTTACTAAATTGGGAGATCATTATATGGGTTGTAGAATGTCATTAATGAAATAAAATTATTTTGTGTCGAGTATCCAAAGATCCTAATATCATTAGTCCTAGAGCATTTATTTGTGATTTTTTTTGAACATTCATTTATTAATATGTAATATCTATCTATGAAAAGGATAGGTCACTATTTATATTCCTTATTTGTCAATCCATGATATAAGTTCACAATAATAGAATCTATTATTGTACTCTCTCACCATGTTCATTCAAACCATGTCTTTATCAATGTTGAATCTCCCAAATTTGGATGGAATTTTTATAAATGAAAAATATTTTTGATTTTCTTATATTATATGTGTGCCACCTGATAATATAATGGAATATATGGTTATATTTTCTCTTCCATTTGTTTTATTTTCCCATGTATATTAAATAGAAAAAAGTGTTTACATTGTATAAATTGTTGTTCAATGTGTGCTATATTATTTCTAGTCAACATTTTTTTTTCATTTATGGGAATATTTAATGTCATGATTTGATGAGGGAAAATGATGATGTGCTAAAAACATATTTGGTACTGTTATATGGCTATTTTATATAGATAATGGGTATTTTTTTGAAATTCAATTATCAGGTTTTGGATGATATAGTGTTGGTATTGGGATTGAGTATACATTGGCAACACCCCATGAAGCATCACTGTAAAATTATTAGGTACCGAATTGAGAGACTTCAAATGTATAAAGTACCACATAGAGATTTTTGGATGAGTTGGAATTATAAGCAACATTTCATATGTTATGTGTAAAACAATTTCATTATAGTTACAAATTATTAAAATGGTTTGTATGAGGGGTCTCTATAAGACTAAATAAGATATTATTATGTATTGAGTGTTCAAATGAAGATACATTGAATGATTTTAAGCTAGATAAGGGATATCACATGGGTAAATTGGATTCAAAATGAAATATATTTTGTAAAAGTGTTTATATATTATGGATATGGTGTCATATTATCATCTGAATCATGATATTTAATTCTCCCAAAATAATATTGATATCACAAATGAATCATCTAATATCAATATTATTTATTCAATTTTTCTTCTCATCCTAGACTACCTAAATATATTAACATCAAAAACAAAACAAATTAATGGATATAAAAAATTTTGTCAATAAAAGAAAATATTTCAAATGATATGAAGAACTTTAAGAAGAGTTTAATGATCGTGATCATGATTTTTTAAAAAAATTTCAAACTAATATGTGAAAATTAAAATTCATCCAATATAATATAAAAACCTATAAAAACACCAAAAAATGAAACCTTTAAGTTAATCACATCCCTAAACTTTTTAGTGATTACAAGTTCTCAACTTATTATCCTCACTAAAAATTCCCACCCGATCTTCCTCAAATTATTATTGAGATCAATGAGGATTAATTGATATGAAATTAGTTAAATAAATATATTAAAAGTTTACACCACATTAATTACTTAAAAATTTGTGTTCCTAATCCACTATTATATTTCACACATCCATGATTCAGTAAAAGAAAGAATATTATAATTTTTATACACTCTATTTGATTGAGTGTTTTATTCTCCTCTCATTACATTACCAGTTATAGCATTGAAAAGAAATTATATTTCTCAGAGTTCTTCACACATGTATATACGATTCACTAAATTAGTGAGTACGGCCCAACATGATCTAAACCATACATTATATAGGAAATCTCAGGGGACTATTTGTAATAGTATAATCATTAAGTAATGTTAAGGGTAGCTGAATCTAAAAAAGTTATTCACACATATGAATTAAATATTATTTTCTACTAACATATTTTTGTTTCTATATATTTTTAAAAAAGTCATGTTATATCTAAACTAATCATTATACCCAGGTTGATATTAGTTATATTTTTTTAATTTAGATACATAAGATGTTTCTTTAATATAATAAATAATCCATCAAGGAGAATTTTCCAAAATATACTATAAAAAAGATATGATTTTAATTCCCCAAAATAATATCCATTTAAAAATTATTTCTCCAATTTTTTAAAATATTATCAATGTATGTATAGTAATTTTGTATCATTTATCATTATGTAAAAAATTACCCTATGGATTACTAACACATATCTTCATTGTACACTCACTACTCCTTAAAATGGTTTTCATAGTATATAAAAAGGACATCATTGTAAGGAAATGAGGATTATTATTTATCAATTAAATAATAATTAAAATTTTGGGAATAAGAGACTACTCTTCTAACAAGAATTTATTAACATTACATTGGCAATGATTCAATATTCTTTTAGTTATCATATTCTTCCTTCCTAATAATTTGAATACCTAATTAATGTGTCGAAATTTGAAATATAAAAATTTAAATGAAATTAATACTATGGAATGAATTTTCCCAATTGTTTTTTGTTTACTTCCAATCAGAACATGTGCTTTATTTCCATAATACACTCTCCATAGTAAAATATATGAATTCTTTTGAGGGTGGATTTATATTCCTGAAAAACCGAAAATTTGATTCTTATTAGTTTCTTAATATGTTTATACTTATTTTGGCATACAATGAAATGTAGAAACATCAAACTCTATTATATGTAACAAAACACCCTCATATTTTCATATTTCATGATAATTGATTTAATATATCTATATACAACCATATTTTTATAATTTGGTAAGGGTCATGTGATGGTGGTGATGAAATATAGGGTTTATATCCCATGGGCCTTTCATGAACTCCATAGTAATTGGCCACATATAATATAGATATATATTCATTGTTACTACTTTGGAGGTAATTATCCTTAGAGAGAATAATCTCTGTAGGCTTCATATTCAGAGGTTGAACCCTATGGATTTAACAATGATAGTTTCAAAATGGATTTCAAGAGATCCCTCAGATACAAAAAATATTCTCCTAAAATCCCTCCAACATAGAATTATGATTACCTTCCATAACCGGATACAATAGTGAAATTCATGTTAGGTGAAATCAAAATGAATGAAGATAAATACAGGAAACTAGTGATATTATATGTTCATATTATTTAGTAGTTAAATATATCAGTGAAAGATCTTATGATATTCCATTGATTTTATAATTTTATAATTTTCAGTTTCTTGATTTATTTATTATATTTTGGAGTTTTTCCCTCAAAACAATCACAAAACGACATCATGTCCTTAAAAACTATCATAAATAATCTTAATAAAAAATTATAATTATAAAGCGATATATTTCCATTCGTCGGAAATGGTCCATCATAGAAAAATGACAATGGGTGATGGGTCGTTTCTCTCAATAGGGATAATAGTGTGATAAAATGTATAACTGATTTAGTTATTATAAAAAACTATCAAATGGTTTCCATGAAAAATATATTTTTGATATATTGGAATAAAATGATTTTCATGTTACTAAGGATTTCATAAATGATATTTTCAATGCATTATGTTTTTTTAACTTTTAGATTAATTAATTCGAAAAAGTCTAGTTATAATTCCGACAATTCAATAAAATGATACAAGAAACCATGAAAAACAAATAACGATTGTAACTGAAGTCTTCATAAAAGTCTCAAGGGTCAATATATAGGTTCATAATGGATTTCCTAGAAAATATCATTCAGGGTAATTTGGTTCTCTCACTCAATATTGTTTTTTTATGAACTCAGAATAGGATGGGTAATCAATCATGTTTTTCAAAATCATAAAGGATGTTTTCAATCACATGTGTATGGAGTTACAATATTCTAATATCTCTCTTCCGTTGTTTTAATTTCGAAATATAATATTTCCAAGAGTGAGTTTCATCCTTTTAAATTTCATATGATCCCCTTATTTTTAGTTTCTCATCAAAAAATGTGGTAGATGTAATGGGTTTAAAGGTAATAACCATAACATATGCAGTAATAGATAATAGAATAAGAATTAATAAAGATAAAAAAACCCACCATTTGAATATATGTAAATCCTATGAAACCTAACAATCAAATATTATGGAATAGAATGCTTTATTTCAAAGTGAAGGGATGTATTTATTCTAGTATAGATAATTAATCACATTATGAGATGGTTTCAGACATGTCTAATTAACAAAACTAGAAACAACCAATTTCCCCACATTTATGACAATTTAGGAATATGACTATGAAATGAATTCGTTCACTGGAATATCATAAAAATGATCCTTAATAATTAAATATTGGTTGATTCGATGGGAGTTTAGGCTCATCTTCCCCTAATAAGGGGAATTATTGCCTACCATGGGAATCTCATATATATATATATATATATATATATATATATATTTTGTTCGTGAATCCTTCACAAATTCGTATATGGGATAGGTTAACCCATGGTTAGATATCAGGTATTATCATGATTCAACATTAATATCAATACATATACTAGGTATTTCACCGACATGGAAATTTATCTTTATCAATGGTTCTTCATCAATAGAACCAATTTATTTGTATTAGTTGTTCTCTATCATGTTTCATTATTACCTCGTAGTTCCCAATTTTATGATAATATTCTTAAATTCCACACAATTGGAAAATCGTAATATTATATGTGTTTACAGATATATTTTTTGTTTTATATTTAGGATAGTACTCTTTATGAGGATTACCATGATTCCTTTTGAAGGGGCCCATTTTTATCTTAGACGTATTGTGATAGGCCATAAAATTTAATTTCAGGTGACAAGACTAATCGATACAGTTTAACATTATGTAATAAGGATGAATAGATGAATGTTTGCTATTGAAGGTTAGTGTGGGACTTATGCATGATCAATCCTTTGTGGATGAACTCAAATGGAATGTGGAAGTAAAATATTTTTTTATTTGAATGTGATTTCAGACGTGTGAAAATGGTTCTCATTATAAATACATTCCATTGTGGGAGGGATGATTTGAAATTGAATAAATATGTCCATTAGAGCAGGGACATGATTTTATCAGAAATATATACGAATAATGATGATATAATGGTTTAAATTTTTTTCTTTAAACCTTAGTGAGTATTATTATATATCTTATACAGGTTGGAAGAATATCTCATATTGTACTTGTGTAAAACATTATGATCATGTAGATATCATGTATTGTGTGGTTTAACGTTGTGTGATAAGGATATAGGCCACAAAATTTACAATCATGTTATGGGTATAATTTTATATTTAGAGGTTCTATAGTTAAAGAATTAGTAGTTATTATACATATGAGATCTCCCGTAGATGATTTATTGATATCATGCCCCTTTGAAAGAGTGTTGGTCTTTACACCTAGTGTAGGGAACCATTATTCAATGTTGAAGAAATGACATGATCAACAAATATCTGTATTCCCACATGACATGTGTTTGTTGTGAGTGAAAATATACATGGGTGGATCAGATGAATCACATGATGGAATTACACTGGATTTGAATGGGTATTACATGATAAGGGTTCTGAAAAATAATCAAATCCCAATATGTTGATTTACGATGGGGTGGATACATAACCCTAGGTTATTGTACTCCTTGATGAAAATACCCATGTTTTGGGCCACCATGGTTAAATCTCTAAGATAATATTCACCTAGGCGAATGCCTTGGATTATAACTTACTACTACATAATTCTATTTTCCTAATCACTAAGAGCCATATTATTCCTAGAGAAAGCATTGAAATCATGACTAAAGCTTATCATGGAGGATTTTTCTATATTCTAGAAGTGGATAAATAATATTATTAATAATGTAAAAGGGATTTTTTATATGAGAAAATGGGACATATTTAGATATTCCACAGTGAGTAAGGTAGTCAGTGCTGGTCACATAGGCAGTGTAGGCTGGGAGATCACATGATACCTGATTGCGGAATACATAATGACCCAAGGGGACCCAGGGTGAGGATGAAATAATTACCATAAGGGATCATGGAAGATGTAATGTGACTTCATCAGAGAGGATCATGGTCTTCTATTTTATTTCCAAATTGTTTTCAAAATGCACCATCAATAAACCACCCCCAAATTGGATCTATGTGTAAGAATAAAGATTAGATTTTGTGGTCACCCTCCCAAAACCAATTATCACTGTGTTGTTGTGTTCTTAACAAGCCTTTTGTGGAATTTAGGGAGAGAATATTCAGCTAATCTATGTGTGGAAATGTATTAATGTAAATATAATTGGTCACCCACTTTTATACATACATAACCACCTTTTTATCATGAATTTATATTATTCATTACAAAAATGTGAGTATTATATAACTTCACATTATTGAATCCACCAATGAAATGGAGTCCTACTAGGATCACAATGGTATTGGGGATTTATAAGGAAAACCATAATAAGGGGTCATTAGTGAGACCACCCACGGCCGGGAGCCTTAGTGGGTCCACCATATTAGGTAATATTAGTGGGGATAGTCACGCATTGAGGCCTTTATTGGGATACCATAGTGAGGTCAGTAGAGTGAGGTCCTTGGGTGAAATATTTCAATTTTAAAATTCATTCCTAGTTTCATTCACATCTAGAACATCCTTGGTAGGGGAAACATCAAATTATTTGAAAATATATGTGCTAACATATTTATTGAAACCCTTTTTTGGGTTTTAAATAGAAAAAAATACTAACATTGACTTATATGAAGAAATATAAAATCATATTGAGATAATGGTTGATGATGTTGAGAATGGGTGATATGGTTTGTAAGAACCATCCCTGCCAACATTATCTAATATCATAATGAAGCATCCCAATGTGCTTCTAAAATTGGATTTTTTTTTCATTATATTGGTATGGGTATAAAATGGATATAGATTTTATTTGAAAAAATGAATTACAAAAATTTCACATATCACTGAGTACGAAAACATTGGAGAGGGTCAATGTATTGGAAAATGGATTTTATATTCATGAGGTATCCTTCTTCTAATATTGCATACATCCCCCCAACTATATAGCCCTAGATATTAGTAATCCAATAATATAATCTGAAATACTCTACTACTCCACCATATTAAATCACTGGGTTATTGAGTAAACATATTGGCATACCAATGAAAGATACCTTCATCATAGGGGATGATTTAGAGATGAGTATATGTGGACCTACATGGTCTGGGTAAAATGATTTTTTTTTGATATCTGACTAAGGATAGATTTTATATATGGAGTCATCTAGGTCTCCCAGACATATGTTGGTAAAAATGGTAGGACGAACATTAGCGACCTTGGCTTCTCAAACATTGAAATAAATCATCTTTTCAAAATATTTTTTACATTATACAAAAAAACCTAATGACTTAATTAGTTTACTTCCATTATAAAAATTTAAACATAAAAACATGCCCATAATTTAACTACATCATCTAACACTACGTTATTTGTAACTAGAAACCTTCCTAGACACGTCATATATAATACAATTCATCATAGCATAGGTAAGGAAAACTAAATAAAGGGAGGTATTATATAATATTTAAGGGTAACAAAGTGATTTAATCAATAACGAGATGAACATAAGTGTATGAGAATAATATCGTAACATTTTTAAATAATACACTTCATCTCAAATATCATATTAGTGATTAATTCCATAAAATTGGTACATTATGGGAAATAGATCATAAGGGAATTAAATAACATGATCCCTAAGTGCATAACACTAGCATAGGACTTGAATTTTTGGCATACAAATAATAATAGTAATTCATTTCCATATTGATAAAGTATCATTACCAATGGACATCATAAGTGAAAAATTACTTTACTTTACTGACATCACGTCTCATTCTAGCCCTGTATTATTGTACTGAGTTCACTCCTTATTCCAACCCTGCATTGATATAAAAGGTTCACTCTATATTCTGTCCAGGTATACTCATGAGATATATAAGTCATAAACAAATTTAGAACTGGGATATATAGTTCCCACCCATCACATAATTAATTATCCCAAATGTGTTCAACAAGATTATACACATTCATCATACCCTAGCCCATGAAATGAAATGAGTATCATGTAACACCCTGATATTTTATAAATTATTATTTTTTAAAATAATATTATATGGAGGATTTCATTGAATGATAAACTAATTTATTGTATATGTACAATAAATAATTATTTTATATTTAATTTTACAAAATATCAAGTCCCGTCGATAGCATTTGTTACGCAGAAGACTTAGTTTTACAAAAATAAAAAATATCATTAAAAATATTACTAAAATATTATTATATTTATCACTTATCCATTGGATTGCATTATGTGAAAAGGAATAGATAAATTATGAAAATATTTTTCATTTATGTTTACAAAATGGATTATATGAAAATAAATTACTGAAAAATTAATATAAGCTGTTTTTGAAAATAAATAAATTCATTTCCAAAAATCTATTTTTGATGCAGAAAGACATTTTCGATTAATGTAATAGAAAAACAACATTTCATGAAATATTTAATTGAATATTACATAGTATTTGTATAATAAAATATTTAACATTTATTTTATATTTTTTTCTAAAAAATATATACTAATAAATACATATTGACGCTAAAAATAGTGTATTTTTTTAAAAGTGCTTTTGGTAATGCCCTGACACCAGTTACCCAGAGTTAGTGCATTATATTAATACATTGGAATGATTACAAGGAATCAGGAACCGAAGGACTGATCGGTTTAGCAGTCTTGGAAAATTGATTTCATACATGAAACTTACATTACATTATTAAATGAAAAAAATCAACAACATTGTATCCATTGAGAATCTTAATATCCCTTAGACTATCTTTGCAGGCCAGTCATAATATACTTCCTAAAATCTACGGAGAAGTAAAACATAGGAAGGGGTGAGCTTAGATCCTTGGTAAGGATAAAAATATAGAGAAAACTTTCATAAATAAGAAGATGTATAGAACTAAAACAAAACCCTTTTAAAAATATACATCAGAATAATATGGATAATTTAAATCAAATAATTCCATTTACATATACATTTGGTTATTCTATTTGTCAAATAATCACATGAAATGTCAATATATAATTTTATAATCATGGAATGCATAATGCCAAATTTCATAACCACATAGTCAAGTCCATGTTCCAAGACTACAAATAATATTTTGTCATGGCCTTCTCCCACGACACTAGATTGTTAATAAGACCTATCGATGCATCGAGGAGCTATGGAGGGCTCCACCCATCACTTATTAATTCCTAGACATTCCTCATATGAAAATGATTAAACATAACATATACATTCATATTAAAAATAGAATATGAAATGTCAATACTTTATCTACTAACCATGAATGGTATTTAAATAACAGATCCATAGAAAAACATGTCACAAAACCTTCAATACAATATAGAAGATTAGTATCATAATAAATAAACCTCAATCAATATTAATATCCCATAAAGGATGTTCACATAGTTGAAAATGAACAGTAAAAATATTTGCGAGAAATATCCATTTTTCATGAAATCAATTAAAAGTCAAATACAGGAAGTCATTTAAAATATAGTTTTTAATCAAAGTGTCCCATACCACTTCAAAACTTTTCAAATTGATTAAAATTTTTAAATAGTAATGTCTATATTAATAAATCCTTAAAACCCTTTTTGAAAACATTGACATTAATGAGAAAGGATTAAAATAACAAATAATTAAAACATTTAAAATGATATTTTAGTAAAAATTCACTTAAAAATAATCCCTTTGAAATTAATTTTATGAAACATGTAAATGGATAATAAATATTTCCCAGTAGAAATTTACATAAAAACAACCACATATAATAATGAGATTTTGAAATTAACCCTTACCTTGCACTTTCCTATGGCCGTGGGTATGTTTAACCTCATGTATAATCACCATAGTATGTTATTAAATTATACTAGAAATATATTCATATTTATTATATCATACATGAATCAACTATGACTATATAAATCCCATTTAATAATTATTTCCATGTTAAATTAGCATTTCAGGTAATAATCGTTTTCTTTATCGTAAATGTTTTACCTTGTTATTCTTGATCGTTTTATTTAGATCATGATTTACATACATCCAGTATATAAAACATGATTCATATATCATATATATTTAGAATATAAATATGTATAAAAAATAGATATATGAAATGTAAAATACCGTTTATGGAGACGGAAGGCCGTACGTATACATAAATGATGTTTCTATTTTCATATCGTATTGAATGGATTTAAGTGAATAAGATATATGTAAGTACATACATATATATATATATATAATCAGTAGAATTATTATGTCATATATTACATACATATAAATAATATATATATATAAATATATTTATTTATAATCATTGTTGAATGGTGAATGTGTAAATGAATCTCATCGCGTCGTGGAGATGGTATGCCATACGTACACACGTATGGGGACTTTGTCATTTATAGGATGGATAGAATAATGAATATGATTGCACCCTATTTATAGTAACATCAATGTTTTTTAGAAGTTACTGGAGTTATTATTTTGGTTTGGAATCAACATATAAAGAGGAAGTGGAAGAAGAAATGAACTTGAAAGTGGGTGGTGAAATTATTACCTCTTCTTCGGGTGTTTCCTATTGTGTTGATCAAAAGGGATCCATAGGTTGGCTTTCTGATCTATGTAAGGACACTAGGATTATGTGAGGGATGTTGGGAGGATATTTGGTCAGGGGTTTTCCTAGCCAAATGGCTTAGGAAGTGTGATTTTGAGATAATGGGAAGTACACTTTTATAAGATAGGATTGGGTCACTATATAAAAAACATGAAATATTATTTTATAATAAATTTCATTTTCAGTTTCAAATTGCTCCAAAATGATTTATTTTTGTGATAAGGTGCGAAGTGGTCTAAAACCACTCAACCAATATTTTTTAGACAGGTTTAGGTCACCATATTAACAATATTATTTAGATTTAACTCTTAGTTAAGTAGTTTAACTTTTACAGTGTCTTCATGTATTCTTACACTATATAGTTAATTAACATACTCTAAACTTCTCATAGAACCTCAAGTAGTTCTTCAATGGAATATATAATATTATTTAACCATTTTGTCGCACCATATATTTTCATGAAAACTATATAATTTAATAATATACTATTTGTTTTAAAACTCATTTATGTCAATTTTGACACAATTGGGTATGTGGTTTTTGTGAAAGTCATTGTTGGTCGGAGGGGACACCCAAGAGGGGGGTGAATTGATATTCAGTAAAAATTTATGTTAAAAATATTTCTCTTAAATATCCCTATTTAACAACAATGTTAAACTATAGTGAATTTATACAGTGTGTAAATGTTCAATTAGTTTCTCAAAGATTGATTAGGACTCAGTTAATTTAATCTTAAGATTAAATTGACTTTTAAAACTAACATACTGGTTTATAATAAGTATAAAAACTTGCTAATATAACTATCATAGTATCTTTAAAAACATTATATTTCAATTTAGATACTACTGGAATATGAAAAATATATAGTATTCTTATGACATACACTAAAATTCAAAGTAGATGTAACCAAGACGTTTAGTCTCAAGCCGAGACTTAGTCCTCTCAACAATTTATATAAATTGATCCACACCCTGGATCGGGGTATACAACAGTGAACACACTGTCCAGGTACAAAGACCTCTACCACAGTACTACGTGGGAAAAAACAACAACTCACAGCTATCCAGGTCCTACTCGACCTCTACCACTATACAGAGTGGGATACAAAGGAGTTATAAAGTATGAATGAGGATTTATGAATCCTCCAGCTTAGCTCAGGAGACAGTGTCTGTAAAATAAATAGGATACACAAAATTCTTTAAATGTACATGAAATAATCACTAGAGTAAGTATGAATGAGTTTATAAAATCATTATTGATTGGTAGTGCAGCTCTGTACTCATTTGATTGGTCAGTAAAACTGCTGCGTCCTTTTCGGGTTTCTATCTGAAAAATAGAGTGTCGTTTTATTCCATGATTCCAAGTTCAGCTTATCAGCCTGAGTTCATGATGTTTTTGTTGTAATTCTTCACTCAATATTCATCTTGTGTTCTACTCTCGAAATTAATTGCTTCGGGTATGTCTAGTGTTCTTGGGGTATGGATGTTGTCTTGTGTGATGGCACCATGTTTGAACGCTATTTAGCCATTGTCTTTTTCACCCTTCGTGTTCCTTCATAGTTCCTTGATTCTAAATCATTCATTTGATCTTTCTATTCACACCACCCCATTTTTTATATTTTTCTAGGTCTTTATCTTCCCTTTTATAGATTTTAGCTCCGTCAAATAGGAATGATTACGTTTTGCATGGGTACTAGGTACGGTTCCCTAACATGGAAACATAAATCATTAAATAGAATTAACTGCATTAAAAAAATAAAATGTAACTGTTAGATTAATAAATAAATAGTATTGAGAGTATAGATTTTGACTAGTTGTTCAATCATTAGTAAATTTCTGTTGGTAGATGTGTACTGTGGACTTTGTGTAGTAGTGACCTTCTATCGGTAGTTCATTGAACTTTTATCGGTAGCCCTTTCCACTTGTATCGGTAGCTCTTGATATTGGTATATCTTACTCTTTATATCGGTAGATCTTGATATCGGTTTCTATTACTATATGTATCGATAGCTCTATACATATCGGTAGCTATCTACATCGGTAGACTTACTCTATGTATCTGTAACTTTTGGTATCAGTAGATTTATATACACGTGACTTAATTATATTGGTAGTTGTTGATCTATCGGTAGATATGATTTTTATCGGTCTCTCTCTGTCTATCAGTAGCTCTTGTCTATGTCGGTAGTTTGCTTAGTTCCAGTGATTATTTGTATCTGTAGACTTAGGCACATTAGCAGCTCCATTTTGTACTATCTAAAGAATTGTTCTATTGATAACTCTATATCGGTAGCATGTTTTATGCTTACCGGTGGACTTGTACATATCGGTAGCTCTGCGTATCGGTGACCATAGCTTATCGGTGACTATGTCTATCGGTAGACTAAGTACCGTTAGCTCTATATCAGTAGCTATACCTAGATCAGTGACTAACACTTATCTTTTTTGTGCCAAACATATCCGATTGGGTTAGAATTACTTTAGAACTTATGTAAACAAAGATAAACATTGATTAACATCTTTCAAGGATTATTTTAAAATTAATATCATCTTGATAATAGAATATCATAGATTGATCTTATTTGAATATTGATAAACATTAATTGGGATTATCAAAGTATGTGAAAGCATAATTGGTATTATCAAAACATGCAAGGTCAACAATATCCCCCTTTTTGATAATTAAAACTTATGATATTAAAGTTTTAAAACAATGAGTAGTTATATCAGAGGATATATCATTAAATTCAATTATCTCAGAGAAAACAGTTTGTTATTGACCATAATGTATCAGAGGTAGAATTAAATGCAATGATATCAGAGGGGGAAAACCATGGTAGTTCTTCCTTAGATAATACTACTCCCCTTTGAGAATATTTCTCCCTCTTTGATACTTCATTACATAATATATACTTCCTATGATAATATTTCTCACCCATTATCATAATCAAAAAGTGGGAAACAAGAAATAGAAAAAGGAACACAATGAGAAATAAATGAAATATAATTTTATTAAATGTCTGAAAAGGTACATAGATAGAAAACAAAATACAAGGGATTCATATCAAAAATCCTAGCCAATTTTTCAATCCACATCCTCAATGTGATATTTTCCCTTTGGATGAGAAGAAGATTTAGACTGTGTGGATGGCGGTGAAGGATTAGGAATTCCAGAGATGATCACAGGGGGATGAGCCATTGAAATTGTGCCTAGCCTGTACAAAGGATTTCTTTGAGTGATCATAGGTGTAGGGATTCGAATGGCTTGGGCAGGATTCATCTGAACAAGAGAAGGAGTAAAGGAAGAGGTAGGTAAGTTAGGAGGTACAATCATTGGCCAAACATCGACATGCAAGAAAGGCAGCCAACAATTTCTGAAGTCCATAATAATTCCTCCTCCTCTCTCCATAGAAGATATGAAGTCATCCTTATTCTCCTTGAATTTGTCCAAGGATGGAGTCATTCCCTTAGTTTGATTACTTTCCCTTTGAAGGCTTGATTGACAGGAGGTAACTTCTGGTTTTCCAACATAAGTTTGAAGTGATTGTTGAGTTGATGCTTGGTGTAAATCTTTTGGAAATAGGAGTCCACCGTATCTTTCACTTCTTTCTGAGAGGAAGAAGATTATGTCATATAGTCTTAGACTATTTTCATTATTTTCCTAGTAGAATATCTAGTAGAAATCACAACTATTGTCAGGTTAGATGAGTCAACAGAGCCACTGGTTGATGCTGAACCAATCTCCTCCATCATCATAGCTCGAATCTGATTCAAATCCACTGAGGTTCTAGAAGCAACAGAACCAACATAGAATGTTATTGTTTCTTTTATGTTTTTGGTCAACCAAATAACAAGATTTTGGAATTAGGAATCTCGGGTTTTAACATGATCTTTCATGGAGGCTTTAAAACCTTCAAACACTAAAACCATCTGGCGCACAACTCTTTTGACATAGGCTAAGTCGTTGTATGCTTGGGATTTTGAGCTCATGTAAAAGTCTAAAGAGATAACTGATTTCTTTAGAGCTTCAACATCTTCTTGCAGTCTATAAACTTGAGTCTGGCAGTAGGTAACTTCTTCCACTATTTCTGCCACAAATGTTGAAAAATTACAACCTAGAGAGAGTTCAAAAGATTTTTCCAGGTTACTCATCTCTTAAACAAAGCACTGCTTCAAGTCTGCAACAGAAGCACTAAAGGACTGTTTTAGCTCATCCTTTAAGGATTCAAGATCATTTCTGGTGATCATATCAGCAGGGGAAATCACAACAGGGTCTCTTTCGGATGCTATTCTATCCACTGAGTCATTCATAATCAATTGAATTGATGACACAAGCGAGGCTTCTATCTTCCTTTTCTCTTCCACAAAACTGTCCTTAAGATTTTTCTTCAAAATATATAGGTCATGCATTCAGACCACATATTTAGGTAGAAACTCAGTCTCAACAGCATAAATAATCATTGGCCTATTGAGGGATGTAGCATCATCAAAATCAGGATATTCTAATCCAAAAACCACAAAACATGGGTCTTCTGCCCAGTCCTCAATATCAACAGCCACTGACACACTTCCAAAAATGGTTTGATGCTCCCCCACAATCGGTGCATTCAATTTTATAGAAACTGCATTATTAGTAGGTCTTTCTTCCTTATGAGAATCTTATACTATCAATTCCATCTCTGCAACAGCTGGAGTGTCCTCTAGATTAGGTACATCATCTTCGATTTCTCCTACTACATCCTCAATAGGCACAACTGAGATTCCAGTTAATGGACTCAGACATAAACATACAGAATCAGAGCCTTATTATTCATTCTCCTTTTCTTTTTATGCTCAGGGGATGGACGGTCTTCCTCATCATTAGGTGTCTCTCCTTCTATTAAGGCTTACTTTATAGAAGATACAATTTCATCATCAAGACTTGGAGGTAAGTCTGAATATCTTCAATCATCCATAGAAGTATCTTCTTCTTCAGTATCCTCACTGTACTCAGGTTCTTCTTCATCATAACCTAGACCTGGATCCCTCACATCCTTAGGTCTTGAAGGATGATTCACAGGATTGAATTTATCATATACCTTCTGGTCATCTTTAACCCACTCTCTTCTCCCTGGGTTCCAATTTATTTTCATGTATTTTCATACTATGGTTGTGATAGAAAATTTATTCCTTACTAAAACTGTCTGATCCTGAGACTCACCTACCCCTTTCACTTTGATCATCACTGAGATCAACTTGCTAAAGAATAGGGCATTTGTCTTTGATTTTGGCCTTGTCATGTCTTCTATTTGAATCATCAACAATATTCACATATTCAATTTTACACAATGTCTCATGAGATGTAGGAGATAGATATCCTGATATCTTAAATTCGCAAAGTCTCCTCTCCTTGGTATTAAAACATGCTGAACTAATTTGAACATAAATCTGTTCTCTCCATACATTTCAGTAGCCACTATTTGTCTTTGATTTCCATCACCGGTGAGCTCCTCCAAGGCAGTCTCATAGTCGAATATATAACTTGTAGGTGGAACATCTTTCGAGACATATACATATACACCTTCATGGAAAACCTTTAAGCATTCAGACCACTCAATAGATAAAAAATACATCTCCTTTCCATTCACAAAAGAAGTCACTCGGTTCTCATTTTCAGATTTCTCAAAGCTTATAAACTCATTAAATTTTTCACTAGATCTAGATAGTAGGGTCCATTGTTGTTCGAAAATCAATCATCCCACTTTTGATATTATAGCACTTCGAGCACTAACAACTTTCTAGGAAACAACCATTCTACACAAAGTTCTTTTTCAATCACAATAACTCTATTCTGCAAATGAGGATTCATTGGTCGCCTACCCAACCTAGTTCTACCAACACTATCACTTGCTTCTAGCTCGGACATCTACTTCATTGATTTCGGCTCATCATTGTCATCTATGATGGTAGGAATTTTGATTTTTTCCATCTCTAGTTCGAGATATTTAGGGTTTTCATGAGATTCAGGAGCTAATGTTTGAGGGTAATTGATTGAGACTCGGAGGATTGAGAAGTAACTAGGACATAGTTTTTATAATTTATAAATCATAAAATAAATAAATAAAATGAAATAATGTAAAAATGATTGAGATTCTGGTGGGAGACAAAAGTTTAAAATAGCACACTCATATGTAGGGTTTATTGGTGAGAATTCCGATCAGTGAGGTTCAACGGTGAGGTTACATCGGTGAGGTTACATCGGTGAGGTATCCACATTGGTGAGGTATCGACATCGGTGAGGTATCTTCATTGGAGAGGTATCCACATCGGTGAGGTAGCTACATCGGTGAGGTATCTACATCGGTGAGGTATCTACATCTGTGTGGTATCTACATCGGTGAGGTATCTACCGATCAAGGTTAATCATTCCCTACTCTTGTCTAATGTAACATAACCTATCCGAACACAACGGTTTGGTGAAAATGTCAGAAAATCGATGTTCAATACCAATAAATTCAAGAGTAATATCACCCTTTTGGTAATGATATCTCAATAAATTGTTCCTTATATCAATGTTTTTGGTCCTAGAGTGAGATACATGGTTCTTCTAAATGTTTATTGCAGTAGTGTTTTCACAGTTGATAGAAACATGCTTAAAATCATATCCATAATCCAAAAGAGTGTATTTCATCCATAGAATTTCTGCACAGCAACAACCAGCAGCTATATACTCTGCTTCGGCAGTGGAAAAAGCTAATGAATTCTGCTTCTTACTACACCAAGATACTAAGGATTTACCCAATAATTGACATGTTTCAGATGTACCTTTTCTATCCAACATGAAACCATCAAAGTCAGCATCTGAATAACTCATTAACTCAAAGAATGGTCTTTTTGGATAAAAAACCTAAGTTTAAAGTGTGTCTAAGATATTTAAAAATTATTTTTACAGAAATTAAATGAGATTATTATGGATTATCTTGAAAACTTACACACATACATACACTAAACATAATATCTGGTCTACTAGCAGTAAGGTAATGAAAGATTCCAATCATACCTCTATAATTTGGTTGATCGAATGGTTTCCCAGTTTTATCTGCATCCAATTTACAGACTATACTCAAAAGAGTATCACTTTCAATAATACTATCCAAACTAAAAGGTTTTAAATGATCGTTTTTATATTTACATTGATTCAAAATAATACCATTTTGATTTTGATAAACATGAAATCCCAGAAAATATTTAAGTTCTCCCATTAAACTCACTTCAAATTTAATTTGCACACTCTTAGAAAAGTCAATACATAAATAATGTTTAGAAGATCCAAAAATAATATCATCAACATCGATTTGTACTATTAAAACATCTTTAGAAATTCTTTTAATAAAAAGAGTTTGATCAGCAATCCCTTTAGTAAAACTTTATGAAATAATAAAATTACTAAGTCTATCATACCATGATCTTGGAGCTTGTTTTAAACCATATAATGCTTTACAAAGTTTAAAAACATGATTTGGAAAATGAGGATTAGTAAATCTATGTGGATGTTAAACAAAAACATCTTCAATTATAAAACCATTTTGAAAAGAACTTTTTACATTCATTTGATATTACATCAAATTCAGTTATGCAGCATAGGCATGTATGATCCTAATGGCTTATAATCTACCTACAGGTGAAAAGGTTTCCGCATAGTCTATTCCTTCCTCTTGACTATATCATTGTGCAACTAGCCTAGAAATATTTCTAACTATATTTCTTGATTCGTCAACCTTGATTCTAAAAACCAATTTAGTGCCTATTGTCAAAGTGTCCTTGGGTATGTCAACTAATTCCTAGACATTTATTCTTTCAAATCGATTTAACTCTTCTTGCATAGCCATTTACAAAAATTCATCATTGATTGCATCATTGAAATTTTTAGGTTCTAGCTATCAATGAAAAGCATGATGTTCAACCTGATTTCTTAGAGAAGCTCTAGTCTGTGTACCTCTATCAAGATTACCAACAACATCATCCAAATGATGAATATTTAGAATCCTAGATGATCTAGTAAAGGTAGGACTAGAAATTTCATGCACATCTATATGTTTGGGATCAACAGAAACATATTCTGGAATATTTCCAGAACTGGATATTTTTATAGTAGGTTCTTTAGATTTATCATTAAGGTCTAAAATAGTCAAATATTCTTCATGATTTTAAAGAGAGGTTTTAGGCTCATGTGGTTCAGTTTCATCAATCTTTATGTGAACATATTCATCCACACACGTGGTTCTTTTATTAAAGAATCTATAGGATTTTCTAGTTAAATAATATCCACAAAAAATTCCTTCATCACTTTTAGAAGAAAACTTGTCCAGATTATCCTTTTTATTGAGAATAAAAACTATGCAGCCAAAGACTCTAAGGTAAATAACATTAGGTTTTATATTATTCCATTTTTCATATGGGGTCTTCTTGAGAACATGTCTAATCAAGACTCTATTAATAATATAACAAGTTGTATTCCCAGCATCTGCCCCAAAATAAATATGCAGGTTATACTCATTAAGCACGGTTCCTGCAATTTCTCGAAGGGTTTTATTTCTTATTTCAACTACACCATTCTGTTGAGGTGTCCTAGGAGTAGAAAGGTTGTGACTAGAACCATATTGTGAGAAATAAGATTCAAACTCATGATTTTCAAACTCACGACCATGATCAGTTCTCAGGGTTTTAATCTAAAGCCCAATATGATTTTCTACAGACATGGAGTATTTAACAATGTAAGAACAAGCTTCACTTTTTTTAGCCAAGAAGTATAAGCAGTTATATCTAGAAAAGTCATATACTAGGACATAGAGAAAGTGATTCCCATTTAAACTAGAAACTCTTGAAGGTCCGAACAAGTCCATGTGAACCAATACGAGAGGTTGAGAAGTTGAGACTTCTTTATTTGATTTAAAAGAAAGGTTATGTTGCTTTGCCTTTTGATATGGATTACAAACATTGTCATTTGGGAATTCATGTTTGGGTAGGTCTCTAACTAAGTTCTTCCTAGTCAATTTTCTATGTGAATGGATGTTTTAATTTCCTAATATTCTGTTCCATAACCAATATTCTTTATGAAAATCATTTAAACAAGTAAAATTTTTCTTATCTAAAGAATTCAGATCAACAGTATAAACATTTTCATTTCTCAAGGTAGGAAAAAAAATCAATTTTAGAGTTAAGAACATTACAAGAATCATTTAAAAACATTACATTAATTCCATCATTACATAATTGATAAATACTTTAGAGATTATACTTATGTTCATCAAAAAATAAAAATTAAAAAAATAAAACTGAATCAGTGTTACCAAACTGGCCTACACCGATGGTTTTCCTTATGAATTATCACCAAAGTTGAAATAACCCCCATTAACTATGATTAAGTTTTTAATTCATGAGTAATCTCCAAACATGTGCCTTGAACATCCACTATTCAAGTACCATACCTTCATGGGAGAACTCGTCAAATTGGTTTCCTACAAAGTAGCTTTAGATGGGAAATGATTTTGGTACCTATATCTTCTTGGGTTCAGAAAGGATAGCAATCAAAACTTTAGGTACCCAAATTTGTCTTACGGGTCTCATATATTTTACAGAATCAATATATTTTGAAAGATAAACTTTATTTGATCTATAAACTTATGAATAACTAGTTTAAGCATACATATTTCTAGAAATGGAATAATCATAATTTTGTCCAGATTTAGGAATAAATCCATTTTGGTAAACTGTCTCTGTCCAGGTTGGTATCCCAAACCAGTAGTGTATTTTGGTGCACCATGTTTACCTAACATTTGTGTAAGTGTATATTTTCCATTTGTGAATTTTTATATGTTGCTCATTAGACAGTTTCAGTTCAGTATTTTCCTTTAAAAGCTCAGTATTCTTTTCCTTTTCTATATCAAAGGCATATTTAGCATTGGTAGTGAGAGCATGCTATTTCATAAGTGAATTATATTTTTCTGTTAGTTCATTACATGTTTCTTCTAGAATATTACAATATTCCAACAATTCATCCTTAGAAATATTTTCATCATTATCTGAATCTCTGTTATTTCTAGAATAATAATCATTCAGCATAGGGGAAACAGGTACCTCAGAGGTATTGGTCATGAAGCACATGTTGGCATGATTATTTTCAGAATCATAAATTTCAGATTCACTTGTGCTTTCTTCTGAAGCACTCCAAGTAGCATTCATAGCTTTCTTGTACTTATTGTCCTTATAATCTGGTTTCTTTTTGAACTTTATTTTTGGACAGTCAGCCATGACGTGTCCTTTCCTCTTGCATTCATAGCAGTATACATCATCTTCCTTATCAGATTTCTTCTAATCCTTCTTCCAATAACCTTTATAGTCATACCTAAAATTGTAATTTTTTTTCTAAATAATTTCATCTTCCTATTAAAGTTCCTGAATATCCTAGATATTTGAGCCATTTCAGCATCACGTTCAGACTCCAAATATTCACTGGTTGAACATTCAGTAGGTACATGTATTTTTCTCCTTGTCTACTCTTTTATGTAGTAGACTTGAAATCCACAAATTTTCTCTTGGGTTCATCATCGTCTCCTTTGTTCACATTATGTTCTTCCTCATACATCATTAATTTACCAATAAGATCCTTAACAGGAAGAGATACAATGTCACATGATTCTCTGATTGAAACAGAAGTGCCCCTCCATCGGTCTGGTAGACATCTTAATATCATCATAATTTATTCCTTTTCTGGAACATCCTTTCCAAGAGGGATTATAGTATTGTATGTCTCATTGAACCTAAGATACATTTCATAAATAGTTTAATCAGTCTTTATTTTAAAATTATGAAATTTAATAGTATAAGTATTTAATCTCATTTCTTTGACATTGGTTGTTCCTTCATGAGAAACACCCAAAGTATCAAAAATTTCTTATGCAGTTTTGCAAGCAGATATTCTATTAAACTCTTCATATCCTAAAGCACAATATTGGGCATTTATAGCTTTAAAATTATTATTGTAAGTGGTCTTCGTAGGTTCATCCCATGTAGTTCTATTAGTTTCTAGAATTTTATATTGTGACTCTATAGCAGTACAGATATCAAAACCCACACTTTCTAAATAAATTTGCATCTTAAGATTCCACTGGGCATAGTTTGTACCATTGAATAAAGGTGGCCGGTTAGTAGCAGCACCCTATAGTCTATTATCTATAACTAGATTTTAGAAAACATATTAATGAGATAAAATTTAGAACTAACAGAAATTTAAGATCATTAAAGATGAAACTAAAATCACAATTGAAAAACAGAATGGTTTGAAAACTCGTATTAATAAAAACAACCTTTGATACCAAATGTTGGGTGTAGTGGACACTCAAGAGGGGGTGAATTGACTTCCAATAAAAATTTATGTTAAAAATATTTCTATTAAGTCCCACTATAGAAAATCAAAGTTAAAATGTAGTGAATTTATACATAGTGTAAATGTTCAATTAGTTTCAAAATGATTGATTAGGTCTCAGTTAATATAATCTGAAGATTAAATTGTCTTTTGAAACTAACTTACTAGTTTACAATAAGTATAAACACATGCTAATTTAAATATCAATGTAACTTTAAACCAAATTATATTGCAATATAGTTAGCAGCGGAATATGAAATATATATAGTATACTTATGACATAAACTAAAATTCACAGTAGATGTAACCAAGAGGTTCATTCTAATGTTGAGACTTAGTCCTCTCAACAATTTATATATATTGATCCACACCCTGGATCCAGGTAAACAACAGTGAACACACTGTCCCGGTACAAAGACCTCTACTACAATTCTACGGGGGGAAACAAACAACAACTCATAGTTTTCAAGGTCGTACTCGACCTCTACCACTATCCATAGTGGTATAAAAAGGAGTTATAAAGTATGAATGAGGATTTAAGAATCCTCCAGCTTAGCTCAGGAGAAAGTGTGTGTGTAAAATAAACAGGATACACACACTGCTCGAATTGTAAATGAAAGAATCACTAGGGAGAGTATGAATGAGTTTAGAAAAGCATTAGGGATTGGTAGTGCAGCTTTGGACTCATTTGATTGGTCAAACAAGCTTTTGAGTCCTTCTCTGGTTTTTTTTTGAAAAACAGAATTTCATTTTCTTCCTTGGTTCTAGGTTCAGCTTATCAGCCTGAGTGCATGAAGTGTTTGTTGTAATTCTTCACTCCATACACAGCTTGTGTTATCCTCTCGAAATGAATTTGTTCATGTACGTCTAGTGTTCTTGGAGTATGGATGTAGTCTTCTGTGACTGCACCATGTTTGAACGCTGTTAAGAACTTGTCTTTTTCACCCTTCATGTGCCTTCATAGTTCCATGATTCTCACTCTTTCATTCGTGTAACATCCAAAGTAAGTAATGAATATTAGATATTTTTATCTATGTCTATTTATTATTAATATTGTCTTTTAGAGGCTTAAAATGATAATAAATACAATCTTATGCATGGAATACACTAATGTTCTTAAAAGATTGTTTTACGGCCTTTTGATGGAAACCCCTTTTTAAATATATATTTTGAAAATTTTATAAGATACTTTTTTCAAAATAAACTTATTATTTATGATTGGGACATCAAAATTTACTTTGTGTGAATTTTTCGTATTTTTCCGATAAAGTTCATTTTTTAATGAATAGTGAATTTTTTTGTATTTTAATTAAAAACCACTTTTTTATCTCATTTATTTATATGATTAGATTATATTTTGAATTGGTTTTGAAGTGAAATTAGAATATATTTTTACCATTTAATCCAATGGTGGTCATTGGAATCAATTTCACTTTGAAATTGGACATAAACTAATGTCAATCTTTTGATACTTATTGTTTCATAAAAACACGCTATTTGTCATGAAAGCGGGAATTAATTATTAAATTAATTAATGCATCTTAAATGGTTTTAATTTTGTAAAATAGACACCATTTTTGAATTCAGAATATCAAATATTGCTTAGGGTGAAGTTTTTGTATCTTTCTGAAAAACATCAATTTTTGATGAATAGTGAAACCACTAAGTGGTAGTTAAAGAAACTGATTTTTCGTTTAAATGAAACATTGCCACTTCTGTGATTTGATTTTAAAAAATCCAACATACATGGTTGTCATTAATAAGTAAAATGTGGTTCAATAAGATTAAAATAATTTTTTTGGTGAATAGTAACTTTTAAGTTCTTAATCGCGATTAGTGGTAATTAGTGTAGTTTAAGGTAAAAATAATTTTTTAATATTAGAGATGAGCATGACACATGTCCTACACTCATTGAATGTGTCTTGGCCGACCAAGACAATCTATGGGTCATCTTGGGGACCCCATGGAACCACTTTGGTTGGGAAACGACAAAAATAACGTTCTAGTTAATGTTAATGTAAAAATGACACAAACAAGAAATGTTTTACTAAATATTTTTTAAAATGGGGTTATACAAGTCAGATTTTTGATTATAAATATTTATAGTAAAGATAAAAAGATTTACTACATCATAGTATTTTGGTTTTAATTTTTAGACATTATATAAATGAAATTATTTTTGACATCATGATGATGCAGCGATGACCTCATTATTTAACTATTTAAATAAAATGGAAAGATAATGTAATATCTAAGACCTAGACATGTCCAAAACCTATTGGATGAGTGGATTTCGAACTCTTATCACCTTATCCTAGAATTATATCGATGTGGGACCTCTTAAATCCGAATACCATTTTAAAATAAAGTGACTTTTCTTTACATTCCAAGAGTGCCCTCCTCTTCTCTTATAAAATTCCCCCAACTCTACCTCCTTACCCACACTCCCAAAGCCTTTTCCTTGTCCAAACCCTGCCCATTTTGGCTCTCCAATTCCCTCTATTACTCCTTGAAGCCTCACTTTGGGCAGAAGGCTTCCCAAGGAAGCCTTTGAGCTCAAACCAAAGGGAGTTGCCCGATTTTAAGGTAATATCTTCACTTGAGTCCTCTTGTTTTATTTTGCTTCTCCAACCCCCAAAAATCTTTTTATTCATTTTTTTGTAACAAATCCAGTATCTTCAATATACTAGGATGTTTTTATAATATGGATTAGAGCTACACTTATACACACCTAAATCTAATGGTTAAAGGACATACTGTTTCCGTGGATGGTGAATTTATGCCTCCCGAAACGATGATTTTTCAACATTCTTTTAACAACTTCAAAGGTGGACATTAAGATGTCACTATATTTATATATGGTATATAATATGTTTATTTTTTCCTTATGCTTATGTATTTTTCATTTTGGGCATACCTTTATGGTTTCCATTATGGGTAAACGCGATATCTTCATTTAAGGAAGTGCAGACTACCGCCACCTCAAAGTGATGTGATTCGTTAAATACCATATGTGGGATGTATAAAGGATGGAACTATGATATTATTTATGATATTATACTGGAACTATAATATACCTTTATATCATTATGATTCCATTCTATAAAATACGAAATAGAAATGAAAGTAGCGTTCATTCGTACGTACGACTTACCGTCTCCATGAACGGTGCAGTTCATTTCTTACCTCTAAATGATTATGTAATATTATAAATGCATGCATGTACTGGATATATATGACTTATATGATATCTAAATCATGAATACCATTCTGGATATAATGGATACATGAACAACTTGTAATTATAAAGGGCTTATTTTTGACTCAAGTACCAATGATTGTTAAAAAGACCGTTATTAACATAAATAATTACATAGTGGTCATGACATGGAAATAAGTGATATAAAAGGAATACTGAACTTGAAAAAGGTTCTTAAACAAGTAGAAATTAACTCAAGTTTATTATTCAGGAGATTAAAGAAAAACCGAGTCAAGTCGGACCCGAGGTATGGGACTTCGTCTCAATCTCCTTTCATTGAGGCATATTTTGTTTTATACACACCCTTCTTTTATACGGTGTATAAACCCCTTTGACTTTTACGTTTATTCAAAAGAAATATTTTTTATACGAATCATTTACTAAATGACAAAAGGGAATGTTTTTGTCGTACGTATGCGGCGACAAAGACTTCTCCGCCGCCGTGACCATTATTTGAGTTTCAGCTTCCTCTAAAAGCCATACCTTTTTTTTAAAATAAAAATAAATACCATGTTTTAATTTTCTTTTATTTTGGTATTGAAATTTTTTTTCATAATGTTTCTATATCAATTTGTTGTATTGATATCTTGTGATTGAAAGGTGTAAATGTTATGTTTCCTTTATGCATGTTTTAAGTGATACGATTATGTTGAGGATCTTGGGAATTATTATGAAGATGGGTGGTTCCGTGATAGACTAAGGGTGGGTGAGCCCGATATATCTCTCCGATGGATTGGGTAATGCGAAGGAGTGAAATGTTAAGGTTTCTCCGAAGATATTTAGGGAATATACTGTGATGGGTATTCCAAACTTAACCAAGAGGGTTACTCCCTACGTAAGAATGTTATGAATGCCTCAAGTTACCTTTATGTCTTATGATTTCTATGATTTATTCATGATTTTATGAGGTATATAAAAGTGCTTATGTTTTATGGGTAAAGTATGATTTCATTCTTATGTATATATGTACCCATGTTTCCTTTCCATATTTTTATATCCCTTTCTGAGATTTTTGTGCATATCCCAAGTTATTTTGAAATTTTTTTCTCAGGTCAAGGTAAAGGTACATGATATGATGATAGTGTCAAGGAAGTGTAAAGAAAGAATCCTTGTTTTATTTTAAATATGTTTCCATTGATGGGAAAGAAGAATACTATCTTTATGTAACCACTTTTCTTATATGTGGAATGTAATGCAAGTTTTATGATCTAATTCTCTAAAACTCTAAACTCGAAAAGATCCTCAATGTGTAATCTTGTAATAACTCACGATTAAGTAAGGATTAAGGCTGGGGCCTTATAGTTGGAATCAAAGGTCAGTTTAGATAACATTATGAGTTAGAATTCTATTAAATGATTATCCAAAAAAAAAATTTATGGTCATATCGAAGTGATATAGTATTTGAAGATTACCATGTTGGTTCATCTAAGACATGTTTGTTCAGAATCGTTTTCTACAGAGGAAACATGGAAGCAGTTCTAGGAAGGCATACAGGAGGAAATAAACTTCTGAATCAGCATCCTGAGATGGTCGGAATTGGAACTGAACAGTTTGTTGTAGTAATGGCGCAGTTGACTCAGGCGATAAATGGTGGTGGTATCCATGCACGAGATCAGCCAGATCAACTGCAGAGGAACATGTCAATGGTGGAACATTTCATGAGGCAACGTACCCCATCATTCAGAGGATCATCTGACCATGTGATAGCTAAAGGACGGATTAAAGCACTGGAGAATATTTTCGATGTCATGGGGTGTTCAGACAATCAAAAGGTTAGTCTTTCTATTTACCGTTTGGAGGGTGAGGCAGATCAGTGGTGGTCTGTGGTTAAAAATATCAGGGACTCCGATGAGATTGATGCTCTTGACTGGGATGAATTAAAAGGTATGTTTCTTAAGAAGTATTTTCCTAAGGTTGTTCGACTTAGGACGGAAAAACAATTCTTGGAATTGAGGCAAGAGGAAGACTCAGTTTCTACCTATGAAGAAAGTTTCACTCTATTGGCATGGTATGCTTCAAATTTTATCCGAGACCTTGATAGTAAAATCAATCGTTTTTACTCAGGATTAAAGCCAAAATATCGAAGGGCATTAGATTCTCGTGAGTTTAAAAGTTATGAAAATCTTGTTAGATGTGCTGAGAAGGTGGAAGTGGAGTTTTTTGAAGATCAAGTGTACTATAACAACCAATAGAAGAAGATACCGAGGTGGCAGGAGAAAGGTAAGAATTCTTCAAAAAAGACTTATGGTAGGAAAACTAAGTTTCCAGTTTATGATAAATGTGGAAAAAGGCATGCTGGGGAATGTATTATGAATTCTGGAAAGTGCTACTAATGTGGTAAGATGGGACATAAGGCTCGTGATTGCACTGAAAATGGTCAAGGTGAAGGTAAGACCAAATTTGATTTACAGTTAGTGAAATGTTATAAGTGCAATGAGATAGGTCACTATGTAAATGAGTGTCTGACAAAGAGTTTGAGTGATGGGAAGCAGTTAGACTACAAGAAGAAAGTGGTGGTGAAATCCTTTGCAACTACTTCATCAGATGTCGGGCCATCAAATGAGTTGTATCAGGTACATTTTTTGTTTATTCAGATTATTCCAGTGTGTTGTTTGATTCGGGGTCTACACATTATTTAATCTCTAAAAAGATTTCTAGTAAAATGGGAATACCATCTCAAGAAATGACTCCTGAACTTTTGGTAAAAACACCTGGGGGAAATGCTGAGGCAAAAAGAATTTATAAGAATCTTCCTATCCTAATATGTGGGAAAAGCCTACTTGATAACCTTATTGTTCTACCTCTAGTAGAGTTTGATGTTATCCTGGGTATGGATTGGCTCTCAATTTACTATGCTAAGATTGTCTTTAGAGCTAAAGAAGTTTCTTTTCAGAAAGACTTTCAGTTTGTGTACAAGAATGAACCCTTACTGTTGATAACATATCAAGAGGTAGAGGAACTTATAAAAGATGGAAATGAATATTACCTTGCACACATCGTTGAACATAAAGGAACTATTCAGATTAATGATGTGCCAGTGGTAAATGAGTATCCTGAAGTTTTTCCTAATGAGTTTCCTAGAATAATACCAGATCGGGAAGTTGAGTTTACCATCGACTTAGTTCCTGATGCTAATCCAATTTCAAAACCCCCTTATCGAATGGCTCAAATTGAACTTTTAGAGTTGAAGGAGAAATTGCAAGATTTATTAGAGAAAGGTTTCATTCGACCTAGAACATCACCATGGTGTGCTCCTGTTTTATTTGTTAAAAAGAAAGATGGTTCAATGAGACTTTGAGTTGATTATAGAGCCTTGAATAACATCACTGTTAAGAACTAATATCCTTTGCCTCATATTGATGATTTGTTTGATCAGCTCCAGGGAGCTCAGTATTTTTCAAAGATTGAATTGAGATCGGGGTACCATCATCTGAAGGTAAAGGAAGCATATGTTCCGAAGACTGTGTTCCGTACAAGATATGGCCATTATGAATTTATAGTAATGCCTTTTGGGCTAACCAATGCACCTACTGTATTCATGGACATAATGAATAGAATTTTCCATGAGTTCTTGGATAAGTTTGTTGTGGTTTTCATTGATGATATTTTGGTTTTTTATAAAAGTAAATAGGAGCATGAAAGACATTTAAGGGTTATCTTTCAAACCTTAAAAGAAAATAAACTGTATGGAAAATTCAGCAAGTGTGAGTTTTGGTTGCAAAAAATTTCTTTCCTTGGTCACATTGTTTCTAAAGATGGGATAACTGTTGATCCTGCAAATACAAAAGTTGTGGAAGACTGGCCAAGACCCACAAATGTAACTGAGATTCGTAGCATCCTTGGTTTAGCTGGCTATTACTGAAGGTTTGTTAGAAATTTTTTCACGGTTATCTAGTCCAATGACTTAGCTAACTCGGAAGGGTGTTAAGTTTATCTGGACAAAAGAATGTGATGATTGTTTTCAGGAATTGAAAAGAATATTGGTGAATGCTCCAGTTTTGGCACTACCTTCCAGGAATGGTGAGTTTGTTATCTACAGTGATGCTTCATTGAAAGGACTTGGTTGCGTCCTAATGCAGAATGATCAGGTAATTGCTTATGCTTCACGACAGTTGAAAACTCATGAGGTAAATTACCCTACACATGATTTGGAATTAACTGCTGTTGTTTTTGCTTTAAAAATCAAGAGGCATCATTAGTATGGATTAAAGTGTGAAATATATACTGATCACAAAAGTTTAAAGTATATATTCACTCAGAAAGAGTTACACATGAGACAGAGGAGATGGTTAGAATTAATCAAGGATTTTGATTGTACAATTCATTACCATCCGGGAAAAGAAAATAAAGGTGCTGAATCTTTGAGTCGAAAAAGTAATGCTTCATTAGCAATGTTGCATTTGGAACCTGATCCTTTGGCTAACGATTTGATGAACTTTGGCATAGAAGTTGTTGGTGCAGGATGTTCTTCTGTTTTGTTTCAGGTATCAGTGAGATCTTCTCTATCAGACAGAATCAACCAAGCACAGGAGAAAGACAGTGAGTTGCAGAAAAAGGTAGAGCTGGTTCAGAAAGGTAAGTTTCCTAAATTCAACATTGATAGTGATTGTGTTTTGAGATTTTGGAAGAGATTGTGTGTGCCTTGTGATTCACAGTTGAAGAGAGAGTTGTTATGTGAAGCTCATAGTTCTCATTTTTCAGTTTGTCCTAGCAGTACTATGATGTACAGAGATCTGTGGGAGTATTACTGGTGGGATGGAATGAAAAGAGATATTGCTGATTTTATTGTGAAGTGTTTTACATGTCACCAGGTTAAAGCAGAGTGGCGGTTACCGAAAGGGATGCTTCATCCTTTACCAGTTCCAGAGTGGAAATGGGAGAATATATCCATGGACTTTGTTGTGGGATTACTGAAGACATCTCGATGTAATAATGAAATCTAGGTTATTGTTGATCGCTTGACTAAATCTTCTAATTTCCTTGCTATACGAGATACCTTTTCCCTAGATCAACTTTCCCGTTTTTATCTTAAAGAGATAGTCAGGTTACATGGAGTTCCCCTCTCCATTTTATCTGATCGTGATCTCAGGTTCACTTCTAACTTTTTGAAAGGCCTTCAGAAGTCGTTGGGTACTAAATTAAATTTTAGTACAACTTTTCATCCTCAATAAAATGGGCAGTCAGAACGAACAATTCAGACCATGGAGGATATGCTACGAGCTTGTTCGATGGATTATCAGGGAAGTTGGGACCAACATCTTTCTGTGGTTGAGTTTTCATATAATAACAGTTTTCATTCCAGTATATAGATGGCACCATTTCAGGCATTATATGGGAAGCGGTGTCGAACTCCAGCATTCTGGGATGATGTGGGTGAAAGGTAGCTGATGGGACCAGAATTGGTAGAAGAGATGGCAGAAAAAGTTCAGCAGATACAGAAACACATGAGAACAGCTCAGAGCAGGCAGAAGAGTTATGCAGACAATAGGAGGAAGGATCTCTCTTTTGAGGTAGGTGATCATGTTTTTCTCAAAGTATCACCATGGAAAAGTGTGATGCGATTTGGTAAGAAAGGAAAGTTGAGTCCAAGGTTCATCGGACCATATGAAATTATGGAGAGAGTTGGATCAGTTGCTTACTGAGTGGCTTTACCTCCGAGTTTATCTCAGGTACACAATGTTTTTCATGTTTCGATGTTGAGAAAGTATATTCCAGATCCCTCTCATGTTTTGAGTGCAGAGGTAGTTCAGCTGGAAGAGAACCTATCATATGAGGAACATCCGGTCCAGATTCTTCACCACAGGGAGAAAGTGTTACGGAATAAGGTGATTCCTCAGGTAAAGGTTTTGTGGAAAAACCACATGATTGAAAGAGGCAACATGGGAATCTAAAAATGCAATGAGGGATAAGTACTCCCATTTATTTGATAAGTAAATAAATTGCGGGGACACAATTTTCTAAAGGGGGGAAGGATGTAACATCCCATGTAAGTAATGAATAATAAATATTTTTATCTATGTCTATTAATGATTAAGATAGTGTTTTAGAGGCTTATAATGAACATATATACAATCTTATGCATGGAATACAATAATGTTCTTAAAAGATAGTTTTACGGCCTTTTGATGGCAAACCCTTTTTAAATCTATATTTTGACAATTTTTTAAGCGATGTTTGTCAACATAAACTTATTATTTATGATTGGGACATCCAAATTTAGTTTGTGTGAATTTTTGGTATTTTTTTGATAAAGTTCATTTTTAATGAATAGTGAAAAATGTTGTATTTTAATTCAAATCCTCTTTTTAATATCATTTATTTATATGATTTTATTATCGTTTGAATTGGTTTTGAAGTGAAATTATAATATATTTTTACCATTTAATCCAATGGTGGTCATTTTAATCAATTTCACTTTGAAATTGGACTTAAACTAGTGTCAATCTTTTGATACTTATTGTTTCATAAAAACACGCTATTTGTCATGACAGCGGGAATTAATTATTAAATTAATTACTTAATCTCATATGTTTTGAATTTTGTAAAATAGATATCATTTTTGAATTCAGAATATCAAATATAGCTTAGGGTGAAGTTTTGGTATCTTTCTGAAAAACTTCAATTTTTGATGAATAGTGAAACCACTAAGTGGTTGTTAAAGAAACTGATTTTTCATTTAAATGAAACTTTGCCACTTCTGTGATTTGATTTTCAAAAATCCGACATACATGTTTGTCATTTAGAAGTAAAATGTGGTTCAATAAGATTAAAATAATTTTTTTGGTGAATAGTAACTTTTAAGTTCTTAATTGCGATTAGTGGTAATTAGTGTAGTTTAAGGTAAAAATAATGTTTTAACAATATGAGATGAGCTTTACACATGTCCTACCCTCATTGGATGTCTCACGGCCGACCAAGACAATCCATGGGTCAACTTGGGGACTCCATGGAGCCACTTTGGTTGCGAAATGACATAAATAACTTTTTAGTTAATGTTAAAGTAAAAATGACACAAACATGGGATGTTTTACTAAAACAATTTTTACATGGGGTTATACAAGTAATATGTTTGATTATAAATAGTCATTTTAAATCTAAAATGATTTCCTACATCATAGTATTTTTTTATAATTTTAAGACATTAAATAAATTAAATTATTTATGACATCATGATGATGCAGCGATGACCTCATTATTTAACTATTTAAATAAAATGGAAAGATAATGTAATATCTAAGACCTACACAAGTCCAAAACCTATTGTATGAGTGGATTTAGAACCCTTATCACCTTATCCTCAAATTATATCAATGTGGGACCTCTTAAATCCGAATACCATTTTAAAACAAAGTGACTTTTCTTTACTTTCCAAGAGTGCCCCTCCTCTCCTCTTATAAAAGGCCCCCAACTCTACCTCCTTACCCACACTACCAAAGCCTTTGGATCGGCCAACCCCTGCCCATTTTGGCTCTCCACTTACCTCTCTTACTCCTTGAAGCCTCACTTTGGGAATAAGTCTTCCCAAGGATGCCTTTGAGCTCAAACCAAAGGGAGTTACCCGATTTTAAGGTAATGTCTTCACTTGAGTCCTTTTGTTTTATTTTTCTTCTCCAACCCCCTAAAATCTTTTTAATAATTTATTTTGTAACAAATAAAGTATCTTCAATATAATAGGATGTTTTTATAAGAATTATTCGATCTACACTTACACACACCTACATCTAATGGTTAAACGACATAATGTTTCCGTGGATGGTGAATTTATGCCTCCCGAAACGATGATTGTTCAACATTATTTTAAAACCTTCAAAGGTGGCCATTAATATGTCACTATATTTATATATGATATATAATATGTTTATGTTTGCCTTAAACTTCTGTATTTTTCATTTTGGGCATACCATTATGGTTTCCATTATGGGTAAACGTGATATCTTCATTTAAGGAAGTGTGGACTACCGCCCCCTCAAAGTGATTTGATTCGTTAAATACCATATGTGGGACGTATAAAGGATGTAACTATGATATTATATATGATATTATACTGGAATTATAATATACCTTTATATCATTATGATTCCATTCTATAAAATACGAAATAGAAATGAAAGTAGCGTTCATGTGTACGTACGGCTTACCGTCTCCATGAACGGTGCTTTCCATTTCTTACCTCTAAATGATTATGTAATATTATAATTGCATTCATGTACTGGATATATATGAAATATATTATATCTACATCATGAATACCATTCTTGATATAATGGATACGTGAACAACTTGTAATTATAAAGGGCTTATTTTTGACTCAAGTACCAATGATCGTTAAAACGACCGTTATTAACTTAAATAATTACATAGTGTTCTTGACATGGAAATAAGTGATATAAAAGGAATAATGAACTTGAAAAAGGTTCTTAAACAAGTAGAAAATTACTCAAGTTTATTATTCTGGAGATTAAATAACGACCGAGTCAAGTCGGACCCGAGGTTTGGGACTTCGTCTCAATATCCTTTCATTGAGGCATATTTTGTTTTATACACAACCTTCATTTATACGGTGTATAAACCCCTTTGAATTTTACATTTATTAAAAAGGAATCCTTTTTATACGAAGCGTTTAATAAATAACAAAAGGGAATGTTTTTGTCATACGTATGCGGCGACAACGACTTCTCTGCCGCCGTGACCATTATTTGAGTTTCGGCTTCCTCTACAAGCCATACCTTTTTTTTAAACGAAAAATAAATACCATGTTTTACTTTTCTTTTATTTTGTTATAGAAAATTGTTTTCATAATGTTTTTATATCAATGTTTTGTATTGATATCTTGTGATTGAATGGTGGAAATGTTATGTTTCCTTTATGCATGTATTATGTGATACGATTATGTTGAGTTTATTGGGCATTATTATGAAGACGGGTGGTTCCGTGATAAACTAAGGGTGGGTGAGCCCGATATATCTCTCCAATGCATCGGGTAATGCGAAGGAGTGAAAAATTAAGGTTTCTCCGAAGAGATTTAGGGAATATACTGTGATGGGTATTCCAAACGTAACCAAGAGGGTTACTCCCTACGTAACAATGTTATGAATGCCTCAAGTTACCTTTATGTCTTATGATTTCTATGATTTATTCATGATTTGATGAGGTATGTTAAATTGCTTATGTTTTATGGGTAAAGTATGATTTCATTCTTATGTATATATGTACCCATGTTACCTTTCCATATTTTTATATCCCTTACTGAGCTTTTTATGCTCATCCCATGTTTTTTTGAAATGTTTTTCACAGGTCAAGGGAAAGATACATGATATGATAATAGTATCAAGGAAGTGTCAAGAAAGAATCCATGTTTTATTTTAAATATGTTTCCATTGATGGGAAATTAGAATAATATCTTTATGTAACCACTTTGTTTATATGTGGAATGTAATGCTGGTTTTCTGATCTAATTCTCTAAAACTCTAAACCCGAAAAGATCCTCTATGTGTAATCTTGTAATAACTCAAGATTAAGTAAGGTTTAAGGCTGGGGCCTTATAGTTGGTATCAAAGGTCAGTTTAGATAACATTAGGAGTTAGAATTCTATTAAATGATTATCCAAAAATATTTTTTTATGGTCAAATCGAAGTGATATAGTATTTGAAGATTACCATGTTGGTTCATCTAAGACATGTTTGTTCAGAATAGTTTTCTGCAGAGGAAACATGGAAGCAGTTCTAGGAAGGCATACAGAAGGAAATAACCTTCCGAATCAGCATCCTGAGATGGTTGGAATTGGAACTGAACAGTTTGTTGCAGTAATGGCGCAGTTGACTCAAGCGATAAATGGTGGTTGTATCCATGCACGAGATCAGCCAGATCAACCGCAGAGGAACATGTCAGTGGTGGAACATTTCATGAGGCAACATCCCCCATCATTCAGAGGATCATCTGACCATGTGCTAGCTGAAGGGTGGATTAAAGAACTGGAGAAGATTTTCGATGTCATGTGATGATTAGACAATCAAAGGGTTAGTCTTTCTATTTACTGTTTGGAGGGTGAGGAAGATCATTGGTGATCTATGGTTAAAAATATCAGGGACGCCGATGAGAATGATGCACTTGACTGGGATGAATTCAAAGGTATGTTTCTTGAGAAGTATTTTCCTAAGGCTGTTGACTTAGGATTGGAAAATAATTCTTGGAATTGAGGAAAGAGGAAGACTCAGTGGCTACCTATGAAGAAAGGATAACTCTATTGGAAAGGTATGCTCCAAATTTTATCCGAGACCTTGATAGTAAAATCAATCGTTTTTACTCTGGATTAAAGCCAAAATATCGAAGGGCAATAGCTTCTCGTGAGTTTAAAAGTTATGAAAATATTGTTCGATGTGATGAGAAGGTGGAAATGGAGTTTTCCGATGATCAAGTGTTCTATAACAACCAACAGAATAAGAGACTGAGGTGGCATGAGAAAGGTAAGAATTCTTCAAAAAAGTCTGATGGTCAGAAAACTAAGTTTCCAGTTTGTGATAAATGTGGCAAAAGGCATGCTGGGGAATGTCTTCTATATTCTGGAAAGTGCTACCGATGTGGTAAGATGGGACATAAGGCTCGTGATTTCACTTAAAAGGATCAAGGTGAAGGTAAGACCAAATTTGATTTATAGTTAGTGAAATGTTATAAGTGGAATGAGATGGGTCACTATGAAAACGAGTGTCCGACAAAGAGTTTGAGTGATGGGAAGCAGTTAGACTACAAGAAGAATGGGGTGGTGAAATCCTTTGCAACTACCTCAGCAGATGTCGGGCCATCAAATGAAGTTGTATCAGGTACATTTTTTGTTTTTTCAGATTATGACAGTGTGTTGTTTGATTCAGGGTCTACTCAATCTTTCATCTCTGAAAACGTTTCTAGTAAAATGGGAATAACATCTCAAGAAATGACACCTGAAATTTTGGTAAAAACACCAGGGGGAAATGTTGAGGCAAAAAGAATTTATAAGAATCTTCCGATACTAATATGTGGGAAGAACATACTTGAAAACCTTATTGTTCTACCTCTAGTAGAGTTCGATGTTATCCTAGGTATGGATTGGCTCTCCATTTACTATGCTAAGATTGACTGTAGAGCTAAAGAATTTTCTTTTCAGAAAGACTTTTAGTTTGTGTACAAGAATGAACCCTTACTGTTGATAACATATCAAGAGGCTGAGAAACTTGTAAAATATGGAAATGACTGTTACCTTGCACAGATCGTTGAAAATAAAGGAACTATTCAAATTAATGATGTGCCATTGGTAAATCAGTATCCTGCTGTTTTTCCTAATGAGTTCCCTAGAATAATACCAAATCGGGAAGTTGAGTTTACTGTTGACTTAGTTCCTGATGCTAAGACAATTTCAAAACCCCCTTATCGAATGGCTCAAATTTAACTTTTAGAGTTGAAGGATCAATTGGAAGATTTATTAGAGAAAGGTTTCATTCGACCTAGCACATCACCCTGGGGTGATCCTGTTTTATTTGTTAAAAATAAATATAGTTCAATGAGACTTTTCATTGATTATAGATCCTTGAATAAGATCACTATTAAGAACAAATATCCTTTGCCTCATATCGATGATTTGTTTTATCAGCTCCAGGGAGCTCAGTATTTTTCAAAGATTGACTTGAGATCGGGGTACCATAAGCTGAAGGTAAAGGAAGCAGATGTTCCGAAGACCGCGTTCCGTACAAGATATGGCCATTATGAATTTGTAGTAATGCCTTTTTGGCTAACCAATTCACCTAGTGTATTCATGGAATTAATTAATAGAATTTTCCATGAGTTCTAGGATAAGTTTGTTGTGGTTTTCATTGATGATATTTTCGTGTTTTCTAAAAGTGAAGAGGAACATGAATGACATTTAAGGGTTATCTTGCAATCCTTAAAAGAAAAGAAACTGTATGGAAAATTCAGCAAGTGAGAGTTTTGGTTGCAACAAATTTCTTTCCTTGGTCACATTGTTTCTAAAGATGGGATAACTATTGATCCTTCAAAAACAAAAGTTGTGGAAGAATGGCCAAGACAAACAAATGTAACTGAGATTCGTAGCTTCCTTGGTTTGGCAGGCTATTACCGAAGGTTTGTTAGAAATTTTTTCACGGTTATCTAGTCCAATGACTAAGATAACTCGGAAGGGTGTTAAGTTTATCTGGACAGAAGAATGTGATGATTGTTTTCAGGAATTGAAAAGAAGATTGGTGAATACTCCAGTTTTGGCACTACCTTCCAGGAATGGTGAGTTTGTTATCGACAGTGATGCTTCATTGAACGGACTTGGTTGCGTCCTAATGCAGAATGATCGGGTAATTGCTTATGCTTCACGACAGTTGAAAACTCATGAGGGAAATTACCCTACACATGATTTGGAATTAGCTGCTGTTGTTTTCACTTTGAAAATTTGGAGGCATCATTTGTATGGAGTAAAGTGTGAAATATATAATGATCAAAAAAGATTAAAGTATATATTCACTCAGAAAGAGTTAAACATGAGATAGAGGAGATGGCTGGAATTATTCAAGAATTATGATTGTACAATTCATTACCATCCGGGAAAATCAAATAAAGTGGCTAATGCTATGAGTCGAAAAAGTAATGCTTCATTAACAATGTCGCTTTTGGAACTTGATCCTTTGGCTAAGGATTTGATTAACTTTGGCATAGAATTTGTTGGTGTAGGATGTTCTTCTGTTTTGTTTCAGGTATTAGTGAGATCTTCTCTATCAAACAGAATCAAGCAAGCACAGGAGCAAGGCAGTGAGTTGCAGAAAAAGGTAGAGCTGGTTCAGAAAGGTAAGTTGCCTGAATTCAATATTTACAGTGATTGTGTTTTGAGATTTGGGAAGAGATTGTGTGTGACTTGTGATTCACAGTTGAAGAGAGAGTTGTTATGTGAAGCTCATAGTTCTCTTTTTCAGTTCATCCTGGTAGTACTAAGATCTACAGAGATCTACAGGAGTATTATTGGTGGGATAGAATGAAAAGATATATTGCTGATTTTACTAAGAAGTGTTTGAAATGTTAACAGGTTAAAGCAGAGTGGTAGTTTCCAAAAGGGATTCTTCAGCCTTTACCAGTGTCAGAGTGGAAATGGGAGAATATATCCATGGACTTTGTTGTGGGATTACCGAAGACATCTCGAGGTAATAATGAAATCTGGGTTATTGTTGATCGGTTGACTAAATCTTCTCATTTCCTTTCTATACGAGATACTTTTTCGATAGATCAGCATTCCAGTTTGTATCTTAAAGAGATAGTCAGGTTACATGGAGTTCCCCCTCTCCATTGTATCTGATCGTGATCCCAGGTTCACTTCTATCTTTTGGAAAGGCCTTCAAAAGTCGTTGGGTACTGAATTAAATTTTAGTACAGCTTTTCATCCTCAATCTGATGGGCAGTCAGAACGAACAATTCAGAACTTGGAGGATATGCTATGAGCTTGTTCGATGGATTATCAGGGAAGTTGGGACCAACATCTTTCGTTGGTTGAGTTTTCATATAATAACAGTTTTCATTCCGGTATACAGATGGCACCATTTCAGGCATTATATGGGAAGCGGTGTCGAACTCTAGCTTTCTGGGATGAAGTGGGTGAAAGTAAGATGATGGGACCAGAATTGGTAGAAGTGATGGCAGAAAAAGTTCAGCTGATATAGAAACACATGAGAACAGCTCAGAGCAGGCATAAGAGTTATGCGGACAACAGGAGGAAGGATCTCTCTATTGAGGTAGGTGATCTTGTTTTTCTCAAAGTATCACCATGGAAAAGTGTGATGCGATTTGGTAAGAAAGGAAAGTTGAGTCCAAGGTTCATTGGACCATATGAAATTCTAGAGAGAGTTAGATCTGTTGCTTACCGAGTGGCTTTACCTCCGAGTTTATCTCAGGTAGACAATGTTTTTCATGTTTCACTGTTGAGAAATTATATTCGAGATCCATCTCATGTTTTGAGTCCAGAGGTAGTTAAGCTGGAAGAGAACCTATCATATGAGGAACAATCGGTCCAGATTCATGACCACTTCGGAGCAAGTGTTATGGAATAAGGTGATTCATCAGGTAGAGGTTTTGTGGAAAAACCACATGATTGAAGAGGCAACATGGGAATCTGAAAATGAAATGAGGGATAAGTACCCCCATTTATTTGATAAGTAAATAAATTGCAGGGACACAATTTTATAAAGGGGGTAAGGATGTAACATCCCAAGTAAGTAATGAATAATAGATATTTTTATCTATGTCTATTAATGATTAAGATAGTGTTTTAGAGGCTTAAAATGAAAATAAATACAATCTTATGCATGGAATACACTAATATTCTTAAATGATCGTTTTACGGCATTTGATGGCAAACCCTTTTTAAATATATCTTTTGACAATTTTATAAGCTATGTTTGTCAAAATAAACTTTTTATTTATTATTGGGACATCAAAATTTACTTTGTGTGAAGTTTTGGTATTTTTCCGATAAAGTTCATTTTTAAATGAATAGTGAAAAATGTTGTATTTTAATTCAAAACCTATTTTTAATCTCATTTATTTATATGATTAGATTATCTTTTTAATTGGTTTTGAAATTAAATTAGAATATATTTTTTCCATTTAATCCAATTGTGGTCATTGGAATCAATTTCACTTTGAAATTGGACTTAAACTAGTGTCAATCTTTTGATACTTATTGTTTCATAAAAACACGCTATTTGTCATGACAGAGGGAATTAATTATTAAATTAATTAATGCATCTTATATGTTTTGAATTTTTTAAAATAGATATCATTTTTGAATTCAGAATATCAAATATAGCTTAGGGTAATGTTTTGGTATCTTTCTGAAAAACTTCAATTTTTCATGAATAGTGAAACCACTAAGTGGTAGTTAAAGAAACTAATTTTTTGTTTAAATGAAACTTTGCCACTTCTGTGATTTGATTTTCAAAAAATCCAACATACATGGTTGTCATTACGAAGTAAAATGTTGTTCAATAAGATTAAAATAATTTTTTGGTGAATAGTAACTTTTAAGTTCTTAATCGCGATTAGTGGTAATTAGTGTAGTTTAAGGTAAAAATAATGTTTTAATAATATGAGATGAGTTTGACACATGTCCTACCCTCATTGGATGTGTCATGGACGACCCAGACAATCCATGGGTCAACTTAGGGACCCCATGGAGCCACTTTGGTTGGGAAATGACATAAATAACTTTTTAGTTAATGTTAAAGTAAAAATGACACAAACATGAGATGTTTTACTAAAACAATTTTTACATGGGGTTATACAAGTCAGATTATTGATTATAAATAGTCATTGGAAATCTAAAAATATTTAATACATCATAGTATTTTTTTATAATTTTTATACATTAAATAAATTAAATTATTGATGACATCATGATGATGCAGCGATGACCTCATTATTTAACGATTTAAATAAAATATAAAGATAATGTAATATCTAAGACCTAAACATGTCCAAAACCTATTGGATGAGTGGATTTAGAACCCTTATCACATTATCCACGAATTATATCAATGTGGGACCTCTTAAATCACAATACCATTTTAAAATAAAGTGACTTTTCTTTACTTTCCAAGAGTGCCCCTCCTCCCCTCTTATAAAAGGCCCCCACCTCTAATTCCTTACCCACACTCCCAAAGCCTTTTTCTCAGACAACCCCTACCCATTTTGCTCTCCACTTCCCTCGTTTACTCCTCGAAGCCTCACTTTGGGCAGAAGTCTTCCCAATGAAGCCTTTGATCTCAAACCAAAGGGAGTTACCTGATTTTAAGGTAATGTCTCCACTTGAGTCCTTTTGTTTTATTTTTATTCTCCAACCCCCTAAACTCTTTTTATTCATTTCTTTTGTAACAATTCCAGTATCTTCAATATACTATGATGTTTTTCTAAGAAGGATTCTAGCTACACTTACACACACCTACATCTATTGGTTAAAGGACATACTGTTTCCGTGGATGGTGAATTTATGCCTCCCGAAATGATGATTGTTCAACATTCTTTTAACACTTTAAAAGGTGGCCATTAAGATGTCACTATATTTATATATGATATATAATATGTTTATGTTTTCCTTAAGCTTCTGTATTTTTCATTTTGGGCATACCTTTATGGTTTCCATTATGGGTAAACGCGATATCTTCATTTAAGGAAGTGCGGACTACCGCCCCCTCAATGTGATTTGATTCGTTAAATACCATATGTGGGACATATAAAGGATGGAACTATGATATTATATATGATATTACAATGGAATTATAATATACCTTTATATAATTATGATTTCATTCTATAAAATACGAAATAGAAATGAAAGTAGCGTTTATGCGTACGTACGGCTTACCGTCTCCATGAACGGTGCATTTCATTTCTTACCTCTAAATGATTATGTAATATTATAAATTCATGAATGTACTGGATATATATGACATATATGATATCTACATCATCAATACCATTCTGGATATAATTGATACCTGAACAAATTTTAATTATAAAGGGCTTATTTTTTACTCAAGTACCAATGATCGTTAAAACGACCGTTATTAACTTAAATAATTACATAGTGTTCATGAAATGGAGATAAGTGATATAAAAGGAATAATGAACATTAAAATGGTTCTTAAACATGTATAAATTAACTCATGTTTATTATTCATGAGATTAAAGAACGACCGAGTCAAGTCGGACCCGAGGCATGGGACTTCGTTTCAATCTCCTTTCATTGAGGCATATTTTCTTTTATGTACAACCTTCTTTTATACGTTGTATAAAACCCTTTTCTTTTACGTTTATTCAAAAGGAATAACTTTTATACGAAGCATTTACTAAACGACAAAGAGGAATGTTTTTGTCATACGTATGCGGCGACAACAACTTCTCCGCCGCCGTGACCATTATTTGTGTTTCGGCTTCCTCTACAAGCCATACCTTTTTTTAAAAGAAAAATAAATACCATGTTTTACTTTTCTTTTATTTTGGTATTGAAATTTTTTTCATAATGTTTTTATATCAATGTGTTGTATTGATATCTTGTGATTTAAAGGTGGAAATGTAATGTTTCCTTTATGCATGTTTTATGTGATACGATTATGTTGAGGTTCTTGGGCATTATTATGAAGACGGGTGGTTCCATGACAGACTAAGGGCGGGTGAGCCCGATATAGCTCTCCAATGAATTGGGTAATGCGAAGGAGTGAAACGTTAAGGTTTCTTCGAAGAGATTTAGGGAATATACTGTGATGGGTATTCCAAACGTAACCAAGAGGGTTACTCCCTACGTAAGAATGTTATGAATGCCTCAAGTTACCTTTATGTCTTATGATTTCTATGATTTATTCATGATTTGATGAGGTATGTTAAAGTGATTATGTTTTATGGGTAATGTATGATTTCATTATTATGTATATATGTACCCATGTTTCCATTCCATATTTTTATATCCCTTACTGAGCTTTTTATGCTCATCCCATGTTTTTTTGAAATTTTTTTCACAGGTCAAGGGAAAGTTACATGATATGATGATAGTGTCAAGGAAGTGTCATGAAAGAATCCATGTTTTATTTTAAATATGTTTCTATTGATGGGAAAGAAGAATAATATCTTTATTTATCCACTTTGTTTATATGTGGAATGTAATGCAAGTTTTATGATCTAATTCTCGAAAACTCTAAACCGGAAAAGATCCTCAATGTGTAATCTTGTAATAACTCAAGATTAAGTAAGGTTTAAGGTTGGGGCCTTATAGTTCGATATCTTTGTTCATTGAACCCCTTTTTTTATATTTAGCTATGTCTTTATCTTCCCTTTTATATCTTTCAGCTCCGGAAAATGGGAATTTTTACATTTTTCATGGGTACTAGGTACGGTTCCCTGACATGGAAACATAAATCATTAAATAGCATTAAATGCATTAAAAACATCAAATGTAACTGTTGGCTTAATAAATAAATAGTATTGAGAGTATAGAGTTTGGCTGGTTGGTCAATCATTAGTAGTGTTCTATTGGTATATGTGTATGGTGGACTTTGTATAGCAGTGACCTTCCATCGGTAGTTCTATGAACTTGTATCGGTAGCTCTTTACAATTTTATCAGCAGCTCTTGATATTGGTATCTCTTACTCTGTATATCGGTTGCTCTTGATATCGGTTGCTCTTACTCTGGGTATCAGTAGCTCTATACATATCGGTAGCTATCAATATTGGTAGACTTACTCTATGTATCAGTAACTTTTGGTATTAGTAGCTTTATATATCGGTGACATCATTCTATCTGTAGTACTTGATCTATCGGTAGCTCTGCTTTGTATCGGTCACTCTTTGTCTATCAGTATCTCTTTTCTGTGTCGGTAGCTTGCTTAGTTCCCGCAATTATTTGTGTCGGTATACTTATGCACATCGGTAGCTCCATTCTGTACTATCGGAAGACTTGTTCTATTGATAACTCTGTATCGGTAGCTTGATCTATGCTTACTGGTGGACTTGTAAATATTGGTAGCTCTACGTATCAGTGACCTTAGCTTATCAGCGACTCTATCTATTGGTAGACTAAGTACCGGTAGCTCTGTATCAGTAGCTATTTGCAGATCAGTGACTAAAACTTATCTGTTTTATGCAAAACATATCCGATTGGGTTAGAATTACTTAAGAACTTATATAAAAAAAATATAATTGTTGATTAAAAAATTTCAAGGATTTTTTTAATATTATTATCATCTTGATAATAGAATATACTAGATTGAGCGAATTTGAATATATATAAACATTAATTTGGAATATCAAATTATGTGAAAGCATAATTGGGAATATCAAAACAGGTGAGGTCAACAGTCATCACAACATGTTTACTTCAAACAAGAGACATTGAATAAATACTATCATGTCATATTCACCTATAAAATTCTTGTATTTCACAAAAAATTTAAAATTATATTTATTTAATATTTAGAAGACTTTTAGTTGATTCTTTCGTTAATAATGAAATTAATTCATCATCATTGTGTCATAAATAAATATAATTATCTAGTGTCTAAAATTTATAAATACAATAACATGTTGTAGGAAATCATTTTAGATTTCTATGAATATTTATAGTTAAATTTATTTTATCTATATCCCTATATTAAAAATGTTTTAGTTATTAAACATTAAATTTAACACTTTTAACTATTCTTTAAATAAAATAATAATAAATGCCCCAATCTATTACAAGTGGACCAAATATGATCATATTTTATTACTAAGGTTATTTTTTGTCTAATTTCACTTATCCAGTATAATTATGACATGTGTTGCGGTAATTATAATATCATTTTTACCCTCAATTACCCAATTTACTTTTAACCATAGTAAATAAAAGTCAAAAGCTACTATTCAACAGAAATTATTTTCTTCTTATTAAACAAAATTTTACTTATTTATGTCAACTGTGTATCTAAGATTTTTGAAATTCAACTCACTAAATTGGTGAAATTATGTTTAATGCATATTTTTAAATGCTCCTAAAAGATGGGTAAAAGACGGTAAAATGTTAAACAAATATATATATATATATATATATAATTTTATTATAAAATGACTCCAATGAATTAAATTGGACTTATATTGGTACTATATATCTATTTTTATTTAAAATGAATTTAAAAAAAATAATTATTCAAATAAAAAGATGGTTTTAAACAATAACGTAGTGTTTTTCACTATTCATCAAATATTGGATGATTTAATAAATATAAAAAATTAACCCTAAGCTAAATTTGATATTCCAAATTAATAAATGATTTATATTTTTCCAAATTAAAAAAATTTAAGTTTCATTAATTAATTTAAAATTATTTCCCATTGCCAAAACAAAAAATGTGGGGTTTCTAAAAGTAAAACCAATCAAAAGATTGACATCCGTTTATGTCAAATTTAATTTTGAAATTACATATAATGACCTAAATTTTATTAAATTATAAAAATATAATCTAATTATACATCCGAAAAATTCATATTTTTAATTTATCACTATAAATTTTTTAGAGTAAAAAAGTTGTTTTTGATTAAGATTTAGCAATTTTCAGTATTAATAAAAATATGAATGTTATCAGAAAAGTATCAAAAAATTTATCCACACTAAATTTTTATGTCCCAATTTTAAATAATAATTTATTTTCATTTAATCGAATATATAAAAGTGTCAAATATTTGTCTTAAAAAAGGTTCTAGATTAAAAGATGGTAAAATTGCATTTTAAAAAAATACGTCTTTTATCTGAAAAATGATTTTGTTCTCATATTATGTCTAAGAAACACATAATACTGGTCATAAAATTATATAGATTATATAATATTTAAAATTCTGTTAATACTATTCATAACCACTTTTTGGACGACTAGTTCGGTAAGTTGTGGGGCGATCGAACTCGGTGTTGTGTGTAGCACAAGCTATTGAATTACATTAAGGAGATAACGTACTATGAAATCTTGGGGTGTTACAGTTTTTTTTCTTTTTATAAAAATAATATAAAAAAATATTTTTTAAACATTCATAAAATTTATTTGATAAAATTGTTATTTTTATTATAATTTCAAAATTATTTTATAGTGATTTTTTGGTATTTATCTAGGAGGTTTCATGTTTTGATGAATAGTGAAAAAGATTGATTTCTAATTAAAGAATGAATTTTCGTCTATTTTATATATATATATATATTATTTTATTTTTAAAAATAAATAGTCATATTATACATCAATAAGTCCTATTCAGGGCATTTTATTCAATTTCACAATGAAATTGGATATAAAAATATTTTAATCTTTTGAACAACTTCTCTTTAAAAAAATCATTGTTTCCTCCGAATAAAGGGATTTATTATAAAAAAATTGATGCAGATTATGTAATTTAAATATATTAAATTGGATTAAATATGTTAAATTATTAAAAAATAAATTTTTTAATAATTTATACAAAATTTTGGACCAATATTATTAGTGAACAATGCTAAAATTAATTGCAGTGATTAAGAGGGAAATGAGTTTACTCATGGACTAAACATTATCTTAAGATGCCAAATTACCTAGGAAAATTTCTAAATCTAATTTTATGGACTTATTTATACCCTTTACAAAATTACAACCATAATGGGTCATTAATTGGGTCTTATTATGTAATTATATCCTCACAAATGTGTTTAACTTTTGGAATTTAAAATAATGTCACTCTTCCTCCACTATAAAATGGTACTCACCACCCTAACATCTTTACAACAATCAAGAATATTTAATTATAAAATAAAAATACATATATCTTACCAAATTACCTCGAATAAATATATTGTCAAATTATATGGAATAAATCCAACCATGTAAGTCCATTATAGAAAACAAAAAGGTGTTACTCAAAGAAGAGGTAACATTCATCATTATAATTTTTTGTTTTTTTCATTATACACCCCTTTCATTACTATTATACAATTCTTATATAAGGAAAAATTTATAATAAATATAATTAGATTTTTTATGTCATGATTAAAACCAACACCTTTACACACTTCTATTAAATTTCATATACAATAATCATTGATGTGATAATTGAACATCCGCATCCAAAAGTGATGTCGCTCGTTCTTCCATTACATACATTAAGTTTGGTAATAAATATTAAAATATTTAAAAAATGATATTAATGATATTAATTATCCATTTATGAAAAAATATTTATTTTTGAACATATACATTTCTGATTTCCATTTTGTTAAAATATGATAACATCGTTGGTGTGTATGACAGACTACAACCTTATGAAGGAATTTGATTCATTCATGTTATACATAGAATATATTAAAGTCATTTCCAATATAAATATTTGATGTATATGAAATAAGGATTCTAATTTAATTATATTATATTTATATATATATATAGAGAGCATTTAAGTTTAATTATTTTAATATGAAAATAAAATAGAAACAACATTCATGCATACATATGGTCTTACATCTCCATGAACAATGAATTTCATTTCATATTTCTATATAATATAGATTATTATAAATTTATATATATAGTTAATATATATTAAATTAATATTATGTTGAAAATTTTATAAATTATGAAATAATTATCATATAATGATGAAAATAATTACAATTCAAAACATATATTAAACACAATGTTTTTATTACAAAAAACATAACATTAACATGAACTTGTTAATAAAAGGATTGTATAATGTCATAATAAATTAATTTATGTTATCATATATATGAATAATATTATTTGGTGTATTTAGAATAAACATATATTACACAGGATATTTTATCTGGTATGAATTGTGTGAAGGATTAAGGTAAAGTTATTTCAAGTCTCATTTTTATTTCTAGGAGACTTATCCCCTGTTCCCCACTCTTTTATTTTGTGTGTTGTATATAATTACCATGGAAATTATATAAAATAAATTTAATAAATTTAATTATATTAATACATTCAATTTATTTTATTCTTTTAACTATAACATGATTAAAAAGATACACATGTTATTATATATTTCCATATATCTTTTATTTTCGGTGAGACATGAGCCATGTTCACAACTTATTTATTCTATGTGCAAAATATACTGGCCATAATTTTATTTGATTATTATTTTAAAAACAATTGATTGGTATTTACATATCCCTTTTCTGATTATTATTTCATGGAGTTCACAGTTCAAATGATACCAAATCAGTAAAGGATTTGTGTCTCAATTATCCTTCTTTGAGACATATTTTATTTTATGCACCTATATTCATTTAGAATGTCTATGTAATTCCTCGTTGACCTGTTATATCATGAATATAATTATTTTTATGGTGTTGATATTTATTTTAAATTTATCCTTTCATGTATATAATGATTCAATGTTACCAAAATGGTAAAATTTCATTTCTAGAAATGATTAATTTATTTGGATTTTATATAATTATACATCAATTTATGTAATATAATGATCCATGACTCATGTATTCTTATGAAATTTATTACCCTTATTTATTCGAGAAAAATTCATGTATTGGTACAATTTTCCGCATCTTTTACATAAAATATATATTAAAATATTTTCTATTAAATCAAAATTTCATCCTCTCTTCATTCGGATATATGTGCTCTTTAAAAAAAGCTTTTTCAATAATAAAATAAAAATATTTTAATGTATTTTTTATTCTCCAATTCATGGAAAAAAATTTAAAATGTTTTTTGTTTAAAATTTTATTAAAATGCTTTTCCAAGATAACATTATATTTTTCAATGTTATATTCAATGAAAATGGGTTTCAATGTGTTTTTCAGTTGAAATATTTTTTTTAGATCAGAAAGGTTACATTCCATGGATATGTTTATATATTTTTCAAATATTAATTAATATGATTTCAAAGTCTCTTTTAATGAAATGGATTTTCAAAATATTTTATGTCCAAAAATTTAATTTTCAATGAATGTTTATTTTCATTGGGACATTCTCCATGGGATATATCAAAATACATCTCCCTATAATATAACATCATTTGATATAGACTATAATTTACTGGGGACATGATCTAAGGGAACCATTATTGTTCTTTATTTTTATTGTTTATATTTACGTTTATAGGTTCTTTGTGAAACCCATTTCCATTCCACATGTTATGCCTTGATGAATCCCAATTCTATTGATGGGTTATGCTATGAGGAAATTATTATAAAATTATCTTCTTTACACAGGTAATGATATTATAAAATGATTATAAAACCCATTTCATTTCATTTACTATCATATGATGAATGTTTTATGATCTTTCGGAACACATATGGATGATAATTATGTGTTTTGTGGAACATGTATCTCCCTCTAATGATTTGGGTACTGATAAAATGACAAATGATCTTAGAGGATACATGGTTTGATAGACCATTCAAAAAAATAAGGTGAATGGGTTGTCTCCAAAGCCTTAAAACAAGACGATACATTTATTGTGTCCGATGATTGATAACAAGAGAATACACAGAATGTATCCCAATCCAAAAAACATGATTTTTCATTGTTTTTAGACCATTCCTTAAAACAAGATGGTACACAGTTTGTATCCAAATCCCAAAAATAGTGGGTACAATGGTTGTATGAAATGAAAAAATATATGATGGTTAAAATGTAGTATCCCTAGCTAGAAATTTGTTGGAACCTTTATAGTGTCTAATTCTAAAGAATTACTGTACTTGAGATGTACCCCAATTCCAAAACCATGAGGGTACACCTGTTATAGGAAAATCCAGAAAACTATTTGGTTCAGATGTTGTAGCCCATGCCAAAATAGAAGATGGTAAATTGATTGTTATCCCAAACTGGAAGTTGGTACACATGTGATTATCCCAAGACTAACATGTTATAATTATCATAGTTTGTATCGATGCCTTAATATAATATATGATCATGTGTATGCCACAATTCCATGTCTTCTTCCAATATTATTATCTAATGTATTATACTCTTGAATCTCTTATGATTCATGTATAATGATATGCTATTGTTAATTCCCCAAATCATGAAAATTATTTTTGATTTTTTGTGTTTAATCTTAAAATGTTATCTTCATGTTATAATACCCCTATGTTAATGTTTAGCATTTTTATCAACAATATTTACCCATACAAGGAATTTGAGCTTATAATTTTTTATGTTTCAATTTCAACAGAATATAAAAATGATTTGTTGGAAAAAATTATTCTATAATTGAGAAAGTTTACATCAATTGTTGATTTTTTTACATATCCATTAATACTTGGAATAACAAATCATGCATGTTTTCTCAAATTATTTATTATGATTATGGAATTTAATTTTTTCAAGATGATAAAAGATGAATGTGATCAAATGTTTGGTATGTGGAAAACTATACATACTTTATGATATATGAGGAAGTAATGGTATGAAAATTTTTAGAAGTTTCATGTCATTATTAATAATGTTTTCAACTTTTTTCTCTCAAAAGGATGACAGGAATTACCATTTGAGGAATGATGTAATTTAAAATCTAAATATGATTTTATAAGATAAATTATTATATTACTATATAATATTTATGCTTTATGGATAACCCATGATAATTATTTTTCATTTATGATAACTAATGTTATATAGAATGAAATGTCAATTTATTTATGTATCAGATGATTTATTAGTGCTTGAGGGACGAGAATTGAAATTTATTTCCCTTGAGTAATATATGAAGTGGAAATTGTTGAAGGTATAAAAAAGAGTGAGATTGTACATATCTAATGGATTGAAAATAATTGATTATATCTTCTTTTGAAAATTGTTAAACGTTAAGAAAAGGATCTTAAAATAATATGATTCAAAATTAACATCAATTTGATGATAACAATCAAAATTTTCATGTATTTATGGTTCATGGATTCATGTTTGTTAAACTTATATAGATAGTCCAATTCATTTAATCAATATTCTATATCAATCACTATATGTATTTGGGTGTTATTGTTTTTTATATTTCAATTTTTCCACATGCCTTCTATGTTCTCCTATTTGTAAAATTGTTAGAAGTTACTTTGGTTTGTCTTTATGGTTCCAAGCATCCATTTTATATTATTTTTTAGTATTCATTATTAAAATGGGGGATTATTTGAATGGAAATTTAATGTAGGAAAACTTTTATGAAGTAGATGAATTTAAATTGATAAATTCATATTATGGGGGGATGTAACACATTGAAATTTTATAAATTGTAATTTTTTGAATAAATTAAAATTCTTTAATGGTTTTCATTTCATCATAAAACATGTTATAAATTTGGTTCACACAACACTTAGATTAAATTTTGGTACACACAATATCGAGTACCTTTAATATCCTCCATTAAAAGAAATATATAGTGTTACAAAACATGAAAATTCTATTAGTATTACTATTAAAATGTTATTATTATTATCACTAGGTCCTTGGAAGTGACAATTTTAATAGTATTATAAAAATGAGATTAAGGTTTTTCATGTTTATTAAATGAATTAATTTTCAAACCATTAATTAGAATTGAATTTAATAACTTTTATGAAATAATGAAAATACATTTATGAAAAAAAAAATTTATGAACATACACATTTATTGTAATAAAATTTATGAAATTGATTTTTAATAATAATTTTAAAGATAATTTTATAGTATATATTATTCCGCTTTTATATTCATCTTATGTGTTTTCTATAAAAGGGATAAAAATAAATCAAATTTATGATAAAAAAATTATGTTTCTAAAAGAGGTTTTATCCTGGTTTTTATGGCCGACGCATTTTAAAAGAAATTTTTGACACATATAAAAAATAATTTTATTAAATAGAATTTATTTTTATGATCATAATTTCAATATTATTTTTCTGTGAATTTTTAGTGTATTTGGGGGAAATTTATTTTTTTGATGAATAGAGAAAAATAATGAACATTAATTGAAAAATTAATTTTAAACTAATTTATTTATATATTTAAATTATATTTTATTTTAGTTTTAAAAAATTATTAGTTAAATTAAACCTAAATAAATCCAATTTAGTATATTCGAATGAATTTAACATTGAAATTTGATATAAAAGGGTTTAAAACATTTTAACTTTTTCACATTAAAACCACGTTCTTTCATCCCTTCTGCCGATTGAATTTTAAATTAATTTTTTAAACACATTTGGTTTGAATTTATAAAAATTCATTCCTTATTTTGAATAATAATATTTTTTAATCTATATTAAGGTTAAGGTAATTTTGAAAAAAAAAATTTGCAAAAACATTTAAAATTAGTTATAAAGATTAATAGGCAAACAATTTTACTAAGAGAGAAAACATTAATTTAATGTACCAAATGATATATAAACTTTTTCAAACCCCATTTTATAGCCTTATATCAATATTTTTCACATGGTCATAATATATTTTTTTATTGGAAGCACATTATTATAGGGATACAACCCAATTGTTTTTACCTTTATTGTATATACAAGAATGCCACTCTTCTTCCACTATAATAGGAAACACATTCCCTATAATCTTCATGTTGAGTCAATATAAGTTTCTACGATCTCTTTCATCTATCTGTTTTGTAAATCACAAATTAATTATTGTCTATCATGTATGATGATTTACAAATTGTAATCAAATATATATTGTTTTACAATTTTCTTTCATTCAAATTATAATCCTACAGGTTGTTCACTCATATTGATTTATATGGTATTTTACCTCATCAAGAGATTATGTACTTCAAATTAATCATGAATCCTAACAAGATTATGTACTAAATCGTAATCATGAATCATAACCCTATTATGTACTACATAATAATCAGAAAATGTAATGGCTCGGACCTCTCCGGTCCATTACTTTGTAAAAATGTGGTGTTTGAGGTGTTCGGGGAGGTCAAGGTGACTTATCCCCAACACGTTGCAAAATTTCCAATTCAGTTAACTGTTTTATCGGCGAGGTTCTATGAAAAATTATATCAATGAGGTTCTGTGAATAGTTTTATCGGTGAGGTTCTAGGAACTGTTCTAATGGCAGGTGTACAGTAATGGTAGGTGTACAATAACTGTTGGTGTACAATGTTTCTAGAAAAGTGAGGTCTATCGGTAACCTCTAACATTAGGTGTACAATAACTGTAGGTGTACAAAAATGGTAGGCGTACAATGTTTCTAGAATAGTGAGGTCTATCAGAATCCTCTAACGGTAGGTGTACCGTAACGGTAGGTGTACAGTAACGGTAGGTGTAAAGTGTTTCAAGAATAGTTAGGTCTATCGGTAACATCTAACGGCAGGAGTACAATAATGGTAGGTGTATAGTCACGGTAGGTGTATAGTGTTTCCAGAATGGTGAGGTCTATCGGTAACCTCTGATTGTATGTGTAAAATAACGGTAGGTGTATATTAATGGTAGGTGTATAGTAATGGTAGATGTACAGTGTTTCGCAGAACGGTGAGGTCTATCGGTAACCTCTAATGGTAGGTGTACGGTAACAGTAGGTGTACTATAACAGTAGGTGTATAGTAACGGTAGGTGTACAGTGTTTCCAGAATGGTGAGGTCTACTGGTAACCACTATCGGTAACCTCTAATGGTAGGTTTACAGTAACAGTAGGTGTTTATAAACTGTAAGTGTACAATGTTTCCAGCTTCCTACAGTTTCACCCATTTGACATTTGCTTTGTTGTAAAATATATTTAGAGACTTATTTTAATGACTCTTCTGGCTGATTCAAAGGCCATAAATCCAATATTAATTATTCATATAGATCGGGATGTTTTTACTTGGTCAAACCATGTGGGTTAGTGCGATATGCTTTTAATGGGGAATTAAGCGTACCTTAAAATGTCACCCCATTAAATCTTCAAAAGGGACAAGATATCTTCCCCCCTTGTTATTACTATTTGTTCTCGGTTATGAGATGCTAGATCCTTTCAATCCATACCATAGGAGTTGCACAATCAAACTTTACTCCTCATATTGGTTTCGCTTGGTTTTGATGCAACAAAGCTGTATCGATCAATATTCAATATAAGGTATGTCTTATCATTGTTCCATTGGGAAATAATCTTCTACTATTTCTCCTTTACATGTTATAGCATGTAATATCCATGATTCTAATGGGTTGTTTCTTGGGGTTTGGTTGGTGTGGTCATACCGTGGCATCCTCAGGTGGATGGGGTTGTTGCGAGAGGAAGATTCCGACCCGTTGTGTGGTTAAAGAACATCAAGAACTGTTTACGGTAGGGGATTCATTGCTTTTATCTTATTTTACGTGCAACTATATCGTTATCATGTTTAATCACGTTATATGACAATGGAATTGACATAGTAAATATTTAAACTGGATAAATAAATTGATATTGATCGCATATTATTGCCTCATGTTTTTCTAGATAGTGTGATATCTATGCTTGCTTTGATTAGCAGTTTTTTATTGATGGAAATCAGTAATGAATATAAATTGGGATTAATTGATAATTGTTTGATAGTGATAAATATGAATGTAAATGAATCTATTTCTTGTTTTAATTTTATGTTAATAAAATCGGGGAAGTACGAATGTATAATTATATGTGATATCTTACAGATTAGGTTTCCCGAATTTGGAACCTACGAATAATAAATATATTAATTCAAGATGTATTAAGTAACTGATTGTTTGATAGATACTTAAAAGGTTCTATTTTACCCTCTTGGTTGTTAAAGGTCCAAGAGACCAATTAAGGTGATGTTTGTTTTATTGTTGTTTCTGCTGTGATGTGATCCTGGATGGTGGTTGTGGTATGTGGGGGCATGGTGGCCTCTTGGTTGTGGTAGAAGATGACACCTAGAGTTACAAGATGCAGTGGTTTATGCATGTGGGTGTCAGGGAGGACACCAGGGATGATTGAATGGGATGGATGTGATTGTTGGATTCTTGTGGTTTCGATGTTTAGATTTTTAAGTAAGGATGGTTATATTATCTTTCTATAATCAGAAAAGACTCGACGTGTAGTACATCTACTAATCGTGTTAATCACCTTTGTGTTTATTAGCATAGAATGTTTTTATATAATTCCTTCGAATTTGGGAAAGTATTTTTGTAATGAATAATTTAATAAATTGTGTAAACCCATGGGGTTTGAGTTTGCTATAACATAATGATGTGGTTTTTATATTTAATTAATAGTGGGAATGGGTGTGATACTAATGAATTTTCATATGGAATTGTTCATGGTTAATTAATGTTTAAAAAAATTAAGTAACGTAAAGTGGAACTGATAAAAATGGAATGAAGTAATCTAATAAATCTCTTCAAATGGTTGTCTGCTTATAGGAAACCTAGTCTTAGAAGAATCAGCCCAGAGTCCGAGAGACGTTAGCTATAGTTGGGTCTAAGACTAGGTTATTCCTATAGTGTCATTGTGAGTTATAATATAGTATTTACTTTTTGTGTGTCTATATGCAACTCCATCATGTCAGTAAGGGATACTAAGACCCTAGGGATTCTGAGCTTGGGGGGGGGGGGTTCCCCATCAATCAAGTGGTAAGATGGATGGGTGACTACCCCCTTTGGCCTCGCTCTCTTCTTGTGGTAGTTACTTGTGCTGGTAGGAACATTGGTTATTTTTCCCCATATATGTATGTAGAGGGATGTAATGGAATGTGGTTATTCACAAACATATATTCTGGATATAGTTTTCTATGTACTACTATAGGTGTAACGTGTATAGGTCGTGATGTCGTGAGGATCCTTACTCTGTGTATAGGTTGTGATGGCATGAGGTATAATTCCTGACATATGATACATGTTATGCGAGCTATGGTGGCTCCCAGATACTACCTGGTTACTTTGGTGTGCGAACGTGGTGGTTCTGTTGTACGAGGTTCATATTGTTGTGCATCACCCAGGTGTCTATGGGAACTCTTTTTTGGAGAGAGATGCTTAGGATGTGCAACGTTGGGGCAAAGTGGCAAACCAGCGGGAAAGTAGTAGCGGGTACCCTTTATATTCATTATTATTTGATATATTCTATTATGAGTTAGTTTGTGAGATTATCCATGTTAAGGTTGGGAACATAGTTTACCTATTTAGGTGACGAGTTATATTCACTTTGTGTTTACCGTGCTTTTGCATGCTTTCTCTACATTTTCCCGAGAGACGTCATGGAGGATCCTACTAAGTATACTATTATACACACCCTGTGTGTATATAAACTAATTTTCAGGTCACTAGTAATAGGTTGGAGATCAAACAAGTTTCTACCATCTTGTGGTTGGAGGAGTTGTTCGGGATGGTGGTTGCAGTTTTTTTACTTTCTTTTGGGTACTTGCTATTTTTCACTTCCAGTTGTAGTACTTTTGCATGACATTACATATGTGAACTTGGGTTTTCTTTTATATTTCAGTTCTGATTTGGAGTTGGTTTGTGTCTATCTTATATTTCTCATCAACATGTGTTCTCTTTGAGGGTAATGCCTCCCATTTCTGTGTTTACTATACCCTCAGTGCATGTCGACAACCCGGGGTCTACTAGAGGCAGGACTCGGGGTTCATTAGCCACCTTCTTGCATTGCCGACTGAGGAGTGGTTCACTTTTTTGGGAGGGGTTCGTGACAGTTTGGTATCAGAGGTCTGGTTGAGGGATATAATGGAGTTTAATGTTTGGAACATATGAGGTTTCATGGGTTGGTAGGGCAACCGTGTCATTCATGTTTCTAAAGTTAGATAAACAATGGAGACCGGATGAGACATAGGCCTTTATGGACCCCAATTATCTGATGTGCAAGCTTTTATGTTTAAATTGGCTACTAAACAGGGTGATACAAGTTGTAGGGTAGATTCCTAGGAAAGGATCATGCATCATTCTTCTTTGTGCATCTGTTTTAATGAGTAAACCATGGGATAGGTTAACCAAAAATGAATATAAGAAAATAATTAATTAATGTTCATTCTTCCATATTCTAGGATTAGGAGCTCTAACGGTTTGTAATTTTATAGGTATGGCTCCAGGTCGACGTCCTCATTAGGTTTGCACAAAAAATGTTCTGCAGACTATTCCAAGAGATCACCATAGGGTAGAGGATGATGACGACAACACTTGGAGGAAGACAGTCTGAGAGTTTTAGCACCAGAGTCTGTTGAAGTATGAGTGCTCTGTTTCAGATGCAGTCATGAAAGACTAGTTAGAGGAGTTCAATGTCATCTTATGTTTGATTTGTGCTTGGAAGGAGCACAGGGATTCCTTGGTTGTGACGATACTTCGTGGAGCAGCGAGGCAGTGGTGGTTATTGTTCCTAGGGTATCATGAGGAGTCAGTGATATCATTGAGGTAATGGCGAGGGAAGAGGTTGTCGAGAGGACTTTGGCCAGGACCAGATCATTACGAGAGGGGAATCAGCATGATTCCTTATGAAGAAGATTTGTGGTCCGCAGTTCTTGGTTTTCAGTGTAGGAGAGTTTTCGTTCAGCCGAGGGTAGGTCCCATCCCTTCACATATCGTTTCCCTAGAGGCATCAACTGTCAGTACTACGCCAAGCGATTAGGTGCTTGTTAATATTGTGGTGGTCATGGTCATCAATAGTGGGAGTGCCCGACCTTCTAGGGGACCCATCGTGCACCAGGCACTACGCTTCAGGTTCTTCCACTAACACAGTTTCAGCCGAGGAAACAATAGCCGGATGCCCCAACTTTAGATCATTAGAGTGTAGATGGGGAAGGTAGAAGATATCCCCATGATGCACCTTGTCCTCATAGGTTAGAGCGCAGCCAAGTTGTTGGTCTTCATCAAGGTCTGAGCGGTTTTGGAGGACGTCGTGGTCAGCTTCATGCTTTTTCATTTCCACCTCCAAGTGAGCCAAACATCGTTCGAGGCACCCTTTGCTTATTGTTTTACCTTGGTGCATGCCTTCATTGATTTAGGAGCAACACACTCCATTATATAACATACCCTTGATGATACATTGGGACTTGAGGTAGTGAGGTTTCCAGGGCCCGTGGAATTGACTACGTCAGTTGGAGGTCATGCGGACTTGTTTGATGTTTGTAGTGTCTGTGATCTAGTGTTGGGGAAACATCACTCTTGGGTAGATTTCTTATGTTTCTGAATACCGCCTTATGATATCATCCCCATAATGGATTTTTTGTATTCAGTGTAGGATATCATGGATTTCTTTTGGGAGAAGGTCATTTTCGTTGGTGCCGATGTAGATCAAGTGGTGTTTGCTGGTGAGAGGGATCCTCAGATTGGTCATAGCCGCATCTCATCCTTATCATATAAGATGGATTATATGAAGTTGAGTTCTTTAGAGGTTCAGCAGTTGGCGTTTCCTATGGTCATAGAGGAGTACCCTAATGTCTTTCCAAAAGGGGTTGTAGCATTACCCCCAAGATGAGAGATCATGTTTGGGATCGAGCTATAGCTAAGAGAATCTCCTATCTCTATGTCTCCATATAGGATGGACCCATATGAGTTTCGAGAGCTATGTATACAGCTTGATGGTATGTTATAGTGCGGTTTCTTTCAGCCACGTGTGTCACCGTGGGGTGCACTAGTTTTGTTCGTGACGAAGGCTGATGATAGTTTGCGGTTGTGTGTCGATTATCATCACTTAAAAAAAGTTAAGCCAATGAATCTGTATCCTCTTCTATGGATTGATGATTTATTCAATCAACTGAAGGGTGCAAGATGGTTCTCAAAGACTGACTTACGGTCAAGATATCATCAGATGCCTGTGAAGGATGAGGATATCCCAAAGACTACTTTCTGTTGTTTTCATTGGCATTATGAGTTCATGGTATTGTCTTTTGGTGTAAATAATGCTCCATCTATATTCATGGGATTGATGAATGCTGCGTTCGTTGAGTTCCTGAAAAAATTCATTGTATTTTTCATCTACGACATCCTTGTGTGTTCCACATCTGAAGAGGAGTATACATAGCATATACAAGCCGTTTTGGGAGTTCTTCTCCAAAATCAGTTGATTGGGAAGTAGTCTATGTGAGAGTTTTGGGCTTGAGAAGTCTGTTTCATGGGGAATGTTGTTTCCCAATAGGGAGTAGCTGTGGATCCATCGAAGATACAAGCAGTTGTGTCTTGGGAAACCCCCAAGTCAGTGTCAATGGTGTGAACTTTTCTTGGTCTCACAGGCTACTACAGGAGGATCATAGCCGATTTCTCATGAGTTTTTACTCCACTAACATCTTTGACCAGAAATGATCAAGCATTCATATCGGCAGATCAGTTTTAGGTAGCATTCCAGTATCAAAAGGATAATTTAGTAAGTGATATAGTCCATTATATTCTAGCTGATAGAGTTTAGTTTGATGTTTTCTTTGATGATTCACATCTGGGGTTAAGTTGTGTTCTCATGCATCAGAGGTCAGTTGTTTCTTTTGGGTCTTAGAAGTTGCGTCCCCATGAACGCAACTTTTCCACCCATGATCTGGAGATGTCTGCTGTGGTGTTTTCTCTAAAGTTGTGGAGACATTACCTCATTGGTGAGTGCTTTGTGGTTTTCATCGATCATAAGAGTTTGAGTTATGTTTTATCCCAGCATGACATGAACTTACGACAACATCGGTGGATGGATTTAATACATGAATACGACTTCGTAATATCGTATACACCTGGAAAAGGGAATGTTGTAGCTGAAGTACTAAGTCGAAAGTCACGTAGTGATGCTGTGCGTGAATCTGGTGATTCCTGGAGAGTAATAGAAGAATTGTAAGAATTAAATCTTGATATGTAAGAAGTTAGGGGTAGGGGTAGTCTTTCTCGGATAATGGTATAAACATCCCTGATTCAGAAGGTGTAAGAGTCTTAGTTGGGAGATCTAGAGGTGGAGGTCTAGAGAAACCGAGTTGTTTGTGGTGAGGCCCATGATGATTGGTCGGAGGATGAAAAACATTGAGTGTTCTATCATGGATGGATTTGTGTTCCCTTGATGATGCGTAAGATGGTTCTTAGAGAGTTTCATAGTTCCCCTTTAGTAGTACATCCTAGTGTAACAAAGATGTACCCATACTTGAGGAGTCGATTTTGTTATCCCGGGCTGAAGCCTGCCGTTGCCGAGTTTTTTTCTCGATGTTTAGTCTGCCAGAAGGTGAAGGCCGAACACCGTGTTCCTGGTGGTCTTCTCCAGCCATTATAGATCCCTTAGTTGAAGTGGGAGGACATATCAATGGAATTTTATACCGGTTTACCTCGATCTATGGGAGTACATGATGCTATTTGGGTGGTAGTGGATCATTTATCAAAATCGTCCCACTTCATAGAGATCAAGGATTCGAGCTCAGTGAATGTTTTGTTGAGGATGTATCTAGAGGAGGTGGTGAGACATCATGGATTTCCTCTCGTCGCCGCCAGCTTCGTCATTGTGGTTGGCGCGGCGTTTCCTTCTCGTGATCAGTGGGGTGGTGGGTGTTATCTACTGCAGGGCTTCGTGGTCTTCTCTCAGGCTATGGAGATGCTCTCCGGGCTTTTGCAGTTGTTGGTTCTGATTCAAGGGTCTATGACCGGTTCTTGTTGACAGCACAATCTTCGAAGTGCTCGTGGTTCTGATCTCGGAAGCTCACTATTGTCATGTGGTGAGTTTTTTTGTGTTTGTGGGTTGCGCTCATGAGCCGGTGGTTTGTGGGGTTCTTCATCTTCTCAGGTGATCACATTAGGGTTTCAGGTGTCTGATGTGGTTGTCTTAGTCTGGTGGCGGCTGGATCTTCTGTTCTTTGGTTTTGCTTTTCTTCCGCTGTGTCGCGGTGAATCTCTCGTTGAGAGTGTTGTCAAGATAGAGTGATGATGATGATTTGTTTTAGGAGACATCTCCATGGATGTTTGTTTTGTTAATTATTGTTTTTTGTTCGATGTTTTGTTGTATCCTCTGTCATGGGTCGACGATGATGACAGCGGACGCCGACGAAGCTCACCGGTGATCCGGTGATGGGAATGAGGGGAGGGAGCACATAGGCAACTCTATGTATGATGTTTTGTTGAACCCTCGGCGGTGTCATGGGGAGGCATTGTGATGACAGATGCCGACGATGCTCACGGGCGATCCGGTGATGTAGATATGGCTGAATTACATGGCACATGGAATGTCAAAACTGATGGCGGCTCGGTGCTCAAGGCAGGGCAGGCTCACGGCTTGAGGCGATATGGCGGTGGTTTGAATTTTGAAATTTCAGTTTGAATTGTGATTTGGTGTCTGGGTTTCAGTTGTATGGGTACCGACATCCCACAATCCAGCTTTCTATAAAATGAAAAAAAAAGTATTTTCATAGAACTATGCCTTAAAACAACTTTTCATCCCCAAAAAGATGGTCAGATAGAGCGAACCATCCAGACACTTGAAGACATGTTACACACTTGTATTCTTGAATTCGGAGGCTCGTGGATAAGGCACTTACCCTTGGTGGATTTCCCTTACAATAATAGTTTCCACTCCATGATCGGTATGGAACCTTTTGAATCCTTGTTTGGTCAACCATGTCGTTCTCCATTGTGCTGGACTAGGGTCTGAGAGTTAGCAATTCTTATACCGGAACTAGTGTAGAATACAACAGAGATGGTTCAGATGATTCATTAGTGGATGAAGACAGTGCAAGATCGTCAGAAATCATATGCTGATCAAAGAAGGTGATCCTTAGAGTTTAATGGTGGGGATAATGTGTTACTGAAGGTGACTCCCCGTCATCGGCAGGGATGGTTTGGTCATGTAAGTATGGTTTCTCCCCAGTTTGTTGGGCCTTTCGAGGTGTTAGCTCATGTTGGAGCTGTGGCATATTGAGTAGCACTTCCCCCATAGATGAGTCGGATACATGATGTTTTCCATGTATCACAGCTCCATCGTTATCTTCATGATGACTCTAACATCATAGGTTGTGGATAGATCGATGTTGATGATGATGCAACCTTCAAGGAGCGACCTGTGGGGATCTGAGACCACAAGGAGAAGGTGTTGAGCGAGCATTCTATCCCGTTACTTCGTGTCTTGTGGAGACATGGTTGCATGGAGGATAGTACAAGGGAATGTGAGTCATATATACGTTTGGAGTACATATAGTTTCTTTATGTTTAACTCTTTTCATGTAACTATATTCCCTTTTTGTTTAGAAATTTCATGTTTTATTTATGATTTTTTCTTTTGCTGCTTTTCTGGCTTTCTCTCTTTTGAGAGGTATCTTGATTGGTGGTTGTTCAGACCCCGTTTCTTTTTTTCTCTTTAGGTGGGTTTTGAATTCTCGAGGAGGAGAGTGTTTTGAGAGGTTTTTGATGTAATGGCCCAGACCTCTCCAGTCCATTACTTTGTGAAAATTTGGTGTTTGATGTGTTCCATGAGGTCAAGGTGACTTATCCCCATCACTTTCCCAAATTTCCAATTTAGTGAACAGTTTTATCGGTGAGGTTCTGTGAACAGTTCTATCAGTGAGGTTCTGTGAACTGTTCGAACGGTAGGTGTATGTAACCTTAGGTGTACAGTAACTTTAGGTGTACAGTAATAGTCGGTGTAAGGTTTTTCTAGAATGGTGAGGTTTATCGGTATCCTCTAATGGTAGGTGTATAGTAACGGTAGGTGTACAATGTTTCCAGAATGTTGAGGTCTATCGAAAACTCTAAGAGTAGGTGTACAGTAACAGTAGGTGTACAGTAACGGTAGGTGTATAGTGATTCCAGAATGGTTAGGTCTATCAGAAACCTATAAAGGTAGGTGTACAGTAACGGTAGGTGCACAATAACGGTAGGTGAATAGTGTTTCCAGAATGGTGAGGTCTCTCGGTAACCCCTATTTGAAACCTCTAACAGTATGTGTACAATAATGGTAGGTCTACAGTGTTTCCAGAATGGTGAGGTCTATCGGTAACCTCTAATGGTAGGTGTACACTAACTGTAGGTGTATAGTAACGCAAGGTGTACATAGTTTCCATAATGGTGAGGTCTATCCGTAACCTCAATCGGTAACCTCTAACGGTAGGTTTACAATAACGATAATTGTATAGTAACTATAGGTGTACAGTGTTTCCAGAACGGTGAGTTCTATCGGTAACCTCTAATGATAGGTGTACAGTAACGGTTGGTGTACAAAGTTTCCAGCTTCCTATAGTTTCACTAATTTGACTTTTACTTTGACATAATATACATTTAATTCCTTATTTTAATGACTCTTAAGGCTGATTCAAAGGCCATAAGTCCTATATTAATTATTCCTATGGCTATGGACGTTTTTAAACGGTGAAACTGCATGGGTCAATGCGATCTTCTTTTAATGGGGAATAAAGCATATCTTAAACCATTGCCCAATTAAATCTACAAAAGGGAAAAGATATCTTCCACCCTTGTTCTTCCTTTTTTTCTCGGCTATGAGACCCTATAACCTTTCAATAATTCCCTTAGGAGTTACACAATCAAACTTTACTCCTCTGATTGGTTCCGCTCTGTTTTGATGCAACCAAGCTATATCGATAAATCTTCAATATAAGGTATGTTTTATCATCATTCCTTTGGAGATAATATTCTCATGTTTATCCTTTCCATGTTATATCATGTAATATCCATGCTTTTAATGGGTTTTTTCTTGGGTTTTGATTGGTGCGGTCGCACCTTGGCATCCTCGGGTGGATGCAGTTGCCGCGAGAGGATAATCATGAACCGTTGTGTGGTTAAAAAACTTCAAGAACTATTTGAAGTAGGGGATTCATTGCATCTCATATATTTTATGTGGAACTATATCATAAATATTTTTAATTCTGCTAGATGACAACGAAATTGACATAATAAATATTTTATAGGATAACTTTCTCATTTGGTTTCCCAGATTTTGGATCCTACGAATAATAAATATGTTAATTCAAGATGTATTAAAGAAATGATTGTTTGATAATTCTTTAAAGGGTTCGAAATTACCCTCTTGATTGTTAAAGGGCCAATATCACAATTAATGTGATGCTTGTTTTCCTGCTTCTTGTGCTGTGATGTGATCCTGGATGGATTTTCTGATTTATGGGGGCATTTAGGCTTTTGGTTGTGGCAATAGATGATGTCTAGAGTGCCGAGATGCATTGGTTTATTCATGTGGCTATCAGGGAGGACACTAGGGATTATGTAAAGGGATTGATGTGATTGTTGGGTGATTTCTATTTCTCTTTTTTTATCTGCTTTACTTTTCCCCAATGCTCAAGGAATTTAGTCTTACTTAGCCTTCTTCTGAAAGAGGTGAAGTCACGTGGGGTATGCCACAAGCTTTCTGTGTTTAGCTTCTCAAGAAAGGATGGGTATATTTTCTTTCTATAAGCGTAAAAGACTCGACGGGTAGTACATCTACTCATCGTGTTGATCCCCCTTGTGTTTAGTAGAATAGATTGTTTTTTTAGAATGCCTGGGAATATGGGAAAGTATTTAGGTAATGAATAATTGAATAAATGGTGTAAACCCATGGGAATGGATTTTTCTGGAACATAATGACGACTTTGTGATTTTGAAGGAATAGTGGAATTTGGCATGATGCTAATGAATTTTAATGTTGAATTGTTCATGGTTAATTATGGTTTAAAAAAATTATGTAACGTAAAGTGGAACTGATAGAAACAGAATGATGTAATCTTATAAAGCTCTTAGAATGGTAGTGTGCTTATATGATACCTAGTATTCGATGTAACAGCCCAGATTCGAAGAGACATTATCTGTAGTTGTGTCTAAGACTATGTTATGACAATATTGTGGTTTGAGTTATAGTATATTCTGTAATTTTTGTAAGTATATACGCTACTAAATCCTGGCAGTAATGGAAACTAACACCCCAGGGATTCTGAGCCCTGGGGGTGTTTTCCCCAACATTCCGGTGGGAGGATGGATGAATGACTACCCCCTTTGGCCCCGCTCTCTTCTCTTGGTAGTTACTTGTGTTGGCAGGAACATTGGTTATTTTTCCCCATGTAAGTGTGTAGATGGATGTAATGTCTTGTGGTTTTTCACACACATTTATTCTAGATATAGTTTTTTATGAACTACTATAGGTGTAACATGTATATGTTGTGATTTCATGAGAATCCTTACTCGGTGTATGGGTTGTTATGGCTTGAGGTATAATACCCTAGGTATGATACACGTTATGCGAGCTGTGGTGGATTCTGGAAACTACCTAGTTACATTGGTGTGTGGACATTGTAGTTTTATTGCATGAGGTGCATATTATGGTGCTTCGCCCAAGTGTCTGCAGGAAAGCCTTTTTGGAGAGAGATGCTCTGGATGTATGACGTTGGGGAAAAGCGGTAAACTAGTGTGGAATTAGTAGAGGGGTACCCTTGATATTCTTTATTATATGATATGTTCGTGTATGCGTTACTTTGTGAGAGTAGCCATGGTGAGGTTGGGAACTAAGTATACATGTTTAGCTGATGATTTAGTTTCACTTGTTGTTCACTGTGATTTAACATGCTTTCTCTAATTTTTCTTGAATGCATTTGGGGGGGATCCAATTGAGTATAATGTTATACTCAACCTATGTATATATAAACTGTTTTTTAGGTCACTTGGAGTTGGTTAAAGATGAAGCTGGTTTCTATGAGCTTGTGGTTGCAGGAGTTGTTCGGGCTGGTGGTTGATGTTGTTTTTACTTTCATTTGGGTACTTGTAGTTTTTCCCTACCAGTTATAGTACTTTTCATGGCATTATATATGTGCACTTGGGTTTTGATTTATATTTCAGTTCTGAGTTGTAGTTGGTTGGTGTGTATCTTATCTCTCTCTTCCGTATGTGTTCTCTTAGAGGAAAATGCCTCCCATTTGTGTCTTTATTATACCCTTGGTGCAAGTTTCCATCCCAGGGCCTACTGGATATGGGACTCAGGGGTCATTATCTCCCTTCTCACATTGCCAAAACAGGAGGGGTATAGTTTTTGGGGAGGGGTCATGACAGGAATCGTATCTAGATTATGTACATCATCAGAATCAGAAATCGTAACCAGATTAATTATTACATCGTGACCACATGCATCATAACTATGTGTATTTTGACCATGTTATGTACCTCATCGTATTTATTCATCCTAATAGTGTTAATTATTGTATTGTAGTCATGAATCGTAGCATGGTTATTTGTTATACTCTTATTCTGAATTTTACTCAAGTATCGTAACCAGAATAAATATTGTGCATCATATCTGTCTTAAGAATCATAACCATGTTATAAATTGTAACCATGATATGCATTGTTATCTTGATAATCTAGTAACCATGTTATGTATTGTAATTTCAAAATATATTTCTCTCTTATCATAAATTCAATACTGATTACATGTTACTGAAACTAATTGTTTCATATTTTTTCACAATCTATTTTCAGACTAAAACGATATCGAGTTTTTTATTCATCAATAAAAATGATTTCATGTATTTCGCTTGTTTTTACTATTTTAATTCTAGGCGGCCAAGTCCCTTTGAGTTTTTCATATAAATATGATTGTTGGAGGAAATATGAACATTGGAACCTAAGGCCAATAAATAGGCGATCATTCAAATAAGAATACAACTATTTATTCTTTAAATTTCTAGAGAGAGATGTTGTGACTTCCATCTTGCTTCATGTCATAGCATTGAAGATACAGGAAGGGGAATGATAGTTTTGTTTTCATGTATTTATATATGTTATTTGCCTCTAATTTTTGTGTCTGATTATTGTGATAATAATTGAGGGATTTTTTGGGAAGGAAGACGTTCTACAGATCATCATATTTCGGGATTTCAATTGCATGAAAGACAAATGTTCCTATTACCATATTAATAGAGGGATTCTAGAGATTGGAGTATGTGGTTCCAACCATCATATTGAGATATGACCAAGTTGGTGGTAAGAAAAACTTTTTATCCACGGTGAAAGGATACCCTACTCTTTGGGATAAATGAATTGAATTAATTTTATATTTCCCATAATATATATTATAAATGGAATTTTATTGTTTTATCTTTCTATTTTTATTAATTTCAATTTTGATTCACTCATTACATATTGTATTAAGAGATTATATACGCTATATGGTAGAATCTTTTAATTTTTTATTATTATGAACATTTATATAATTCAAATATAATTTTTTTACATTACTTATAATATTACATCATATAATATCCATCGTATCCAAGTCCTGTACAGTAAATTGTATTGACTGTGAATTGTATTAGTTTAAGACCTGTTGAACTATGTTATTCCTTATGTGATTATATACAAATATTTTAAACCTAAAATTCACATCCTCTTGCATTCTGACATCTAATATACATATACATTTATATTACGATACAAAAATTTGTATCAGAGGGGGATTCCAACGATTTGTTTTACTTTATTCATTATTTTTTATCTCAATTTTATTTTTTTAAAAATATTTTGTTCATAACTACTTAATAAACTAATGTGGGGAGTGAAAAATTATTGTTTAATAAGATGGAAGGAATAAATATTGGATCAATTTAAAACCTAAATCTAACAAGACCGCCTATTTTTTATGGGAATGATTATGAGAAATAGAGAGATTGAATGATGATATCTATTCTTAGAAATGTAGTAAACAACATTTTCATGATTACTAGAGAATAATAACACCCAACAATGGAAATTATTACCTTCACCAATGAAGAGAAACAATAATAGAAATTAAAATTCCACGTAAAAAATACATTGATGTCTATCATGACCAAGAATATATATAGTCTGATATCATCTTTTGAAGCAAAAAATTGTATCTGGAAGAAATTTGAAGTCACGCATTTTGGTACATCTAATGTTATATTAACAACAGAGGAATGATTTGAGCAGAATATCACAGGATTGTTTTTCAAAATGGGGAAGTATAATGAAAGGTGCAACAAATATTTATGACAATAATCAATAGTCTACAATCTATTGGTGATAAGGGTATTAACGATGAATCACATGTGGAATAGATATTCAATATAATTCCAAATGAATGAGAATCGAAAAGGATATCTATTGATGGAAAAAAATGTTACTAAAATCACTATTGCTGAGTTCTTTGGTACTGTTATTCAGAACGATAAATGAATAAAAAGAAAATCTAATTTCAATAAAAATAAGAATGGAAATAGAATTGTATCGTTTACTACTACACACAATGCTAAGTCACCAGTAAGGATAATTAGATCCCTATCTGTGTAAGCTATTGTTATTTCAGAATATAGTAATAGTCATCATTCAAGGAATGAGTTATCCAATCTTGCTCAAATGATGAACAAGATTATTGGAATGAAATAATTTCAATACAAATTTAAAAGAATAATCAGAATGACAAGAAAGACTCAGAAGTAACATGTTATGAAATTAATAGACCAGGCCATATAAGACAATATTTTACATTATGAAAATGAAAATATAAGAAGTATAAACATTCTGTAACAAACAAGAAAATGTATTATAAGAAAAAGGAAAATAATGCTTTGAATGAAAATGATATTTTTAGTGCAAGTGGTGGTGATTCATCAGACTAAACCATAGAATATGAATATTCTTTTAAAAACAATATAGGACTCATAGCCAGACTACCTATTGAAAATCATTATTTCATGGATACGGTACACAATTTAGTGTATCTTACAAATGTATCATTAAAGGGAAATTAACCTGATGAAAAACATTCTTACACATATTATTAATAATCTTCATTAGTAGAAGAAAATATAAATACTTTTGAACAAGAATGCAGATTTTCCAAATTACTTGAGAATGAAAATTATAAACTCATGAAAAATATTGACAAGAAAAATTATAGAATATCAATTATTACAAAATAAGTGTCAAATCTATCAAAACACCATGATAAGAAAAATATTTTTTTTGGAAAATATTTCAAAAACCATTATAGATGTTGGTTCTGAGAAGGATAAACTTTTTTAGGACATTGAACAACTCATTTAATGTAAATTATTTTTAAAAATAAAAACTATTCCAAAAAAATTCATGTGAGAAGGATTATTTAGCCATTAGAATAAAATCCGAAATATTTTCTGTTAGGAAACATTTATAAAAAATTCCCTTGGAGTGAACGAATTTGATAAAATGTACTCTCTAATTCATTCTCTTAGATACAGTTCTAGAATTGTTAACACTCAATCAAAACAGATTTTTAGTCTAACTATTTTGTTCCTCAATGTACCCCATTCTGTACTAAATATTAATATAGTGGACCATGGAAAATAAATTCTCAATTAAATAAAATTAAATCATTAGGATTTCTTATATCTCATTTATCAAAACAAATATAGATTCCTAAAATTATTTTATATAAAATTTCAATATCCATGAATGTTTGGGTTCCAAAAAATTAATTGTTTCACTTATAGGACTAAAAGAATTGTACCAACCACCCCAAAATTTGGTACATGGATAGTGGGTTTTCCCGACACAGGATGAGAAAAAAATATGTCTTTAAAAGGATAAGATAAATGAATGGTGGAAGCGTGACCATTAGAGATAATGCTCCAGGAAAGATCATTGTTATAGGTAATATTGTTCTTCTAGGAAATGTTTTAATTTAAAATGTTTTGTTTATCAAAATTATTATGAAAAACCATAAAAGAATAAATAAATTATGCGATGATGGTTTCCGTGATAATTTTAAGAATGATAAATATTTAGTTCAAAATTAAAATGATGAATTCATTATTTCTTCCCATAGGCCTAAGAATGTATACACAATCTACATAAAAGACCTTTGGAGCCAAGAACTACCTTTCTAAATTGCAATGGAAGACCCATACTGGTTATGGAATATAAAGTTAGGAAGAAATAAACATATGAACCTTTGTAATCTATTAATGAAAAGACTTTTTAAGGATCTATCTAATCTAAGGAATTATTATACAAATGTTTGCGACCGTTTTCAGTATGGAAAGAAACATAAAACTATCATGATATAAATTAATGAGGTTTCTTCCTCTCCTGCATTATAGTTAGTGCACATCGATATTTTCGTTGCTACAAAAACTGGAAGCATTGGAGGCAAGTATTATGTATTTTATTAGCTGATTACTAAAATAGATTAACATGGGTATATTTTTTATAAAAAAAGGTTTTTTAAACTTTTTTTAGTAAATTTTTTTTTACTTACAACATTTCATCTCCAATATCCCCTATGAAAAATGGTGTTTTTGAGAAAATAAATTTTATACTTTAGTAAATGAAAAGAACCATGTTGTGTGAAAAATTAGTTTCTAAGCAATTCTTGGATAATGAAGTTAGTACTACATGTTACACTATCATTTGTGTTTTAACTAGACCGTTTCATAATAAAACAACATATGAATTTTGGATTGATAAAAAAAAATAATGTTTTATAATTTAGAGTGTATGTATGTAAATAATACATATTGAATATAAATGATAATTTAAGAAATTTTCACCAAAATCCGATGAAGAAATATTTCTATTCTATTCCACAACATTAAAGGATTATATAGTTTTTAAAAAAAACTCCAGTTCGATAGAAGAAACAGTGCATGTTAAGTTTGATGAAACTGACCCCATTGTTTTTAAACAATACTCACACACATTAACTAGACTGTTTTCACAAATTGATTTTCAACCATTGGTTAAAAATTCATCTAAAAATGAAAATACTCAAGAAAATGTTTCTGGAACATTTACTACCAAAGACATTTTATTTTAGGTGGATGAACATGTTTTACTAAACCCAGATCAATTGTTTCTTAGGAATCATCCCTATGATTATATCATTGTTTATATAAATCATCCTATAAGGACCAACGATTCCTTGAGAAATCAAATATAAAATTTTTCTTTTCTACCTCAATTCGAATCAAATACTTATAATGGGGCCTTAGGTGATGTTGATTGAATTAAAGCAATACAAGATGAACTAAATTAATTTGAAATTAATTAAGCATGTACCTTAGTTCAAATACCTAAAGAAACAACTATAATTGTAGTAAAATGGGTTTTAAAAAATAAATGTGATGAAAATGGAGTCAAAATAAGAAATATTTCTAGGATTTTTTCTAAGGGATATAATAAAGAAGAGGTAATAGACAATGAATAAACCTATTCTACGGTAGTAGACTTGATCAATTAGAATATTATTATCATTTCCACCATACTTCAATTAGAAACTTTTCCAAATGGATGTAAAATGTGATTTCTATATTGGTATTGTAAAAGAAGAAGTTTTTGATGAATTACCTCCTATTTTTATAGATTCAAAACATCATAATCATGTTTATAAACATACCAATTATTTATATAGCATAAATCAGTCCTCTAGAGCATGGTATGATATACTCAAATTATTTTTTTGAAAAAATTATGAAAAAGGTACTAATTACCAAACACATTTTATAAAAAATGGAAAAAATGTTTTTAATTTTAAAAACAAGGTTGATGAAATTATATTAGGATAAACTCTGCAAACCTTAGCTAATTCATTTGCGGGTCTACAGAAATATGAGTTTCAAATGAGTTTCATTGGTGAGATAACATTTTTTTGGGTTTTCAAATATATCTAAAACCATAAGGAACCTATATATCCTTGAATAAGTATATCAAATACATACTAAAAATGTTTGGATATGACAAAAAAAAATTAGAACTCTAATTGGTACCTCAAATACTCATTATCTTGATGAAGTTGGGAAACCAGTGGATCAGACAACTTTTAGACGTATTATAAAAAGTATGTTATACATGAAATGTAGTAATCCATAAATATTGTTTTAGGTGTTCTTATATTCAATTTGTAAATCTAAAAAAAATATTCTCATTTAAAATAAGTGAATATAATTTTTCGCTACTTGAAGGGAACTATGGATTTATGAATACTCTATTCTCCAATAGTTGACATTGTTTAGAAATGATTTTCTAAAGCATACTTTGTTGGTTGTAGAATGGATATACAAATTCGATCTGAAACGTTTCATTTCTTAGGATATTTATTAGTTTCCTATTCATTCATGATGAAACACTTAATATAAATTTTCACTAATGATGTTGAAAATGTAGTAGGTGGAAGTTGTTGTTCTCAGGTGTTGTTGATTAAATATAGACTCAATTATTATTGCATGATATTTTTCCATAACTCAAATACTATATTACAATACTAGTTCCAATTATCTTAGTAAAAACCCTACACATAACTCATATGAAAAACACATAGATATTAGGAACCACATTATTAGGGATCACATAGAAAAAGAAGATATTATTTTACAATTAATGGGTATGCAGTAAAAACATGTTGATATTTTCATAAAACCATTATATTCCGATAGATTAGAATACCTTAAACAGAAACGAGGAAATATCTCTATAAAGTAATCATTAACATCTGTTTCTTGTTTATCCTATCTCCTTTTATTATGTTACTACTTTTCAAAGGGGGGGTATACATAATTTTTTTTTTCAGTTTTACACTTTATATTTTTTATTTTATCGGTTATACTTATTAGTTATGTATATTTCTATTTAGAATAATTTTTTTTGAATTAATCATTTTTCTTGTCTATCAAATTTAATATAATATTTTTTAATCTTTAGTTTTTCATTTTCTCGGTATTGGCATTATTAGTTTCATGATTTTATCTATTCCTTGTAGGTTTATCAGTTTCTTATTTTAGTTTCATAATTTTCGGTACTACATTAGGCTATTAGTATGGTGATATTTATCAGTACAAAACTATTGACATTAACATACTTTATTGGTTTTGTATAATCTGTTTTGGATTACCTTGTCGATACTGGACTGTCTATTTTTGAATTATTCTATCATTATTAAATAATTAATACTAGACTTTTATATTTTATTGGGTTTAGAATTAAAATTAGTTTAACATTTTTCATTGTCTGTATTGTTATAATTAGAACAATATATTTAATCCTATTCAACTGTCCTGGTACTCCAAAAGGTACAATTTCTAAAGTCTTATTTTGGTTGTTTCAATATTTTTGTCTCAATTCATTCCTTTAATTCCTAATTGGGTAGAGTATGAATATAATTTTCATTCCTAGAAAACCACTATAGTTCAAATTCATTCTTGACCATTGGAACATTCAGATCTAGTTTTTACTATCAAAATATTTTTACAAGAACCTACCCCACATCACACTCATCTATTTTTCTATCATGACTAGTTTCTCAACAAATAATCAGCATGGTTTGGAATTAGTTCCCACATCAACATTTTAAATCATAGATCTACTCAGATTTTATAATTATTTAGATCATTAAGGTACGTGTTAACCTTTCATGACTGATTTTATTTATTCATCTCTGAATGAAAAGGCTTAAAAGGAATTTTATTCCATGACCTTGTGAGGTGAATGGATTGTCTCTCGAGGCTTTTAAAATTATTTTGAATCATCCTTGAAATGAATTATAATTTTTAAACTCTAGTAATCATTTTGTGTGGAAAGAAAAGATTCGGATCTTGATTATGTGTCTGTTGACGAGGTGTTGAAATTTTATGAATTTATAGAGATTGACAAGGCTATCAAAATTACCATTATGATGTATGAAAAGATGTACACAACATCGATAGAACAATAATCTAAATTTTTTGGGGGTTTCATTTACGGGTGTTGTATTATTTCCTTCTCATAAACTACTAAAAGTTGATGGAACATTTGATAAGTCTAAACCTGAAGAAACACCCTTGTAAATGCACAAGGTGAAACAAAAATTGAGTCTTTTATCTAGGGATAATAAACATATAGCCCTCTAGATGAATGGATTTTTATTTCCGTGAAAGGGTGAAAAGGAAAAATTGAATGTTTCAGATATTTATGTACTTGATTATTTGGTAAACATAATAAATTTCAACATTATGGGTTTCATCTTCCTAAAAAAACAATCTCAAATTTGGTTGTAAAAAATCACAACTGATCATGTTTTACACCATTATTAGTATGAATCTGAAAGAATGCTTGAGAAATAGTATTATTTCAATAATGTTAAATCTGACTTCCTTCAAGGAGACCTTAATTAGTAAGGACACATTAAGAAGGTTCATGTTATGAGTAAATCCTTAATCAAAACAGTTTGACAACGATTCAGATGCTGATTATGAAAAAGACGTAAGTTAAGTTGGTAACAAACCATCTAAACTATCCAAGACAACTTTGAATAAAATAAAGGTATTTATGACTAAAACTCCAAAGCCATCAATGAAAAAAATAATGTATCTGATAAAGAAAAAAAAGGTAATAAGGTGATCCTCAGTTTGGATTAGATGCAGATGATGCCTTGAAATTGAAAGTAATGTAAGAGGAAACCATTAAAGAGGAAGCAAGATAAAAGAGACTGAATAAGAGAAAGGATGTAGATATTAACATAGATAGTCTTATCAGAATAGCTGAGAAACTAAAAATTGGAATTGAAATACCGGATCCATCTATTAAGACTCAATCAGTTCCAACAGGGAAAGATAAGGAGAAACAAGTTTCTGAACAATCAGATACACAATCACTTTCTCAATAATATGAATAATAAAATGTAGATAAGAATGTAGAAGCATATAAAAATGGGAAAAATAAAAAAATATAAGTAGAAGAAAAAAAATGAAAATAGGATATGTCATACCACAGAATCCTCAAATGTTATATCATTCATTTCTCAATCAATTGATTCTTAAACATCAAATAATTTTTCTAAAATAGGATTCATCCATTTAATTTATTCAGATTTTTGACAAATAAGATGAAGAATCCGAAATGAAGTGAAATCATCTAGCTCAAGTGATTGGCACAGAAACTCATTTGGGTGATCTCTCACAATATACTGAAGAAACAGATCCTGAATGAACAATAAATATGAAAGTATTTTAGTACATTGAATAGGATTTGAATATATTGGATTGGTGTTACCATTTATTATAAAAGATAAATACAAGATAAAAATTCTTTCAAATTACTATATTTATAGAATGGACTCTGTCAATGTTTTGGTGAAAATATTTCTATGTCTTGAATAAGGATTCATGATTTTTAGGTAATGTACTACTGAGCACATTAATTATTGTAATAAGGTTACGAAGTGGTCTTAGAATGTTGATAAAAACATCAAGGATCATCTGGACAAGAATGATTAATTGATGCATTGGGTAAATTTATTTAGTAACATGTATTAAAATCTGATTTCTAATTTGACTGAAAATAATGAAACCTTTCACAGACCACGTACCTCAAAAGTAGTAGACATATAATAAATTGAGATTTTAATGCAAATGTTATAAAATGAGAGTAATTAGATTATTTCACTCTCAAAATTATTTTTCATCCTATGATATGGATAATGTATCCGGATGGATGACATCAATAACCCAGAAGAAAGGCTTAATTATCAGAATCATTCAATCCGCTTCATGAAGATAGAATTCTAAAGTAAGAAAAGATTATTGTTGTACATGATGAGAAGATAAAGGCTCCCCAAGAGGATCTTGATAATGTAATGGAGTACAAAAATGAGTTCAAAATTATAAATCATACGCTGTATAATCATATGAAAAAAAGGAGAAAATTGATTTTGAAGTATTTTTGAAATAATGTTTTCTTATGGTAACATTTTTTATTTTGTACTATTTTTCTGTAATTATTTTTCATGAAATAAAGACATTCCATTATTCATTTTGGAAACCAAAAAGGGGCAGAATGGTTTTGAAATAAATAATTTTATGAATACATTATTAAGGGAAAATTTGGCAAATAAATGAGAAGATAATAAGATCCATATTAATTTGATAACTAGGGTGGAATTAGTTATATCCAACATTACTATTAGAAGAGTTAAAAAACTCAGGTGGAGATATGACTTAATTGTTTATTTGGTTTTTGGATTTCCAAAATGGGGGATATTATTTAGTCAAAATATTATTTTACTATCTCAATGATCTTTTTGTTTTTAATACCAAAAAATTCTTATTTTTTATCATGTATGATGTTTTTCAAATCGTAATCAAATATATATTGTTTTACAAGTTTCTTTCATTCTTATCTTAATCATGTAGTTTTTTCACACACATTGTTTTAAATGTTATTTTATATCCTAACTAGATTATGAACTGTATTGTAATCAGAAATTGTAACATGATTACATATTGTATCATAGTCAGTATTAGTAAATAGACTATTTACTACATCATATTAAGGAATTGTAACCAGATTATGTACTATATTGTATTCAAAAATAATAACCAGGATTCGTATTGCATCACAACCACTTGCATTATAACCATGTGCATTATAAACCGGTGAAGTACTGTATCACAATTATGAATCATAACAAGGTTATGCATTGTATCATAGTCATGAATCGTAACTAGATTATGTATTGTACTCTAAATATGAAGTTTCTTAAATCATCATAACCATATTAAATATTGTGCATCATAACAATGTTAAGACTCCTAAATAAGTTATAAATTGTTATAATGATATGAATTGTTATCATACTATGCCTTGTAAAAAATTTATGTATAGTTATTTTTAAATGTATTACACAATTATCATAACTTAAATACCGATTAAATTTTATCCATACTCATTGTTTCATATCTTTTCACTTACTATTTTTAGACTAAAATGATGTTGATGGTTTGGTTACTCACCAATCCAAAATATGTCATTTATTGTATTTTTTTGAACGTTGTAATGCCAGGTGTCCAGGTCCCTCTGTGTTTTTTGGATTAATATGCCCGTTGGAGAAAATATTACTATTGGGACATGAGTTCCATAAATAGAGGTCATTGAAACCAAAATACAACTTTTTTTCAATAATAATCTTGAGAGAGATGTTGTGAATTCTCTCTTATTTCATGAAAAATACTTGATGGTACAAGAAGTGAAAATTTTGTTCCGTGTTCTTGTATTTCTATAAGTGATTTTTTTTATTTTTGCATCTGATCATTGTGATAATGATCTTGGGATTCCGTGGATAAAAAGATGTACTAATGATCATAGTTTAGAGGGATTTCAGTTTCTTGAATGGCTTATGTGTCGATTAACTTATTAATTGAGGGATTCTGTGGATTGGAAGATGTTTTGTTTTTCATCGTATCGAGGGATTACCATGGTGGTGGTAAGATAAACATTTTATACAAGGTAAAATTATACCCTAATATATGGTATAAAATAATTGTAATACATTTAAATTTCCGCTAATATCGGTATTAGAAAAGAAATTTTATTGTTTCCCCCTTCTATTCATAATCATATAAATTGTAATTTTTTCAACTAAAATTCTATCAGTATAAATTTTATTATTATATATTATATGTTATATCGTAGAATCATTTACTTTTATATTACGCTAATAATTGTAATATAATTCAAATACAATTGTATTACATTACATATAATATTAAAAAATATCATATACATTATATGCAAGACCTATATGGTAAATTGTATTGATTCTGAATTGTATTAGTTTAAGAACACTTAATCTATATTCTTCCTTAAGTGTTTAAATACAATTTTTTTAACTTATAATTCACCCCATCTTTTTTGTACCATCTAATATACATATACTTCTATATTACGATCCAACACTTTACACCACTCGATGCATTTGAATTGAACATGGGGATTTAAAATATGTTCCAAACATTGGTCCTATAAACCAAGACTACTATATTTGGCCATAAAGTCAACTAATAATTTTATTTGGCGAAAACAAAAAGGAGTTACTTGAAGAAGATGTAATGTTCAAAAACATGCATTTTGGATTTTCATTCTTATCAACCCCATTCAATTCATAATATATAATTATTATATAATAAAAAAATATCCTAAATATAATGACATGTTATTATGTTTATTTAATGTTCTACACATTTACAAACATTTATCTAATGGGATATCAATCATCATTCGTGTGTTCGGAGGACTACAACATTGCAAACCGATGACATTTGTTCTTCCATTTCCACCTTTCAATGTTGTGAATAATGATGGACTTTTCATTTATATATAATGAATAATATATTTGTTATATATTTATTATTCTAAAATTATTTTATATTTCCTACCCTCATTCTTTCCATATTGTGAGAATATGATAACATCATTCAAGTGTACGGATGACTACCGCCTTGTTAAGAGATGTGATTCATTAACGAATTACATAGAATATGTTAAGGATGGGTTCAATATAATAATGTGGTATATATGAAATAATAATGATACTATAATTATCATATATATATCTTTATATATCTCATGTACTTTTATTTCCTTCAATATGATAGGAAATTTGAAACATCATTCATGCATATTTATGACCTATCGTCTCCAAGAACGGTGTATTAAATTTCAGATTTATATATTGTATAGATGATTATATATATATGATTAAGGAATATATTTTACATTTATATAATGTTTAAAATTCTTGAAACCTGGATATCATTATAATATAATGAGTACCCAAAATAATAAGTCAAAACATATATGAGAGAAGCAGTTATTACCTGAAATACAACATTAACATGAAATTATAAATAACCTGAAGATATGTAGACATAATTAAATAAAATATTGTGTGATATATATTAATATATTTATTTTTTAAATTTATAATAAACATATAAAAATTATATAGTATTTTTCAATGTCTATAAAACAAGTCAGTAATTATGTAATGGGGATTTATTTTCTCACTTTAATTTCAATGAGACTTATGATTTGTTCACCACACAATTTTTTGTGGTGTATATATTGCCTAATGAAATGATATATTATTAATTTAATTTATATTATGATATTAAATGCTTCAATTCATTTAATTCTCACACATATCTCATAGTTCAAATGTAACTCATGTTGTAAGTTATTTCCATTTCACATTTATTTTCTATGTGACATGTTCCTTGTTCAACACCTATTTCATCTATATATTCTATGTACTGAAAATGAATTTATTTTATGATGATTATACTAAAATTTATTTTATTTACATCTCTATTTTAAGATAACTCTTCTATGTGTCTTAGGGTTCAAAAGTTACCAAATTGGTAAAGGAGTTTTGGCTCAAATTCCCTTATTTGAGACACATGTAATCTTATGGCCCTATATTATTTTACAAGGGGAATGAAATCCCATATTTAAATGTTAAATGATGAATATTCATATTTTCTTGATGTTTTACATTTCATTAAAATTTATCCATTCTAGGGTATTATGATTGATTTTCTCCAAAATTAAAAAACATATTTTTTAAAATATCATCATTTATTTAGATTATTTAAGATTATACTCCATGGATGAAATATTTTGATACATATATCAAGAATTAATATGTCTTTTCTTTTCATCTAGTTATTCATGATCACTTCAATAATAAAACTATTTTCCCAAAAAATTTTACTTAAGATTTTAATGAAAATCATTTTCAAAAAATATAACTTAATTTAAATATTTGGTCGAAAATATGTGTTTAGTAAATAAAATGTTTTCTAATAAATTGTTAAATATTTTTAAAAGATACTTTAATATCATTTTCACGAAAAAAGAATTTTAATAATTTTTTTTCTTCGAAATGGGATTAATGTTTTTCGATAATCATTTATTAGTTTTCATTGTTATTCTCAAAGAAAAAGGTTTTACAAAAGTTTATGATTTAAAAAGTGTTTCAGAAAATTAAAAAAAATGTTACCAAGAAATTTTTTAAATGATTTTGAAAGATTACTACATATGTTATCAAATAATTTTATAAAGAAAAGTATTTTAAAAAAGCATTATGTACTAAAAAATTATATTTAAATAATGGTTATTTTCATTAAGAAATTGGCCATGTGATATTTCAAAAAAATTATCCATAAATGATGAAATTCTTTGATATAAATTATTCTTTATTTGGTATATTATTAAATTACATTGTTCTTATTAGTTGAATGAATGGTTTATTTTTATAATGAAATGTTATTTGTGAAAATGATTTCTTTCAAAGAACATATACCATAATACAAGTAACAGCGTTTATGGGTTATTCATGGAGTAAATTATTATGAAACCTATCACATATCCACATGTTATGATATAATGAAATGTTCATAATACTAATCTCATGACATGGGATATTATACGACTATTTATTTATTATGGTTTGGAACACAAACGTAAGATTATCATGTAACTTTTGGGCTATATATCTCCATCTAATGAATTGGGGAAATGATAAATGCTATATGAGCATAGAGGGTACATGGGTTTTTAACCCAAGCCTGAGAATAGTAGGGTGCACGGGTTTTATCCCTAGACCTTAAAAAAAGAGGTTACACTTGTTAGAGAATAATCTCAAATGCAATATGGTTCATGTGTTATACCCCACTTCTGAAAACAATAATGTACATGGGTTGTATCCAAAAAACAAAAAACAATTGGTTATAGGGGTTGTATCCTAATAATGAAAATAATAGGATTCATGGGTTATTTCCCATGCTTGAAAATAAGAGGTTACAAAGGTTATATCCAATGCGTGAAAACAAGAGGGTGCATGGGTTGTAGGGCTTGCCTAAAAAATTGGTTACACTAGTTGCTGAAAAATCTTGAAAAAAAAGAGGATGAATAAAATTTTATCCCAACCATGAAGTAGGTACATATGTGATTATCCCATGACTGCCACATTATAATGGCCTTTGAAGGTTTCCTCGACTTAAAATTTTATAATTTTATGTATATACCAAAATTCCATGACATATTCTTATATTATGACCTCATGGATTATTATCTGGATTCCATAATGATTACAGTAATATGATCTAATAATATTTATGAAATGATTCATGTTTATTATCTTTGATATGTTGGTTATGGAATAAAAATTTTATGATCATGTTTTCATACAATTATGGTTATGTTAATCTTAATAATCTATTTTATTTAACCATACTGAGAATATAATATCACTCTTTCATATGTATCTTTCCCATATGTTATCAAAAAAAGTCATTAGGTAGGAGTACTAATTGGGAAGATATCTATGGGAAGAATTGATGTTCATTCCCCAAGATATAATATTGGGTTCCATGATTCTAATGAAACTAAAATATAATGGTCCTTAGGTTTTTATACTTTTAATTTTGTAAATATTCATCCAAAAATGATGAAATATCATGGTATGTAAACCTCGGGTCACTATATATCATAAACATTTCATCATATGTAATTCTATTAAAAAGATACAGGTTTCTTAATCGTTTCAAAATAACATAACCCAAGAAACAAAGCGGGATATATAATAATATAACCTTTGAAAGAGAAATGGGTTTCATAAAAATCAGGACATAAAAACATAATTCATTCTAGGAATTAATATTAATGGTAATATTGGATAATATCCTCTACATGCCGTGAGTAATTCCAAGAGATTTTATATTAAATTTCCTTCCCATTTGGTTTATGTGTTCCATCATTCTCCTCAATCATGTTTAAATTTAGTTTGATAATTTAGTAGTGAAATCTACCACTTAAACTAATATTATTTTATTTAGTTATTCTGACATATTCATTGTATATAAAATAATAAATTCATCCTCTTCCTCTCATAATCATGGTTGATGAAACACCTTAATTTAGAATGTGACACATTCTAGGACCAGACTCCATTATATGGTGTTTCTTCCACAAAATGGATTAACTCAATTTTATGAAAATATTTTATATAATAAAGTTAATGATAATGATTTAATAACACTATTTAAATTACATCTAATTTTGTTTCATGGTCAATAATACACAAACTCCATCACATCACCATAAATGAAAACAAAACCTATGAATTTAAGTTAAACATGAATGTAAAATTAACCTTACACCCCCAATCCAAGATTTGAGTTAGTACCTCATTTTTTGGGTAAGACAAAACTATAACGACCCATACTTTACATACATTGTTAATACTTCAAAATTGAAGCACACTTATTACAACATATGACAAAACCACAAAGGACCGTATAAGTATAGTGTCTTTAGAAACTGGTAAACATAAACAACTGGTTCATAAATCTTCTACAGTGTCTCCCATTTATTTCACCATATCTAGGGTCCCTTTTAGCATATTCTACTTAATATCCATCTTCCTGACCTGGGGAAAAGAAAACATAAAAGGGTGAGCTCAAATGCTCAACAAGGGCAAATAAAGGAAATAAAAATCATATCATATCTTTTTGAAAATCAAATCCTGCAAAAGAGATCATAATATCTTAACATGGGATAAATCATAGAAGTGAAAATGAGATCCCCATAATCATAACATAAAACTTGAAACTTTGTGGCATGCACACATAATCATGGAAAATCATTTCTTGTTAGTCATGACTCATTTCCAAGACTATCTTAGTGGACAAAGTCCCTTTCTGAACCGAGTTCACTCCTCGTTTCAGTCCTGTATCACTGAACCGAAATAACCTTCCGTTCCAGCCATGTCTATCTCATGAGATATAAAATATATACCCAATGCATTGGAGGGAGATATAGGTCCCACCCATCTTATAATGAATCCATTCTTATGTGTTCCACATAATCATAAACCATACATCATAGCGTAACCCATGTAATAAAAATGGGATTCTTAAACAACATGACATCATAAAACAATTCATATAAGATAAAGGAATTCATAAAAATATTTCCATCACAACATAATCAAACCAATGTAATAATAGGGTTTAAAATAGAACCCTTTATTAACTTAGATGGAAAATAATTTTGATAAAACACTTGAACTCCATTCTTGAGGAAAATATCCTTTCTTCTTCAAAAATAGATTTCCTTTCATAACATGTCATACGACTTTAAAATAAAATAATTTGATTAAAAATAAACTTGAAAACTTGTAATGGAAGATTCTTGGAATTTTTTTTTTAAAAATCCATTCATGTCGTATAAGTTAAAAAAACATTTTCATACTTTTGTCGGAAAAGTCAAAAGGTACATCGTATGAAAAACGACCAAAGATTCCTTTCATACATATTACTAAAAACTCACCGATGGGTAAAAATGGATTTAAACAATTGTAGGTGGATGGAAGTAATATTACATATTGATGAAACATGGATGTGGATGATAAAATACACCCCAGTAAATACTTACGAATAAACAATCTCGGATAAAAATGAGATTGTGATATTTCCCTTACCTTAGATCCGATTTGCTTTGTACGTGTTCGAAGCTCCTGTATAATGGTTTAAATAATGTTATTGACTTATTCCAGAATCATACATATTGATATGATATCATATATGGTCATATTATTAGCTTCTTGTTAGTAATATTTCATTGTTACTTGTTACTCGGGTCTTTATTGCCTTTTGTTCTTATGCGTGTTTTGCCGAATACATTCTTATTCTTCTTTTAAGGTTATAGATACCTTATATCCAGAATGGTATTAGTGTAACATATATCATATTTATTCATTCAATTCATTTATATAATTACTATGTAATGATGATCATGTAGAACGAGTCGCATCACATCGTGGAGACGGTATTCCGTACGTACGCACGAGTGATGATATCATTCCTATGATCGTGGAACTGTATTGGAGTATATATATATTATTTCAGTATCAATATTACTTTATAATAATCATAAATAGTTACTCATTACACCATTATACCCATCCTTGTAAAGTGATGGTGGAAAAATAGATTACACCACGGCGTGGAGACGGTATTCCGTACGTACGCACGCGCGGTGATTTCATTTATCCGTAGGATGGATAGATGGTGAATTAGGGTTGTTTCATATTTATAATAACATATCAGTATGTAAGTAATACTGATGTTATTAATTTATCATGAAACAACTAAAAAATTAGAAGTTGAAGAAGAATGAAATTGAAAAGATCGGTAATGGATATTACCTCTTCTTTGGAACGCCTCTTTGAATCCTCCACTTAGGGAACTAAGATTGGTCTTTGAAGAAGACCAGGACCTATAGGATTATTCTAGGGAAGTGGAGAGGAGAAAATGGCAGGGGTTGGCCGAGCTTGAGTGCTCAAATTGGTGTGAGGAGGAGGGGGAGGAGGTGCCCTTTTATAAGGGAGGAGAGGGGCACCTAAGGAATATCTCAAAATATTATTTTATATTAAAGTCAAAATCGGTTTATAATGGTTCCAAAGGGTCTTATTTAAAGGATAAAGTTGGTATGGGTCTAAATCCTATCAACAAATAGGATTTAGACAAGTTTAGGGTATTATTTTAACCTTATCAATTAGATTTAACTCTAAGTTAAATAATTTAACTTTTACCATGTCTTTTTGTTTTCTTTCACTATATGGTTAATACACTTACTATAACATGCCAAACGAACCCCAAATTGTTTATTATTAATATATATATCCGTATCTAAGTCATTTGGCCGAACCTTAGATTTTTAGGAATAAAATAACAATTAATAATATAATATTTGATTTAAAAACTATTTTGTGTCAATTTTGACACTATTTGATATATGATTTTTGTGAAAGTCATAACAGAAATATATGTTCGAAAAAAGTTTATTAAATCAACAATAATATATCATAGTATCCTAGAAAATTAGTGGAATTCATAAAAAGTCTCAAATTACATTAATTTTGGTGTTTATAACATCAATTATGTCAATATATCATTAATAAGATAATTACTGCATCATCATTGTGTCATAAATAAATTAAATTATTTAATGTCTAAAAATTACAAATAAAATACCATTAGGTATGAAATCTTTTTATCTTTCTAATGAATATTTATAGTCGAATTTATCTTATGTATAACCCCATATTAAAAATTATTGACTTATTATACTTTGATTTTAACTATTTTAACCCTTCTTTAAATAAATTACTAATAAATGTCCTAATCTAATCCATGTGGGCCTAAATGGTAATATTTTTATTCCTAAGTTTGTTTTTGGTCGAATTACACTTGTCCAATAGAATTAGGACATGTGTTAGGGTAATATTAATATCATATTTACCCTTAGTTACCCTATTTACTATTAACTGCGGTAAAAATAGTAAAAAGTTACTATTCACCAAAAAATTATTTTTATCTCATTGAACCACATTTTACTTACTGATATCAACCGTGTCTGTCAGATTTTTGAAATTCCATTCACAGAAGCGGTAAAATTAAGTTTTATGTAAAATTCAGTTTTTAACCTACCACTTAGTGGTTTCACTATTCATCAAAAATTGAAAGTTTTCAGAAAAATACCAAAATTTCACCCTAGGCTAATTTTGATATTCTGAGTCCAAAAATGAAGTCCATTTAGAAAAATAAAATTTATAAAATTTCAAAAAGTGGTTAATACTATTCATAACGGCTAGTTTTAATAGCATATTGTTGTTTAGTGAAACTCGGTATTGCGTACGACGCAAGCTATCGAGGAAGGTTGCAATTGCGTGTAAAGCAATCCAAGAAAGTGTCGTGTAGAAAAAGATTCCTTTGATGATTTATAAAAGTCTCGGGTGTTACATTCTACCCCCCTTAAAAAGAATTTTGCCCTTGAAATTCGTCACTTTGTAACAAACAGATGAGGATACTTCTCCCTCATCATATCCTCAAGCTCCCATGTAGCTTCTTCAAGTTGGTGGTTCCTCCATAAAACTTTCACCAATCGAGTGGTCTTGTTTCGTAGGACTTTTTCGCTACGATCCAGAATCTCTATCGGCTGTTCTTCATAAGAAAGGTCTTGCTCCAGTGGTACAACTTCTGAGCTGAGTACATGTGAAGGATCTGGTATGTACTTTCTCAGGAGAGATAGATGGAACACATCGTGAACTTGAGAGAGATTCAGTGGAAGCGCCAATCGGTAAGCTAACTTCCCAACACGATCCAGTATTTCGAAAGGACCGATATATCTAGGGCTCAACTTCCCCTTCTTTCCAAATATCATAACCCTCTTCCAGGGAGATATTCGTAAGAACACTTTATCACCCACTTCAAACTCTAGGTTTTTTCTTCAGTTGTCGGCATAACGTTTCTGTCGACTCTGAGCTGCGCTTATGTGTTGTTGAATAGATCTGACCTTTTCTTCCATTTCATCAATGAGATTAGGTCCTAATAGCTTTCTTTCCCCAACTTCATCCCAGCAAGTTGGAGTCCTACATTTCTTTCCATAGAGAGCTTCATAAGGAGCCATCTGAATACTGGAGTGAAAGCTATTATTATAAGAAAATTCCACCAAAGGTAGGTGTTGATCCCAACCTCCTTTGAAATCCATAGAGCAAGCTCTCAACATATCTCTTAGGGTTTGAATTGTTCTCTCAGTCTGACCATCTGTCTGGGGATGATAAGCAGTGCTGAAACTCAACTATGTATCCAGAGTATGCTGAAGACTTCGCCAAAACATCGAGGTAAATCTCGGATCCCGATCAGATATAATAGAAAGTGGTACTCCATTCAATCTTACCACTTCCTTTACATATATCCTGGCAAGGTGATCTAGAGAGAAATCCTCTCTAATAGGAATGAAGTGTGCAGACTTTGTAAGACGATCAACTATGACCCAGATAGCATTATTGCCTTTGGATGTTTTAGGAAGTCCTGTGACAAAGTCCATAGTGATGTTTTCCCATTTCCATTCGGGTATGGGTAATTGTTGTAACATACCCTTAGACTTTTGTCTCTCAGCTTTAACTTGTTGACAAACCAAGCATCGAGAGACATATTCAGCAACATCTCTTTTCATGCCATCCCACCAGAAGTACTCTTTCAGGTCCCTATACATCTTCGTGCTTCCAGGATGAATAGAGAATGAAGAACTATGAGCCTCATCCAGCATCTCCTTCTTTAATTTGGGGATGGAAGGAACACAAACCCGATTCTTGAACTTTATTATCCCATCACAATCAAGGTTGAATTCAGGAACATTTCTCACCTTCTTTTGTAACTCGACATCTTCTTTCTGTGCCTCTTTAATATTCACATGTATAGATGGTTGAACATTCATTTGAGAAAGATAAGATTTTCCCCTTCCATTATAAATCCAAGATCCATCCTTTGTAAATCCATAAATATTGGATCTTTTGTGATCCTCATCATGGATAAACTACCATGGTCTTGTCGACTTAATGCATCTGCCACCTTGTTTGCTTTCCCAGGGTGGTAATGGATTGAGCAGTCATAATCCTTAATCAGCTCCAATCATCTTCTTTGACGAATATTCAACTCCTTTTGTGTGAAAATATACTTTAAACTTTTATGATCAGTATAAATATCACACCTTTCACCATAAAGTTAATGCCTCCAAATCTTTAATGCAAAGATTACCGCAGCCAACTCCAAATCATGTTTTGGGTAATTTTGCTCATGGATTTTCAACTGTCGTGAGGCATAAGCTATCACCATATCATTTTGCATAAGAACACACCCCAATCCCTTCTTGGATGCATCACTGTAGATCACAAACCTTTCTCCACTACAAGGCAGTGTGAGCACAGGTGCACTGGATAACCTTCTTTTCAACTCCTTGAAATTCTCTTCACATTCCACTGTCCAGACAAACTTAACTCCTTTCAGAGTCAACTTGGTGAGTGGATTAGATAATCGTGAAAAATATTTTACAAAACGTCGATAATATCCAGCCAAACCATGAAAACTTCAGATCTCAGTTACTGTTGTTGGTCTCGACCATCTTTCGATAACCTCTGTTTTTGCTGGATCCACAGATATCCCCTCTTTTGAGATTATGTGACCCAAAAATGCAACTTTTTGAAGCCAAAATTCACACTTGGTAAATTTGGAATAAAGCTTCTCCTTTCTCAGGGTCTTCAATATAATTCTCAAGTGATCTTCATGCTCTTCCTTGCTCTTTTAATAGACAAGAATATCGTCTATAAAGACTACCACAAATTGATCAAGATAGTCTCTAAAGACTCTATTCATTTGACCCATGAAGATAGCAGGGGCATTAGTAAGACCAAATGGCATCACTATAAATTCATAGTGTCCATACCTTGTACGGAAAGCCGTCTTCGGTATATCCTCCCTTTTGACCCTTAATTGATGATACCATGAACGAAGATCAATCTTGGAAAAGTATTGAGCTCCGCGTAGTTGGTCAAATATGTCATCAATGCGTGGGAGAAGATATTTGTTCTTGATAGTGATCTTGTTATGTTCTCGATAATCAATGCAGAGTCTCATTGATCCATCTTTCTTCTTAAAAAATAGAACAGGTGCTCCCCAAGGTGGCGTACTAGGGCGTATGAATCCCTTATCAAGATTCTCTTGGAGTTGCTTCTTCAATTCTTGCAACTCAATTGGGGCCATTCTATAAGCTGTCTTTGAAATAGGCAAAGCACCCGGTACGAGTTCTATTGAAAACTCAACTTCACGATTTGGTGGAAGACCTGGTAATTCCTCCAGAAAGACATCATCAATCTCCCGTACAATGGGCATATTCTTAATCGTGAGTTTCTCACCAACCATTTGAGATAAATAACCTTCATTTAGTGGAATCAATACCCATAAGATGTAAGAAATTTCCACTAGAAGATTATGTTCATCCTTGCATTGATATACGATCGTAGATTGATCTGGAATATGAAATGTGACTTCCCTTCTTTGGCAATTGATATGAGCTCCATGTAGAGAAAGCCAATCCATGCCAAGAATCACATCAAATTCCACTAAAGGAAGGATCACAAGATTTGCAGGAAGCACTTTCCAACAAACTTCGATTGGAGAAGAATTATAAACTTTTGATGCGACTGTTGTGCCATTAGGTGTTGTCACAGCTAACTCAACATCTAATTGTTGAGGTAATACGGTGATACCCTTAGAAAATTCTTTTGAAGTAAAAGAGTGGGTGGATCTAGAATCAAATAAAACATTTGCTACTTTAGAGTGGATGGTAAGTGTACCTTTCACCACTTCGTTATCGTACTCCACATCGCTGATAGAAATTGCATGTGACTTTCCTTTGTCTTTAGCCTTAAGATTTTGTTGACGTCGGCCATCATCAACAACCCTTGGATTTGGGCATTGATTGGCATAATGCCCCATCTCCTTGCACTTGAAACATTGAAGTGTAGTAGGTTCATTTTGTGTATCCCATCCTTTGTTTGCGTCATTAGACATCTTCTTCCCATTATCACGACATTCAAATTCCCGATGACCTTCATTTCCACATTTAAAACATTTACTTGTCCCTTTAAGACAACTCCCTCCATGTTTCTTTCCACACTTTGAGCATAAGGAAAAGCTCATCTTGTTTTCCGTGTGCTCTTTAGATTTTTCATTGAATTCCATCTTCCTCTTCTTATCAAACCCATGTGACTGATGGGTTATTCCAAACTCCATCTCGACTTTGAGAGCACATCGAACGATTTCTTCGTAGCTATTGAAATCCCTTATGGCTAACGCCCTTCGAAGACTTGGTTTTAAGCCACTAAATAATCGATCGATCTTACTCTCAGGTTGGATAATAATACCAGAAGCGTACCATGCAAGTCATGTAAAATTTTCTTCATAGGTACCAACAGATTCATCATCCCTTTTCTTCAGTTCAAGAAACTCTTTCTCCATATTTGTTCGGAGAATACGAGGGAATTACTTATTGAAAAATAAGTTCTTGAACTCGTCCCATTCCATAGACTCAATTTCATCCCTTTGCCTCGTATTCTTAATAAGATTCCACCATTGATCAGCATCTCCTTCCAAATGATACACTGCTAGGATGACTTTATCATGTTCAGAACATTGAAGAACTGAAAATATCTTTTCAATAGTACTAATCCATTGTTCCGCAACTAATGGATCAGTAGACCCACTGAATGAAGGTGGACGCTACCTCATGAAGGATTCAACCGAATGTTGCTCCTTTCTTTTCTCGTTTGGAAGTCCTGCATGATTCATAGATTGAGAAAATTGTGTGAGCATGGCTACAAGATTTTGCATTCCAGCTCCCATATCATTTGGTTGCTCAGGGGGACAATCATTGCATTGCCCATCACATTCCGCATTAACACGGTTCCTTCGGGTTCCAGCCATTGACTAAAACCAAGAAGAATAGTGTGAGCAACACTAATTATAATAGGAAAACCACATAATTCAAGAATAAAATTTTCATGCTTAAGGTCTTATCCGAGGTTATTCAAGGCCATTTCTAAAACACTAAGATTGTGTTCTATGCTTAGAATTATCCTTAGGGTTCTTACTAAGGCTTTCACATCCTAGTTTCCAAAGGTTGACTATAACTTTCCTCTGATACCAAATATAACGACCCACACTTTACATACATTGTTAATACATCAAAATTGAAGCACACTTATTACAACATATGACAAAACCACAAAGGACCGTATAGGTATAGTGTCTTTAGAAACTGGGAAACATAAACAACAAGTTCATAAATCTTCTACAGTGTCTCCCATTTATTTCATCATATCTAGGGTCCCTTTTAGCATATTCTACTTAATATCCATCTTCCTGACCTGGGGAAAAGAAAACATAAAATGGTGAGCTCAAATGCTCAGCAAGGGCAAATAATGGAAATAAAAATCATATCATATCTTTTTTAAAATCAAAACCTGTAAAAGAGATCATAATATATTAACATGGAATAAATCATAGAAGTGAAAATGAGATCCCCATAATCATATCAAAAAACTTGAAACTTTGTGGCATGCACACATAATCATGGAAAATCATTTCTTGTTAGTCATGACTCATTTCCAAGACTATCTTAGTGGACAAAGTCCCTTTCTGAACCGAGTTCACTCCTCGTTTCAGTCCTGTATCACTGAACCGAAATAACCTTCCGTTCCAGCCATGTCTATCTCATGAGATATAAAATCTTTACCCAATGCATTGGAGGGAGATATAGGTCCCACCCATCTTATAATGAATCCTTTCTTATGTGTGCCACATAATCATAAACCATACATCATAGCGTAACCCATGTAATAAAAATGGGATTCTTAAACAACATGACATCATAAAACAATTCATATAAGATAAAGGAATTCATAAAAATATTTCCATCACAACATAATCAAACCAATGTAATAATAGCGATTAAAACAGAACCCTTTATTATCTTAGATGGAAAAAATTTTTGATAAAACACTTGAACTCCATTCTTGAGGAAAATATCCTTTCTTCTTCAAAAACATTTATCCTTTCATAACATGTCATATGACTTTAAAATAAAAGAATTTGATTAAAAATAAACTTGAAAACTTGTAAAGGAAGTTTCTTGGAAATTTTGTTTTAAAAAGCCATTCATGCCGTATAAGTTAAAAAAAACATTCTTCGTACTTTTGTCGGAAAAGTCAAAAAGTACTTCGTACGAACAACGACAAAAGATTCCTTTCATACATATTACTAAAAACTCACCGAAGGGTAAAAATGGATTTAAACAATTGTAGGTGGATGGAAGTAATATTACATATTGATGAAACATGGATGTGGATGATAAAATACACCCCAGTAAATACTTACGAATAAACAATCTCGGATAAAAATGAGATTGTGATATTTCCCTTACCATAGGTCCGATTTGCTTTGTACGTGTCCGAAGATCCTGTATAATGGTTTAAATAATGTTATTGACTTATTACAGAATCATAAATATTGATATGATATCATATATGGTCATATTCTTAGCTTCTTGTTAGTAATATTTCATTGTTACTTGTTACTCGGGTCTTTATTGCCCTTTGTTCTTATGCGTGTTTTGCCGAATACATTCTTATTCTTCTTTTAAGGTTATAGATACCTTATATCCAGAATGGTATTAGTGTAACATATATCATATTTATTCATTCAATTCATTTATATAATTACTATGTAATGATGATCATGTAGAACGAGTCGCATCACATCGTGGAGACGGTATTCCGTACGTACGCACGAGTGATGATATCGTTGCTATGATGGTGGAACTGTATTAGAGTATATATATATTATTTCAGTATCAATATTACTTTATAATAATCATAAATAGTTACTCATTACACCATTATACCCATCCTTGTAAAGTGATGGTGGAAAAATAGATTACACCACGGCGTGGAGACGGTATTCCGTACGTATGCACGCGCGGTGATTTCATTTTTCCGTAGGATGGATAGAAGGTGAATTAGGGTTGTTTCATATTTATAATAATATATCAGTATGTAAGTAATACTGATGTTATTACTTTATCACGAAACAACTAAAGAAGAAGAAGTTGAAGAAGAGAGAAATTGAAAAGATCGGTAATGGATATTACCTCTTCTTTGGAACGCCTCTTTGAATCCTCCACTTAGGGAACTAAGATTGGTCTTTGAAGAAGACCAGGTCCTCTAGGATTATTCTAGGGAAGTGGAGAGGAGAAAATGGCAGGGGTCGGCCGAGCATGAGTGCTCAAATTGGTGTGAGGAGGAGGGGGAGGAGGTGCCCTTTTATAAGGGAGGAGAGGGGCACCTTAGGAATATCTCAAAATATTATTTTATATTAAAGTCAAAATCGGTTTATAATTGTTCCAAAGGGTATTATTTCGAAGCTAAAGTGGGGATGGGTCGAAATACTATCAACCAATAGGATTTAGACAAGTTTAGGGTATTATTTTAACCTTATCAATTAGATTTAACTCTAAGTTAAATAATTTAACTTTTACCATGTCTTTTTGTTTTCTTTCACTATATGGTTAATACACTTACTATAACATGCCAAACGAACCCCAAATTGTTTATTATTAATATATATATCATTATCTAAGTCATTTGGCCGAACCTTAGATTTTTAGGAATAAAATAACAATTAATAATATAATATTTGATTTAAAAACTATTTTGTGTCAATTTTGACACTATTTGATATATGATTTTTGTGAAAGTCATAACAGAATTATATGTTCGAACCAAGTTGATTAAATCAACACTAATATATCGTAGTATCCTATAAAAGTAGTGTAATTCATAAAAAGTCTCAAATTACATTTATTTTGGTGTTTATAACATCAATTATGTCAATATTTCATTAATAAGATAATTACTGCATCATCATTGGGTCATAGATAAATTAAATTATTTAATGTCCAAAAATTACAAATAAAATACCATTATGTAGGAAATCGTTTTAGCTTTCTAATGAATATTTATAGTCGAATTTATCTTATGTATAACCCCATATTAAAAATGATTTACTTATTAAACTTTGATTTTAACTATTTTAACCCTTCTTTAAATAAATTAATAATAAATGTCCTAATGTAATCCAAGTGGGCCTAAATGGTCATATTTTTATTCCTAAGTTTGTATTTGGTCTAATTACACTTGTCCAATGGAATTAGGACATGTGTAAGGATAATATTAATATCATATTTAGCCTTAGTTACCCTATTTACTATTAACTGCGGTAAAAATAGTAAAAAGTTACTATTCACCAAAAAATTATTTTTATCTCATTGAACCACATTTTACTTAATGATATCAACTGTGTCTGCCGGATTTTTGAAATTCCATTCACAGAAGCGGTAAAATTAAGTTTTATGCAAAATTCAGTTTTTAACCTACCACTTAGTGGTTTCACTATTCATCAAAAATTGAAAGTTTTCAGAAAAATACCAAAATTTCACCCTAGGCTAATTTCGATATTCTGAGTCCAAAAATGGTGTCCATTTTGAAAAATAAAATTTATAAAATTTCAAAAAGTGGTTATTACTATTCATAACGGCTAGTTTTAATAGCATATTGTTGTTTAGTGAAACTCGGTATTGCGTACGACACAAGCTATCAAGGAAGGTCGCGATTGCGTGTAAAGCAAGCCAAGCAAGTGTTGTGTAGAAAAAGATTCCTTTGATGATTTATAAAAGTCTCGGGTGTTACAAAAACTATTGAAAAAAGATAAATAATCATAAAATAGACATTAAATAAATATAATAAATATGAGATAATATCAATAGAAAAATACATGACATCATAAAAAATAGATGATGAAGGGAGAGTGATATAGAATAATAAACTATATATAAAAATAAGAAATGAATAAAAATTACATTGAATGAATAAATATCTAATAAAAATAATAAAAATAGAAAAAATGAATTTAATTATGGGGTGGATGAACATTATGGTAAAATAGGCATGAACTATTTTTTAATAATAAGAAAACGAAGACAATATATTAAATAAATATAAAATATTAACATATAAAGGGTGTAAATATAGCATTAGCCTTCATTGAGCTATACACCTTATGGTGTACAATTTACAATTTTAGTTGGAATAATTCCCTCTTTTATATGCTGATTATACATTCGTGTCATACTTCTTATATGATTCACCATGACCATTGATATTTTATAATTAGGACAGAAAATACTAGAATTTGAATCCACAAAAAATCTTTTTCTTCATGACTTTGTAGCATTGACCGTTGACTACATGTTGCATTCTCCTTCATAATAACATGTTTTCAGGGGTTCTATAGAATGTGGAATATTAGTGGTTCATAGTGATGATAAGTAGTGTGGGTGTAGTTGGGATGTAGTTTAGAAACATACTCTAATGGACACCCACCCACATTTTCCTTCATAGTGGTTGGAGTGAGCTCGAATGGGCTTCCAAGGGGTTATAAAAGGTTGAAAGAGATGATCATTGGTTTTTATGGGTGACAGGCATGGGGATGAGCTTGGTTGAGCTCCTATGTTGGCTTCATTGCGTTTTTTAGTGAAAATGTTGTCGTCAATGATATTGAGACTTGGTGGCGAGTAGTCAAGATAATGAAGGCTAGTTACAAAGTTAGAGGGGGAATAATGTTTTCTATGACAACTCTATTTCAGTTAATATTTACATTAAAATTCATATTTTATTAGGTATCAATGAAGAATATGGTAGGAATGCTTTTTTATAATTCAATTCCATACATCTCGAGCTCAAAAGCATCCACCGAGGATTGGCTTCTGGTTTACAATTTAACATGCATTGGATGTTACGACCCACGTAGTATCTAGCACCAATGATACACCCTACATAAATTCCACCCCATAGACCTTTCTACATTGGAAAAATAATTCCATTGCAAACATCCAATTGATTAGGCCATAATAGTGTTGGGATGGTCGGCTTCCCTCTTATGGGATGAATATGTAGAATGCTAGAGATGAATGGTGGTCTAGTTGAACGTGGTTAATTTTTTCTCTAAAATTATAATCAACACTTAAAAAAGTAAAAACAATTTAAAAATATCAATAAATATTTCATAAATAAAATTTATATTCCAAATGAGCCTTTATTTTATTCCCATAAATCCATTTTAAATCATTTTTTCATTTTCCAAAATTTTAATAAAACAATGTAGTTTATGAGAATACTTATTTAAATATCACAAAACCCATTCATGTCTAAATAAAAATTCCATAAATATGAGTGTGTCAATTGTCTGCATGGAATATGCTCAATTTTAATATAATTTTTTTTTGGAAAAGATCCTTCAAAATTTTGTTATACTTTTGGTGGATTATTCCCATATATCAATAGAGTGATGAAAACATATACTAGTTCTCCATAAAATAATTAATGGAGGTGATATTTCTTGTGGAAAGCTTATGCAACCTTGTTTTTTTACATCTAATTTTTGTAGGGTTCATTACCATTTTTTATTGAGTAATTACAAAAAATAAATTTAATTCTATGATTCGACCCCCATGAGTGATTATTCACCAATGTAAATTTGGAGTGATGGTAATTGGACCTCACATGGTGAAAATTTATTTGTCTCATAGACAAGATTATATGGGGTTTAAATTTTAGTTGTATGTCCCGTGATGTGATATACACACAATGAATTCTAAATTGATGTTATAATCAATTTATTTAAGAATAAAAGTCATTGATAAAATTTTCCATCAATGTTGTAAAAGGGACACTAATTCTTATAATAATGTTTTTTATCATAAAACTGTTTAGAGCCTTTGTCCCAACATCTTATAGGGATATAGATTCACCCCAATTGTATAATTAGTTTGTGTTAGTGAGTATATACATGGGATAATTAGTTGTTTCGTGGGGACTTGGACTAATGAATTTTAGTTCTCAAATAATATAAGGCCAAGACTGTTTGGTGGTATGAAACAATTCTATATGATGATGAATCTAGTGGATGTTTATGACACATAAATGGTATCTCATGGGGAATTATATAAAATAATCATTTATAAATTTTATAGATGTCTGAGCCTCAATATTCGATGGTAAATATTTCTCCCCAATTATTTTTCACTAGAAGTACATGTGTGGAACTCCAACATCATAGTAAGAGTTTCCCTTCTTCAATGCAACTGAGGATTAATGTTTTTAAAACCAAATTTATAAGGGGATTTAAAATACTTTTTTTCATGAAAAGGGTTAGATATTACTTCATATCATTTTATATTTTATTTTCTTACATTATCTAATAAAATATGATTCTTTTTCAGGATTCTCAATATGGGTAACATTCAAAAATTAATGAAAAAATATTTTATTTTGAGGGATTTGATGTTTTTGATTTCTTCTAAATTATTTCCAACGATTAGTGATGTAATGTCAAACCCTATTTTTCCAGAGTCGATGCTTTATTATATAACATCTTCATGAAACAAAGCATTGTGTCCCAAACGACCGATTATTTTAGTAGGATTAGAAGTACTAGATACATTCATATGATTTACATTACATCATGTAATAAATACATCAAAAACATTTTGTCTTATTTGGAAAACACTTATATCCTTAACCTATCCCTGGAGGTCAACCATAATATACTTCTTCAAATCCTGAGAAAAATAAAACATAGAAAGGGTTGAGCTCATTTTCTCAGTATGGATAACAATAAAGTAGAAACTTTCATAAATAAGCACAGTCATTTAAGGAAATGTATAAGACTAAACAAAATCATTTTAAACATAAATATCAACATAATATGGCATAGATAAAATCAAACAATGCCATTTACTTATTCACATGGATATTATATTATTTTAATAATCAAATTCAATATCAATAGCCACTTACATAATGTTGGAATTCATAATTCCAGACTTCATAACCACATATTCAAGGCCTTGTGCCATGACTACAAAAATATTATGTCAAGGCTTTTTCCAAAATAAATAGTTGGTCTCATGTGACCTATCGATTCATTGATGAGATATAGTGGGTTCCACCCATCACTTACTAAGTCCAATCCATTCCCCTTATTAAAAGGATTATACATAACATAAACATTCATATTGAAACATGTATACGAAATTTCAATACATTATCCATAAACCATGAATGGCGTAAAAATAACACATCCATAGTCAAACATATAACAAAACATTCAATAAAATGTGGATGATTTGTATCATAGTAAATCAACATAATTTTTTTTTAAAATCCATCAAAGGATGTTGACATAGATGAAATGAAAACTATTTGAAATAAAAACCTCTTTCGATTTTGAAATCATTTAAAGTCACTTTATTATAATAGAAAACATTTATTTTCCAAATATTCGTATAAGATTATATGGTATGCTTCGACATTGATATAATGGGGGAAAATATCCACACCCACTGTATAAGATAAAAAAAGACATTCTTACCTTAATTTTGTAAAAAATGTCATAAAGTACATAGTTTAGAAAAAGACGGAAAGATTCCTTTCAAACCATTTTATAAAAAGTAAAACAAGGGTATAAATAACATTAACCTATATTATAGTAAATAGTAAATGTGATTTGGATACATTTTTTGGAAACATGGATGTGGATGATAAAGATATCCCTGTAGATACTTACGTAAAAACCACTTCAGATAATAATGAGATTGTGAAATTAACCCTACCCTGTAATTTTCCCTAGACGATGGTATATTGACCTCCTAAATAATAGTTAAAAAAATTATTAAATTATTATAGAACTATATAAATAAATATGATATAATATAGGATCCTCTAATAATGTTTTGTTAATAATATTTCAGTAGTATCATCATTTCAGGTGTTAACTGATTCGTATTCCTTTATATACTTTGTTACATAGGCCATGTTTATAATGGATATGATATATTTGATTCATATACAGAATTATATTCTATTACGAAACACTATATTTAATCATAAAATTAAATTTAGTTTTGAATGATTTTGATGGGGAATGAATCTCATCGTGTTCATGGAGATGGTAATCCATACGTACGAATAAGAGACAATATCATTATATTGATGGTGAAATCATATGTAATTTGAAGGTATATCATATACAATGATTAATAAACATGTCATATATATTATTTACCTCAGTTATACTCATTATTATACACATACAAATAAATATTTTTTTAATAAAATACAACACCATGTTGTGGAGACGGTAAGTCGTACGTACGCACATATGGTGACTTTGTCATTCATAAGATGGATAGAATAAGAAATATTGTTATACAATTTTAATAATAACACATAATTATATATAAGGTGATGGAGTTATTATTTAATAATGGAAACAACAAATAAAGTGAATTGGAAGAAGAAAAGAACTTGAAAGAGGTGATGAAATATTTATCTATTTTTAAGGTTCTTCAACTCACAAAAGTGGAAAAATTGTTTTTTATGCAATTTTTTAAATGCTCCTATAAGATGGGTAAAAGACAGTAAAAAGTTCAATAATTTTTATATATATATAATCTTATTCAAAAATGACTCCAATAAATTACATTGAACATATATAAGTATTATTTGTCTATTTTTTCATAAAATAAATTTATATTAAATAACTATTTACATAAATAAAATCTGGTTTTTAAACAATAACACGGGTTTTTTCAATATTAATCAAAAATTGAATATTCTCTGAAAAAAATCACCCTAAGATAATTTTGATATTCTGAATCCAAAAATGAATTCTATTTTAAATATTAAAATTTATAAAAAATTAAAAAGTGGGTATTACTATTCATAACGGCTAGTTTCATTGGTTGTGGTGTGTTAAAACTCCATGTTACACACAACACAAGCTACTGCATTATTCAAATGACGACGTACTGATGAACCTTGAAGTGTTACTATCTAACTTAATTAAAAAACTATTTTCCTCGAAATTTCAATAATATTATTGCATAAAAATATTTGGGTTTTTATTTATCATATGTTCCTTGAGATCCCACATTGCCTCTTCCATGTTATGGTTTATGCATAGAACATTGACAAGATGAGTCATCAGGTTTCTCAGCACTTGTTCCCTGGTATCAATAATTTTGACGGTCTCTTCACAATAAGATAGATCATGTTCCTATTCAATTTCCTCATAGTTGATTACATGATTTGGGTCAGGCATGTATTTTCTCAACCGTGATACATGGAACACATCATGATCTTTAGAGAGACTTGGAGGTATTTCCAAACGATAATCTACAACTCCAATTCATTATAGAATTTCTAAAGGTACAATGTATCTGGGACCCAATTTAACCTTTTTACTGAAATGTATAACACCCTTCCATGGAGATACCTCCATGAAAATATGCTTTCCTACTTGAAATTATAAATCCATCCTCCAGTTATTGGCTTATATATTTTTCATACTTTGGGATGCTTTGATGTACGTTTGGATAATATTAAATTTTTCCAATGTTTCCTCCACAAGTTCTACACCTATGAGTTTTCATTCACCACTATCATCCCAACAAGTTGGTGTGCGACATCTCTTGCCATATAATGCTTCATATGGCGCAATATTAATAGTTTAATGGAAGCTATTGTTATAGGAAAATTATACAAGAGATAAATATTGATCCCACATACCTTGGAAGTCAAGTGAGCAAGATCTGAACATGTCTTATAATAATTGAATTGTCCGTTCTGTTTGTCCATCCGTTATAGGGTGGTAGGTAGTGCTCAAAAGATGTTTAGTATCTAGGGCCATCTGCAGGCTTTTCCTGAATCATGATGTAAAAAGAGCATCATGATCATAAAAAATCAATAGAGGTACACTATGGAGTCTTTCAACTTCATTAATTCGTTTTCATGTCTGTAGTTCAAGAGGTAAATCTTCTCTTATAGAAAGAAAATGTGACGACTTGGTAAGACCATAAACTATGACCCATATTGCATCATTCCTTCTAGGTGTCTTTGGTAGCACCATGACAAAATCAATTTTAACATTATCTCATTCCCACTCAGGTCTGGGAAGAGGATGTATGAATCCTCTAGGTGGTTGCCTTCCCATATTAACTTGTTGACAAATCATACACCTTGACACAAAATCAGAAATCTCCCTCTTCATGTATCCCCAACAAAAAATTTCCTTCAAATCAATATACATCTCGGTGCTCAATGGGTGTATATGGAAATTGTAGCTATGAGCATCATCCAATAGTTCCCTTTGTAGATCACATATCTTCGGAACACAATGCCTCTACCCAAATTTCAAATTTCAATCTTCATATATGAATTCACTCAATCTCCCATCATTCAAATCATTAATATTCTTTAGAAATTTCACATCATCAGTCCAAGAAAATTTTATACATTCTAGTAATGTTGATTTGGAATCCATTTTAAAAATAATTGATGGTTCACCTTCAATGGTTATTCCCATATCCATCATTACTATATCCATGTATATATGATACTTTTCAACTATCATCTTGTTCAAAACTCCATGATCCTTTCTTCTCAAAGAATCTGCCACCTTATTTTCCTTCCCTGGATGGTACTGTATTGTGAAATCATAATCCTTGAGTAGTTCAAGCCATCACCTTTGCCTCATGTTGATTTCTTTTTCTGAGAAAATATTCTTATAACTCTTTTGATCATTTTAAATCTCCCAATTTTCACCACAGTGATAGTGTCTCCAAATTATTAGACAAATGATTACTGCAAATAACTCACGACAATGAGTGGGATAGTTTTGTTCTTGAATTTTTAGCTTTTGTGATGTATAGGAAATAAATATATTATTCTGTATAAGGAGAAAACCATGTATTTCTGTGAAGAATCGCGATAAATAACAAACCCATAATTCCCCGATCACCGAGTCATGATATGAGAATTAACATATCTTCACTTCAGTTCTTCAAAACATTCTTCACACACTTTTGTAGAAACAAATTAAAACACTTTTTGAGTGTGCATGGTTAATAGGTCATCCAATCCCAAAACATTCTAGAAAAAACACCAACAATAACCTGCTAAACCAATAAAATTGAGTACCTCGGTTATACTCATCGGTGTTGGCCATTCCTGGATTGCCATGGTATTTGAAGGATCAATTGAGATTGAATCATTAGAGAAATTTTTTTCATTAAAATAAGAATCTTGATGCCAAAGTTCACACATTCTAAATTTCTCATATAATTAATTTCTTCTATGAGTCCTTAGGTTAATGCGCAATTGATATTCACGATCATCATAGATTTTTCAGTATACCTAAATATAATAATTACATACCACTACAAAGTCATCAAGATTTTCCTTGATAACTCTATTCATTAGATCCATAGAGAAAGAGGATGCACTAGTCAATTCAAAAGGCGTTACTGTAAACTTGTAATGCCCATACCTAGTTCGAAAAGCTATTTTTGGAATGTTTTCCTTATTCGCACACAACTGATGACATCCAGATAGAAGGTCAATGTTGGAAACATATTTATATCCAAGAAGTTGGTCAAATAATTCATCAATGTGAGGGAGGGGATTCTAGTTCTTTATTGTTATACCATTGATCTCCCTATAGTCAATGGCCAACCATATAGATCCATCTTTATACATATCAAAAATAAAAGGGGATCCCCCCTGAGAGACACTAGGTAGAATAAATCCCATGTTACTCAATTCCTCTAGTTGTTTGTTTAGTTCCACTAATTCCACAATGGCCATTCAATAATGGGTCTTAGATATGGGCCTTGAATCAGGAATAAAATCATTAGAAAACTAAATTTCTCATTCTAGAGGATTTCTGGGAAAATCATCAGGAAACACATTGACATATTCTTTCACAATAAGTAGGTCTTATATTAAAACATTTTTTTCCTCAGTCATAGTTATTTCATTCTATTCTTCCCCAATAATTGAATTTAGTAGATAAACTGGGGGTGGATCTAGATAAAAATCTTGTGGTGATGTTTTTCCTATAAAGATAAGATAATATTTATTGTCATCTAAAATTTTAACCTCCTTATTCTTACAATAAATTTTAACATCATGGTCTGAAACCCTATCCATTCAGAGGATTATATCATATTAAATCATGGGTATGATGTTGAGATCAGTAGATAAAGAACATTTATATGTCCTAATGGGAACTAATTCATAAAACATTATTCGGACGATACTACCCTTAGTTGTTTTGATTTAAAACTCCCCTGATAAATCAAAATGAATATATCTAATTTCATAGAGAAATGGGAAGATATGAAACAATGTGATGATCTAGAATCAAGTAAATATTTGGATAAACATTAGGTAACTATTAAATTACCTTCCACCACATCTTTCAGAGATTCCACATCAGTATGAGTGATTGAATAAGCCTTTCCTTGCTCCCTTGAACATTTATGAGGTATGTTCCCTTGGAGATTAAGACATTCATTTGAAGAATTCCCATTTTCTATAAAATAGTAGCATTCAACATTGATAGCCTCTTTCTATCCCTTGAAATCACATGCTAGGTGGCCTTTTTCACCAAACATGTAACGGAGTCCCATTATCTTCAAGAATGTACATGGGTGTTTCCTCCCACATTTACCACAGAATGTATATTTAACTTTTCCCTTTTCCCTTTATTTCCATTTCAATAGTGTTCAGGATATCTCTTTTTATCGTGTTTTTATTTAAAGTCGTAAGACCTAGAGAATTTGCGTTATATCTTGATAGAGTATGAGACTATATGTTTATACGATGAGAGTGATTTTTAGACTAATTCTCCATGGAGAAATGGTTTTAACCCAAAAATGAATTGATCAATATTACTCCTTGGGATATGTATATAATCTTATATATGCCTTTCTAACTTTGTAAAGTTATCCTCATATATTGCAACATTCTCATCGTCCTTTTGCCTCAGACTCAAAAAACTGTCTTTCTATATTCTCTTGATGGTTATGAAGAAAATATTTCCCTAATAAAATCTATTTTAACACCAAAAATTCTAAGTTTTATAATTCTTCATCTTCCTTTGTGTTTTGGATTAATGACCCCCATTGGTCTACATTTCTCATGAGGTGATAAAATGCCTTGAAATTTTTTCCCTTTCACTACTCCCCAAAGCACGAAATATTTTCTCTATGGAATTTATCCTTTTCTCATATACTAGTGGATCTGTACTCCCACTGAATGTTGGTGGTTGTTTCCTCATGAAGTGGTTTAACATTGATCATCTGTGTTGTGTATCAGGGTGATATATCCAGGTAAAGTTATTATTCATTACTTGAGTGAGTTGTCCCAGTATGGTGATAAGCTGATAAGCACCAGTTTCATCAACAGCTCCACAATAATTATCTTCTGTATGAGGGAAATCCCTTCATGGATTACATGAGTTGATACGTTTTACATTCCTTCCAATATGCTCCATTTCTAAAAAATGGCATACAATAGATTTTTTAATGAATCATAATATATAATTCTAAACATGTAAAAAAATTAACATAAATTAAACAGTTTATTAATATAATCAATAATCATAAAGATGTTTTTGTTGAGGAAGTATATAATCGTAAACACTTCATAAAGGATTGTAAGGAAAATGCGATTTTTCCTAAGAATATCCCCCAGGAGTGTCGTAACCAAGAGTGCTACAATGCCCGTTGTCATACACCTATGCCCGTTTGAGTCTATCTCACAATAGTGTTTTCAGGTTTTAACCATAGTTATATTTGTGCCTAGGCCGCCTCTACCTGATCGTATCAAGATAGGGATTTATTACATGGAAATCTCACAAAATCCCTATACTACCAAAATTCTAGGAATTTCCCCTATACAAATCCTTAGAGTCTATCTTATGGTAATTTTCACTAATAAGATGTTTTTTTAAATCTATAATCCTTGGTTTGTACTAAGCGTCCTCTTATAACAACTGTAACGCACCGACCCCATTTACCCAGAGTTGGTGCATTGTTAAATAACATTGGAATGATACAAGAAATCATGTCCTAGTAGAAAGATCAGTTTAGTGGCCTTGGCAGTACTAGATACATTTATAAGTTTCACATTAAATAAGGAAATAAAAACATCAAAAACATTTCCCCCCCTTTTAAACATACTTATATCATTAGCTTGTCCCAACTAGTAAAACATAATATACTTATTCAAATCCTGAAAAAAATAAAACATAGAATGGGGTGATCTCAGATGCTCAGTAAGGATAACAATATAGTGGGAACATTCATAAATAAGCACAAACATTTATGGTAATGTATAAGTCTAAAACAAAATACTTTTAAACATAATCTTCACTATTATATGGAAAAGGAAAAAAATAAAATAATTCAATTTACTGATTCAAATAGATATTATACTGTCTAATAACCACAGGCAATATCAATAGCCAATTTCATAATGAAAGAATGATAATGCCAAACTTCATAACCACATAGTCAAGGTTTTGTGCCAGGACTACCAATAATATTTTGTAAAGGCCTTGTGCAAAGACACTAGTTTTTCTCATGGGACCTTCCATTGAATTAAGGATTTATATTGGGCTCCACCCATCACTTACTATGTCTAATTCATTCCTTATATGAAAAGGATTAAACATAACATACACATTTGAATTAAAACTAGCATACAAAATGTCAATACATTATCCATATACCAGGAATTGTGTAATAACCACACATCCATAGTTAAACATATCACAAAACCCTAAAAACCATATGGATGATTTGTATCATAATAAATCAACTTTAAACAAGTTTAAAATTCATCAAAGGATGTTCACATAGATGAAATGAAGAAAAATTTGAAATAAATAAATATTTCTATTATGAAATCATTTAAAAGTCACATAATTATTAATGAAAAAATTTAATTTAAAAACAATATTATAATATTTTATGGGAATCTTCAACGATGATATAATGGTGGAAAATAGCCACACCCTCCGTATTATTAAAAAAAAGTCATTCTTACAATAATTCATCAGAAAACGATGTTTTACATAGAAATAAAAAAAATTACCCAATGTTAATTTTTATACAAAATTTTATATTTATTTTTATCATATAAAACAAAATTAATAAATGTTTCAAAAATCATATTTAAAATGGGTTCACCCTTAAATGGTGGTAAAATTAACTTTTTTATAAATACATGTTTTTTTATAAAATTGGATTTATTATCATACTATTCATATCAAATCTAATGTATGGGTATAAAAATATTTATTGAATATATAATATTTTACATAACACCAACACTTATTGTCTTGATAAGGGGGTAGGATATTACATTGCATTAAGAGACACCCCCCAAGTTGCTAATGTTGGAAATAAATTCCAATGGCATAATTAATAAATGGGGGATGTTTTCAAATTTGAAAATAGTAAAACTAAACAATAATTAAATAACAAAGAGAACCAATGCATGATTTGTGATATCAATTAAAGAAAAATCAATGAAAACCATTTATATTGAAATAATAATAATAAATTTGACTACAATAAGAGAGTAAAATATCTAAAAAAAATCCTAAGACAAAACTCAAATAATCAAACAACAACTCGAATATCCAAAAAACGATCCATTATACAACATCAAAACACATCCCTAGTATCACAATGTACCTATAAAGATGTTGGTTATGTTACTTTTTCCCATTTCATGATAAAAAACATATTCAAAAGCACCAAATTTGAAAATAATGGGTAAGTAATGAAACTCAGTAGATTTTACCAAATGACTTCCCTAGTCATTCTTGTATGATAGAAACAATTATCAAATTATATAAAACAATATATGTAAAATTATTTCTAAAATATATTATATAAAAATATTATCAAAGTTCCATAGTAAAACATGTTTTTTGAGATAACATCATTTTTAATGGAAAGGAACCAAAAAAATCTCTAAAACCATTTCAGTTTCACTTTTGGAATATCACATTCAAAAACACAAAGCCAGACATCTAAAAATTCGTGATTAATTATGAAAGATCCATAATAATTAGTAGTATTTTTATCTACCAACTCATCATAGGGTAATTTTATCCCATATTCCAATAAAAAATTCTCACTGAGAATAAGGTCGTATTTCAACCAAGCCTCATAAAAAAATGACCACATAACACCAAGTATTCCTAAAAACCATGCCAAAAAAATAATGCCAAAACCATTATAATAACAACACGGTTTCAATAAAAAGTCATTTATATAGAAAATATTTTTCTACAACTCCAACCAAGAAAATATATTAAAATCAATATTTTATAATCATTTATCAATGAAATCTACAAAAGGATTCTACACTTTCAGACAAAACCACAATCTATCACTAAATAAGCTTTCCACCCTGATTGGAACAACAATTTAACAATAAATACAATAAATTTAATCTATATGAAACTAGTAAAATAAATTATAGACTTTGGATTCAATAGTGATGCCACATAACATTGGATTTATGGAGAAAATGATGAACTTCACTCAAATGCTAATGATACTAGGTTGAAAATCCTTAAATATTTTTCAGATCATTTCCCTTATCATCAGAATGAAAACATTTAACCATATTTGGCATCCAAAAAACTGAGATCTAACCACAACCGATGTAGATATATGGAACCAAGAGATACTATGAGTGATTTCTATGATAAACCAACATGAATATCCAAGAATGATAAATTAAAGTGATAATATAGCATTAAATCACCAAGAGATGCCTTCTGATCACCACTGGTCTAATGGGAGAACCTTCTATATCATTTAGGGAGAGGTAATTGTTATTTATTGATGTATAGAAGGAAAATGTACTGATTCAAAGATCAAAGTGTGTGAGATCAAAAATTATAGGGTCTCAATTTTAACTAATTCATTCATAGTCAGATGGTTTGGAATATTGTTCTCTAACCGTGCACCAACATCTGTCCCATGTTGGAATGTCACATGTTTGTATCACAATATTTCAAAATTATGTGCCAACCATGAAAAATACCACAGTGTAATGTTCCAAAATTTCTCTTAACCATCTTCATTATGTGAAAAAATTTTGTGCCACCCATGCACCATCCCTTTTTCCTCTCCTTAATTATGAAAAAGTTCTTGTATGTGTTGCATAGTTTTCCCAAACCATGCTGTAACTATGAAACATTAGAAAATCCAAAAAAACACTCAAAAAGTACTAAAAATATTCATACACATCACCCAAATAATTTATATACATAAAAATCATAAATATATTTTAATAAACATGACACTGGGGGTGCTACATTCTCCCACCATCAACCCTTCCATCCCCAAAATGTAGAAAACCATGGTTGTAAAGACCTGAAAAATTCAAGGAAATTTTTTTCTTAATTTTAATGGAAATGTTACAAGAACTTAGTTTCTGAAGGCACCTAATTATGAGGCCTGCTGTGCCCGGTATCTTTTTCCAAAGTTTAGCTCGAGTACGTTCAGTGAACGAAGGAGCGGTTTTTTCAAACTTTTTGAACCGGTGCTCAAAATCAGATTCCGAGGGCACCGTTGGAATCGTAGCGCCGATAATTTCTTAGAAAAACCTTTTCTGGGGTTGCGTTTCCTCGGCTGTGCTTTTTAAATTTTCGGGTTAATTAAATGAATAAAATAAATTGGTCGCACCATTTATTTTATTTAAGTTGTTTAACCTATGTTAATTGGATGATGTGGGACCCACAATATCCTACCCACTTGGTAGGATATTTGTGAGGTGGGGCCCACACGATCCCCACCATTTCTTTTCTTCTTAATTATCACACTCGCACCCCCATTTTTAATGAAGTCAACTCTTGCATTTAATCTGGATATTAAACAACTCATTAATTGGGCGGTTTTAAACTCTTCAATTATTTGATTGTTTATTTTCTTTTGGAATTTCAAGTGTTTGTTTGTGTGTAAATAAAATATGACACCACTTATTTTATTTAGTTAGTCTTGTTGTGTTGAGAGGTTAGGGAGAATTCGCCCAGGTTCTTGAAGTTCTTTCTCCTCGAAGAAGAACGAGGAGAACGCGAAAAAATGCCGAACTCTGATGAAGGTCGACAAGAATTCCGGATCCTCAGAGATCGACGACGCGACGCCAACGAATCCTTTCTCTGCGACAGGACGATCCCCCTTCCGTGGCACCTTTTTCCGCAACGTGCATTTCCGCGACGAACCCTCGCTCGACGACGTTTGAGGTAGGGGTTTGATTCAATTAAATCATTGTGGTTTATACCCTCGGCTTATGTTTAAAATTTGTCAGAAGTATTTTTAAACCACTAACGCGGTGGATACGGACCAACGAACAAGTCCGAACCCACCGTCTCTACGTTCTTGGTGTGCGGATTGGCAGGCATCGATGAAGAAGGTCGCACGGGCCGAGCCGCTCGACCGGACCGCCATGCCAGGCCGTGCCGGCCGGGCCGGGCCGTGCCCAAGTGAGCCAGACCCAGACCTGGGTCGGGTCGACCCGGTTCGGGCAGGCCGAGGGGGTACCGGGCTGGGTCAGACCGGGCCTGAACCCCCCACCTAATACCAAACTTTTTGGTCTATTGCCCATAACATGGGCTACGAATCTCCGATCAATGCACCATATGTTTCCTAGAGATCCTTGGATCGAGAAAGTTGTTTCGGTATATTATACTCATGGTTTTAGAGATATTTGTGTTCGGCTGGGTTGGTTCGTACACGAAACCAAACGGGCCCTCGGAGCGGAAACGCTTATAACATGAGCTCCAGACGTCCGACTGACGTGCCATCGACCTTTTTGGATTCCTCTTAGTGAGAAGGACCTTTTGGCTTAATCCGCTCAAGGTTTGGACACAGGTGGAGAATGGTCGGGTTGGTTTTTGACTTAAAACCCAACTGGGCCCCTCGGACGAAAAAGCCAATAACTCTCAGACCGGGCGTCCGATTGATGCGCCGTCTATGACGTTGAGTTCCTATTGACGATACAGAACTTTTGGATACATCATCTCCAGACTTCATGTCAGTTGACGTATCAGCCCCTCGGCTCGTGGAGCGAAACCTCCCGAACGAGCTTGCTATGTGCGGGAACCCTAGAGCTGGATGTGACTGCGATGACGATGACGACTGTGCAAAAATACTCCATGGATTCGATGGCGATGACTACAGCACTCATCGATCCTATGTGGATCAGTGCTACCGATCTTGTGTGGGTCAGATCCTGTGTGGGTGAATGCTCAGCGGTCCTATGTGGGCTAGGGCCTACAGATCCTGTGTGGGTTAGATCCTGTGTGGGTCAGTGCGGGGGTTAGTTAACTGTCGATCCTATGCGGGTCAGATCCTTTTTGGGTCATTTCATGGGTTAGTACCTATCGATCCTGTGTGGGTCCGACGGCTTAGGTGAATCTGTGGCAATATTTGATCATCTCTATCGTCTTACGAAGAAGTATACCTGTGTGAGCTAAATCTTGATTTGCTTTCCTATGTGGATTGTGTTGTTCTATCCTGTGTGGATGTGATCGAACTCAGGCTCGGATGTTTGAGCCATACGCGAATCGATAACTTAAGTATATGTATGGGAATATAACTAAGTAGTGTTGGATGTTACTTCGTGATAGTATCTTTCCTTTGTGGATTATCCTTTGTGGATGCTGGAAGACCATCGGGGGTCTCATGGTCCCTACTGAGTAGCTTATACTCACCCCTGCATGGGCTATGCCTGTACTACATTGTGTTGGTTTCAGATGACGGACATCACTGATCGTGGTTGAGGCTTGAGGAGCAGGTTGGTACCTGAAGGTGGACCATTGGGCGGGACGTACACGGAGTGGACGGCTGGACCCGAGGAGCTATGGAGGCTATCTGTACCCACCCTTCTGGTGGGACTTCCAGTGCATGGCTCGAGGCCACGGCTTTACATTCAGTTGATGTTTTCCCTTTCCAGTTGTACTTACTTTCAGTTTGGGTTTTTATTCTGGACCACTTACTTTTTTGCACTTACTGTTGTACCTAGTTTTTACTTAGTGTTTACTTCTTCTTGCTTTCTTTGTGGTGTTAGTTTAATTTACAAAGGTAATTACTTCCCTTTTTATCGGTAATTACGCCTTGGTTCTAGTCGACAGCCCCCGGCCTATGGAAGGCGGGCTTGGGGTAGTCACGGCATTGGCCCCGAGGACGGATCATGACAAATTGGTATCAGAGTAGTTCGGTTCTACCACAGAACTCAGGACTCTGATCTTTTTCTATGTGAAGAAATAGTGTTAGGAGTATTGAGTGTAGTTATCAGTCCAGAGAGTCCAGTGTTGGTGCGGCGGCCGACGTATCCGTACACTATGACCTGAATTCTAATTTCCCACTTAATGCATGAAAACATTGATTGCTTGTGAGTTACAAGTTTTGTTTGTGATTATTTCGTGTCAGCTCACCAGGTATATAGTTTGACCGTGACTCACCTTTTTCCTTTTCAGGATGGAGCCACGACGGCAGCCAGCTAGGGTTCCGAGCGTTGAACGTGACGACAGCCCACCGAGCGACGAGGCCTCGGTACAGGGCCCATTGACAGCAGAGGCACCGGAGGTACCCCTACCCGTCAAGCAACCAATGCTACCAGCCCCATCTTCTGATGATGCACGTCGCCTTAGTGCACTACACGAGTTTCAGCACCAGCGACCGCCCAGGTTCCATGGGTAGACGGACCCTCAGGCAGTAGAGGATTGGCTGGAGGCAGTTGTATGAGTTTTCAGGTTAGTGAGGACACCAGCAGACCTCATGGTGATCCTCGTAGCGAGCCTCATGCACGCGGTAGCAGGAAGATGGTGGATCTTGATGCTCCAGTTGCACGATGAGGCATCTCTCCTCTGGATGGAATTTGAGAGCCTTTTCTTCTCGGAGTTCATCCCATCCACCCTCCGTGCGGTGCGCATCCAAGACCTCCTACATCTGCGGAAGGGAAGCTTGATGGTCGCTCAGTACTCGGTGAGATTTACCGATCTCTCAAGCTACTCGACAGACATGGTACGGGACCCATTCTTCCAGGATCGGACCATTGAGCAGGGATTGAGGCATGAGATAATAGAATCGCTGATATCCCTCAGCATTCTGACACAGGCAGAAGTACTGGAGAGAGCCCTTCTAATTGAGAGCTTCCTTGCTGAGCCTACTTCAGCAGCGAGACCTATCGCAGGGCGGCACGTAGCAGAGTCTTCTGCAGCAGGTAGACGACGGATGACTCATGGGTCCAGGCAGACCAGACCCTCAGGCAGATGACCTCAGGACAGTAGCTCAGCAGTGCGGGGCACACAGCATGGAGCCAGTCTTCCGAGAGGCATACAATGCTACACATGCGGCGGGCAGGGCCACATGGCTCGTGACTGCCCGACCCTCCGTGTCGAGGAGCAATAGATAGTTGTGGGGCCACCCAGGCAGAGGCAGAGGATCGACCGTGGCAGTCCGCAGGGGGCTGGAGGACGAGGCAGAGGAGCTGGCCAAGCAGCAGGTGGTGGGCCACGCTTTGAGCCTCTACCACCACCACCACGAGGACGTCCATCCCGACCACAGGGAGCTGGAGGGCAGAGACAGGCACAGCTTCAAGCAGTGGAGTCATATGACCACGACGCGCCTGAGATGATTCAAGGTATTATCTGTGTCTATTCCACCTTTTCTGTAGTTCTTATAGACACAGGAGTGAGTCATTCTTTCATAGTCGCTGCCCTTGTTCGGAGCTCAGATATTCCGACGGAGCTGTTGGCTCGATCCTTACGGCTAGAGATGCCTATGGGAGCAGACTCGACGATTACGCACTAGTGCCCGCAGTGTGATCTTACTCTAGGAGGTGATAGATTCGGCTAGGATCTTTTTGTAGCGGCATCGAGTCCTTACGACGTCATCTTGGGAATGGATTGGTTATCTACAGTCCGTACTCAGATTGATTGTATTATGCACATGGTGCGATGTGTATGCACTGACAGAATCATGTTCACCTTCACCAGCAAGAAGGGAGCCTTCGCAGCATAGTATGGACTCCCACAGAGGAGAGGAAAACCCATCACTCATCAGTTGGCTAGCCTCATCGTAGGATCAGTTGACGTGCGAAGCCTTATTTTTCCTGCAGTGGTGGATCAGTATGCAGACGTTTTCCCCGGCGACGTTCCAGGACTACCTCCTCACAGAGAGGTCGACTTTTATATTGATTTGTACCCTGATAAAGCCCTGATATCCACCCCATCATATCGGACGGCTCCCTCCAAGCTTCGAGAGCTACGGGTACAGTTGGAGTACATGCAGGGCAAGGGATTCATCTGACCCGGTGTTTCACCTTGGGTTCCCTGAAATTGTTTTCCAAGAAGGTAGGCGGGAGGTTGCGAATTTGTGTCGACTATCGTCACCTGAACCAGGTGACAGTGAGGAACATGTATCCGCTACCGAGGATTGATGACCTCTTCGATAATCTCATGGGAGCACGGTGGACCTCAAAGATAGACCTCAGGTCAAGCTATCATCAACTCAGAGTTCGGGACAAGGACGTGCAGAAGACGACCTTTAGATGTCGGTATGGCCACTATAAGTTTCTAGTTATTCCATTCGGCATAACCAATGCTCCCGCAGTGTTCATGGGCCTCATGAACAAGATCTTTCAGCCATACCTCGATCGATTTGTCATGGTCTTCATCGACGACATTTTGTTATACTCGACGACTGAGGATGAGCATGCCTAGCACATGCAGGTTGTACTGGACACACTTTGAGAGCACCAGCTTTATGGTATGCTCTCGAAGTGTCAGTTCTGGATACGCGAGGTCCACTTCTTAGGATAAATCATCTCTATGGTGGGATTTGCAGTGGATCCTACGAAGATCGAGGTAGTGCTAGCTTGGGAGCCACCAAGGAGCATGATGGAGGTGCACAGTTTCTTGGGACTAGCTGGATACTATCATAGATTTGTGGAAGACTTCTCCAGAGTTGCGGTGCCACTCCCATCATTGACATAGAAGGGGAAACCCTTTGTGTGGTCAGACAGATGTCAGCAGATCTTCCAGTAGCTGAGACGGAGATTGACCAGCACCCCTATCTTGAGGCTACTGGAGGAGGGAGTAGGGTACGTAGTCTACTGCGACTCATCCGGGACTGGACTTGGATGTGTTCTGATGCAGGAGCGGGAAGTGATCGCCTATGGATCACGTCAGTTGAGGCCGCATGAGTAGAACTACGCTACCCATGACATGGAATTAGCAGCACTGGTCATCGCTCTAAAGATGTGGTGACACAATCTGATGGGCGAGCGCTTTACAGTCTATTCTGAGCATCAGCGTCTCAAGTACATATTCTCTCATAAGGACATGAACCTGAGACAACGACGATGGTTCAATTTCCTCCATTACTATGACTTTGAGACAGTCTATACTTCTAGAAAGGCGAACATTGTAGCCGATTAACTCAGAAGGAGGACGGGCATTCAACTACATGGGGAGGTGAAAGAGAAGCTAGCCTCTTTGTAGATATCGTTCGTTGATAGAGATGGAGTAGCCTTTCTTTAGTATCTCACAGTCACTCCGCCACTACTGCAGTTGGTCATAGATGCACAGTGTGGGGATGCCGACTGTGAGACGCGATGTGCGCAGATATCCTCAGGACTAGCAACTGATGGTTTCTCTTTATGAGGAGAGCACATCATCCATTTTAGAGGACGTACCTTGGTACCAGTTGATTTACGAGAGGAGGTGCTAAGAGAGTTTCACACTTCCCCTTTGGCGGTACATCCTGGACTGGTGAAGATGTACTAGGATCTCAGACGATAGTACTGGTGGCCAGGAATGAAGAAGGCTATGGCAGAGTTCGTTTCTCGATGCCTCACCTGCCAGCAGGTGAAGGCAGAGCACTAGGTACCAGCAAGCTTGGTACATCCCTTGGAGGTCCCGGAGTGGAAGTGGGACAAGATATCTATGGACTTCTTGACTGGACTTCCACGCACTTCTAGAGGTCATGACTCCATTTGGGTCATTGTCGACCGACTCACCGAGTTGGCTCAATTCTTACCCATCAAAGAGCAGGGCTTAGTGGAGAGCTTGGGACAACTCTACATTCAAGAGATTGTACGACTTCATGGTGATCCATCATCTATAGTCTCCGATCGAGATTCTCGCATTACTTCCCAGCGTTGGAAGGGGTTGCAGGAGGCATTCGGTACGCATCTACGTCTGAGTACCGCCTTTCACCCTCAGACAGATTGTTAGACGGAGAGGACCATTCAGACTCTCAAGGACATGCTCTGTGCATGGATCCTCGACTTTGGACATAGCTGGGAGGACCACCTAACATTGGTGGAGTTCATGTACTACAACAACTACCACTCCACCATCGGGATGGAACCGTACGAGGCATTGTACTACCGACCTTGCAGATCTCCTCTGTGTTGAATAGACCCTGGGGAGTCAGCACTTGTGGGACCAGAGATGGTCAAGGCCATGACAGAGAAGTTCCAGGTCATCCAGGAGCAGATGAGGACAGCTCAGACCCGGCAGAATTCTTATGCTGACAGGAGGTGGGGGCCACTTGAGTTCGAGGATGGCGACCATGTCTTCTTGTGGGTCTCACCTCGTCGTGGATTATAGAGATTTGGCCAAGGTGGCAAGTTGTCTCCACGCTTCATCGGACCATTCCAAGTCCTTAGAAGGATTGGCGAGGTGGCTTATCCCCTGTCTCTACCACCTCAATTGCACCGGGTGCACGACGTCCTCCACGTATCCCATCTGAGGAGATATGTGCATGACCCGATGCATATCACTGACCATGGAGAGCTAGACGTTGATGATGGGGAGACTTTTGCGGAGGTCCCGGTGGAGATTGAGGATCGACAGGAGTGGGTCCTACATGGACGGTTGATTCCTCTAGTGTGAATCAGATGGCAGCACGGGAACCTCCAGGAGAGCACATGGGAGCGGGCGGCTCATATGCATTCTCAGTACCCATTTTTGATTCCCTAGTTTTTTATGTATCTTTACGGGGACGTAAATCCCTGAGGTGGGAGTGATGTAAAGACCCGAAATATTCAAGGAAATTTTTTTCTAAATTTTCATGGGAATTTTACAAGAACGCGGTTTCTGATGGAACCTAATTCCGAGGCCCGGTGTGCCCAGAATCTTTTTCCGAAGTTTAGCTCAGGTGAGATCAGTGAACGAACGAGTGGGTTTTTCTAAATTTTGAACCGTTGATCAGAATCGGATTATGAGGGCACCGTTTGAATCGCAGCACCGATAATTACTTAGAAACACTTTTTTCGGAGGTACTTTTTCTCTGGTGTGGTTTTTATATTTTCGGTTTATGTTAATTAATAAAATAAATTTTTCGCATGATTTATTTTATTTAATTTTTTTAACCTATGTTAAGTGGCTGATGTGGGACCCAAAATATCCTACCCACATTGTAGGATATTTTATAGGTGGGGCCCACAGGAGCCCCACCGTTTCTTTTCTTCTTAAGTAATTCACCCACACCCCCCTTTTTAATGAAGTCAACTATTTCGTTTAATCGAGATATTAAACCCCTCATTAATTGGGTAGTTTTAAACTCCTCAATTAATTGATCCTTTCTTTTCTTTTTGAATTTCACGTGTTGGTTTGCGTGTAAATAAAATAAGACACCACATATTTTATTTAGTTAGTCTCGAAGTGTTGAGAGGCTTGGGAGAATTCTCCGAGGTTCTTGAAGATCTTCCTCCTCGACGAAGAACGCGACGAAAACGAATAACACAGAGAACGCGAAGAACGTGAAAAACTCCGACCTCCAACAATGTTCGACAAGAACACCGGTTCCTCGGAGATCGACGACACGACGCCGACTTTGCCTTTCTCTGCGACGCGATAATCCTCCTTCCGCGACGCCTTCTTCCACGACGTGCATTTCCACAACGAACCCTCACTCAATGCCACTTGAGGTAGGGGTTTTATTCAATTAAATCCTTGTGATTTATACCCTCGGATTATGTTTAAAATTTGTTGAATGCCTTTTTAAATAGCTAACGCGGTGGGTGAGGACCAATGAACAAGTCCGAACCCACCGTCTCTTCGATCTTGGTGTGTTGATTGGCGGGTGACTATGAAGCGGGCTGCACGGGCGTTGTGAGGTCCTCAAAGTGAAGGAAGGGTCCTAGGAGGGCCGTTGGCAAAGACGACAGGAAAATCCGACCACCTCAACTCATCCGGTGGTCCGCTGAGCACTCCGTCGGTGCGCCTCGCCGGCACGGCGGCGCCGGCGGACGGAGGCGGCGGCCGGCACCGGCCGGCCGCCAGGAGGCGACGGCGCCCGGTGCTCCACCGGGATGGGCCACTGCGGCTTCTGCTAGTCCCGAGACCGTGCAGGACTGAAGGAGGCAGGACGCGGTGCATGGCCACATCTGTTGACAAGGAGCGCCCCCCCTTGGGGTCGCAGTTACATGCTGGCGGGGGAAACGTGCCACCCTGCACCGCTCTGCCGAAACGGCTGAGCCACCCAACAGGAACTCCAGGCTGGTCCGGGCCACACAAGCCGGGCCGGACCTAGACCCTTGTCGGGTCGACCTGGTTCGGGACGACCTCGGGGGTACCGGGCCGGGTCAGATCGGGCCCGAACCCACCCTAATACCAGACTTTTCGGTCTATTGATCATAACATGGGCTAAGGACCTCCGATCGATGCACAGTCAATTTCATAGTGATCCATGGATTGAGATGATCATTTCGTTATATTATACTCAAGGTTTTGGAGAACTTTGGGTTCAGGCGGGTTGCTTCGTACACGAAACGAACTGGGCCCTCGGAGCGGAAATGCTTATAACATGAGCTCCGGACGTCCGATTGACGTGACGTCGACCTTGTTGGATTCCTCTTAGTGAGACGTACCTTTTGGCTTACCCCTCTCTCGGTTTGGACGCATGTGGAGTACTTTCGGGTTGGTTTTGACTTAAAAACCAACCGGGCCCCTAGGACGAAAAAGCCAATAACTCTGCAACCGGGCGTCCGATTGACGCGCCGTCTGTGTCGTTGAGTTCCAGTTGACGATACATAACTTTTGGATACATAAAATCTAGACATTTTTTCAGTTGATGTATCATCCCCTTGGCTCGTGGAGCAGACCCTCCTGAACGAGCTTGATGTGTGCGGGAACCCTAGTGCTCGATGCGACTGCGATGATGATGACGACTGTGCAGAAATCCTCCGTGGATTCGACGACGACGACTACATCACTCAGCGATCCTACGTGGATTAGTGCTACCGATCCTGTGTGGGTCAGATCCTGTGTGGGTCAGCGCTCAGCGGTCCTGTGTGGGCCAGCACCTGTAGATCCTGGGTGGGTCTGATCCTGTGTGGGTCATTGTGGGGGTTAGTTACCTATCAATACTATGTGGGTCAGATCCTTTGTGGGTCATTGTGGGGGATAGTACCTATTGATCTTGTGTGGGTCCAATGGATTAGATGAATCAGTGGAAATATATGATCATCTCTATCGTCTTACGAAGAAGTATACATGTGTGAGTTGAATCTTGATTTTCTTTCCTATGTGGATTGTGTTGTGCTATCCTGTGTGGATGTGATCGAACTTTGGCTCGGATGTTGGAGCCGAACGCGAATTGATGACTTAGGTATCTGTATGGGCATATACCTAAGTATTGTTGGATGTTACTTTTTGATTGTATCTTTCCTTTGTGGATTCTGGGAGACCTTCAGGGGTCTCGGGGTCCCTACTGAGTAGATTATACTCACCCCTGCATGGGCTATTACTGCACTACGTTGTGTTAGTTGTAGACGACGGACAATGCTGATCGTGGTTGAGGCTTATGGAGCAGGTCGGTACCTGGAGGCGGACCATTGGGCGTGACGTACACGGAGCGGACGGCTGGACCGGAGGAGCTGTGGGGTGTATCTGTACCCACCCTTCTGGTGGGACTTCCAGTGGAAGGCTCGAGGCTGGGGCTTTACTTTCGGACATGGTTTTCCCAGTCCAATTGTACAATACTTTCAGTTTGGGTTTGTATTCTGGTCCACTTACTTTTCCGCACTTACTGTTGTACCCAGTTTTTACTTAGTTTTACTTCTTATTTCTTGCTCTCTGGTGTTAGTTTACTTTACAAAGGCAATGCCTTCCATTTTTATCAGTAATTACTCCTTGGTTCTAGTCTCCAGCCCCCGGACTGTGGAAGGCAGGCTTGGGGTAGTCACGGCACAGGCCTTGAGGATGGGCTGTGACAATGGTCAACATGAAAGTTTTATGGTCATTTCTCGTTCATCTTCTACTCCCGTTTCTATGTATCATCCTAAATCAGATCATGTTTCCAGAAATACAGCACTAGACTGATGCATTTTCCAAACCAGGCATTCTTATCCCTATAAAAATTCTGTAATAGGATATGAACCAATGAATCATCTGAATCTAGTTCAACATAATTCCATAAAATTTTTTTTGGATGAGGCTTCTACTTCTCAACTATGATACAATGAACATGTTATGTAACACATCAACCTTTAGTGGAATTTCTAAATGATATTTCATATCACAAACATGTTACGATATATCAAAATGGCATTTGTATCTATGATATCACATACCCTACTTCCCAAAATAATGATGTCCAAGACTAGGAGAGATCATCAAGAACACATTATCAGTCACCATTAATTACAACGTCCATTGAAGATGATTCTTATATTATGTATGATGACTTTGAGTCATCCCCATCCATTTTCTAGTCCACTAATTCTTCAACATTGTTTCTTGGACAAGGATTGCCCCAACTATTGATGTATAACCAGTTTCAACCATAAAAAGTGGAAAATAACAAGGAATCCATTTCAATGACCCAGCAATATCCATTTTATCGAGGCCTAATAAAAAAATATATATGATAACTCTCCCAATGTCACATTCTCTTCCAATGAGCCACCAAAATCCATTACACAATCCCAAAACATGTCATCAAATAAATGTATCTTCCATTCATATTTCCCATCAATTTGAGGATTATATTCCATACTCATAGTCAACTGAGCCCCAATGGATTTTTAATGGATCTACAAAAATTAATGGTAATGCCTAAATCTATGTGTGGAACAATAGAAATGTTTACCCCATGGATCATTACCGCATAACAGGTATAGATCATTTAAAAGACTTCCCCAATTTCGAAATCAAAAATATTGAGGAAATGATCTGATGTTGTCCATTAATTTACCATCACCAATATGTCATCGTGTTTCTAAACCATTCTTGGGAGACCACTTACTATATCCATAGCTATCATTTCCCATTTATGCACTAGAATTTGTAAAGACTACAATATACCTACTTGTCACTGATGTTCAACCTTAACCTTGTGAAAAGTTAATAATCATGAATCAAACTCGTACACATTCATTTTAATACAAAACCTCCCAAACTGTTCCTTCAATGCCTTACACATCATATATATCCTAGCATAAATATCCCTTCTCTAATGGTTATAATCATCAAGATGATGTTCTTAACAAGACATAGGTGTGGCTATCTAATTTCTGAAACACAACACTGAACTATAATCCACTATAAATCTCTCAATGGTCTCCCCTAATTTTTTTGGACTCATCACCACAAATTGATAATCAGACGTATGTGCCACATTAACTATATTCACCAAATCAGAAACTAATGAAAATGGAATGAAAAAAACAATGTCACCAGAGTTTTAGCATTCCATGTTCATGTCTACTATCATTGACATTGAATACTACTCATATGAGGCCTCCATTTCCAAGAGAATGTAAGACATCATTACTATATCTTCTGACACTATATTTCCTTTTTTTGATGTATACATCTTGTATACGACAAATATTTGGAGATATTCCAACCAGATTCATTGTATTATGTTTAAATCCCTTTTTTATAAAATATGTTTCACACTAATATGATACTTAATATTTTTAAAATTTATTAAAAATATATAATGATGGAAAGTCAACAAAATGATGGACTATTGGAGCTAAACCCAAATATTTTGTTTGGTTGTTCTTATAAAGAACCTCTAACTATCATGAATAATATGAAACAACATGATCTCCATGTATGAGAACATATCCCAACCAAGATCCCAAAGAATCACATTACACCCCCTACCATTTTCCTGATTCATAAAAAAATGACTAGTGGTAATGTAAAGAAATAATTAATCACTTGAAAAGAATTATGACATTCTTCATCCCATATAAATGGAACATTCATATTTTTCAATTTTCTCATCCGTTAAGGTAGTCATGAGAAGTCACAAAAAACATCGGTAATAACCATATTGGACAAGGAAACTCTGTATATGGAAGTCATTGTTTGGATTTTCCCAAGATATAATGGCCTTGATATTTTCGGGATCAATAGAAACACATTTTTATAGTGATTAAATGGAATAAGAAGTGTACATATTATATAAAAAAATCTCATATTGTCAATTTTTTCATACAAGTGATGATTGTTTATGATTATCCATAATATCAAAAACTATTATGTTACTCAGCCTTTGTCCTTGAATACACTATCATGTCACCAATAAAAAATCATAAATAATCCGGACATGTTTGAAATATACATTTTAACTATTCCAAAAAAACTGCAGGTGCATTCATAAGACCAAAAAGCATCACCACATATTCATAATGGCTATATTTTCATCTGAAATTGTCTTCAGAATATCCTTCTTCAGAACCCATAAATGATGATATCATGATCACAGTTCAACATTGTAGAATCAATGAAAAACTATTAATTGATCGTAAATATCATTAATTCATGGAAGTGGATACTTATTTTTTATTATAAGTTGGTTATTCATATGATAATCTGCATGTAGACATAGTGTTCCATCCACATTTTTCACTAACAATAATGGTGCTACCCATAGCGATGAGCTATAATGAATGAACTATTTTCATTATTTCTCTTCCAACTACACTTTAAATTCAAATAAATCTGTTTGTTTCATTTGGTAATGGGTAATAGAATGTGGATATTTTCATTAAAAGATAGTAGTCCTAAACTTGACATCTCTTGTGGGTGGGAACCCCAAAAATTTCTAGGAAACATAGATAGAAACTATTACATAACGACTAGAAATATAACACCACAAGGTTTTAAAATAAATTGAATTCTTTAAAATTATTATTATGTAGATATTTGAAACAATTCTTTAATCATAGTTTTGAAGCATCAATTTTTTGAATATCAAAAAACAATCATCTACAATTGTGTTCAGTATGTTATTTGGGGTCTAATGGAACTGACTAGTTTTTAGGAATAGTAACATAACCTTATGAGTAGTAATATGAATAATAATAAGAACCTAATTAATATAAAATTGTATTTATATTTTAATTTTTTATGGAATTACGATAATAACATATGTGTTAATTTTTCAATGTGATATAAAATCAGTTGAAGTTTTATAATAGTGTTTTATTAATTATTTTTCAAACTATTATATATTAAATTAATAATATTTAGAAATTCATTTTAATAAAATGGAGTTTAGTTTTAAATTCTTTAAGTCAAATATGGAAAGGGTAATTTTTTGAGATTTTTCTGATATAGTTGATTTTCGGTGAATAGTGAACATATAGTTTTGAGTTATGATATATTAATGACATCATTGACAATGTCATAATGATGTAATGAATATTGTAGACATGGGTATAGTAAAATAATATATGAGGTTTCCCTTGTGGCTAAAAACATTAGCAAATACCATGGGCATACTCATAGTTTTGAAAACACCACTAATGAGGTGTCCCTTGTAAATTATTATAATATACCCTCACTTTTGCAATAAATAAAAACCCATTACTACATTAAATTCTTTCCCAATTCCTCATAAAGGATGAACTGACCTACTTACCACCCTAGTGGTCCCCAAAAGTTTTCCCCAAGCCCCTATGGTCCCACCCATCATGTTCTAGGAGTTACTCTATAAGTTATGAAAAAATTAAATTTCTTTCATTTTCCATTCAAGTTCTATTATATGAGGTATAACATTCATGTTTCCATACCATGTTCTTATTAACTTCATATTCAGGATATATTATGTATTATTATTCACTTGTAGATCTTTTACCCTTTTACCCTCTCTTTTTATTAATTTCTAAAACCATGATGCATAGTCGTTATGCTGTCAAATTTTCGTAAGTGATTTCCAAATTAATCATTTATTTTGTGTTCCATTTTTTCTTATTCCTTCCACATCTACTCTTACCCAAGATAAATTAATGAAAAAAAATTATCTATATTATGGATTTTCTCATGTTCCTGCAATATATATCATCATTCTTCTCTCATCTCTCTCTTATTCAAAGAATAAAAACATTGTTTGTGATGTGTTGAATTACTGACATCCTAGATGATGTGATTTCAATTTTCATTAATTCCATCATGTCTGGTCATCAAACCATTTTTAAAGATGAAAAACGTTATTATATATGTATTATGTCTCACCCATAATTCAGGATGTCTTTTTTAACTCATGGTTTTAATTTATAAGATAAAATGAGGTCATTACTATCCAAGAACAGCTAAAAAGATTTAAAATAACATCTTTAATATTTTAACTTATGCATCATCCCCATATAAAACATCAAAATGATATATGGTATAAATTATGATACTATAAATATGTATACACCTTCTCAAACAAATTAGTTAGTTTCACTTCCAATCGATAATAATGTCCCTCATGAACCAATCTTGGAATACATGTATACAAATCGCCCCAAAACAATGCATGTAACAAAGTAATAACACATAATGTGTGAAATTATCTAATGAAATGATCATATAATATATTATAAGAATGGATATGTTTCTGAATGATATTATTAAAATTCCTTTAACCATTATACAGTAATTTTAAACACATTTTATGTAAGAAGACCCCTAGGTAAGGTAATTATTAACCCAATTTCCATTCCTTGGGTTAACATTCTAATTTATCCACTATGTTGTATTAGGACTAGTGGTGTCATGATTTATTTATAATCTAGTATTATGTGTATTACAGTTTATAAACATGTACATTCTAATCTATTAATTATCACTTCAATTATATTTTTAAGGTGATTTCATTTTAAAATCCATTCAAAAGTTTCTCTAATAATTTTCAAAGGGATTATATTTTTTTATGTATATGGAATGAGGGATTTATTCTGATTTCAAGAAACATTATTTCCATGATATGTTCCTTGGATATTATTTATGTTGTTTTGATCCCATTGTAGACCATGATATATTGGGTTGAGTCCATTATAGATCAAGATATGTATGGTTGATCCCATAATAGCTCAAGATATTTCGGATGAGACCAATTATAGCTCTCCGATGCCTTGGTTACTATAGAGATAGAATTTAACCTATATGTTATTCCATATATAAGAGTGAATGTAAGAGTGATATGGTAAATATGTCCAAAGGAAACAACATGAGTATACCATGCATTCGAGTTTTTATGATATGGGTTTTATTTGGTATTTATGTTATCACATGACTAACGATTTCTATCATTATATACCTTACTATGTTTTATACTCATCAATGTTTCTAAAATGTTTTTTCACATGATATAAGGATGGTTAAGAAAAATAATGGATTCTTGATGATTGATATGTAGTGTTGTCAAAAAAATAATTCTTTATGTTTTAATGTCTTATATTTTGAAAAAATGGAAATTGTTTTAATAGAGTCCTCTTTGTGTGAATATGCAATGTTATGTATGTAAGTTATTCTATTTCTTTAAAACCATAAACTTGAAAATATCCTCAATGTGTAAAAATGTATGTTCTTGTTTAAAATTCATTATTATTTAATGTTATACGGTTGTGTCCTTATAGTCGATATCAAATGATGGTTTAGATAACACTATGGGTTGGGATAATATTTAAGAAATACCATAACAGATTATTAATCGAAGACTAATTTTAAATGGTATCTAATTTAAGGATTAACATGTTTCTTCATCTAATTTATGTTTTTTCAGAATGTTTTTCCACATAAGGCACATGGATGCTGAAGTAGGAAAGCACCAAGAAACTGATTTCTGTCCGGATCTACAACTCGAAATGGTGGGAATCAGAATAGTGTAGTTTGTGATTGAAATGCCTCAGTTGTATCAAGAAATAAATGGATTTTGTATCCATTATATAAAAGATCATGATCAAAAATGAAGAAACATATCTTTTATAGAGAACTTCATGAGACCACATCATCCAACATTCAGTGGAACCGTTGATTCAATGATAGCCGAAGGATCAATCAATGATCTAGAAAAGATGATTTATGTAATGGGATATTCAGAACGTCAAAAGGTAATAATATAAATTTATCATTTTTATGATGAAGCTGATCTATGGTGGTCTCTAGTTATGAATACGGGGTAAATAGATGATCATGAAAGTATGGAATGGGATGATTTTAAGAGTCTTTTTCTGGAAAAATATTTTTCCAAAACTTATTGCCTTAGAATGGAGAAACAATTCATGGAACTAAAGTAGAAACATTATGATTATGTAGAAGAATATGAAGCTAATTTTACAAGTATGGCCAGGTATGTATCATATTTTACTCGGGATTTTGAATGTAACATTAATATATTTTACTATATTTTAAAACCATTTTTGAAAATTGTTTGGCCTCACGAGAGTTAAAAAGCTATGAGAAGATTGTTTTTTGTGCTAAAAAAGTTGAGATGGAGTTTTCCAAAACATATGTTTATCGTGATACCAGAATAAGAAGTGATCAGGTTTTCAGGAAATGGTGATGAACTCATCAATGAAGTCTAGAGGTATGAAAATGAATTTTTCATCATGGGAATAGTGTGGTAAAAGGCATCCTTTTGAATGAATTGTAAATTTTGGGAAATGATATCGATGAGGGATGTTTGGAAAAATGTCCCGTTAGTGCAAGGAAAATGATCTGAAAACTATTGTGATGTTGATGGTGATATTCTTCAACTATAAAGAATTGGGTCATTTTGGTAATGTTTTTCCAAATAATGTAAGTCAATCTGTGAATCATAATGATTGGAAGCATAATGGTTTGGTAAAATCTTTTTCAATGACTTTAGATTATGTGGAGCCGTTAAATGATGTGGAATCAGGTACATTTATTTTTTCATATTTCTCTAAAGTTTTGTTTGATTCAGAGTCTACACATTCCTTCATTTTAGGGATGTTTTCAGATAAATTGAGAATTAAACCACAAGAAATGAAACCAGATATCGTGGTAAAAATTCCTGGAAGAAATATTGAAGCAAAATTAAATTATAATAATCTGTATATCATTGTTTATGGAATGAATCTACCTGTATAACATTTTGTTCCTACTCTATTACAGTTTGATGTTATTCTGTGTATGGAGTGCCTTTTTTTATTATTCTATGATAGATTGCATAGAAAAAGGATTTGTTTATCAGAAAGAATTTTAGTTTGCGTAAAATAATGAATCCATTCCATTAATAAAATATTCGGAAGCTATGTAACTTATATGTGACGGAAATAAATATTTTCGTGCTAAAAGATATTTTGATAAGGGAACTATCCAGATTAATGATGTAACGGTAGTAAATGAATTATTGTATGTTTTGTCAGATGATTTTCCTCATGTTATTCCTAATTGTGGGGTTGAGTTTACAATTAATATTGTTTCTAATGCTAATCCAATTTCTAAACATCCTTATCTAATGGCCCAATTTGAAATTCTGGAAATTAAAAAATAGTTGGAGGAATTATTAGATAATGGCTTCATCTGACCCATCACATCACCATGGGGTGGTCTAGTATTTTCTGTAAAGAAAACAGATGGTTCAATGAGACTTGGAATCGATTTCAAGAGCCTTGAATAACATTAATGTTAAAAATAAGTATCCATTTCCTCATATCGATGACTTGTTTCATCAGCTTGTTGGGGCTTAATATTTTTCAAAGGTTGTCCTGAGGTTGGGGTACCAATAGTTGAATGTAGAGGATGAATACAACCCAATGAATTTGTTTCATACTATATATGGTCATTATGAATTTATAGTTATTCCTTTTTGGTTAAATAATGCCCTTGTTGTATTCATGGTTCTTATGAAAATAATATTTCATGAGGTATTGGATAAATCATTGGATGTGTTTATTGATGAAATTTTGGTATATTCTAGAAGTAAGTAGGAGAATGAGAAACATCTCCGGGTATTATTGCAAATAAGAAATGAAAAAAATTGTATGGAAAATTAAGCAAGAGTTATTTTTAGTTGAAATAGATTTCTTTTCTTTGGAATATTGTAAATAAAGATGGAATAATCGTTTATCCCAGCAGAACACAAGTGGATGATGAATGGACACGACCGAAAAAGATATAGATATTCGTAGTTTTTATGGTTTAGCATGTTATTACCGAAGGTTTGTTAAAATCATTACATGGTTATTTATCCCTCTAATTATACGAACACAAAAAATGGGTTAAATTTGATTGGACAGAATAATGCGATATTTGTTTTCAATAACTAACGAAGAGATTGGAGAATGCTCTAGTTTTGGAATTTCCATAATGAAGTGGTGAGTTTGTCATCTAAAGTAAATATTCATTCAAGGGACTCAGATTTGTTCTAATGTATAATGATCAAGTAATTTCATATGTTACATGACAACTAACAACTCATGAGTTAAATTATCCACCACATTATTTGTAATTGGCAGCTATGGGTTTTTCTTTGAAAATTTGGAGGCAACATTTATATGGTTCCAAATGTCAAATATATACTGACCACAAATGTCTGAAGTATAAATTCACTCATAATTTATAAAACATGAGGTAGATAATATGTCTTGAACTGATAAAGGATTATTATTGCATGATCAATTACAATCCAGGAAAACAAAAAAAGTGGTGAATGACTTTAGTTGAAAATGTAATGCATCATTATCCATGTTACATGTGGAACATGATCCCTTGGTAAATGATTTGATGATTTTTTTTCATAAAATTAGTCTATGTATGGAATAAATCTATTTTGTTTTAGGTTTTAGTGTTGTCATTGTTATCAGACATAATTAAAAATGCACATAAGGTAGACCGTGAGCTGTAGAAAAAGTTAGAATTGGTAAAACTGGGCAAGATTCCAGAATTCAATCATAATAAAGACCGTGTTTAAAGATTTTTAAAAGGTTTTGTGTAACTTGTGATTCCCAGTTGAAGAAATATTTGTTGTGTGAAACTCATATTTCTCCATTTTTAGTTCATCCTATAAGTACTAAGATGTACAGAGTCCTTCATGAGTATTAATGGTGGGATGGAATAAAATGAAACACCGCTAATTTTACTATGAAATGGTTGACTTGTCAACATGTTAAAGTAGAGAGGTAGTTACTGAATTGGATGATTTAGCCTATTCCAGTTCCATGTTGGAAATGAGAGAAGGTATCCATGGACTTTTTTGTGGGACTACCAAAGGATTCTCGTGGTAGCAATGTTATTTGGGTTATTATTGATGGGATGAAAAAATAAGTACATTTCCATTCTATTCGAGATACAATGTATTTGGATCATCATTCTTGATTTTACGTCAAATATATTTTTAGGCTTAATGTTGTTCCTATTTCCATTATATCTGACCGTGATCCCAGGATCACTTTTAAATTTTGGAAGAGACTTTAGATGTCATTTTGAACATAATTAAATTTTAGTATATCTTTTCATCTTTAATCAGATGGGCTGTCAGAAGAAACTATTCAGACATTGGATGATATGTTTCGAGCTTGTTCTATAGACTATCAGGGAATTTGAGATCAACATCATTCTTTCGTTTATTTTTCTATAATAACTATTTTCATTCCAGTATACAGATGTCACCTTTTGAGTAATTTTATGTGAAGAGGTGTCGGACACCATATTTGTTTGGAGGAATTCAGGTAAAGGAAGTTGATGGCACCAAAAATATTAGAGTAAGTGGATGATAATGTGAAGATGATCTATCATCACATGAGGACAGCTTAGATCAGGCAGAATATTTATGCCAATAACATAAGGAAAGGATTCCCTTTTGAGGTAGGTGACCATGTTTTCCTTAAAATATCTTCTTGGAAAAGTGGGTTGTGTTTTGAAAAGAAAGGGAAGATAAGTCCGCATTTCATCAGTCCTTTGGAAATCTTGGAGAAAGATGTAACAGTTTCGTATAATGCAGCATTGCCTCCGAGTTTTTCCCAATTACACAATGTTTTTCATGTATTAATGTTGAGGAATTATGTGCCAGATTCATCAAATGTCATGAGCCCAGAACCAGTTCAACTCAAATATAAGCTTTCATTGGATGAGAAACCAGTTTAGATTCATGATCGATGGGAACATGTATTGTTGAATAAATTAATCAACTTGGTAAATGTTTTTTTGGAGAAGCCACTTGGTTGAAAAAGAAACTAGGGAATCTGAAAATTCCATGAGGGAAAGGTACCCTCGTTTTTTAATGAGTAAATAAAATTGTGAGGATGCGATTTCTAAAAAGAGTGTATAATGTAATAACATATGGTTTTAGAAATAAATTATATTCTTCAAGAATTGTTTTATATATATATTTATATATATCCTTGAATCATAATTTTGAAGCTTTTCTATTTTGAAATTTCAAAAACTATCATCTAAAATTGTGTTCATTATGATATTTGGAGCCAAATGGAACTAACCTGTTTTTTGGGGAATAGATACACACACTTATGAATAGTAATATGAATACTGATATGACCCTAATGAATAATAAATTATATTAATATTATGTTTTTTAGGATTTATGATAATAACATATTGGTTAATTTTTCATTGTGATATAAAAGTAGTTATTGTTTCAAAATTTCTTGAATTAAGAGTGATTTTATTTAATAATTAAATTAATAATATTAAGAAAATTATTTTAAAAAAATGGAGTTCATTTTTTAATTCTACACATCTAAAAATTGTAGGGGTAATTTTTTGTGATTTTTCTGATAAAGATTATTTTTTAGTGAATAGTAAAAATACAGTTTGGAGTTTTGGTGTATTAATGTCCTCATTAATGATGTAATAATTTTGTAATGAATCTGGTCGACTTGGGTACAATACAATAATATGTTAGGTGTCCTTAGTGGAAAATTCCTTGGGAAAATACATTGGGCAAGCCCATGATTTTTCAAATACCACTAATGAGCTGTCCCTTGGAAATTATTAAGACATTCCTTCACTTTGGCTATAAATTCCAACTAATTCCTTCATTAAATTCATTCCAAATTCTTAATAATTTATTCTCTAGCCTCGTTACCTCCCAATAATTCCTCCCAAGGTTTCCTCATGCCCCTATGGTCTTGACCATCATGTTATAATAGTTACTCTACAATGTATGAAAATTATTAATTTATTTCTGTTTCCATTAATGTTCTCTTTTATGTTGTATAACATTAAATTTTCCATACCATGTTATTATAACCATATTATTCATGATATATTCTATATTATGATTAATTTCTTGATCTGTGACTCTTTTCCCCTATCGTTTAAAAAATTTCTAAATCCTTGTTGCTTAGTCTTTTGGATGCCGACTGTTTGTAAGGAATTTCTCAATTATTCTTTTATTTTATGTTTCTTTTTTATTATTCATTCCTCATCCCCTATTCCCCATGATTCATGAAATCTACTTAAATTATGATTATTCTTGATGTCCTCATGTTCATGGAATATTTATCATCATTCTCTTCTCGTCACCAACTTATTCAAGGAATAAATACATTGTCTGTGATCTGTCGAATTACCAACATCATGGACGATATGATTTCAATTTCAATTAATTATTTAAATTATGGACATGAAACTATTAATATGGTTAAAAAAACTTATAATATATTTAGTATGTCTCATCCATAGTTCATAAATACTTTTTATTCTCATTGTTTAAATTTATAAGACAAAATGAAATCGTTATTATCGTTGAACAACTAAAATGATTTAAACGGACATTATTAATATTTTAACATATAAATCATCCTCATATAAAATATCAAAATGGTAAATGGTATAAATTATGATACAGGAATTATGTAAATACCTCCATATTCAAATTCTATAGATTCACTACCAATAAAAAATAATATCCATCATGAACCAATCATTGAAAACACGTAAAGAAAACACCCGAAAACAATGAAAAGAAAAAAATAATAACAAATAAAGGGTAAAATGACCTAATGAAATGACAATATAAGTTATTATAAAGATTAACATGTTCCTATAAGATATTAATAAAAATATTTTAACCATTATACAGGATGTTTAAACCCATTTTATGTAAGAATAAACCAAGGTAAATGAATTCTTAACAAAATTTCAAATCCTTGGGTTAACCTTCAACTTTATCCATTATGTTGTATTATGATTATTGGTGTGATGAATTTTTGTTTATGTAATATAGTATTATTTTTATTTATAGTGTACAAACATGTACATTTAATTCCATTAATTATCACTTCAATTATATTTTTAAGGGACTTTCCTTTTAAAATCTGTTTAAAAGACTCCCTAATTATTTTCCAGGGGATTGTATTTTTATATGTATATCGAATAAGTTATTTCTCCTATTTTCAAATATTTTTATTACAATTATATGTTCCCTGTACATTATTTATGTCATGTTGATACCATTATAGCTCATGAAATGTTTGGTTGATGCCATTATAGCTCAAGATATGTTGGGCTGAGCCCATTATAGGTCAGGATATGACGAGTGAGACCATTATAGTTCTCCAATGAATTGGGTACTCCAAAGATGTAATTTTACCAAAAGGGTATTAAATATATAAGGGTAAATGAAAGAGTGGTATGGTAATTATTTCCTCAGGAAACGAAATGATTATACCATGCATTTATGTTTTTATGATAGGGGTTTTATTGGGTTTTATGTTATCACTTGGCTATAACTTTACCTATTTATATCCCTTACTATGTTTTATACTCATCTAATGTTTTTAAAATGTTTTTCACATTATATATGTCTGGTCAAAATAAATAAAGGATTCTTGATTTTTGATATGGAATTTTGTCAAAGAAATCACGCTTTATGGTTTAATGTATTATATATTGAAAAAAATTATACTTTTTTTAACATAGTCTTCTTTGTAAGAATATGGTCAGTTAGGTTTGTAGGTTATACAAATTCTTTAAAACTCTAAACCCAAAAATATCCTCAATGTGTAATAATGTATGTTCTTGTTTAAAATTCATGATTATGTAATGTTATAAAGTTGGGTCCTTATAAGAAATCTATTATTTTTTATCTTTTCCATTGGTTCCAAATAAAATAAATCATACTGGTTGATGATTTTTCTAAATACTAGGGCCAATAAGCCAGCTACTCCCGCCTTTACATTTCAGTCCCCTTGATAGATATTCTTGATGGCATCATAAATTGTCGAAATTACCTTTCTGTTTTAATATTTAATGTCAGATTTAAATGATTTAAGCTAATCTATACTCCTTAAAATGATATCCAAATATAGAATAAATAAATCCCATTTACGCTGTACATCATCAATTATTATAGATCATTCCCTACCCACAAAGTCTTGAAACTTTCTTTGACCTATAACAGTTTGATGTTTTTTCACCGAAGGAATCATCTCATGTTTTAAACTCCTCAAATTGATTTTATAAGAATAAATTAATTAATTAGATTCACCAATATAAAATAAATCTAGTACAAGGTTATAGTTAAAAAGAATTGTACCTCTCACAGTCTATGGTATATACTAAGCATCCAGCAAAAACCGTTAAGCTCCTTATAATTGTTTTATTAATGAAACTTTTTTTTTGATATTGAGTTACATTAACAAAGTTGTCATTTTATTCTAATAATCCCCATGTCTAGCTATGTTCTACTTATAATATTGATTCTTATACCCTCATCCCATTTAATTGTACGATTCCAGAACCACTTGAGATCTATCACGAACACCTGGTCTAAAAGCACCATTTCAATAGTGTTAATGATTCCCCATCTTGTAGAAATTGTGGAACTACATTGTTGTTTTTTAAAATATCACTTCATGTTGTCAAGTAAACCACATTGGAAACATCTAACTTTAGTCGTGGGTCCCTGAGGATGATTCCTCAATATAGCTGTTGGATTTTCATTCATGCTTCCACCTTTGAAATAGGTACCCCCCATCCACATTATCTCACAAGTAGTGTTGGCAAAATTTCTTATTTTTATCAATATAATTACTCTTATTATATCTCTATATATGTCTATTTTAGATGTATTTTCTATATTTTCTATCTTTTTATAATTCATATCACATAACATATCAATCTTTACGCAAATCTCCTACCTCATCCGAAATTCAATGATTTGTGCATTCAAGGATATTCTAGCGGAAACCGCATGTGAAATCTGCACTACATTAATAAATTTAAAGGAAAACTCTATGATAGATATATTTTCATGCATCAAGACAAATAAGTCCATCATTCATTGATTTCAGAGCATATTGGGATATAATTATTTGTTGAATAATAAATCAAAATCATACAATGCGTGGTCATTGTATAATTTATCCTTAGTAGTTAAATCCCAACATAGGCATGTATAATATTCTTGTATATATGTTTCTATCAAGTATTTTAGCTATGCTGATGTGATGATGAAATTTAAGATATGATATATCCTCTCTAAAAACACTTTTACCTTCTCTATTTCCAAATCACCCCTAAATAACGGTGTATTATGCTCTTGGAATTGGTTGAAATTATCAACTTTCCATGTATTACCCAATTATTTACACTTTACACAGCCTAAAAATATAATATGGTACTCTGAACCATGTGTTTGTTCACTTTTGGATCATGTGTAACCATATTCTTACTATCTTCCTCTATTTTTTTTAAAAAATGCCTATAAAGTTCCAATTCATTTCAACAAAACAAACTTTGTAATTATCACTCTCTATTAACTAGAAGATGTGAATTTTAAATTCTTGAAAATCATACTATCACAATAGTTCCTTCCAAAATCAACCTTTTTCCATGTATAACCATTTTTGAAAATATCTCATTTCACTGAAGATAAAACGTTTTCCCAAATAACAAAACAATGATCTTTTCCAAAATATTACATTTGAAAACAACATTATCATTTTTGTAAAACCAACTCTTTCACATAAAGACATAAATAATTTCCCAAATAATGTATTCACTCTATAGGTTATTTCATTCTATCAATTTTTGACATGCTCATAAAATTGTCTAATCTGATAACGATGAAATTCCAAATTTTATAAGTTTCTTTAAAACTCTTAGGTACCCAACTCCTTTGTATCATGAAGTTTAACATAAAAAATATTAGCTACACCATTTTATGCTCCACATTACTCTCTATGATCCAAACCTAAGGAATATACAAGAATTAATTAAACTCCAATACCATCTCCCTATAACAAGTTAATGACAAACCAAGACTACCACCTCTTGGTCCAAAACGATCAGAAGGACCAAGCTGATATGATTTGTTTCAAATATAATTTAACTAAAAAATAAATATTCCACTCATAACATCCCATACATCCTAATTGGATTGAGAAGGTTATAGGATATGAGTTATCATTAAACGATATCTCTTTGGCACCAATGCCTAGAAATATATGCCTTGGGATTCTCTAAAACATGTGGTACCATTTTCCCTTTTAAAATAAAACAACAAACTAAACATTTAATAACAAAATTTAAAAATAATGATGTATCATGAAAATGAAACACAAACCAAAGAAAACATTTGACATTAAAATCAATCTTAAACCAAGTACTATAGTTGAAGGCAATAATAACAAATTACATTTTAGAAGAATAAACTCATGGACTCCAAATATAACACTAAGATCCAAAAATGTTCCATAAAATAACTCCAAAAAACATATAATGTATCATAAAGTAATTCTTAGGAATTGTGAATCATTACCTTTTCCCATGTCTCAATAATCAAATTCTGCAATATCACCATAGTGCTAGAGTATGGGTGTGTAATGAAACTCAGCATACTTTCCCCAATGACTTCCCTACTATTTCCATAAGTATTGAAAATGTTATCACATTATTTGAATATATATATATATATATATAATTTTATAAAACAATTTACTTCAAAATATAAAAACATTAAATTTAATTTTTTTAAAAAATAGATTACATCATTATGCAATGAAATAACAAAACAAAGATATAAAACAATATTGTTTTCCCTTTTTGGTATATCTCATTATAATCCAAAAATCGACACATATATACATGCATTCATCATTAGTAAATATCCATTATCATGATTAGTTTCTTATTGATTTACAATTTCCCCAACAGTTAATTTAATATCATGGGATATTGCACCTTCGGCACCAAGCACAAGATCATTTTTCAACCAAGCCAAATAATTCAACATGAACACACACCACCATGTAGAACCCAAATCCATTCAAATACACTCATACCAAAACCATTACAATAACAAAACCATATAAATAAAAAAACATTTTTATAGAAAAATTATTCAATAAATATATCTAATAATCTATTGTAAAATCAAGATTTTAGACTCATTTTGTAATGAACATTTCACTAAAATTAAAAAACATGAGACAAAACCAAAAACCACCACTGAAGATGCCTTCTACCATGATGTTTAAAAATATTTCATAATCAATTTCAGTCAGTTTATTCAATTTGAAACTAATACAATCTATTTGACTAAGAGGATTTAATATCAAAATCACCTACCTCAGGATTTATGGAGAAAACGAAGAGAAGCACTCAAAAGACAATGAAACATGGTTGAGACTAGAAAAACCCACCTTAAATTACATCATGTATCATCAAAAAGGATAAATATAATAATATTTGGAATCCAGTATATTACATCTATCCTAATCACATTTATGTCTATGAAAAAGAGGACATATTGAATTAGATATAAGAAAACTCACCAAGAACAACAGAGAACTATCCCATACCACAAGAATTCATATTTAAATCATTAATAGAGGATATTAGATCTCTACTGGATCAATAAGAGAATATTTGTTCCACATTGGGATGATATAATATCATGTTAGTGCCACATAAGAGAAAAAAGGAGTTAAAGATCAAAACATGTGTGATCCACAATTTTACGATTTAAAATTTTAATCATGCATAGTTAGTTATATGGTTTGATAAACCATGTGGTAAACATGAGATATATTTTTTCAAATTCCATAACCTCGCATTGATGGCTCAAAAAGTTTCCAAAACAAGTTCCATCCATTCCAAATCCCAATATCTCATGTTCTATGGAACCTCATAGGATTTCATATAGTTTGGAAAAATCATGTGCCGCCCATGTGTTATCCCTATAGTCCCTAATTCAATGTCCATGGTTTCCAATAGGTTATTAACAATTTCCCCAAATTTGGAAGCAAACGTGCATATTCATAAAATCCCCAAAAATATAAAAAAAAATCAACAAACTCTCCCAAACATCACCCATATAATTATATAAAATAAAATCATAAAGAAAGGGTTGCTAACTTGTAACCATTGGTGATATATTGGATTAATTGATAGATAGTTGATATAATTAAGAATTAAAACCAAATTAATATATAATTGGACAATAATAAATAAATAATATGAAAAATCCTTTTTTAATTAAAATTTAGTATTTTCACTAATCATCGAAAAATGTGTTTTCTAGGAAAAATATCAAAAATTAACCCGAAGTAAATTTTGATTGTTCAATGTCAATGATGTTGTCTATTTTGAAAAATAAAAATTATAGAAGTGAAAATAATCATATTAAAAATTGGTTATTCTTTAAAATTCTATATAATTACCATTATAAAAATAAAAAATTTTACTCATAAAATCAGATTTATCATTATCTTATTCTTATCCAATCTATTGAATTATTATAAAAAATATTTATATGAATATATATTATATACATTTTGTTGAAAAATTAATAAAAAGTGGTTTGATTAATTTTTTTGACATTAAATTGGGTTTATATATAGAAAAATAATTTTATTAGAAAAGTAATTTCTTTATTTTCTAATAGTTGTTATATTCCCTTATACTAATATATTAAAATGATTTATTTTATATACATGAGAAAGTAATATTTTCATAATTTAGTTGATATTATTCATAACATACTTTCCAAGGTGTTACCTATAACAATAATTTATTAATCATGTTAATAGTATGTTGTTCATTAGAGAATAATAAGCCTCACATGTTACTCAATCTATTGAAGGAACTCAACATTGTAGATAACACAATCAAATCATGTTGGTGAATGTACCACAATCTAATATATGTGTTGTGTGTGGCACACCATTAACATTTTTCTAGAATATAATGATACTCAATCATAGTTCATTAAAAAAATGATATTCATCATTTTGTTATGTGGAAAATATAAAAAAGATAAATAAATGAAAATAAATTAATTCACAATATCTCAGGGTATTACAAGTAAAGTATGAGACTCTATTATTCAAATTTTATTCATAATTTGATAATATTAAATCATTTTGTCATAAATTCTTAATTGATGAATTTATAAATGAATTTTTTTGTGGTATTACCTCCCCATGATTGAACAAGAAAGTAGACTCCTATACAAGGAAAAAACTAGACCCATCAGTGTATATACTAAATATCTTAGTTTGGATGATTCTTATTACTCAATGTGTTCAGATCATGTTAATACACTGAGATATTAAATGTGTAAAGTACATATCCAAATCCACCATTCCATATAATATTGCAATGTGGTATTCTCACAGTTAGGTGGGGTAATAGCTAAATAAATCTATTTTGGGTAAAAATAATTCTGCATACACTAGTGTACCTCATCCTTCTATAACATTAAACATGGATATCTGTGACTCAATGATGAATATGATTTATTATGGGATAAAAAGTTGGGGATAGGTAATAGTAAGTGCAATAATGGGAAATAACACACATGGTTGTCCTATCTGCATTCATGTCTAATAGATATTAGATTATGGAATAGGTTTATTCACATGACATTGTCTCGACTATATTCCTAATAGAAGAAACTTCTTACATCCCTCGATGTTTAGATCTGAATTTTTTTAAGATACAAATTTGAGAAATTACTAAGATCCAATTTTATTAGTATGATATGATCTTTATAATGATGTAAATATTTTAAAAAATAAATGTGAGGTCCTCTCTGTAGGACTTACCCAACCTCAATATCTCCACATTGAGTCTATTAAACTCCTTAATATATTCCTGATACTAATTGAATCATTTATAATTTGTATGGGGTCAACACCATTACATAATGAGTGTGAATTAGTAAAAACATTTCATATATTATTTTTTATTACCGCTAAAAAGGATGTTACTAAGTATTTATGGGCACTACAAAATAACAAGCTTGTCTTTTATTTCTAGTATGCGTTATATCTATAGAGATTAAGTTATAGATCATAATTCAAACAATAAACTATATCTTATGATTCCACTATACATTCTCCACATTCCATATATTCTATTAGTATAAGGACCCAACCTTAATCATAACATAATCCTAAAATTCTAGAATAATCCACATTAATGATCTTTTCAGGTTTAGAGTTTTGGAAAATTTGGCCATAACAAATACATTAAATATCAAAATATAAAAAGTAGACACTACTACTTAGTTTTCATTTTTTCCATAAAATAAAAACACATGAATAAAAGAATAATGTGTAAGTCCATGTTTTAGACCGAATGAATTTTCTTTCATCCCATCCTTGACCCTATTCATCTTTAAGTACTGTGAACAAAATTTCAAATCTAGGGACGAGCATATAATGATCGTTAAGGGTTATAAAACTAAGAAAGAAAACATTAGTTCATCAATACATTAAAAACATACTCTCTTTAACATTCCTCATGAAATTATAAGATTTATGAATTACACATAGAAATCATAAATAATAATGGTAAATTGCAGCATTTATATCAAAATTACATTGTATGTATCACAACTACATAGGGAGTAACATTTGGAATACCCATCATAGTATATTCCCTAAAACTCTTAGGAAAAAAATTAATGTTTACCTCCATCACATTTTCTAATTCATTGGAGAGATATATTGGGTTCACCCACCTTAGTTTTATCATGGAACCACCAATATATGTAAAAAATACCCAAGAACCACAACAAAATCATGAAACAAGAAAAATCATTAAGGAAATATAATATTTCCACAGTTCAATCACAATATATAATTTAAATATATTGACATAAAAAATCCATTATCAAAATAATTTTCAATACCAAAATACATAAAAGAGTATACGGTATATATTTTCATTTTAAAAACATTAAGGCTTGTTATGGAAGCCAAATATCAAATAATAATCATGACAGCGGTATGGTCATTGTCACCGCTTACATTAAAATGAAACATTGCTTTTTGTCATTTAGTAAAATGCTGCATATAAAAATATTTCCTTTGAATGAAATGAAAAATCAAAGGAGTTTATAAACTCTATAATATAATGTCATGTTTAAATTAAAATATGCATAAATGAATGGAGATTGAGATGATGTCCTTTATCGCGTGTACGACTTGACCAGTTCATTCTTTAATATTCTGAATAATAAACTAAAGTTAATTTATAATTTAATCAGAAAATTTTTCAGCTATATTATTCCTTTTATAACAAATATTACCAAGTTATAAACATTATATAATCATTTATGTTAATAATGGTCATTTAGTTGATATTTGGTATTTTAGTCAAAAATGAACTTCTTATAATTACAAGTTGATCATGGGGTCAAAATTCCATTATCTCTATAATTATATTACTGATTTATATATCATATATGTCCTTGAAATATAATATATATGTGTATTTATAGTAATAAATATCATTTTGGAGGTAATAAATGAAATTCAATGTTAGTAGTGACAATAAGAAGTACATACGTGTGAATGCTACATTCATTTCAATATCGTATTTAATGAAATGAAAAATAATGATACATAGTTATAGTATAATTCTAGTATAATATAATAAATATTATTTCAGTAACTCCACCCTATATACATTCCATGTATGGAATGAATGAGTCATATCACATTGAGGTGGTGGTAGTACGCACTTCCTCTAATGAAATTATCGTGTTTACCCATTTTGGAAACCATAAATGTAAGATATAAATGAAAAGTACACAATAATACCTAAAATTTAAAGAGTATATATATCATATATAAATATATTTCTATCATAATGTCCACCATAAGAGGTGATTGGAGATGAATGAACAATCATCGTTTCATTAGGTAATAGTTCTCCTTCCACGGAAACATTATGTTCTTTATCCATTATATGAAGGTGTGTGTATGTGTAGTTAAAATTCATATCATAAAAAATACCTAGTATAATTAGGATAATGTTGTTGTTATAAAATAATGTAATAAAAAATTTAATAGGGTTGGAGATGTAAAATAAAATAAAAGAACATAAGAGAATATGTTACCTACAAAATGGGTAACTCCATTTTGTTTCATCCAAAAGTATTTTAGGAAGTTCCTCCTTCCTATGGAAAGGCTTACAGGTGGAATACAGGGATCTTGAGAGATTATTTGGTCAGAGGTTGGATGAGCCAAGGGGCTTTAGAGGTGTGATTACTAGTTTATAGATGAGGTATTTTTATAAGGGGGAGGAGGGTCTCTTTAGAAAAGTTAGAAAATATTATCTTATTATATAGTGATTTTCAGTTTCTAAAGGTCCAAAATTTATTACAAGGTAGTTAATATAAAACAAGTTCAGAATAAAATAATCTAATAATAATTGGACAAGATTTTGATATTGTTTTAATTTTTATAATCTTATTTATTTATATCATTCATTAATGAGGTAAACACTGCAATAATATTGTGTCATAAATAATTTTATTTATATGATTTATAGGCATTAAAAAAATACCATGTTGTATGAAATATTTTTGCTTTCAAATGAATATTTATAGTCGAATAGATATCTCATATAACCCAATGTAAGAATTGATTTACTAAAAGATATATGTTTATGTCATTTTTGTCATTACGTTAAATTAAGTAATATTAAGTGTCGGTATCACTCTAATGTGGCACCATGGAGACCAAAAATCAACCCACTAATGCCCATGGTTGGAAATGTATTAATAAATAGGGTTAGGACAAATGTTTGTGTAATATAAAATTTTTATAAAATTATATTTTTCTGGAATTAGCATATTTATCATTAATCACGGTAAATAAATGTCCAAAGTTACTATTCACAAAAACATATTTTCATCTTATAGAAAAAAATTATACTTACGAATAAAAGTCATGTATGTCATATTTTCCAAATTCAATTTAAAAAAGTGTTAAAATTTAATTTAAATGAAGAATTCAGTATTTTAACTACCACTTAGGGTTTTTACTATTCATAAAAAATTGAAGGTTTTCAAATAAATACCAAAAATTCAGCCTAAGCTATATTTGATTTTATGAATTCAAACTGGATTAATATTTTACCAAATTAAAAACATATATTTTTCATTAATTAATTTAAAACTAATTTCTACTGTCAAAAAATTGTGTTTTTATGATATAATAACTATCAAAAGAATGAAACTTGTTTATGTCCAATTTAAAAGTGAAAATTTTCCAATGACCGACATTTGATTAAATTGTAAAAATAAAATATAATTATACATTAAAACTAATTAAAATGATAATATAACCCTATGAATTATTTATAAAAATAGGTTTGTTTTGAAATAAAATACATTATTATTACTATTCCTTAAAAATGATTTTTATCTAAACATAAAATCACACAAAGTAAATTTTGATGTCCTGATTCTAAAGAATAGTTGTTTTTGTCAAATAAGACTTATTAAAGTGATCCAAAATATATTTAAATATTTTTCTCCCCCAAAAGGGGTTAAATTGAACTTTTAATTAATATTAGAGTATTTAAGCTTGAATTTTTATTTATTCAAATTTTAAGCCTATAACAATTTTGGTTAATTGTAAAAACATTTAACAAACATTTATTACCATATTATAGTTATTTCTTTTCATTCCCACCAATACAATGATTAGATATTAACTACCATTTATAAAAATATTATATTATTATTTTTCATTATAATTCAACATTGTGTGTAACATTATACTTCATTGAAACTCATTGTTGCGTATCAGGTACGGCATCAAACATAGCACCATATTTAAAATAAAATTAATTTTTATTTCCCAAATATTAATAAATATGAAATTGTTTTATTCTTTATTTACATGGGATGTTACATCCTTCCCCCCCATTGGGAAATTGTTTCATCAAAATTTTTATTCAATTATCAAATAAGTGGGGTATTTATCCCTCATAGTATTTTCAGATTTCCATGCTTCATCTTCAACCATATGGTTTTCCCCCAAAACCATTACCTGATAAATTTCCTTTTTTTGCAACCCTTTCTCTATTCAATAAATAATTTGTAATGGTTTTTTCTCATAAGAGATATTCTATTCCAATTGAACTACCTTTAGGCTCAAAAAATGATATGGATCTTACATATACTTTCACAACATTGAAACATGAAAACCCTTGTGTATGTAGGATAAACTGGGATATAAATCCACTACATATGAAACTAATATGACTTTATCTAGGATTTCATAAGGTTAACTGAACCTCAGACTCTTCTTTCCCTTCTTACCAAAATGCGTCACACTTTTCCATCGAGAAACATTGAGAATGACCTGATCATTTACCTCAAAGGAAAGATCCTTCTTCAGGTTATCTGCATAGCTTTTCTGCCTACTCTAAGCTGTTCTCATGTGATTCTCAATCAACTGAAGTTTTCCTGCCATCCCTTCTATAATTTCTGGTCCAATTAGCTTTATTTCACAAAATTCATCCCAAAATTCTAGAGTTCGAAACCACTTCCAACATAATTCATCAAATGATTCTGTTTGTACAATGGAATAAAAATTGTTATTATAAGAAAATTCAACCAAAGAAAGATATTGGTCCCAACGTCCATGGTAATCCATTTAAAGATCATGTAGCATATCCTCCATGGTCTGAATTGTTCATTCTGACTGCCCATCTACTTAAGGATAGAATGTTGTACTAAAATTTAATTCAGTACACCATAACTTCTGAGGGACTTTATAATAGAAAAAAGTAAACCTGGGATCACGATCATATACAATGGAGAGGGGAAAACCATGAAACTTGAATATCTTGTAAACATACAACTAATAAAGTTTTTATAGAGACAAATTATCTAGAATAGGATGGAAATGAGATGATTTATTCAATTGATCAACTATAACCCAGTTAGCATTTTTACCTAAAGATGTCTTCGGTAATACCACAACAAAGTCCATGGATATATTTTCCCATTTCAACTCTAGCACTGGTAACGAATGAAGTTTCCCAATTGTAAACTACCGCTCAACTTTAACCTACTGACATGTCAAACACTTCACAGAAAAATCAGCATTATCTCTTTTCATTCCATCCAACTAGTAGTACTCTTAATGATCTCTGTACATCTTAGTACTACTGGGATAAATTGAAAACAGAGAACTTTAATCTTCATATAATAACTCTTTCATCATATATGAATCACAAGGCACACATAATCTCATCCCAAACCTCAAAACACAATCATTATCAACGTTAAAATCATGCATCTTACCCTTCTGAACCAACTCTATCTTTTTCTGCAACACACTGTCTTCCTTAAATGATTTCGTAATTATATCTAATAGAGATGATTTCACTTACACCTGAATCAAATAAGAGTAAATTCCTACACCAAAAACCTCTATTCCATTGTTCATTAAATAAAAAACAAAAGCATCTCATTTGAAATGTATCATGGTTAAGGAAGAATTAATTTTTTGACTCAAGGCCATAGCCACATTATTTTCTTTTTCCGGATGGCATTGGATTGTGAAATCATAAACCTTGATTAATTAAATCAATATACTCTATCTCATGTTTAAATAATTATTAATGGATATATTCATCAAACTTTTATGGTCAGTATATATTTCACATTTTAATCTATACAGATGATGCCTCCAGATTTTTAAAACATAAACATCATCAGCAAATTCCCAATCTTGTGTAGGGTAATTTAACTCAGTATATCTCACCTTCTGTAAATCATATGAACATTCTTGATCATTCTACATAATGAAACATCCATTTCCTTTTAACTAAGCATCACAATAGATAACAAACTCAGCATTTATGGAAGGTATAGCAAATATATTACAATTAACCATTCCTCTTTTCAATTCAAGAAAACAATCATAACATTTTTTTGTCCAAATGAACAGAACACCATTTCATGTTAACATATTAAGTGGGCTAGATAACCATGAAAAATTTTCAACAAATCTCTGTCAATAAACATCCAAACCAAGAAAACCAAGGATCTTAGATATATTTGTGGTTCTTTTCAATTCATCAACATCTTCTATTTTAGTAGGATCAACAGTTATTCCATTTAAGGAAACAATGTGACCAAAGATTGAAATTTATTATAATAAAAACTCACACTTCCTTAATTTACCAAGAAATTTATTTACATTTATGTATTGTAAGACTACCCTTAAATTACTTTCAGGATCCTCTTTGTGATTATAAAAAACCAAAATATCATCAATAATCAATACCACACATTTATCCTAAAACTCATGGAAAATTATATTCATATGATCTATGAATACATCAGGTGCATTGGATACCCAAAATGTCATAACAAATAATTTATAATGGTAATATCTAGAATGAAACATGGTCCTGAGAATGTATTCTTCAATTACTTTCAAGTGATAGTATTCCGACCTCAAACCAATCATCAAAAAAAATTATTCTCCCTAGAGTTGATCAATCAAATCATCGAGATAAGTCAAATGATATTTGTTCCAACAATGATGTTATTCAATGCTCTATAATCAAATAAAATCATAATTAACCACATTTCTTTTTAACAAAGAATATAGGAGCACCCCATGGGGATGTGCTAGTTCACAAGAGACATTTCTCTAATAACTCATATAATTGCGTCTTTTACTCTAAAAGATAAATTTGATATATTTGGTAAGGGTGTTTTGAAATCAGCTTAGCATCCTGAATTATATCAATGTTAAATTTATTTACCTATCATGTATAACACCAGTAAACTTATAAGAAAAAACATCAAGGTACTCATTTTCCTCTACCACATCATTATTCTTAAGAGATCCATTGTTTTCAACAAGATGTGCAAGGTAAAATTCATTTATTTATTTTACTATTTTCCCCTCTTATTGATATGTTATCAAATGTAAGGTTTCATTATTGAAAAAAAACTGGGAATCTTTCTAAAAATAAACCTATTTTTCTCTGAAGTCAATCTTATCATGATAAAAAAATCCAATTTATACCCAAAATAACATCAAAATCTACTAGAGTAAAAACAACAAGGTCAGCAGGAATATTGTTTCCACACAGAAGGATATGAAGTTTCTTATCATTTCTTTTTGACTAGAAATTTCCCCTGGGTGTTTTTACCATAACATCAAGATTCATATCTTCTGATGGAATTCCAAATTTATTACAAAAACTTCTCAAAAATGAACAAATGTATAGACCCTAAAACAAACAACACATTGGTATAATAAGAACAAACATACAATGTACCTAATATTACTTCATTTGATGGCCCAACATCTATTGAAGTAGTTGAAATGGATTTCACCACCCCTTTCTCCTTGTAGTCTTTCTTCTTTCCATTTGTTGTGTTCTTCATTGGACATTCAATCACATAATGCCCATTTTATCGCACTTAAAACATTTTACTAACTGTAAATAATATTTTTTATTACCATTAACTAGATCTTTTATAGTGAAATTATAAACCATATATCCCATTTTTCCACATCGGCAAAACTTACCCGAATTCAAAAGGCATCCATCAATGTTCTTTTTACCACAATTTTCTAAAACTGTAAACATAAGATTCTTCCCATTATTATTTTTTGATGAGTTTTTCCCTTACATCTTCCACATCGACCACTTATTCTGTTGTCTGTCAAAGAACACATGATCATCAGAATACTCCATTTCCACTTTAATCACATATCAAACAAGTTTTTCATAATGTTTGAACTCACGAGAAGCTAAATACCTTTGATACATTGGATTTAATCCTCTGTAAAAATGGATGATTTTAATATTAAGATCTCGTAAGAATTTTGCATCATACCTTCCTTGTCAAGTGAATATTTCTTCGTAAGTATCCACACAGTCATCCTCCTGCCTCAATTTTAGGAAAATTTTATCCTAATACGAACCACCTATCTAAAATATTTCTCATGAAACAAAACATTGAGTTCATCCCAATTAAGAGCATCAATATCATCACTATCTCAAGTATTTTTCAACATAGACCACATTTAATCATCTTCACCTTCAAAATAGTAAACAACAAGACTATACTTTTGATGTTCTAAACACCCCATGACATAAAAAAACATATCCAGTGATTTATTCCACTTCATCTCGCATAGAGTCATACGATCCTCTGAATGATGGGGGATGTTTTATCATGAGATTCTACACTATTAAAATGTTCAAATGTGGTTGATCTAGATGATCTTGTTCATTGATACCACCAGGCATCAATTGTACTATCCCTACAAAAAAATATTCAGTTCTGATTCTGACTATCTTAGGTTTCCAATTGGGAAGGTTTCCTTCCTCTGGATGTCATCCCATCATAACTTCTCGGTTTTCCCTGAGTAAAACCATTCTGAAAAAAAAATTCGGCAAAGCAACATGATAATCTGTAAATGCTATATCTTTTCAATCCTACCATCAATTAATTTATGGGTATTAATTTTACAATATTATAACTCCTAAATTTGTCTAAATTGACCTCTAATAGAAACTATTAGGACCCTACCATAAACATTACATAATCCTAAATTGAGAGAATAATTCACATTGAAGATCCTTTCAGGTTTATAGTTTTAGAGAATTAAGCCATAAATATAATATTACATCTCAAAATTTACAATGTAGACACTTCTAATCTGTTTCCATTTTTAAAATAAAATAGAAACTCTTGAAAAATGAGGCATGTGTAGTTCTATGTGTTAGACAGTAATACATTTCATGGATCACATCCTCTACCCTATTCATATTTATGTCTTCAGAAAAATATTTCAAAACATTTGATGAGAATAAAAAGCTTTGTCAGGGTTTTAAAACAACGAATAAAATCATTAGTTCATATATACATAGAAAACATATTCTATTTAACCTTCATCATAAAATCATAAGATTTATGAATAACACATAGAAATTATAAATCATAAAAGAAACTTGTGGCATCCATAGCATACAAACATTATAGCTATCATGTCTACATAGGGAATCACATTTGGAAATCCCACCAAAGTATATTCCAAATATCTCTTTGGAGAAACACTGCCATTTATGTCTAGCACGTTACCCAAAGCATTGGAATGTTATCCATGACTCATCTTCCTTAGGTTTATCATGGAACCACATGTATACACAAAAAAATCCCAAGAACCATAACATAATAATTACACATTAACAATCATAAAGGAAATATAAAATTGCCACATTTCAATCCCAAATTATCATTTAAATATATTGAAATAAAAAATACATTACAAAACCATTTTCAATAAAAAAATACAAAAAACTCTATGGAATTTATTTTATTCTCATAAAAATTAAAACTTGTTATTGAATCCAAATATTAAATAATACTAACGGTGATGTAAATGTCGTTGTCACTTCTTAAGTTAAAAAGAAACATTACTTTTTCTCATTTAGTAAAATGACCCATGTAAAAAGATTAACTTTGAATTAAATGAATATACAATGGTGTTCACACACAATAAAATGAAAGTCATGTATTAAAAAAAATATGCCTCATTGAAAGGAGATTGAGACGACGTCCCATACCTTGTGTCCTACTTGACCCGTTCGTTCTTTAATATCCTGAATAATAAATTAAAGTCAATTTCTACTTTCTTTAGAAAATATATAAGGATTATTATTACTATTATATCACTTATTCCCATTTTATAAACATTATATAATCATTTAATTTAATAATGGTTGTTTTGTCAATATTTGGCAGTTGAGTCAAAAATAAACTTATGGTAATTACAAGTACTTCATGTTGTCAAAAGTTCATTATCACTATAATGATATTTATGATTTAGATATCATATATTTCATATATATATATATATAGTATATTGTTGTATTTTTAATATTACATAACATTTTGATAGATGAAATGAAATGCACTTTTCATGGAGATGGTAAGTCTTACGATCGCAAAAATGCAAAATACATTTTGATTTTGTATTTAATGGAATGAAAACATAATGATACATAGGTATATTATAATTAAAGAATAATATCATATGTATAATTTCAGTAACTACACCTTTTATATGTTCTGTGTAGGTCATTAACAATTCATATCACTTTGAGGGGGTGGTAGTATGCACATCCTCAAATGAAATTATCGCGTTTACACATTATAGAAACCATAAATGTAAGATATAAATGAAAATACAGAATAATTATAACAATATAAATATAATATATATCACATATAAATACAATTCTATTATAATGGACACCATAAGAGGTGGTTGGAGAATATTTAACAACCATCATTTCGTGAGGCAGTAGTTCAGCATCCACAGAAACAATATGTGCATTACAAATTAGACGGAGGTGTGTGTAAGTGTAGTTCACATCCTTATCATAACAACAACCTAGTATATTTAGGATAATGCTTTTTGCCTAAAATTATTAAATAAAAAGAGTTTAGGGGGTTGGAGAAGAAAAATAAAATAAAATAACTTAAGATAAGATGTAACCTTTAAATCGGTTAACTCCCTTTGGTTTGAACTGAATGGAATTCATGAATTTCCTTCTGCATACGGTATTGATTCTTGGTGGAATATTGGTATCATCAGAAATTATTTGGGTATATTATGGATGATACAAGGGGATTAAGAGGTGTGATTAAGGGGTTAGAGGTGATGACTTTTTATAAGGGTGAGGAGTGGCTCATTAGCAAAGTTTAAAAATATTATTTTATTATATAATTATTTTTGGTTTCTAAAAGTCCAAAACTTTTTAAAGTTGAAGATAAGCTGAATATTGTTTTAACTAATATTATCCATTAATAATTGGATAGGTTTTGGATATTGTTTCAATATTTATTATATTATTTATTAAAAACATTTAATAATGAGGTAAACACTGCATCATTATTTTTCCAAAAAAAAAATTCCTATCTAAAAATTAAAAAAAAATCCTAGATCTAATACATATATTTATATTTCTAAATAATATTTATATTCTAAGATGTAACTTATATAACCACATGTAAGATTTTATTTTATAAAGTATTTTTGTTTATTTCATTTTTGTCATTACTTTAAATTAATTAATATAAAGTGTCATTATCACTCTTAAGTGGCTCTATGGGATCCCCAAATCGACCCAAGGACACCCATGGTCGTAAATGTACCAACCAAAATATTAGGACACATGTTAGTAGAATTTACTGTTATTATAATATTATTTTTACTTTGAAATACCCTATTTAGATTTAATCGCGGTAAATAAAAAACAAAGGATACTATTAACCAAAATACTTTCAACTTGTTGAACCACTATTTACATACTAATAACAACCATGTATGTCAGATATTCCAAACACAATTCAAAGATGTGGTAAAATTTCATTTAAATGAAGAAGTCAGGTTTTTAACTTATACGGAGTGTTTTAACTATTTATAAAAAATTAATGGTTTTCATAAAAATACCAAAAAATAAGCCGAAGCTATTTTTGGTATTACAAATTAAAAAATGTTTTTTATTTTAACAAATTAAAAACACATAATTTTTATTAATTAATATAAAATTACTTCCTATTGTAAAAAATCATTTTTTTAAAAAATAGTAACTATCAAATGATTGACACTTTTTAATATCCAATTTCAAAGTGAAATTACTTCCAATGACCAAAATTTGATTAAATGGTAAAAATTAAATATAAATAAACATTAAAACCAATTAAAAATATAATCCAACCATATAAATAAATTTGATAAACAAGATGTTTTGAATTAAAATATTGTATTTTTCACTATTTATTTGAAAATGATTTTTTTCAGAAAAATACCAAAAATTTACCGAAATAAAATTTTGATGTCTTTATTCTAAAGAAGAATTATATATTTCCATATATAACATATTAAAGTGACCAAAACTAGATTTAATGAGGGTTCACCGCCAAAAGGTAGTAAATCGACCTTTTAAAGAATATTAGAGTAATTGTGATTAAAATTAGATTCATTCACATTTTAAGCCTCAAACATTTGTTGGATAAATGTAAAAATATTTAACATACATGCATAATCATATTGTAGTTAGTTCTGTTCATTCTCATCAATAAAATAGTAAGGCGTTAACTACCATTTAAAATAATATTATATTATTATAATTCACTATAACTAAACATTGTGTGTAACAATAGACATCAGAGAAACCAGTTATTTCGTATTAGGTATGTCATCGAACAAAGAATCCCCCTTAAGATAAAATTAATATTTAATTCACAAATATTAGAAAATTTTCAAATGTATAATTTTTTATTTACATTATATGTTACAATAAAACCTCTATTAATGAAATTTATGATCTTATGTTGCCCCACATGAATTAAATAATCATCTAATGGACTCGAATATTGATCACCATTATAGAATATATTGATGAAAGCGCCACATTATTCTAGATTGGTTTACCATTTAACAGGTCACTTATCCTTGAGACATATACATGGAATTATCTTTTATTTCATAGATTCACCTAAACCTACCATTTGTAATGTATTTCTAAGATAAATTCCAAAAATCCTTGTTGTATTGTTCCTAAGGATAAAGAAGAGTAATGGGAAGAGAAAAAATTTATGCAATTGTCTTATGAAGTACGCCCAAAATAGGAAAATACCAACATCAATGTGGGAAGAGGTGGTTGGGGTAGAAAATCACCCAGTCGGTTGGGATAGGGACATGCTTATTCCATTAAATACTATTTTGGATATACTGTCAGTTTAGTGGCCTGGAAGTTCATGCTGTTAGTAATAATACCCCTACCCCTATAGTATAGGGATAGTACAAAATTACCACAACTACCATTATCATTAAATCGTTCTAAATATTATCAGTCTTTTTATGATCATGGGTTGGATGCAATACGTGTTGGAAAAGTGAGATGTTTTCTACAGATTGAAATGTTCCTACTTGAGGATTCTCTCTTAGTAAAGTAGAATCTTACTCAATTTTTTATGCATGATTTTATAGTTACTTTTTTGTCACTCATGTAGTGAGTGATTATTATTTAATTTAATTTTAAATTCAATCATTTCGTATTCTACCTTATATCACATGAAGATCCTAATTTTGAATGTTTCTCTAATTAAATGGCATGGAAATATTTCTTTATAGGTAGTATTTCTTAGTTAGGTTTCATTTGAGATTAAATTCCTTATATTTTTTACATCCTCATACATAGAAACCAATTGGAGAATCTATAATAAAATAAAATAGTTTCAATAAGCATCAAACAATTAATAATGATGACACTCATAAATCTTTCCCAACCAGAGTTATCATAAAATTGAAACTGTAGTCATGTTAATATGCCAGTGAAAGTATTCTATATCATTGGAGTGATTTTTATTTATTTTATATGTTATTTAATGTTCACTTAGGAGTTATGGTGGAGTCAATAATTATTGAAAAATATGGTGTACACATTCCACTATTAATTTTTTTAAATGATATTTTGTGTGATGACTAGAGTCCATAACGTTTATAGTATAGTATCTTTGGATGGTGGTATCCTCATAAATTGTATCATTATGGGCTCTGAAAACATAGTGCGTTTAATTATCTTATGTTATTCAACTAAAGTATAAGTATTCTAGAATGATCAAAAGGTCTCATATTTAATTAATACTATATATATATAATTTTAATATATATGATATGACATGGAAAATTTTTAAAACATGAATAACCCTTCTCAGATTTGGTTGATAATTAATCATTGTACTACTATAGGTTCCCTAGAGACGGGAAATGAAATAATATTGAACTCATATGTTCAGTAATGAGTAACATTCAACTGATTCGTACATAATATAAACATATACTCCATTATATAGTATAAATTAGTTAACCACATGAAACTATAATAAATTGTAAATGAAAAAATGATATATCTATGGAAAAAATGAAAACATGAAAAAAATCAGAATTTATCTCATACTGATGGAATATAAAATTTAGGAAATCCCATTGAATATATAAAAAATATCTATATTACACTTTCCATTCATGGGAAGATGTATACTACAAAGGCCAACATATTTTTTATCATGAGACATGTCAATGCATCTAGGGACTATATAATTTGTGGCCCACCTATCACCTGATTAACGGAAATGCATTAATCTATAGAGTTATTAATAACATGAATATCATTAACTTAAGAATTTATTAATTAAATTACATGATTATTTGTGTCATAATAATTTAATAAATCATATTCTTTCCCCATCCAATATAATATTTTGGTTTTCTCGATAAACATACATTAATGAACTTGGATATCATGGGGTATCATCAAATAATAGGTAAAACCATTATCAATTAAATATTTGGGAATGGGTTCCATTAAATTATTAGAATACCCATGAAGGAAATTAATTGGGAAAAATATATTTCATTGGTATCATACTAAGTTAATTATAGTAAAAATCCTTCAATATGGTTTATTAAGAGAATGTGAATATTCAAAAGCATATCCCCATAGAGTGACTGTGCTGAGTTGAAGTTCTTGGCCGACTAATCATGAATCATTATGGTGACTGAGTTAATGCACAACTAATAATTTTTCTCATGATTATCCATTGGTGAATCTATTACAAACCACATCCACATTCATGTATCTAGATATGTTTGGATTTTCTATAAAAGCACACACAATTTTATGTTACCAAATCATGTGCCAGTATGTCAACCATGAAAATGAAAATGTTGAATAAGAATTATACGATATAAGGATTGTGAAATGAATTGAAAACATATATGTTTCATGAGTAACCTAGAAAATATGCTTCCATGGTAATGTATGAACTATGAAAAAAATATTTAGTGGTGATTACAAAAAGAGTTCGAAAGAATAAAAATTGAGACATAAAAGCCTCACTTATGGATTGGGAAGAAGTTGAATCATTACATCATAAAAGATAAGGATTAAAATTAATTTTTGGGTATCATAAAGAGTTATTTCATGATATAATATGTCTAATATGAAGTATATAAACTACATATTTTAATTTTGGTGCATAATACAAAATATTTCTCAAAGGGAGTAGTATTGTATAGAAACCCCGTACATCTTGTCTGAATCCACAAGATCATTCAATAAAATCCATTTTTCATAAAAAAAATTAAAATTTTTATATATTTTTTATCCTTAATCATATCCTTTTTATATCATAATATATATAAATAGCCATACTCTACATGAATTCTTCCAATTTCCCACATTGGTGATTGTAGTTTTGATAATTTAAACAAGTTTTATAATAGTGAAGTTTGTATACAGTATTAATGAAACTTTCATCATTAATATGAAATTAATGTTAAATTTAGTGATTATTTATGATAATATATTATGTTTCAAATTCCTTTCATGTCTATTTTAGATGTCATCCTTGAAGATGTAGTTGATAATAATCATGTTTTTGCAATCTGTGTCATATGGTGGGTGCTTCCCTAACTAATGAATTTGATAACGATAAAATACCTCTAGATACCATAAAAATAATTTGTTACACGTTAAGAAATTTTTACAAGAAAAAACTTGTTTTCATTTTCATCCTTGTTATAAACACATATTATTGTTCAAATATGTGTTCAAACAAACCCAAACCTGAACACACATGGATTAAATAAATGATTAAGAGGTGTTTTGTTATAATTTCATTATACTTGAAGCATAATTTTCTTTTTTTATTGTTTATTAGTGTGATATATTAGCATGATATGTAATAATAATATGTAGTGGATTGTAAAATCATACACGATATGAATATAAAATTATTTTCGTAGCACAATATAAATTAAATTAACATCGATCATTTTCTTATCATATCACTCTTAGGTTTTATAATTTAATATATCAAAACCATAATTATATTATAAAAATATTTGGTTTATTTTAAAACCATCCTTACATCCAACATTGTAATGTGGTGAAGGAAAAGGAATCTACTTCCACCATGATGGTTGTATTCTTCATAATTCACGAACAACGATATTGTTTTTCATATTGGGTGGGGATTATGAATAGATAATGATATTAACCTTAATATAGGAACATTGAAATATATTAATGATATAAATTTTACCATTCTGGGGTTTCAATAAAAATTATCAAAGATTATAATTAAGAAGAAAACTAAGTAGTTGATAATTCTCATACCCAAGGCATGAATATTCCATTGTAATATCATTGAAATTGAATGTATTACCCTAAATATTTTTTTGGTTTTATGAATACACACCTGGTATATGGTTTTAGGAATATTAAAATGGTATAATTTCAATGTTATGTTTTAATTATTTGTGAGTATTGTAGTGGTGATAGTGTTTCCCTTTTATAAGTGAAGGGAATGGTATTTTTTGGAGTAACCCAAATAATTTCAATAATGTAGGATTAATAATAAAGATTAAAATAAAAAAATATGGAAAAATGTATTATTTAATCAAGTATTTGAATATAAAAACATCAAAATTCAATTCATGTCAGGTATTTTAAATGTTTTTAGGATTTTACACTTCGTTAAACTCAATTTATCCATTTTACTTGTACCATGATAATTAATATTATCCTTCATAGTAGATTATAATGAAAAATGTTAAAATTTAAAACATTACTTAAATTTTATATAACTATTTTTAATTTAAAATAAAATTTATTAAAATTAATTTTTTTAGTGGTGTGAAATTTTAATTTAAAAATGAATATTTTTTAAAAGTAAATTATTTTATTGAAATAATTTTTTTATCATTTAGTTTATATATATGATTAAATTATCATGATTTGTTATTTTAATTATAAAAAATTATTTAAATGAAAATATAATTTTTTTTACATTCAAGGAAATGAAAAATTGAATATCATTAGGAAATATTTTATTTAATTAAAATACAAAATACAGTTCTTTAAATAATGTTATATTTTAATCACCTATAAAGACATTTAGAATATGATTTATTGTAGAGACCTTACACAAGAATGATTGATGCCAGTGTATACTACCAATATATTTTCATAATATTCAAGTACATTATGTCCCAAAGGACCGAATAGTTTTGTAGTCTTTCTAAAACGGATACATACATGATTCTTTTTTTTACAAATGACTACACTAATTACAATAGATTTTTTTCTAAGGATAAATTTATTCCTTACAGTGTTCCCATTTATATCTTTGTTAGTAATAATCGTCGAATCAGAGCTATAGTAAACAATTATGCATGAGCTCAAATTCTCAGCAAAGTAAATCAATGGGAATAATTATAAAGGCATCGAAAATAACTTGACACACGTTCCATGAAATTTATAAATTAATAATGATTTAGATAAAAAATATGGGAAGTTAAATAACTAAAAACACATTCCAATAATATAAAAATATCTTGAGTAATAAATATGGCAATTTAAGAAACTAAAAAATTATTCCATTTAATAAATAGATAAGGAATAACATGAATCTGCATACTTTTTCATAGTGATAATATCGGGGATAATAAATTCTAAATCTGAATGAAGGTAATTATAAATTAGCTAACAATATGTATATATAACATGAACCACTAAAGTTTTAAGATATTTCTTTAAAATACTATAACTTTGTCCATAAGAACCCATATATTCTTCTTTAAAACAAACTCGAAGGTTTTTTCTCAACTAATTTAGACTCATGTGAGTATTGATAAATCGATGGGCTTATATCAAATGGTCCCCAAACTATTTCTTTCAAGTACATATAATTCCTCAAAAAATTAATAATTTATTTAATTAAAAACTAATTTAACTTATCAAATATCTGTATTTACTAAAGGATACTGATTTAACAAAATTTCCCCTTTAATTAAAATAAACTTTAATATAAACACCATGTCTGAAAATGGTATATGATTTACTCAATGGACATATCTATGATAAATTATAATGATAATTAGGTGAAATTCAATGTTCAATGATAATATGAAATTTATGATTTCAAATGTAACAAAAATTGACGTAATAAAGTGATTGTCAATATTGTCAGTGGAAAAATAATTCATAATACATCTAATGGAAGAATAACAATGGTAATAAAACAATATATCCCAAGTGGTGAAAAATACCGGATGGTTGTTTTTAATTAATGGAAATAATATAAAAATATATTTAAAAAAAATTGTTGTTGAAAATATAATTTTATATTGAAAAAATAAAAAAAATTCTTTGAAAATAACTTTTTGCAACATTTTCATTAAAAATTAACATTTTAAACATGAAATTTATGCTTTAAATAATTTATGGTGGGTAATTCCACACTAGAAGTACAAGGTATAAAAGAACATTCCTTTTACTAGGTAAAAGCAACGAAAATTCCTAATTTAGAAAGAGGCAAGAAGATTTTTTTGAATTTTTTTTGTAAAACACAAAAAGGATAAAAAATAATTTAACTAATCATTCTGCAATGGTTAATAACATTATTGATTTATTTATGAAATTTGATACTCCTTCAAAATAGAGAAATGTAGTCGGGACTTCTTAGACACATTTTTTAATAAATTTTTAGCAACAAGGGGTAGAAATGGTACTATTACTTGAAAAAAGTAATCAATAACTAGTGAAGATTAAAATTAAAGGATTAATTAAAATATGACTAAATAATATCCTATAATCTAAATTCATTGGAAATTAATCTCGAATAAAAATTATTGTGAAGTAAACTATTAAAAACAGATAATATTGAAGTGACACTCAATCCATTAATCCTTTATGTGTATCAATTTTAAATGAACATAATGAAAGTGTAAATAGATAAATACATTTTCAATGACATTATACACAAAATCATATAATATTAACTACAATGAGACAGTAATATAGTCCAATGAAAAGGAATTGGGTTTGTAAAAATTCATTACAACATTGTTACTTTATGTATATATCACCATATATAAAATAATTAAAATTAAAACTAAAAATATTAATATTATTGAATTAATAAAGATATTAATGTTATAGTGGTAGTTTTTATACAATATATAATAAATTAGGTGCAACAGATAATGTATTATTTAATGAATGGAAATAGATACAAAGACCATTACTAGTTGAGTAACTTGTAAATCATAAGCCCAAAAATGAATAATCAAAGAATGAAAATTTTATATACCATGAAAGTGAAATAATTCATAATCATATTTACAATATAATATATTAACTTTTAATAATATATTATTACCTATTTTTTTAATAATCTTTCATTATTAAAACTATTTCAGGTGTTAATTGCCTAGTTTGTGGGGTTGTGGTTCCTATTTTTTGGATTATGATTTCATCAAATAAAGAATATATACATAATTTAAACATCGTATATATACACTATATATTTATATTTAATAATCCAAAATTTTTAGAGATAACATATGTAATGAACTGTTCATGCAGATAGTAGGCAGTATGTACGCATGAGCGTTACATCAATTTCATTGTCATATTTAAAACAATGAAAGGTAAATTATATATAGGTATATAATTATTATTTTATCATAATTATTTCATATATGCCACATATTTCTATAAAAAATATCCATAATACTTTCCATGTAAGGTGTCAATGAATCAAATTTCTTTGAGTAGGCGGTAGTCCACATTTATACAAACGATGTTATTGAATTCCCATAATATTACAAAAATGAAATTGTGGGTAATATAATAATTAAATATGAATAAATAAATTATAAATATGATATATATCATATATAAATTGATAATAAATTATTATTTTAGGCATTGAATGGAGATAAATGGAAAAAATGCATGAATTCAGTTCTAACGCGATAATACTATGCAAACATGAACGATGAATATGTTCCCCAATTTGATGGGTGTATGTTAAAAAGTGTATAAAATATTATAAAAACAAAATATTTGTAAATTTAAGATATATAGGTTGTTATAAAAACATTTTATATAATAATTTAAGATGAATTGAATTAAATGAAAAAAAAAGTGATCATTGAAGAACGTTACGTATTATTCATTTACTCTTTTTGGTCAATACCAAAAGTCATCATTAGTATTCTTTCATACAAAATTAATAATTATAATAGGAGTTCAGGAATGTTTTTATATTATTTTTGTATATTTTTTAATCCAAATGGCTTGAGAGGTGTGAATATGTGGTAGGGTTGAGTGCTATTTAAAAGTGGAGGAGGAGTGGTACACTATTAAAAATTTTAAAACAGAATTTGACCTATATTGTTTCTATTTCTAGTTGATCCAGTGATGGTAAAAATACATTAAAATGGTTTATAGGGTCAAAATAATAATATAAAATTATTTTTACACTTTTTTCTTTTCCATATGGACTATAATTTAATGGATTACACCCATGTTATGCTTAATTTTACCCTAAACCTTGTAATTTTGTCTATTAGTATTCACAAAAAGTTTTTTTCATGACCTAAATTTTAAGTATTATAAGTTAAAATTTATTCTAATTCATAATATTCAATCCATTTTTCTAAATTCCAATCATGTTATTTGTAGAAATAAATATAAATTAATCCCACAAACGGGAAGAAGATATAGATTTTTCATGTAAAATGTTTAAACATTTTCTCTGTTTTTATTTTCAATTTCAATGGAAAATTGATTCAAATTATCTAAATTGGAATAATGTTTGATTTATATAAATAATTTAACTTCAAATCCAATCTAAATTATTATTTTTAGATAATATATTTTTTAAATGCAATACCGTTTTAATTTAAATACAATATTTTTAACTATTCATAAAAAAATGAAACATCTCAGAAAAGTAATAAAAAATCACCCAAAAATAATATTTATATTTATATTTAAAAATTAAGTTTATATTCTCATATTAAATTTTTAAATGTTTCAAAATTCATATTTAAAATAGATTCACCCTTAAGAGGCAGTTAAATATATTTTACAAATATATATGTTTTCATGTATAAAACTAGGTTTGTTCTTTTCTTATATATATATATATAATTGGATGAATGTCAAAAATATTTTATGGAATATATTATAAAAATTATTCATTAATATAATTCACAACTACCAATTAATTTAAATAATTATTATAAAATACCATTGTGAGCATACAAAAGAAAAATAATTGCTTTATATTCAATGGGTTCATATTTTTATTTTTAAACATTTTGTTGAAAATGAATAAATAATATATTTTTATAAATCTTATGTTAGTTAATAATAATTATAACCACTAATTTAATGTATAGTTCAATTATTTTTATAGTAAATAATAATACTCTATTATTATATTATTTTTCGGTAAAACCCGGTCTTCCATGTAACAAAATCATTCACAGAATGTCTTACAATGAAAGAAAACATAGTATTTGGTGCATTAAAAGAAATATGATATATTTACTTTATTTAAAATATTATATATACCATAATGTACTGAATTTTAATATTAATTTTTACATTATGTGTTTCATTTGATATCGAATCAAAGTTCCACTTTTATATTTTTTTGGGTTTAACACATATAAATTCAAAGAATACATTAAATTTCAGATTTTAAATTCATATATTAATATTTTATTGCATAAAGTGTTTTCGAAATTTCTGTGTCATTCATATATAATTATAAATTCATAAATTATATACATTTCCTGAAAATAGTAATTTTCATATCAAAAATTGATTTAAAAATAGAAAAACAATTTATACTATGCTAATTATTATATAATGAATTCAATAATTAATATAGTATAATCAATTTAACAAAATTAAAATAACATATTAAACAATTTCTGTAATAAAATATTTTTAAATGGTTTATATATTTAATGATTATGATATGGTGTTTACCTGGTACATTAGATTCAGAGTTTTTAAATAGAAAATGAACACTCTTCCTCTATAATGTGTGATTATTTTTCATTCAGAATTTTTTTTCATATGCCTCTATATAGATAAAATGGTTCATATGAATCTTATCATTATAGTGGATGTTAATTGGTCCAACCGTTTTGTGAGGAATAATAATTTCCTGAGGCTACCTTGTGGATTAGAAAGGATATATGTTGTCAAAAACAAGGAATAATTTGTATCTAGCCACGTATCATTATGTGCCTCATGATATGAGGTTTTTTGCAAAATTGATTTGATCATTGGTGGACCTTCCTTCAAAAATACAATATCACATCAGAGATTACATTTATATTTAATTCCACAATGGATATGACTTCTATTTTGGATCAATATAAATCTATAGAGAATCTTAATGAATATGCTTGATAGTGGACCATTAGGATAGATAGTGGTAAGGGAGTACATTATTAATCTATGATATTCTGATCTTAATAAGCACATCTATTATTCTTATCATGTTTTTTTTTGATTTATATATTAAATGGTCTTCTTGAAAACCTTTTAAATTAACACAATGGGTATGACCTCCAGATCAATTGGTTGAAAAATTGGGTGATGTACCTCTCATAGTACAATTATTACTTCCTCAATATGAAAATAATCTAGTCTGATCTTGATTTAATATTGATAAACTATTAAGTGTCAAAATAACAATAGCATCAAGTAGAGAAGGGTTGTGGTCATAATTAATTAATTTAAATTTACTTTTTTGATACTTCATTTTACATTGGAAACTTGAGTCTCATGTTAGGGGAAATGAATTTCAAGCATTAGATCCCACATTGTTTACCCCCATGTTATTACCAAAATACTACAATATAATTATTCATTTCTGGTCGGGATGTGTACCTAAACATATGTGGTCATTTAAATGGTAATTTTCACACCTTTTGGAATTATAATATGTGCATGATTATAATTTCCATTTATTAGTGGGGTGTGCTGAAGAACCATCAAATATGGGATCAGAAATATACGATTTCTCTTGAGTGACCATTAATGTATGTTTACAAGAAACTATGGGGATGGGTTCAAAAATATATCCCATAACCCTAATTTTCATTTCTTACAGTATATTTTGTACAATATTGTGAAATGTGTGTAGGGGTATAAGACATCCCCTTTATTACATCTAGGGTAAGATGAAATCTTTCCACTACTGAAACATGAATGGGTTCGGATTCCTTGGTTTGAACTATATGTTTCTCTACACATTCCACCAATGTTCTAGAAGAATATTATAAAATATATTATGTATGCGGTGGGAATAAATATATTGAGAATGTTCATTATATGAATATGCAGAAAATATTCACCAAATTATAACAGAATGTGTCTGTAGGCTTACTACGTCTGGGGTATAATGTGAGTATTTTCAAGGTATTTCACCATATTATATTACTGGTATTCTTCAGTGGAATTAGTTAAATGGTTCTCTCCATATTCATGATGGTTTTAATCCTATAATGGGGATTACAGGGTGATCATTTATAAGTGAATTGATATATAAATCATAGGGTGGTGTCCATTTTAGGATGTTATGGGAATGGTGTTGGATAATATTAGTGATTCATATTTTCATTTGTTGACTTTTAATGGGACTCATATGTTGTGGTGTGGTTGTTATTGACATACATATCCACATTCCTACTAAAATAGATATACATTTTGTTATATTCTACGAATATCATCCTGAAATGGTTGTAATTATAAAAAGATATCATTTCATTCATTTCCACCACTCAACATTGGGTATATGGTTTTTGGGGATTCGTTTCACATATTGATTCACATAAAACATCCATTTATTGGACAATACTTTTCTTGTGGAACTCTCAAATAATTGTGCTTTCCCCTGGGTTATGAAGACACTTTGTGGAAGAAAATATTCTCTATCTAAATGAGAACCCAAATTTTTGAAATATTGAATCAAAATTATTTCATGATATGAGAGGTGAATTTCAATTAAATGGATTTTATTGGAAATCATTTTTGATAAAACAATCAAGACAAATCATAAAAGATTCATCCCCAGTAACAAAACCATACATGATTGTGTAATTTTATGATTAATGCATATACTTTTGGATTCTCTATTTTTTTAATATAAAAAAGAGAAAGGATTGACATTTGGTCATCTATGTTCTTTTAATTAATGATTCATGTTGAGTTCCCCAATTTTTGTCTTGCCCAAATGGATTAGATTATTCATTTTTGGTGAATTACTCAAATTTTGATAATGTTTCTAACTATGTTTATTCATGGACCTGAAACACTGAATGTATCATATAAGTGAATATATACGAACTATATTTAATATGTAATGTTTTCATTGGGATGTTCTACCAATGAGGATAATGAAATCGCATTGGTAGAGATAATGGGAGGTCAAGCTCTTCACACCCTATTTGGCGGAATTATTTCCCACTCTATGACTTTATTATGGATTTGATTCATTTTTTTGAATGCATCCCTAATCCCCAAAGAGGACTCTTTTCTGTCATGATAGTAATTGGTTATTATAATGTGTCACTATGAACAAAAAAACAATTCAGAAGTATCTCATTGATATGAAAATCAATGTGTATCAGATGTTCTTCATAAATAGTACCATATGTATGTTTTAGATTATCTTTTTCTTGATTAATTATTAAATTTTTATTACGAGTTTTAAGAACTATAGTTTAAATCCAAATAACTTGGTACTCTAGATCATTGAGTCATCCATGTATGAGATTGATCTTTTAATGTCAATACTGGGCAGATTATTTGATATTATTACATAACCTTATAAAATGAATTATTACCCTTGTATCTTCTATCCCTAAAATTGACACAATATACCATGTAACATTATGCCATATGAACTAATCCATGTAGCTTAACATCATGTTCTATTGATGACTAGGTTTAGGATTCCTATATACGGATGATTTTTTAATTATGTGTGAGAGGAACATTGTGTTTGTCACGACCCGTCCTCAGAGCCAGTGTCATGACTACCCCAAGCCTGGATTCCATAGGCCAGGGGCTAGAGACATTTACCAAAGGTGTAATCCTGATAAAAAGGGATGTCATTGCCTCTAAACCTATAACACACACTGTCTAAACAGAAGCTGTAGAAGAAACATGTACTAAATAGAAATGAAAAGTGAGCAGAATTTATGTGGGCTAGTATACAAACCCAAATGAACAACAAGTACAAGTAAAAAGGAAAAACAGCTCCTAGATCATCCACTGGTAAATCCTACCATAAATCTAGGTACAGAACTCGAACAACTCGTCCCTTCGTTATGTCCCATCTACTCCAGCTCTGAGAAGCCTCTCATCTATCACCCTCTCCCTCGATCACTAGTGACCGTCGACTACCCAGAACCCAACAAGGTGTGGGTGACGCCAGTGCAGAGATGAGTATAACAATACTTAGTAGGGGACCCCATGATCCTCGAAGGTCTCACAGAATCCACAATGGATAAACCAAAGTAGAAAGATACAATTACAAAGTATCAACCAACCCTACATAGGTATATTCCCATACATATACCTATGTTATCAATCATAGTCTAGATCCAACTCTCGAGCACAAGCACAAACCATTCCACAAAGTATGTAATGTAAATCACCACGATGATAATTGTTAAAAGAGATGACTCAGATCACAATTTTATACATCTTTTATAGAGTAATATAGATAATCAGATGTAGTCCCTAATTAATTTAAGCTGTCGGACCCACACAGGATACAGGAACAAAATTCAGAATTGTTGGACCCATGGAGGATCCCGGTACAATATTCATTTCTGTTGAACCCATGGATGATTCTGTTATAGCATTCATCGTTGTCGACCCCATTAAGGATCCTGGTATAGTATCATCGCAGCCAGCCCTTGGGTTCCCGCACATAGTTTTCTCAATCCTGGGAGGGTCTGCACCTTCATCCAAGTGTCGATACATCAATTATCATAATTTCCTGAGTTTATTTAAACCATAGTTCTGCCTAATCATAATGAACCCAACGCGACATACGGCGCGTCAATCGGATACCCGGTCTGAGAGTTATTGGAATTTCCGTTCCAGGGGTCCAGTTGGTTTTTAGGCTCAAAACAACCCAGCCTTACCCCAACTACATCCAAACCTCAAGTGGAGTATTCCAAAAATAATCTCCATGCTCCAATAATTCCATTATTGTAGGTGGTACTTCAATCGGACACATGTATCCCTATATGCGGGCTAAATGGTGTAAACGGCCATAGCAGGTCTGGGTCCGGTCTGACCTAGTCGGACTACCCTGTCCTAACCCAGTCTGATCTAGGGTTTAGGCTGGTCTAAGGGACCAATCTAGTCCGAGGAACTGACCTGATCCAAGGGGATGACCCGACCCGAAGAGATGGCCCGACCCGAGGGCGGCCCGGCCCGAGGGATGCCCGACCAGGGGGTGGCACGGCCTTGGGCGGCCCTGCTGAGGGGGACCGTCTGAAGGTTGCCCAACCATGGGTGTCCTGACAGAGTGGCAGCTCGACCGTGGTGGCCTGACCGGCCATGTGAGGTAGGGGGCGTCGTGCCCCTCCCCGGTTTGTCGAACAGAACTGGCACGCTGCAATGGTTCAGGGGCCACGGGACCCGGCTGGTCCTTCTCGTCCAGCTCCACGGTGGCTAGCCCGGCCGGCCACCACCACTCCCCCACTACAACGTGACGACACCGCAGTCCTCCTTCTCTCTGCGCGGAGTGATGACGCTGGGCCTCCCCTGTTGTGGTCGAACCTGGTCGCGACCATCGTCTCCACCGCACGGCGCAACGACGTTGTGCCTCCACCAACGCGACCCGGATTGGCCACGGCCAGCGGCTCCTTCATGTGGCATGACGGTGTCACACCTTTTTTCATGGGCCTTGCACTGCCAGTTTCCTCGCAGTCAGCCCGTCTCCGGCCTTCGATTCTCCACTGTGGTTATCTCTTCCGGTGGCGTTGTTTCGCCACCGCCGTCATCAACCAATGAAGAATCAACGGAGGGACATCGTTCCTTGTTTTTATGGTCCACGCCCTCTATGTTTGGTGATAACATTTGGCCAAAAATTTAACTGAGGTTGAGCGAAGAAGAACAAGTAAAGAATTCAACTCAAACCCCTACCTCGTATTATTCATTGAATGTTGACAAGTTGTGGAAGCGGAGGCATCAATTCGTGGATGTTAGAGAGCATCTAAGGAAGAAGTGTTGTCGGCATTCATCCTGGTTGGATCATTCTCTTATATCATGGTCAATGATCGAGGACGATGTTCATAGTTCTTCAGAGAAGAGGATCATTCTTTGATGGAGAGGATGTCGTTCGTTGTTAGAAGAAGTTGTGTCTCCAAGAACTCCAAAGATGCACGAAAGTGAATCACTAACCCCAAAATAAAAAAATAGCTCCCTATTATTTTATTATTGCCAAGAATAACAAAAAAAATTACAAATATTTTGAAAATATAAATATAATAAGCTACCTCACTTCATTAATGCGTGAATTGGGACCATTATGGGTAAGGTGGAAGGTTTTAATATAAATAAGGGAGTGTTGGCTTTAATAAACTCAAGGTATGTTTAAGAGACTTCCCCCAATTTAATGAGAGTTACATGGGGGATAAAGGGGGTTTATACTCGTGTGGTTCCCACCTAGTTATATCCTCCCAAGGGAGGTTATACATGGGTGGCCCCCCCTCCAACCTCCCCTTGGAGGATTAAACCACCACATATAATCAATTCTGTTGTACATTTATTTACTTAATTTATTTAGAAAACACTAAAAATTTACTTCCCACCTCAATAAAATGCAAATGTGGTAAAGGTCCCCTTAAGAGATTAACAGTGCTGCGAGTTCAATGGTGTCCTCAAATTGCAATTCTGAGCACTGGTTCAAAAGATATAAAATCCCGAAGGTACGTTTACTGAACGTACCTGAACAAAACATCCAAAATTGATTCTGGGCACACCAGGCCTCAAAATCAGGTGCCTTCAGAAACTGCTGATGCGTAAAATTCCCATGTATTTAAGAAAAACTTTTCCCTGGAATTTAGAGGTCTTTACATTATCACCACCTCATTGCTTTACGTCCCTATAAGCTACCACTCACACTAGGGAAAAAAATGGGGGTACTAATCATGCATCTGAGCCACCCGCTCCCATGTGCTCTCCAGGAGGTTCCTGTGCTTCCTGCGAACACACACAAGAGGTATCGGCCATCCACGCAGGACCCACTCGTGTCGATTCTCAATCTCCACTAGAACCTCCATGAATGTTTCCCCGGCAATGATATCCAACTCCCCGTGGATGATGATGTGGGATGGGTCATGCAGGTATCTCCTAAGCTGAGATACGTAGAAGAAGTCGTGCACGAGGTGTAACTGAGGCGGAAGATCCAAGAGGTAATCCACCTTGCCAACCCTACCGAGTGTTGATTCAATAAGGTTTTCCTTATGACTATTCCATTCCTTCATACTTGGGGGAGATTAGTGAGTAATTAAGGTATCCTTATGACTTTACCATTCATTATTTTTTTGGAAAATAATAATCACTTTATCTATAGGAAAACCACTTTTTACCCTATGATTTACTTCTATAAGGAAAAATTTCCTTCCCCAAGTATATTTATCCTTATCATGTTTTCATTTATCATATAATAATTTTCCTAAGTGTAAAATTCAGTTTGAAACCAAATCCTCTGAATCCCATAATAACCTAGATATGAAGCATTCTGTTTTAGGATCCAAATTCTCAGAATTCAGGATAAGAACTCTTCTGAAGTTCTGACTCAGAATTCTAATTACAAATTCTGGTTACAAACTTTCTTAGTTCTGACTCCTAATTCTGATTACGATTTTTGGTAATGAACTCTTCTGATGTTTTGACACTGAATTCTAATTACGAATTCTTTTTACGAACGTTCTACGTTCTAAATATAGTCTTTGAACTCTTCTGAGTTCATAATCTGAATTCTCGTGAACTATGACTCCAAACATTGTATGTTCTGGTTTCGAATTCTTGTGAATCCAAATTCCAAATTTCCATGAAATTCAGACTCAAGAATTCTATTGTACTCAGGTTCTGAATTCCTAAAAAAATAGAATCCAAATATCATTTTAATATAGACTTCTAATTCAATTTTAGTTATACTCTGAACATTTATTTGATTACATTCCGAATATTGGATTTTATTTATGTAACCATATTTTTACTTACACATGTTTTGTTATAAAATGATGTCATTCATTTAGTTATTTACTAACCATTGTTTGAGTGACACGTGTATAGGTCCCTCTTAAATTCAAGGAAAAATATGATTGCTGGAGGAGGGAGCCAACCGTTGGAGTTGTGCTTATAAATAGGAACTCATTTTAAAGATCTCAGTGTTTTTGAGAGACTGAACTTTGACAAATGTTCTTACATGTTGTTGAATTAATTTCAAGAGAGAGAGGCTCTTATAAACTCTCAGGCATCATGCAGAAAGTTTGAATAACATTGTCTAACATTTCTTCATGCAGATTTACTTTGTGCAGAGGTGCAATTTCCTTGAAATCAGAGACTTCGGGTTGTGAATTCAGAGGTACTGATTTCCTTACAAATCGAGGGATTTCAAAGATAACAAGATAGATAATGTTTTTTGGATTGAGGGATTACCTGGGTTTGGGTAAGACATACTTTCTTGAATGATTAAATCAAGGGACCTTTAATCCAGGATTTTTGGATACACTTCACTTTGGGTTAAAAGAGTTACTATTGTTACATGTAATATTTCTATTTTTTTCTTCTTTACATTTAGTTTCTAAGTAATGTATAATGTATTTATATTTACTTATACATGTACTCTGATTATATATGATTCTATATTATTTAAGGTAGAATCTAAGTTGTTGTAAATGTTTGTTAAGATTCATTTTCAGAATCACTTTTCGGAAATCAATAATGTTAGTAGAGCTTAGAGGTGTTGTGAATTTTGGTTATGTAAAAATTTACACAATGATTTTAATGAATACAATTCAAACCCCTCTTGTATTTGTGCATCTCATTATTTCATATTCTACCCATCAGTTTGTATCAGAGGAGTTAACCTCTGAATTAGTATCATGATTAGATTCAACAGAGAATTATTCTTCTTCTAATTTTCCAAAATCAATTTTTCGAACTCGTATAGTTCGGATTCATTTTTTCTTAGAGATACATGTGTTCTATATTTTCTTTCCATAGGAATATTTCCTTTCCTACAAACGTTTTCTATTAACAAGCTTTTGAAGAAATAATTTTTTTTCTTTAAGATAGAAGGAATCACTATTGGATCCATAGACAATCTCAATCCAACTAGACCACATATCTTTGCTGGAAATGATTACCAATATTAGAGAGATTACATGAAGACTTTCATTATTAATATTGGAGTTGATAATTTTGTTATGCTTACTAGAGGATATAAAATCCCAGATAAAGAAGTTAGTAACTTTACCAATAAAAAATCATAAATATCAACTGAATTATAAGGTACGCAATAATTTGATTTGTTCCATGACTAGAAAAATACATATCCAAATTGCTTCTAGTGAAGCAGAAAATTGTATTTTGATAAAACATGATGTTACTTAGTTTAGAACTTCCAAATTAATTGAACTTAGAAGATACATGATCAGAGATGAATATCAGGGTTTCTACATTCATTATGGAGAACCCATATGTAAGGTACAACAATGATTCATGACTATCGTTAATAGTTTACAATCAATGAGTGTTAAAGGATTTGATGACGAAGCTTTGGTTGATAAGATCGTAGACATCATGCCGAATGAATGGGAATCCAAGAGGAATGCTATTGATGAGAACACAATGGTTACTCAGATATCATTAGATGAACTGTTTGATACTATTCTTCAGCATTAGACAATAATGAAGAGAGATTCTGATAATGTATAGAAGAAGAATGGAAATGACAGTGTTGATTTTACTAAAACATAAAATCATATGAAACCTAAGACTCCAGAGAGAGTTACTAGATTGAAATCTATGAAAGTAGTTATCCAATCCAAATATAGAGGAAGTGAATCCTCAAAAAATTAATTAACAAATCTTTCTTGAAGGATGAACAAGATAGCTGGACAGAGGAACATTCAATACAGATATAAGCAAAATCAAAGGAAAGATAAGAATGATTTAGAAGTCACATGTTATGAATGGAAGAGAGCTAGACACATAAGACCTAATTGTACTATGATTAAGAGAAATGAAAGAAAAGAAAGGAATTCAGAGAGAAACAGAAAGATGTATTACAAGGATAAAGCTAAGAAAGTCTTGAAAGCTAATGAAATATGGAGTGCCAGTGGTGGAGACTCTACAGATGAATCTTCATATTATAAATCATCTGGACAGAAGAATCTTGGTCTAATAGCCAGACTACCTATTAAAAATAATTTTTTAATGACTATGTTACACAATACTGAATCATTGACTAATGTTTCATTAAATTAAAATTCTAGTAATGATAAATATTATAAATATTCGGATGAAGAATCTTCTTTTCTGATGAAGCTAATACTTTTGCTTCTTATGAAGAAGTTTCTAGGTTTTCCAATCTTCCTATGATTGATAATTCAAAACTCATGAAAAAACTTGATAACAAAAATTCTAGGAATACTATTCTTACTAAGGAAATATCAGATATTTCAAAATAACATGATAATCAAAGAGTTTATTTTGAATGTATTTCAAAGAATCATGAGAAATTATGTTCTGAAAAGAATAAACATTCTAAAGGTCAAAAAACGCAATTTCTAATAAAATTGCTTTTGAACCTAACTCTAGTTCAAAATAATATTTTTTTGAAGACAAGAACATTTTTATAAAACTCAAATCCGAAATATTTTCATTGGGGAAGTGTTTTTCAAACATTACCTCAAGTAATTAAAATTTAGATAAAATGTATTCTCAAATATGACCTCTAAGAAGTATCTCTGGTTTTGGTTATACTAGTTCTAATCCAATATTTAGTAACAATTACTTTGTTCCTCAAAGTGCTCGATTCTGTACAAAGTGTCATTGTGGTGGAAATTGGTCACAGAATTGTTCTCTAAACAATAACAGGTCTTTAGGATTTCATAAAGCCAATTTTTCTGAGAATACATGGGTGCATACAATTTTGCTTTCTGATATTTCCGGATCCAAGAATGATTGGATTCCGAATGTCTAACTCTTCCTTTTTAGGAAGGTAGAGAAAGTACCAACAACAATATGTGGTACATGGATAGTGGATTTTCCTAGGATATGAATGGTAACAAAAACTACTTTGAAAATATTATCAAGACGATAGGAGGAAAAGTAAGTTACTAAGAAAATGCTCAGGGAGATATTATTTCTATAGGTAACATCAAATTTCTTGGAAAAACCTTGATTTGAATTTTTTGTTTATTAAGGGTCTTAAGCAAAACCTCAGTAGCGTAAACCCATTATGTGATGAATCTTACCTTGAGAATTTTAGGAATAACATTTTCTTAGTACACAATTCCAAGGAAGAGTTCATTCTTTCTGCCAATAGGCAAGATAATTTTTACACAGTAAACATAGAATACATTAGGATCCAAGACGTACCTTGCCTTAGTGCAATGGAAGATCATTCGTAGTTATGGAATAGAAGGTTAGTTCACTGTAATAAGCTCCTTTTCATTTGGGGAGTACATTTTTTGCATGTTTTTTTTCATATTTTCAGTAATAATGTTTTTCATATTTTTCATAATGAGGTTTTTTATATTTTTATAAATGATGTTTTTCATATTTTTCATAATAATGTCATTCATATTTTTCTTAATTAATTTTTTCAAATTTTTTGAAAAAAAGTTTTTCATATTTTTTATAATGATGTTATTCATATATTTTATAATGAAGTTTTTCATATTTTTCATAATGAAGTTTTTCATATTTTTCATAATGAAGTTTTTCTTATTTATCATAATGAAGTTTTACATATTTTTCATAATAATGTTTTTCACATTTTTCATATTGATGTTTTTCATATTCTTCATAATAATGTTTTTCATATTTTTTGTAACGATGTTTTTCATATTTTTCGTAATGATGTTTTTCATTTTTCTCGTAATGAAATTTTTCATTCTCGAAATTTTCTTAATGATGTTTTCTTTCATGAAATTTTTGAAATGTTTTTTTTCGTACTTATGATTTTCATAATTAAGATTTTCGTAATGAAAATATTTGTCCTAATGATCTGTGTACTGAATTATTTTTTTTAATCATGTTTTTTTAATCTAAATTCCTTCAAGAAAAATTTTCCTCAACAAGAATAATTCTCCTAACAATCAGAAAGGTATTATTATTTCATGAGTTTTCTTAATAAACTTTTACTTGATGTTAGATTTTTTTTTAAAATTTCTCTGATTGTTGATTCCATAATTACGAATCGTTTCTTTCAAAAACATCAAAATATCGGATCCTACCAAATTTTCCTTGTGTCTATCATTTCAACCATCAGATCAGATAATAAAAATTCTCAGCCATTAAATTGAAATGGGAATTTGAACCATCACTTAAAAACCTATAAAATAGGTCCACTGATGGTTTTCCCACATTGCTTCTCAATCCTTTGCGTGTCGAAGCTATGCACCTATAGAAAATATTGTTCCGAACTTTTCAGAAGTGCACAATTCCAAATGTCTGGTGAAGTGCCTTCTCAAGAGATGTCTACTGTCAAGCCGATAGCAGAATTTAAGATATACATGGAGAGGTTGTACCATTGGATCTTCGACAACAAATATGACTCTATTATCTCCAAGAATATCAAGCTTAATGGATGGGATAGTGTATCCATTTTGAAGCCACAAGCTCAAGATCTTGTGTACCCTGATCTCCTCATTGAATTTTATGAATAATCTTGTTTTTTCAAGGAAGATGGCAGAGAAAAATTTTCCTTCAAGAGTTATGGAAACACATATGCACTTTCATACTCCAAGGCTGGTAGCTTGGTTGGGTTACCTTATAAAGGAGAGGTATAATTTTGTTCCCACAAGCTATCTGATGTTCAAGGGAGTTTTGTAAAAGTGAAGGTTATGTAAAGTATTGGACTTATAGATATGAAGACCTAAAAAATTTCTCACTTGTCTACCAAAAATCAGATCCTAGAGTTATGGGTTTAGAGTCTTATCTTACCGAGAAAGGGTGATAGGGACACTATTAAGAAAAGTTATATGTATATCATGGATTTTTTGGTAAATCTAAAGAAAATAAATATAATGAAGCATATTCTCATTACGATAGAGAATATCAAGAATGGGAATCTATGAGCACAGATAATCATTTATCATACCCTAATCTCCAAGTTTATTGTTTGGTTCCTTGAGTCTTTCAATATCCCTATCAGTTCCATGACAAGGAATTGCAAAGTAATGCTAATCAGGGATGATACCCAAAATAGGATGAAAGTCGGTTTCTATAAGGAGTCAAGTGAGTTTTATGATCTACCAGAGGATGAAGCAGAAGTCATTTTGAAGAATACAGAAGAGGCTAAACCATCAATGAAGGCTAGAATGAAAATAAAATTGAAGGAATTAGAAATAGAAGGCCAAACCCCTAAAGTTATGGAAGCTAAAATCAAACCTCCAAATCCCAAGAAGAATAAAGAACATCCAAATGAAGTTGTTGCCAAATGGAGGGAGGATAAGAAGAACATGAAAGAAGGGGAGCCACATTTTGTCCTAGACCCCGCAGAGGCCAAAGCATTGAACATGAAAGCTACTGAAGAGTTTGAGAAGCAAGACAAAGAGTGGATACTTAAGAAGGAGATTTTGGAGGCAGATATTGTGCAATATATTTTGAAGGCTACTGAATTAGCATCCAAGAACATTCTGAAATCCTTCTTAGTTGAACCATTACATGAGACACTCGGGAAAAAGATTATGTCTCCGGAAAAAGTTCAAGCGAGGGTTTCTGAAAAGATAGAAGATGCATGAGAAGTATAAGGAATAGAAATCACTAAAGATACAACTGAATTGATAATGCAAGAAGAAGAATTTCATGAGAAGGAAAGTGATTCCAAAAAAATTTCAATCCGGATCATCGAAACATGGTACTCCTAAAATGGATGAGATGGCTGAAGAGGAAGTGAATACATTTTATGATTAACAAAGATATAATCATTATTTCATTCACCCTGAGTATATTGACACAAGATCTGAGAAAGAAAAAATCAATGAAGATGGGTTTTTTTACCTATCTGAGAGTGAGCATGAGTCTCCAGATGAAAAAGTTATTCTAAAAACAAACAAAGGCAAACAATTTAATATTGAAACACTAACCAAAATTTCTTTAAGGAAGAAAAAAGCTAGAGGATCTTCTAAGAGGAATCTGCTCGAGATCGAGGAGGAACGAAAACCTAGTAGAGTTTCAGATTCAGAGTCATCAACTCTAGGACATGATTTTATCATTCAGTCCCTGAAGAAGCCAGTGGAAACTATTCTAATATTTCAAACAATTGACTCCAGATTCCAGATGCTCCAGCATAGCATGAATCAGAAATCTGACTCTGTATCCATGGTAATAGATAGGTGTATAATGATTGAGGCTGATTACAATAACTTCCTTATCAACTATGAAGACCATAGAAAATCATGTAGGAAACTGGTCAGCTGGTCCATGAATATTGTTGAAGATTTGAGAGAGCATTATGACATTCAAGCTGATGATAAAGAAACTATTGATACACAAGACAGAAAAATCAAGGATCTCACAAATACCTTTGAGAAAAAGATATCTCTCTAGCAGAATACTCAGATTCAAGATGTCAATGATCTGAATGGGAAGTTGAATTATGTAGTCCAATGTTTTAAAACACAAGGGATCACCAGATCAATAGTGAAGAAAAGCTAGTGAAGCAAGATGACTTGCTGATGGATCAGGCAGAGACTTTGGAGGCTCAAGATGATAGGATCAAAGCCTTAGAGAAGCATGCAGAGGAAGATACCAAAGAGCTAAAGAAGATGAAAACCATCATGAAGAAGATGATATCGAAGGAAAAATGAAAAAAAAGATCCAAATCTGATCTTTTGTTGTATATGTTTTTCCTTGTACAAATTCATCCAATCTTAATGAAAAGGTGGTTTCTTGTTTTTTTAGGATGTTTGTACTAATATTTCAGGTACCATGTTTTTTTTCCATTACCTAAAATTCTTTTTGAAAATAACAAAGGGGGAGAAGAAAAAGGAATTCTATGTAAAAGAAGAAATATCCCTAAGTGTGGGGGTGTTTATAAAAGGGGGAATTCATATTATGATGATTTCCATTCACCAGATAATGTGATTTCTCATTCTGGAAATCTAGAATAGGATCCTCATTGTTCCAAAGCCTAATGGGGAGTTAGTCGTATTCAACATTGACCATGAATAAATGGAGATAAGTTTTATTTGCAATGTTTAGTAAAATATTTTCTCAGTCCTTATTTTCTTTTTCATAAGGATATTTGTGCAATCCAAAAAAGATGATATTTTTGAGTCAATAAGGTCTTACTTATATCATTTACATTCCTTCATACATGGGGGAGATTATGAGTCATTATGGCTTCGTTATAACATTACCATTTCATTACAGTTTTTAAAATCACAAACACCTTATCTCAAGGAAAATCTCTTTTTACCCTATGTTTTACTTCCATAAGGAAAAATTTCCTCCCCCATGGAAATTTATCCTTATAATGTTTTCATTGCACATATCATAAATTTACTAAGTGTAAAATTCAGTTTGAACCCAAAACCTCGGAATCCTATAATTACCTAGATATGAAGCGTTCTGTTTTAGGTTCCGAATTCTCATAATTAAGGATACGAACTCTTCTAAAGTTATGACTCCAAATTCTGATTATGAATTCTGGTTACGAACATTCTATGTTATGACTCCGAATTCTGATTACAAATTCTAGTTATGAACTTTCTGAGTTCTGACTATAAATTCAGATTATGATTTATGGTTACGAACTCTTCTGAAGTTCTGACTCCGAATTCTGATTACGAATTATGGTTAAAAACATTCTGAGTTCTGATTCCAAATTCTGAATATGAATTCTGGTTACGATATTCTTTGAGTTCTAACTTTTATTTCCCTGAATATATACTCTTACCTCTATTTAGTTATGGCTCCGAATTCTCATGAACTCTGACTCTGAACTTTGTATGTTCAGTTTCTGAATTCTTGTGAATCCAGTTTCTAAATTTCAATGAAATTCAAACTCCAGAATTCTATAGCTTTAGGATCCTAATTCATAAAAAAAATAATCCAAATATCCTTGTATTATATACTTTGAATTCATTTTTCGTAATACTATGAATTTTCATTTACTTACATTCAAAATATTGTATTTTAGTTATGTAACAATATTTTTAATTACACTTGTTAAGTTATAAAATAATTTCGTGCTTTCAGTTATTAACTAACCATTGTTTGAGTAACACATATACAGGTCCCTATGAAATTAATCGTAAAATATGACCGTTTAAGGAGGGAGCCGACTATTGGAGTTGTTCTTATAAATAGGAGCTCATTTGAAATGGCTCAAAACTTTTGAGAGACTGAACATTGAAAACTGTTCTTATATGTTGTTAATGTGATTTCTAGAGAGAGAGGGACTTATAAACTCTCAGGCTTCGTAAAGAAATATTGAATATCTTGTTTAAACTTTTCATTATGTATATTTTCTTAGTGCAGAGGTGAGATTTCCTATAATTCAGATACTTCGGGGAGTGAAGTCAGAGGTGCCGATTTCTTTATAAATTGAGGGCTTGCGAGGATAGCAAGACAGATACAGATCTTCACATTGAGGTAATAACTGGGATTGGGTAAGATAGACTTTCTTGAAAGTATAAATCAAGGGAACTTTTATCCACGTTTATTAGATACACTTCTCTATGGATTAAAATAGTTAATACTTGTTACTTATAGTATTTCTATTTGGTTTTCCGTTGTAATTTTAGTTGTTGATGAAGGTATAATCTTTTTATACTTCCATAGACTTTTACTCTGATTAATAGGATTCTATATTCTTTAAGGTGGAATCTTATTTGTTGTAAACTTTTGTTATGTTTCATTTCTGGAATCAATTTTCTGAAATTGATCTAGTTATTAGAGCATTGAGGTGTTTTGAATTTTGGTATGAAAAAAAATCCTTAAGGATTTTTAAAGTATTAAATTCACCCCCTCTTGTATTTGAACATCTCATTTTTACATATTCGATCCATCACTGAGGACCTATAATGGTTTGATGAATCACGGAGACAATTGGCCGCCTCAACCAAATCTCCGGAGACCTCGGCGAGGTGAGACCCATAGAAAGACGTAGTCCCCATCTTTGAACTTCAGTGGTCTTCATCTCTTATCAGAAAAAGACTTCTGCCTGCTCTATGTAGTCATCATATGCTCTTGGATTATCTTCACCTTCTCTGTCATAGCCTGCACCATCTATGGTCCTACAAGTACTATCTCACATGGGCTAGTCCAGAACATAGGCAATCTAAAAGGATTGCTGTAAATTGCCTCGTAAGGTTCCATCCCAAAGGTGGAGTGGTAGATGATGTTATATGAAAACTATACCAATGGTAATTGATCCTCCCACCTGCGACCAACGTTGAGGATGCATGCACGGAGCATGTACTCAAGTGTCTGAATAGTCCCCTCAGTCAGACCATCTGTCAGAGATTGGAAGGCGGTGCTCAAGTGAAGCTGCATCCTGAAATCCTCCAACAACCCCTTCTATATCCGTGAAGTGAAACAAGCATCTTGATTTGAGACGATCGTCAATGGAAAAAATGAATCTCTACAAATATCTAGAATGTAGAGGTGTCCTACGATCTCTACTAAACCATTCTCTCTAATCAGTAGGAAATGGGATGACTTGGTGCGTCGGTATATAATCAACTAGATAGGGTCATGTCCTCTGGATGTACGTGGAAGTCCCTTCACAAAATTCATGGATATACAGTACCACTTCCACTCTGGGACCTCTAAGGGTCGAACCAAGACCACTGGAACCTAGTTCTCCACCTTCACATGTTGACATGTGAGGCATCGTGATGAAAACACTGATACTGCCTTCTTCATACATGGCCACCAGTGCTGTCGTCGGAGGTCCTGATACTTCTCTTTCCACTCTTGGATATACCACTAATGGAGATTTGTGGAACCCCAACAACACTTTCTCCTGAAGAGAAACTAGTACCATGGTACATCTTCTGAAGAGAATGACATTCTCCCCACCATAAAAAAATCCATCGCATGCCAGTCCTGTGGATATTTGAGCACGTCGAACCTCGCAGTCAACATCACCACACTATGCCTCCCTGACTCTCTGAAGAAGTGGAGGAGTGACTGTGAGAGACTGTAGAAAAGATGATCAATTTACATTCACAAAGGATATATGCAACGCCGCCAGCTGCTCCATAGCCTCTCCTAGTATGTGAATGCATGATCTGCTACTGAGAGAATCTGCTACAACGTTCATCTTCCCAGGAGTATAGAATATCTCAAAGTCAAAGTCCTAGAGGATCTCAATCCATTGTCGTTGTCTTAGGTTTAGGTCCTTCTGTGAGAAGATATACCTGATACATTGGTGGTCAGAGTAGACTGTAAAATTCTTTCCCATTAGATAGTGCTGCCACATATTCAAGGCGAAGCCCACTGCTGCTAACTCCAGGTCATGGGTGGCATAGTTTAGCTCGTGTTGTCTCAACTTCCGAGAACCATATGTGATAACTGCTAGCTCTTGCATAAGGACACACCTAATTCTCGTCCCTGATTCTTCACAGTAAACTACATACCCAATGCCTTCCTCTATATTACTGAAGAAGGATGCACTATTAAACCACTACCACAACTTTTAAAAGCTCTGATGGCATCTATCTGACCACACGAAGGGTTTCCCCTTTTTTTATCAAAGCTAAAAGTGGTGTTGAAACTCTAGAGAAATATGGAACAAATCTCCGATAGTACCTAGCTAGTCCTAGAAAACTTTGTACCTCTGTCACACTCCTAGGTGGCTCCCAAGCAAGAAATTCCGTGATCTTCCCTGGATCCACTGCAACTCTAGCCTCCAAGATGACCTATCCCAATAATTGAACCTATCGAATCCAGAATTGGAACTTCGAGAGGTTACCAAAAATATGGTGCTCTCAGAGTGTGTCCAGTACTACCCACAAATGGTAGGCATGCTCCTCCTCAGTAGTCGAGTGGATCAGTATGTCGTCGATGAATACTAGCACAAAGCTATCAATGAAAGGCTGAAGATCATGTTCATGGGACTCATGAACACTATTGGATTGTTGATTATGCTGAAGGGACTGTCCAATAACTCTTAGTGGCCATACCGACACCTGAAGGTCGTCTTCTGCACATCCTTGTCTCAATCTCTGAGCTGGTGATAGCCTGACCTATAATCTATCTTCAAGAACCATCGTGCTCCCATGAGGTGATACAAGAGGTATTCAATACTCAGGAGTGGGTACTTGTTCTTCATAGTCAACTGATTCAGGTGACAGTAGTCAACACATAGTCACAAGCTCCTATATGCCTTCATGGCGTACAAAATCATAGATACCCAGGGTGAAACACTGGGTCTGATATATCCCTTCCCATGATAGTCCTCATGTTGTACCAGCGGTCCTCTTCCTCTCTGCTATGCGTGATGGCGTCATGCCCCCACCGCCGCGGCCCGACATGGCCACAACCATCGGCTCAACCGCGCGGCGCGACGGTGCCGTGCCCCCTCAGCTGCGACCCAGTTTGGCCACGAACCACATCTCCTCCATGTGACCCGACAGTGCCATGCCTTTTTCCAGTGTCCTTGTGATGCCGGTTTCCTCGCGACTGGCCCATCGCCTGACGCCGATGCCCCACCACGGTTCTCTCTTCTGGTGGCGCCATTGAACCAAAGCTCTTGTCAACAAATCAAGAAATGATAGAGGGAGGTTGGGCCATGTTTTTTAGTCTCGCACCCTTCGCGTTTCGTGATAACAATTGACCAACAAAAAAATCGAGGTTGAATGATGAAGAACAAGCAAAGAATTCATCTCAAACCCCTACCTCATATTTTTCATTGAACGAAGACGAGTCGCGGAAGAGGGGGCGTCAATTTGTTGAAGTAGGGGAGAATCATAAGAAGAAGTGATGCCGGCGTTCTTCACCGGTGGATCCTTCTCTTATAGCTTGGTCGAAGATCGAGGATGGTGTTCATCATTCTTTGGAGATGATGAGCGTATTTCATTGTAGATGATGTCGTTATTTGTTTGAAGAAGTCTCTTCTCCAAGAACTCCAAAGCTCCACCAAAGAGAATCTCCAACCCCAAAATTGAATAATATCTCAATATTATTTTATTTTTTCCATGAATTCCAATAATAATTCAAAAGTTTTTGAAATGATAATTAAAATAAGATACCTCACTTCATTAATGGTTTAATTGGAACCATTATGGGGAAGTTGGAATGTTTTAAAATAAATAGCGGAGATTTGACTTTAATAAATTCATGGGTTGTTTAAGAGACTTCCCCCAATTTAATGAGTGATACATGGGGGTTAAAGGGGGTTTATACCCATGTCTGTCCCACCTAGTTGCATCCTCCTAATGGAGGTTACGTGTGGGTGGGCCCCACCTCTGACCTCCCCTTGGAGGATTAAACCACTAAAAATAAAAAAAATTGTTGTAAATATTTTTATTTAATTTATTTAGAAAACAAAAATTAATTAACATCCAACCTCGATAAAACACAACTATGGTAAAAGTCCCCTTAAGAAAATAACGGCACAGTGAGTGCAACGATGTCCTCATATTTCAATTCTGAGAATTGGTTCAAAATATATAAAACCACGCATGTAATTTTACTGAATGTATCCGAACAACATTTCGAAAATTGATTTCGGGTACATCAGGCTCGGAATAAAGTGCTGTTATAAAGAGATGACTCGTAAAATTCCTATGTATTTATGAAAAACTTTTCCACAGAATTTTTGGGTCTTTTTAGTTTTTAACCACTGATAGAGAAAATATTTTCAATTAATTTATATTAAATATAATTGTTTTAAACACACTAAATTTTTCCTCTAAGATGAATTGTTTCATTTTTATGATAATGATGTTATTTTGAGTTGAATAGTAAAAATTGGCCATTTTGGAGTTTTAACAGTTTTAAATTATTTCAGTAGTTTGGACATAAAATTATCTACACTGATCCAAATTGCAAATTTCTTTTTTTCCTGATTCTACACATCCGGGTCTTCATTTACTATTTTTGGACTAAAATTTGAATCAGCCATATGGAAGCTCAAAAGAATCATACAATTTGGATCAAGAAAACTGTTTTCAGTTCTGCCTAGTTTTGATGTGGCATCCATAACTCATCCACTGTGGGCCCAAAGCTTGTGAAATTCGGTGGTTGGACGCGAACGGGGTTTTGGATTATCTTTTATGAAAGATGAACTGAGTGAATTGGCCGTTTATGGGGCCATTAAATCAACCTAATCCGGAGGATTTCGTTTTTGAGAGTCTGACTAGACAGAATAAATTCTCATTGTAAAACGGCCATAACTCTCAGAATACATGTCCAAATCCGATGATATTTTGAGGGGACACGACCAAGGGAATTATGAACAGCATTAAATAAGGGCACAATGCGTGAAGATGTAATTTAATGGGGCTCCAATGTGTCGACATTCAGGGGAAACATTCTGGATATAAAAGGAGGAGAGTTCCACCCCCTCAAAGCATCCATTCTCCATCCCATTCCTTCTGGGACACCAAGAAGAAGAACCTTTCGGCTTTATTTTTTATATCTTTTCTTTTTCATAGTTTAATAATGCCTTATTTTTCCCCATTCATCTCGATTACCCTTACCATGGTAGGGTAAACTTTTGGAGTGATTGGGGAAGGTTCGGTTTTCTACATTGTAATGCTGGAGTTCTTGGACGCAATTGAATAAATTTCGTTCTTTTTCAAAGTTGTTTACAATTTCTTACAACGGATTTTATTATCAAGTTCGATCGTTCTTGAATATTAATTCCGTTATTTATTTTTTCCTTGGTAAAATAATCAATATCTCCCTCCACTAATTTCTGGTTTATATACGATGGAATAAACCAGGAATTAGTGGTGAAGTACTCGACGATCGTCAGTACGTGTAAAAGGTGTAGTGAATGTTCTTGATTGATTGGGATAAAAAACTCGATCGGGTATTTCCCATTTAAATTAAGGATATTCAATAGAACTATTTTACACATGGAAGGAGAGTTGACCAAACCAAGATCTTGGTAAGGTTTTCTGTCACAATAATAATTTCACCAAGGAACTGAGAGGAAACTATTGTGGAAACTCACTTTAATCAACTAAGAAGAAGAGATTTGAATTAAATTGAACAAGGATAGCATTATAATTTGGAAACCGACCCCGACCTAATCACCCTTTTAAATTTCATAGTTTTTCAATCATTTGAATTTCAAATTTCCTTTCACAACATTTTTACCCCCGTTTTAAAGTGGCAACCCGTTTTGTGTGAACTCCTCTTCGGGAGACATCCTAGGTCAACCACATTACTATATTTTTAACTTAGGAAATAATTGTTTTTACACGCCCTATGAAAGGCGTGCATCAAACTTGGCGTAGTTTCCGGGGAGGTAGTGCCACAAACTAATTGTAAATATTTAACTTTTTCAATTTAAAAAAAATCTTTTTCCATGTTGTTTTCAAATGATAATTTCATTAATTCATGGAACAATTACCCACCAGTGAGAGAACCAATTATTGAATCACCTTGTTCTATAGATTATAAAGTTTTTTTCATGGCTAAAAAATTAGGGGAGCTCGAATCCAAATCATCATAGAGAATGAATTCAAGGATCTCATTGAAAACCTTAAAGAGAACCTCGAATACCCATGATTGGAGGGTTTGGCCAGAGAATTAATTGAACTTCAGGAGTATTTTCTGGAATTTTATCAAGAAATGATCAATGTGAAACACCATGAAGAAGAAGTTCACAAGGATCTTGAAGCCCAATTTGAAAGAATTATTCAAATGTTTAAAAACATGGAGACGTCAATAAAGTGGATTGCGGAACAAGTACATGCATCCCAGGATCATCAAATGGAGCCCGAACAAGAACCAGAACAAGAAAATTTGATGGAAGACTTATCCCCAAACATCCTTCAAGTTGAAGAACCAATGGAGGCCTTGTTGAAATTAAAAGAAGATCCATTGAGCCCAACTCAATCAATGTTGGAGAATATTGATGAAGAACATTTAGCTAATGAAATTCATATGGGAGATCAAAAAGATCTGGATAACTTCTGGAATGAGTGTGAGGAACTTCTTGATACAACTATTCCTGATAATGTTGATGATTCAGAAACATTGAAGGAAGAAACCAACCAAGCTGTGGAATTTGAAGGGAAGATAGGGGAGTCTGACTACGTACCCTTATCTACAGAAATTCAACTCCAAGAGCCACCTCCCATTGAAAAATAAATTGAATCCAAAGAATCTCAGGGAGTTAATCTTCTAATAAAATCATTATCTTTTGATTTTGTTGAAAATGAATTGAGTATTACCTCCCCTTGTTTTAATTTTTCAGATTCATCCAACACTTGTATTTCATTTGAGGGAGAATATGCATCTGAAGAGGAACATCTGGAGCTCCCCAAACCTATTGATCATTTAATGTAAGGAGTACATGAGAAGATCAAAATGAATTTTTTGGAGGAAAATGAGACACAAGATACTTACATTGAAAGGGAAGAATTTTATATTGATTCTTCATGATTTAATTTTTTTAAAATAGAATTAAACTCTAACATTCCCTTTGATTTTTCCCCAGATGTATCATACCTTCATCAACCACTGGAGAATAAAGAAGATGTTGTTCATGTGGAACCCAAGAAGGAGGAGGTTCTGTACTTCTTCCTACCCCCACCATGCATGGTGTACCTCATTGTGAAGGGGGTGGATCTAGTGTACTCTATCTATGGAGTCCTCCTCAACAAGAAAAATGAAATGAAAGCTGGGAAGAGCCACATGTGGTGGTTAAAATCAAAGAAACCTCATCCACCATCAGATTGGGGATAATCGATTAGAACTGCCCCTCATGAGGCAGTCAAAACCTAGGGCCCACTTGGGGGATTAAACCAAGATCTATCCTTATTTTCTCATCCTATTTCTATTTTCATTTCTTTTAATATATTTCTTATGTATGTTTTTACTTTTTTTAGGTTTTCAAAGAGAAACACTTAGGATCCAAACTCAACGTTGCATTTCAAATAAGTCAGGTTGTACCTCTCCGTTATACATACTTAGTTGTTGTGATTCAATCATAAATCTACATATATATTAAATCCACTTGAATTGATTGAGTAAACTACATCATTTAAGTTTGGGGGAGGGAACCTTTGTAGTATAAGATTTTCATTTGATGTTTGTTTTCACAAAATAAAAAAAAATTGTGTGTTTTAATATTTATGTGTGTTTATTTTTCAATATTTGGTGTGTTTCAGAAACTTTTGCACTGAAAATATTATCAATACCATTTTTGAAACCCATTTCAATGAGTGAACGAATCTATTTCATGAAACTGAGCTTAAATGAATGCTGAAATGAATTTGTTTCAAGTTCATTTTTTTGGAATTTCATGAAAAGTACACTGATTTTTGAATCTCATGCCATATTTCACTATCTATATCATTGAAATAACTTTCTTGTGAGGCTTATGAACCATTTTGGTCATATTCTTTTCATTCACCTCATTTCTTGAGAGAACCAGACCATGCATTCTTTAACCAGAATTTGATTTATTCCTTTCAAAACATGAGGGTTGGGGTACATGTGTTTTAAATGATGGAGGCATTTATTTGGTTTGAAGCCCCTTTTTGAAATAATCCTTTTCATTATGGCCCACCTTTACATTTATCCTTCATTTTAGCCCCTAGTAGACATGAATTTCATGTTAGGTTATCCACATTACAAGCCAATTTTCACTATCCGGCTTGCTCTTGAAGTAAAATTGCATGATCTAGTTGAACTTAAGTGTGGGGGAAGATGTCTTGTGGTGTACTACCTCATTTGGTTATAATTTGGGTGGAATAGAAATTGTGGAAGAGATGTGTGTGATGCCGAAAAATTATTCTGTTAAAAGCTGTGCCTTTTATGGAGCTTTTATGATAAGAGAAGCTGGGCCTTTCTGGAGCTTCCAATGTAAAAAAGAAAGAAAGTTGTGCCTATCTGGAGCATTCATAAAAAATCATTTTTGAAAGGATTGAAATTTTTACTGCTGATCTGATTGAATGTTGATAGAGACTATTTTCTACAAAGGGGAACTGAAGGAGACCATACTGGAGTAAAAATTTGAATCTTGCAATTTTACTTCAAAAAGAGTCAAGCCTTCCTTTTTCGGCCTCAGAACTTTTAACATCTAAATCCTACAAACCAGAAGCCACTGAACAACCCTGAAAAGTCCTCATGAGAAACACATGTCCTTGACTCACATCGGGTGGAGAAGTAGGAATTTATCAAGCCTCTGGTGACTCTTGTGTGAGTTTGCATGAGAAAACCCTTGTTCAACATTTACATTTGTGAGATGAGAGAAAATGTATGTGAGGTAGGTGTTTTGTGTGCATGGGATAGGAAATGAAGTGGAAATATATTAATATCATAAATGGAGAACTTGAAATAACTATTTATGATTAGGCATGATATCTTTTTGTTTGTTGAAATTGATTTGATAGATCTCATTGATATGTGTTTTGGATTTGATTTGATTGGATTTTTACTTGTCCAGGAGTCCAAGTGCTAAGTATGGGGGAATTTATAGAGAAAATATTTTCAATTAATTTATATAAAATATAATTTTTTTAAACCCACAAAATTTTTCCTCTATGATGAATTGTTTCATTTTTATGATAATGATGTTATTTTGAGTTGAATAGTAAAAATTGGCCATTTTGGAGTTTTAACAGTTTTAAATTATTTCGGTAGTTTGGACATAATATTATATACACTAATTCAAATTGCACAATTCCTTATTTTCCTAATTCTACACATCCAGGTCTTCATTTACTATTTTTGGACTAAAATCTGAATCGGCCATATGGAAGCTCAAAAGAAGCTCACAAGTTGGATCAAGAAAACTGTTTTCAGTTCTTCCTAGTTTTGATGTGGGACCATAACTCATCCACAGTGGGCCCAAAGCTTGGGAAAGTCGGTGGTTGGACGCGAAAGGAGTTTGGATCATCTTTTATTAAGGAAGAACCGAGTGAATTTTCCGTTTATGGGGCCATTAAATCAACCTAATTCGGAGGATTTCATTTTGGAGATTCTGACTGGACAGAATAAATGCTCATAGTAAAACTGCCATAACTCTCAGAATACATGTCCAAATCCACTGAGCGTTTGAGGGGACACGGCCAAGGGAATTATGAACAACATTCAAGAAGGGCTCAACGCGTGAAGATGTAATTTATTGGGGATCCAACGCATTGAAATTCAGGGGAAACATTCTGGCTATAAAAGGAGGAGAGCTCCACCCTCTCAAAGCATCCATTCTCCATCCCATTCCTTCTGGGACACCAAGAAGGAGATCCTTTCGGCTTTATTTTTTATATCTTTTATTTTTCATAGTTTAGTAATGCCTTATTCTTCCCCATTCATCTCGATTACCCTTACCATGGTGGGGTAAACTTTTGGAGTGATTGGGGAGGGGTTGGTTTTCTACATTGTAATGCTTGAGTTCTTGGACGCAATTGAATAAATTTCTTTCTTCTTCAAAGTTGTTTTCAATTTCTTATAGAGGATTTTATTATCAAGTTCGACCGTTCTTTAATATTAATTACATTATTTATTTTTTCCTTGGTAAAATAATCAATATCTCCCTCCACTAATTTCTGGTTTATATACGATGGAATAAACCAGGAATTAGTGGTGAAGTACTTGACGATCGTCAGTACGTGTAAAAGGTGTAGTGAATGTTCTTGATTGATTGGGATAAAAAACACGATAGGGTATTTCCCATTTAAATTAAGGATATTCAATAGAACTATTTTACACATGGAAGGAGAGTTGACCAAACCAAGATCTTGGTATGGTTTTCTCTCAAAATAATAATTTCACCAAGGAAGTGAGAGGAAACGATTGTGGAAACTCACTTTAATCAACTAAGAAGAATAGATTTGAATTAAATTGAACAAGGATAGAAATATAATTAGGAAACCGACCCCGACCTAATCACCCTTTTAAATTTCATAGTTTTTCAATCATTTGAATTTCAAATTTCCTTTCACAACATTTTTACCCCCGTTTTAAAGTGACAACCCGTTTTGTGTGCACTCCTCTTTGGGAGAAATCCTACGTCAACCACATTACTATATTTTTAACTTAGTAAATAATTGTTTTGTCACACCCTATGACATGCGTGCATCAAACTTGGCACCATTGCCCGGGAGGTAGTGCCACAAACAAATTGTAAATATTTGACTTTTTCAATTTAAAAAAAATATTTTTCCATGTTGTTTTCAAATGATTATTTCTTTAATTAATGGAACAATTACCCACTAGTGAGAGAACCAATTATTGAATCACCTTGTTCTATATATTATAAAGTTTTTTTCTTGTCTAAAAAAATTAAGGGAGATCGAATCCAAATCATCACAGAGGATGAATTCAAGGATCTCATTGAAAACCTTAAAGAGAACCTCGAATACGCAGTATTGGAGGGTTTGGACAGAGAATTAATTGAACTTCAGGAGTATTTTCTGGAATTTTATCAAGAAATGATCAATGCGCAACACCAAGAAGAAGAATTTCACAAGGATCTTGAAGCCCAATTTGAAATAATTAGTCAAATGGTTAAAAACATGGAGACGTCAATAACGTGGATTGTGGAACAAGTACATGCATCCCAGGATCAACAAATGGATCCCAAACAAGAACCAGAAAAAGAACATTTGATGGAAGAAGTATCCCCAAACATACTTCATGTTGAAGAACCAATGGAGGCCTTGTTGAAATTAAAAGATGATCCATTGAGCCCAACTCAATCAATGTTGGAGAAGATTGATGAAGAAGATTTAGCTAATGAAATCCATATGGGAGATCAAAAAGATCTGGATGACTTCTGGAATGAGTGTGAGGAACTTCTTGATCCAACTATTCCTGATAATGTCGATGATTCAAAAACATTGAAGGAAGAAACCAACCAAGTAATGGAATTTGAAGATAAGATAGGGGAGTCTGACTACCTACCTCAATCTACAGAAATCCAACTCCAAGATCCACCTCCCTTTGAAAAAGTAATTGAATACAAACAATCTCAGGGAGTTAATCTTTTCATAAAATCATTATCTTTTGATTTTGTTGAAAATGAATTGAGTATTACCTCCCCTTGTTTTAATTTTTCAGATTCATCCAACACTTGTATTTCTTTGGAGGGAGAATATGCATATGAAGAGGAACATCTGGAGCTCCCCAAACCTGTTGAACATTTAATGGAAGGAGTACATGAGAAGATCAATGTGATTTTTTTTGGAGGAAAATGAGACACAAGATACTTACATTGAAAGGGAAGAATTTTATATTGATTCTTCATGCTTTAATTTTTTTCAAATGGAATTAAACTCTGACATTCCCTTTGATTTTTCCCCAGATTTATCATACCTTCACCAACCACTGGAGAATAAAGAAGATGTTGTTCATGTGGAACCCAAGAAGGAGGAGGCTTTGTACTTCTTCCTACCCCCCCCCATGCATGGTGTACCTCATTGCGAAGGGGGTGGATCTGGTGTACTCTATCTATGGAGTCCTATTTAACAAGAACAATGAAATGAAAGCTAGGAAGAGCCCCATGTGGTGGTTCAAATCAAAGAAACCTCATCCACCATCAGATTGGGGATAATCGATTAGAACTGCCCCACTGGAGGCAGTCAAAACCCAGGGCCCACTTGGGGGATTAAACCAAGATCTATCCTTCTTTTCTCATCCTATTTCTTTTTTCATTTCTTCTAATATATTTCTTATGTTATGTTTTTACTTTTTTTAGGTTTTCAAAGAGAAACACATAGGATCCAAACTCAACGTTGCATTGCCAATAAGTCAGGTTGTACCTCTCCTTTATACTTACCTAGCTGTGGTGATTCAATCAGAAATCTACATATATGTTAAATCCACTTGAATTCATTGAGGACACTACATCATTTAAGTGTGGGGAGGGAACCTTTGTAGTATAAGATTTTAATTTGATGTTTGTTTTCACAAAATAAAACAAAAATTGTGTGTTTTAAAATTTATGTGTGTTTATTTTTCAATTTTTGGTGTGTTTCTGAAACTTTTTCACTGAAAATATTATCAATACCATTTTTGAAACCCATTTAAATGAGTGAACCAATCTATTTCATTAAACTGAGCTTAAATGAATGTTGAAATGAATTTGTTTCAAGTTCAATTTTTTTTGGAATTTCATGAAAAGTACACTGATTTTTGAATCACATGCCATATTTCACTGTCCATATCTTTGAAATAACAATCATGTGAGGCTTCTGAACCATTTTTTTCATATTCTTTTCATTCACCTCATTTCTTGAGAGAACCAGACCATGCATGCTTTAACAAGAATTTGATTTATTCCTTTCAAAACATGAGGGTTGGGGTATGTGTGTTTTAAATGATTGAGGAATTTATTTGGTTTGAAGCCCCCTTTTCAAAATAATCCTTCTCATTATGGCCCACCTTTACATTTATCCTTCATTTTAGCCCCTAGTAGCCATGAATTTCCAGTTAGGTTAGCCACATTACAAACCAATTTTCATTATCCTACCTGCTCTTGAAGTAAAATTGCATGATCTAGTTGAACTAAAGTGTGGGGGAAGATGTCTTGTGGTGTACTACCTCATTTGGTTATAATTTGGGTGGAATATAAATTGTGGAAGATATGTGTGTGATGCTAAAAAATTATTCTGTTGAAAGCTGTGCCTTTTCTGGAGCTTTTATGACAAGAGAAGTTGTGCCTTTCTGGAGCATCCAATTTAAAAAAAAAGAAAGCTGTGCCTATCTGGAGATTTCATGAAAAATAATTTTTGAATGGACTGAAATTTTTGCTACTGATCTGATTGAATGTTGATAGAGACTATTTTCTACAAAGGGGAACTGAAGGAGACCATACTGGAGTAAAAATTAGAATCTTGCAATTTTACTTCAAAAAGAGTCAAGCCTTCCTTTTTCGGCCTCAGAACTTTTAACATCTAAATCCTACAAACCAGAAGCCACTGAACAACCCTAAAAATTCCTCATGAGAAACACATGTCCTTGACTCACATCGGGTGGAGAAGTAGGAATTTATCAAGCCTATGGTGAATCTTGTGTGAGTTTGGATGAGAAAACCCTTGTTCAACATTTACATTTGTGAGATGAGAGAAAATTTATGTGAGGTAGGTGTTTTGTGTGCATGGGATAGGAAATGAAGTGGAAATATATTAATATCATAAATGGAGAACTTGAAATAACTATTTTTGATGAGGTATGATATCTTTTTGTTTCTTGAAATTGATTTGATAGATCTCATTGATATGTGTTTTGGATTTGATTTGATTGGATTTTTACTTGTCCAGGAGTCCAAGTGCTAAGTATGGGGGAATTTATAGAGAAAATATTTTCAATTAATTTATATTAAATATAATTTTTTTAAACCCACAAAATTGTTCCTCTAATATGAATTTTTTCATTTTTATGATAATGATGTTATTTTGAGTTGAATAGTAAAAAATGGCCATTTTGGAGTTTTAACAGTTTTAAATTATTTCGGTAGTTTGGACATAACATTATCTACACTGATCCAAATTTCACAATTATTTCTTTTCCTGATTCTAAACATCCAGTTCTTCATTTACTATTTTTGGACAAAAATCTGAATCGGCCATATGGAAGCTCAAAAGAAGCTCACAAGTTGGATCAAGAAAACTATTTTCAGTTCTGCCTAGTTTTCATGTGGGACCATAACTCATCCACTCTGGGCCCAATGCTTGTGAAAGTCGATGGTTGGACGCGAAAGGAGTTTGGGATCATCTTTTATTAAGGAAGAAGCAAGTTAATTGGCCGTTTATGGGGTCATTAAATCAACATAATCCGGAGGATTTTGTTTTGGAGAGTCTGACTGGACAGAATAAATGCTCATAGTAAAACAGCCATAACTGTCATCCTACATCTCCAAATCCACTGCGATTTTGAGGGGACACGGCCAAGGGAATTATGAACAACATTCAAGAAGGGCTCAACGTGTGAATATGTGATTTAATGGGTCTCCAACGCGTCGACGTTTGGGGGAAACATTCTGGCTATAAAAGGTGGAGAGCTCCACCCTCTCAAAGCATCCATTCTCCATCACATTCCTTCTGGGACACCAAGAAAGAGAACCTTTCGGCTTTATTTTTTATATCTTTTCTTTTTCATAGTTTAATAATACCTTATTCTTCCTCATTAATCTCAATTACCCTTACCATGTTGGGGTAAACTTTTTGAGTGATTGGGGAACAGTTAGTTATTTACATTGTAATGCTTGAGTTCTTGGACGCAATTGAAAAAATATCTTTCTACTTCAAAGTTGTTTTCAATTTCTTATAGCGGATTTTATTATCATGTTCGATCTTTATTGAATATTAATTCCGTTAATTATTTTTGCCTTGGTAAAATAATCAATATCTCCCTCCACTAATTTCTGGTTTATATATGATAGAATAAACCAGGAATTAGTGGTGAAGTACTCGATGATAGTCAATACGTGTAAAAGGTGTAGTGAATGTTCTTGATTTATTGGGATAAACAAAACCCGATCGGGTATTGCCCATTTAAATTAAGGATATTCAATACAACTATTTTACACATGAAAGGATATTTGACCAAATCAAGATCTTGGTAAGGTTTTCTCTCACATTAATAATTTCACCAAGGAAGTGAGAGGAAACGATTGTGGAAACTCACTTTAATAAACTAAGAAGAAGTGGTTTGAATTAAATTGAACAAGGATAGCATTATAATTAGGAAACCGACCCCGACCTAATCACCCTTTTAAATTTCATAGTTTTTCAATCATTTGAATTTCAAATTTCCTTTCACAACATTTTTACCCCTGTTTTAAAGTGACAACCCGTTTTGTGTGCACTCCTCTTTGGGTGACATCCAAGGTCTACCACATTACTACATTTTTAACTTAGGAAATAATTTTTTTGCCACGCCCTACGATAGGCATGCGTCAACCACAAATACTAAATTTTCCTATGAGATTATCTTGATATAATATCTAATGTGTCCATTTAATCATGGTTCCCACAATGAATATAGTGATTTTGAGGATTATATGATAGGACCCTTCAGGAATAAGTCCCTTTAGGAGGCTGATTTATCAGGAATTATTTCTGATATATAATATAATGTGGCTTAATTTTTTTGTTTTGAACCACCATGAGGCATCCTGCATATATAATCATGGAAGGAATCATAGTCTATATAGTTTTACAATCACAGTTCTAGGACATTTAGTGAGAATGTTTCATAACAGTTAACATCATGAAATTAGGATGTGGGCTAAACTTGTTAACATCAATTTGTGAGGATGAATAAATAATTAAATGTATGTCAAAAAAATTATTATTATGGACTTATTCATACATGCATTCTAAATGATTCATCATATTTAATATTTCCCTATGGTGGACTCTCGCATGGGGAATATGGACCATTGGTATGAATGTAATATCGGTAAGGATTTCCCTAATGGAAGAATCCCATTAGAGATATTCCTCTCAAGGGGTTTGATCAAATTAGATCTAAAATACCACATGAGTTATTATAATTGTGAGAAATGGGAGATATGAGAGGATTAAATGCATCACAAAAGAGATTGAAATTAGATTTGATTGTTGATTTCCCAATGAGGATAACATTAATAAATAAACTATGTGTCTAGTGATGGATGATGGAAATGATATGGGAAATATTAAAAGAAATAATAGGGGTCTACACCATGAGGGGTCCTCTAGAATATTCAACGTACCACATATAACCTATTCTTTAACAAATTTTTTTGACATAGTCATCCACATATTTTAAAAAAGCGGGTGGATACTCGTTATCTTGGATTAAGGATCCCACAGAATGTTGGAAGGATGTTTCTCTTCTGGATATAAAAATAATACCACTACGGAATCTATGATTTGAAAATTGATACCATCTGGATACAAGATCATAAATTCCCTAAGGGTCCTATTATATATGGAGGAAAAGTAGGGGATAACATTTACCAAAGAAATTCCAAACAAAAAATAGGGCATGCTTATGTTCCTATACACTAATAATGTAATCTTATGGATAGTTAATTTTAATAAATGAGTGACCTAGATAAAGTAAGATGGAATTTATAAAGAATAAAAAACCATTGGAAAACACTACATTATGTGGGATGGCCTATGTGGTCGGTATCTTAGGTTGGAATACATGGATAGTTGATTACATATGTGGGAACCCTCGGGCGGTTGGTCCCCTATATAGACTACCCCGTGATATGGGTTAACCAAGTGAATAACCAAATGGTGAGTTTGGTAAATGTATTCCATAGGTGATGAGTCTCTTAAGTGCATTACCTGTTTGGCCAGTCACCCAGGTGAGGATCCCCATGTGGTTGTTCAACCAGGTAAACAGACTCGAGTAGTTGGTCTCCCATGTGAAAGCCTCAAGCAATTGGTTTTCATAGATGGACATCACTAAGAAATTCATTTCCTATGTATGGGTATCAGATGATCCATTAATAATACTTATGTTATTTTTATATAATAATAGTGTTTTTTGTTCTACCTATAAGAATTTATTAATTTTAGAGAAAAACATCTTGGGGATTCATTATCTCTCTTCTACAAGTTGGAATGTGTTACTTCTAAATAACAATCAATGTTTTACGTTGAGCTACTCTGGGGTTAGTGCTGGAAATATTTTTCAATATCGAAACTAATATCACTACAAAAATATTATAAAATATTGATATAATGTGTGTAGGTATATATGTTTTCCCTTCATTACAATATATGCTATTTAAAAGTATTCTGATGTTGGAATGGGAATCAGTGACCATTCCATAGATGGACATGGAATCTGTGTCGAATTTTTAACCTATATTCCGTTAAAAAATCCTATAATATTTTTTTTTGGGGTGGTAATGTGTGAATCCCCCAATTCATTATTATAATATTTCAACAAGATTATCTAGATACTGTTAGAATGCACTAGTAGACATACTCGGTGTTTCTTAGAATATACTCCTTTCATTGGATCAAACAATAATATACTGTTGGTTTTCATCAATGGATACTAAGACATGTTCCTAGTCATAATTAATAATTTTCATACATCTTTATCGTCATTCATAAGTGATCGACCTCAATTGAATGAGTTTTGACATGTTGTTTCTCATCCTCAGTGGGTTGTTGAGGTCTTGGTGTTGAAAGACATTAATAGTGTTGATTTTTCAAATGATTTTGTGCTTAGTGTTGTAATTTAAAAATTATTCTAAGGTGAGTCTCCTAAAACAGTTCCATATAATGTCGTATGTTTTTTTCTCCCTCACCACCATTCAACTTTGGTTATATGGTTGCTAGTAATTCTTGTTATTGTGGGATTTATTGAAAACATAGAACATTTACAATGTTCCATTTATGTGAGTATATAAAATTGTTGTGTTTTTTAACTGGAGTTGAAGAAATTCCGTTGGTGATTGAGTTATTTAATTTGATGAGGACCCTTATTTTATTATTATTGAAGTGTGAGTCCATTTTCATTGAGATTAATGGATTAAAATTGAAGAAATTTATAACGGGTTATATGGTTGATAAATAAAAAAATATTATAACCCATCATTATATCATAATAAGTTTGAAAATACCTTCAGATATGACTAATTCCCCCATTATGTGATCTATGTTGGTTTTTTTTTCTTAATATACTAAAAAAATTGTTTAATGTGTTTGATTCATAGTTTTTTTGATAATCGAATAAGTTTTTCGATTTTACCATTTTGGTTTCAACATAATAGAGTTTTTTTATTGTATTCTTTTGATTTACACAAATATTTTGATGTTTTCTATAGGTTTTAAACATGGATCCAAAAACCCCAAATTGCCTCCCAAAAATAATATTATGGTGACCTAATTTCTAATGGAAGGAATTCATTGGGGGTGTCTATCCAATTATTCGTAAAAATTCCCATTGGTTGAGCGGAGAGGAAGTTCACCTCATTAGACCCTATTTGGGTTAATTATTTCCTATATTGAGACTCTCATACAAATTTATGTCATGTTGATGAATCCACATGAAATACAAATATGGGGACATATTAACACCATGTTATGATTTAGGTACTATCCTTTCTCATTGTGAAAATTCATACATAACAATGAAATATAATTTATGAGAATATTGGTATATTTTTTGTGGGTTTTCAATAATGGTAACTATCATACATATTATATGTTATCAATCTTATTTTCTATTACATGGTGATTACTGATTTTAATGAACAATTGTTGAAACCCAAACAATATGGAACTATAGTACTTATAGCTATCATGGATGCTGGTTATTATTATAATATCAATACCACACCATTGATCGGGCTTCCATTGTATCTTTTTGAAAGGAATTGAAAAGCACATAGTTTTCTTCCAATTAACATAGAACATTGTAATTGTTATGGTCATGAGAAAAGGGCCAATATACATAGTCAATCATAATATTTAAAGGCCTATATGGGGAAATGTTTTTGATCAAAGGATGGTGTGGTACTTATGTGTGACTATAAATTTTTGGTTGACATCAAAGTTAATATGGCCAAATTATATTTATTTGACATTAAAAGGAATGTGGGACTGTGAAGATGGTTCCTATTTTTAATATTTATTGATGAGGATGGGATGATAATCCTTATAATGAATATTTTCCCCTATTTGGGTAATCATATAATCATGGATATGCCCAGATAGAGATAATAATAGTGTTATTATGATGGGTTTAAACTAGCATGAGGAATCTTATGTATCCCATCACAGTAGTAATCAATACCCACATTGATTGACTATTATAATTTAAGAGAGTATAATGGGATCATGTTGTACAGTTTAACATTCATAACTCGTAAATATGCCAGACAGTTTAGCATCATGTTTAATGGATGTATTATTCATGAATGGTATAAAACTTTAATACATATTTGGGATTAGACATTTGAGGATTCATATAAATTCTTCATTGGGAATTTATAATTTTGATGGAGTTAAGAAGCTTAAACCTATGTATGAGGATAATTTTATATATTTCCAAATAATAGATTGAACAAATAATTTCATTAAATCCACATGAGTAAATTTGTATGTGAGAAAAATTCTCAATGGAGGATTAAATTCCTTTAATATGTGTTTAAAAATGGATTTTAACATGATTTAAATGACCCAAATTACAATAATAAATTTACTCCCTTTCCATTAATGGATAGGGGAGGGGAAATAAACCCCTAAAGAATGACATGGGGTATAATCCTTGAGAAATTCCCAATTGTTTCTTACAATGTGTTATTTAAACAAAGATTTGAGTATGAATCATGTTGATAGTAGGAGACTGGAATCTAATAATAAATAATATGGGATTACACCTAGATGGATCCCCTATCTAATCCCACTATTTATCTTCATTCATATTTTAAACCCTATATTTTGGACAATGAAAACAATAATTTTAATGAAAAAGACCTTGTATATTCCTATATTACTTCATATTTTACATAGCATGGGGTATGTTTTTCTCCATGGGACAAGAAAATTCCCACCACTACACCCAATTATTTGGGCCCTCTTTACCAAGGGAATAAGTGATTTAAAAAAATAGAGGACCCCAAAAATTATGGAAGAAAATTTATAGAAAAACATCATTAATGGAATGAAAAATTTAATGGGAGAATGTTGGTGTTCCCTATACATTGATAATTAAATTAATTTGGTTAGGTAGAGGAATTGATATGAAAAATACTGAATGGGATACCTAGGTAAAAGGGGATTGTATTTTTTACGAAGAACTAACTATTGTTGAATAACCTATTATGTTTTAAACCCTCGGAATCTAGTCACTTTGGTGGGTGGAAATGGGAATTTAGTCACTTTGGTTGGAAGCAAAAGTGGATGGTTAGCTAGGTGGATATCCAAGGGTGATAGCTCAGCCAGGTGAATGACATGGGAAGTAGGCTTCTCAACTGAGGAGCCCTTAGAGGTTAGTCACCTAGGAGAATACCCACATGTAGTAGTGCACCTAGGTGTATTTGCCATGTTTTTGGTCTCCCTAGTTAAAATCCCTGGGTGATGGGTGTTTTATGTGTAGGACCTTGGTAGTGATTCTCCCTTATGAGGATCCTCAAGTGTATGGATTCCAATGTGAATCTCCCTGGTAGTGAGTCTCCCTTACTTCATATTTTACATATCATGGGGTATGTTTTTCTCCATGTGCCAAGAAAATTCCCACCACAATGCCCATTTATTTGGGCCCTCTTTACCAAGGGAATAAGTTATTTAAGAAAAATAGAGGACCCCAAAAATTATGGAGGAAATGTTAGAGAAAAACATCATCAATGGAATGAAAAATTTAATGGGAGAATGTTGGTGTTCCCTATACTTTGATAATAGGATTCATTTGGTTAGGTAGAGGAATTGATGTGAAAAATACAGAATGGGATACCTAGGTAAAAGGGGATTGTATTTTTTACAAAGAACTAACTATTGTTGAATAACATATTAAGTTTTAAACCCACATAATCTTGTCACTTTGGTGGGTGGGTATGGGAATTTAGTCACTTTGGTTGGAAGCAACAGTGGATATCCAAGGGTGATAGATCAGCCAGGTGAATGCCCTGTGAATTAGGTTTCTCAACTGAAGAGCCCTTAGAGGTTAGTCACCTAGGATAATACCCACATGTAGTAGGTCACCTAGGTGTAATCGCCATGTTTTTTGTCTCCCTAGTTAAAATCCCTGGGTGATGGGTGTTTTATGTGTAGGAACCTAGTAGTGAGTCTCCATTATGAGGATCCTCATGTGTATGTATTCCAAAGTGAATCGCCATTGGAGGTGGTTCAACCAGGTAAATCCAGAGTGATGAGTCTTTATGAGTGTTTATAATTCTTATAAAAGTGCTAAAATCATTTTAGATACAATGTAAATGGGATTATAAGGACAAAATGGCCCTAGCCGAATAAGTCCTGACAAATAAATGTTTTGCTCATAATTAAACTAAGCATTGTAGGTGGGGAGATCAAAATTGACTTATAGAAGGTACAATAAATTACAAGATGGGACTCCAAGTGGGGTGGACATAGTGACCTTATTGGGCCCTATTCGATACAATGGGACATATTCCCAAGGAGTATTGGTCTCTTTTTTTTCTCTATTTCATTAAAGTCAGTGGAAACATAAATTGATGATAATAGATTATGAATTACATGATATTTGAATAGATCTACCAAATCATAAATATACACCTTCTACTTTATCATCCCCATCTCTATCTCTATATTCATTGATCTACAAATCCCTTCCCTGTGTAATCTATTTCCAATGAAAGACCCACTTTTCCCTTTAACTTTTACAACTTCATATTCCCCTCCGTGAATTCTTTTTTGGAACCAATTTAATGTGACCTAGAAATGTGTAATTAGATACATGGTTCCCTAACATATGACATTTAGATTCTATCATTATTATGTTTCGCTGTCAGTACTTAATCTCCATATCTCTATTATTTCCTTGTCTCCTAAATATATCTACATTAGAATTATTAAATGAATAATTTCTTAATAGGGCAAGATTGTTTCTTATTATGTTATATTTATAGTTGATTTGGATTTTATGTGTTCCATGTTGACACATAATGAAATCTATGACTCTAATTATCTTCTCATGTCTTCCAAGAATTCCCCATGCAAATGATAAAGAATAAACTATTATTAAAGCACAAATGAAATCATGTTTTTATATATATAAATTTTTTACAGATAGAGTGTTTTTGTGTGTGTAGATTTTATCTCAATGATATATTTTAGAATATTTTGAAGCTCATATGGAATATTGAGATCTAGTGTTTGATATATTTGGATTTATGAAGGATGTTACATTATGACTCATGATATGTTTCTCGTTAACATAATATCATCATATGACATGTGGTTTTGTTGGTTACTCCCTATAATCATAATTATTTCTTTTATAATTCTTAAAAATAGATCCCACAGTGCGGGGACTTGTACTAGGGTAACTGAGTGTTCATTCAGTTTCCATAAATAATTCTATATGAAATTTTTCATATATTACAATTTTATTTGTACATTAGAGGATGGAATTATATGACAGATACCGATTTGACTAATTTTCTCCGAATCACATTCTTTGGATTTCTATGTTGAATCATCTACTGAATTATAACACTTCATTATCTTAAGGGTAAAAAATAATCTTTTCTTTAGGTTTTTTTACATGACCTGAGGCATTCCTCCAATATCCAAGAGCATACAAACAAGCATTGATGTTCTATGGATTAACCATGGTGGGACTATAAAATCATATCATATTATAAAAAATACAACAAAATAACCAAGTACATTCCATAATAATGTTCGTCCACATTTTCATAATCAATAAGATAACAATTATATATAAAATGAAATTTACCATATAGTAATTTATCCCAACTAGCCACCCTCAGAGATGATCACATATATATGGAAAACAATAAAAATGATAATCATAATGGGACACTATTTTAGTTCCCATGAATCATCACTTACATCATCATACATTGTCTATGTCATCCACATAAAATATGAATCCCTGAGCCTCTTCTTAACTAAGCATGACAATAAGAATTATTCTCATGTACCAATGATCCATGAACACATGAGTATAGTCTAATAAAAACTAGGTCTCGGACCACTACAGGATCCCATAAAATAACCAATATTCATAGTGTTTCAACATGTCATACAATCAACTAAATAATAAATCTAGAAAATATGTTTATATAAACCTCTCCTGATCCTCATGTTCTTATACAGGTCCCCATATTGACCGTACATACATTATCAAATTTTGGACGTCTAGGAGAATAATAATATCATCTTGAACATAGTGATATTCAGCCTCTATATGAGGAAACAAACATCATTTTTTTGATGCCTTGGGGAAAATTATACCCAAATAGAAAATTATATCAGCAAAAAATGTAGGGTGTATCAGTAATTTGTTGGGAAAATAAGTATAATCATATGGAAAATCAGGGGTTTGTGCACACCTAGTTAAGAAACAAAATAACCTCACCTTAAACTAAAGGGTTTTCCCTCACCCTACAATGTAACAAGACATCAACATATAGAAAAACTTTTACGCACCTTTACAACAATAGAATAAAATAACCATTTTTTTAAAACTCATTAGAATGTTGGAACCCTACCAAGAAATATGGAATCAACTTATATAAAATCAAGTATGACAACACACAATACCTTGATTAATACATTATCTCAAATCAGATCATTTACATCCCTTATTTAGATACACATAATGACTATCTAGAACCCAAAGTAATACACTCCCAACATGAAAATCTATACTGATAATTTGGTATCTAAATTGAAGACTCTATCTTCTATGAAACACATTTAAAACAAGTCATTAGTAATATTATTTTAATTTCAACACCACATCTTAAAAAAAATTATACACATCATGCACATATTCTTTGTACACTGACATGAATCCATCACACAATTCTTTGGTTAGTCTCTCTAGTACATAACCTGACATAATCACTAGACCCATATAAGGCTCAAACCATTGAATATGGGCATATAAATACAAAATCAATGTCGATAAGGACTATCTCTTATAATAACCAACCCTTTGGTAAATGACACTCTAGGGAACCATCAACGAACCCTTCTTCGGACAATTGTTTGACACGCGACATGGGCTCTTTGATCACTTTCATCATCCAAGATCAATAGTATATCATTTAGAAGGACTCTCATCCCTAAATAATTATATTTATAAATCATGGTATTTTCAGACTCTGGGAAATAGGGACCATCTTATATTTGAATTCCATATTTATTATGTCCTATTTCATTACCTCTAGAAGGTCTACCTATGTTATACCCTCCCAGTGACTCATAATTTTCTATGTTAGGAACTCCCATACAACTCTTTAATAGATAATCCCATTTGATCAAAGGAATATCGTTGTATTATCATGATTTATTCAAGATAACAATTTATATACCAACACCTTCTTTTATAAATAGGTATCTAAGGGAACCCATTCTAGATCCCCTGCATTCTACTTATTTAATTTATATACCCATTGGGTCTCAATAATAAGTAACATTTATTTTTTTAATAATCATTTAGTCACCCACTATCAAGGTATCACTCGAGTTTTAAAATTCCATTATTGCCCAAATAACTCTTATCATAATTTTCATAGTTCAATAAAAATAATTATTTTAAAATTTAAGGGCTACATCATTTCTTTTGTGATACCATATATCACATTCATAAACAACCATACATAAATCATAATAATATTTACACATTCCACATACATAATATCGTTTTAATTTCATAAAAGAATTATCTGACACTATCCCTAATGATCATTGAACACTTATATAATATTGTGAACATATTTATCATGATAGAACAACAAATTAGATTAATTAAAAATTAATTAAATATATATTTTTAATAAAAGGGTAATAGATTCCTAATAAACACATGGGAATATTATCTATCCAAAACAATGACATACTACACTAAGAGGGTCCACAGAATACCCTTGATTCAATCCTAAAAAAACACTAAAAAACGTTGAATCACAATTAAATTTAATGAAATTTTGGATAAAACACATTAATATACTCACCATGTCCCGTAAATTTAACGAAATAGTGAGAAATGAAATTTTTAAATTATCATGGGATGTAAAATGGCACTATCTAATAAAAAGAAACATTATATCAGGACATTTCCACCATGCTGCAATGGAATCATAATGGAATTATGAACACAAATCACAAAAATTCATAGGTGAATGATGGAGAAGAAAGATGTTGGAATATGATGGAATAACCTAAATATATTTAAAATTGTAATATAATAATATGAACGATGCCAATTGTAATTGATGGAGGAAGGAAGGAATGACCACTCCATGGTTGGGAAGGGATCAGTGTTGTGAGAGGTAATCAAGGAATGAGGGGTTACAAAAATTTTAATAGGGTAAAAGGGTAATTTATTATTATTTTAAGAAAAAATGGAGACTATATTGTTTTTCCACATTGTCATAAAAAACATTTACCCCATATCATATCAATTCATAGTATATCACATGGTTTATCCATATATTTTACCAAACTATGTTTCAATAATTCAGATCAATATGAAATTTTGAAATGCGAAACATGGTGTCCACACATTATCCTTAGTAATAACTACAATATTGTGTGCCTCTCCCCAATGTTATAACATACAATCATGTTTTCAATTTAATTTTAACACATTTTTCATAAATATTTTTATAACCATGCATTTGGAAGAACCCATTTTCTAAAATAGAATTGTTTTTAGAGGCTCACAACATTTAGATAGGCACTAAAAACCCCCTTGGTATCGATCTATATCAAAAACAATTAATATCCTTGAATCCAAAATTCCATATTTAGTACTAATGACATATAATTTAAAATTGTGATCTAGTTATTTCCATCAAATTATTCAACATCAAAAGAAAAATAATGAATCACTAACATACCCAAGGACCATTAAGTTTATATTTTTCGATAATTATGAAAATCAATTTAGAAAATCATTCATGAACAACTATTTCCAAAATAAAATCACATTACCCCCACCATGTCATGCTTTTATTATTTTACATTATTTCATCATCATTATCCTGGTGATATACTTTCTGAAAAAAACTCATTTAGCATAATTCCTCTTAACTTGGGTAAAAGAATCAACAGAAACGGTGACATAAAATGCTCATTAAGGGTATACAAGAGAGATAAGTAATCATAAAAATTATCATAATGGTATGAAAACATCACCATAACAATAATAGATCATACCATGCATATCAAATATCATAAAAAAGAGTCATGAAATAAATATTGGTTGTTTGTAAGTCATGAATCAAAAGGAAATATAGGGCATAAGCCTTGAAATCATTACATATGAATAAGATAGTTATATTTTGGAAGAAAAATAGGCCTATAATATGATTTCTATAGTATCCAAGGCATCACTACCAAGGCCATCATAGAGGAAAATTTCTTATAACTAATTGTGATCACTCTTCATTCCAGCCTTGTATTACTGAACTAGATTTACCTGTCTATCCAGAACCATATTACTAAACTAGATTTACATTCTACTCCAGTCATATCTATATCATGAGATATAAATATTTACCCAATAAATTAGATGGAGATATGTGTCTGACACATCTCATTATGAAATATTTCTTATGTGTTCCATAATAACAAAGAACACTAATATCCCATGAATGGAAATGGGTATCATTAAACACTTCTTTACTATCCTAACACGTAGAAATGAAATAAAATTCATAAGTACCAATACATAATAATGTAAAAAATTAAAATATATAATAAAAATGGTATCATTGGTTCATATCCCAAATAAAACAAAAGCAAGTTCATATATGAAGTTCAAAGTTGGAAAATAATTTTGATTAAACTCTTAAAAATAGTTATTGAGTAAAATATACCTTCTAATTGATAAATGATTCTATAATATAATATTTTTTTGAAAACACTTTCCTTGAAGATATATTTTAAAATTTATAATTCACACATTATAACATAAAACATTTCTGTGAAATCATTTTTCTTCAAAACGAGTTGAATAAATATTTTGAAATCATATCTTGAAGAAAATAATATTCAAAAATTTCAATGTGTCCCTTACCAGTTTAAAGTAATTTAATAAAAATACCTATTAAATAATAAGAATAAAATAATCTTTAAATATTCTGAAAAGTTTTATATTTATAATATAACATGTCAAATGCTAGTATATACACATCATCTAAGAATATAGTTTTAACATAACTCTAAAAGAAGGAAAATTCAGCCAATGACAACATTACTGAATTAATAACTTACGTACCATAGAATCCAAGGAAATAGGTACCATAAAATTGCAATGTAAATACCCATACATTAAACTACATAATTCATATAATGCATTCAGGGGTTTTATGTACACCACACAAAATAATTGAATGGTGAATAAGGCATGTATCTTAAAGAACTAAAAAGTGATATGAAATTACCATAACATAGGTCTATGTTAAATTTTTCATATAAAAAACTCATATATAATTGATTAAATAATGTTATTATCTCATTTTGGAACCATTTTAATTTTTATTATATCATAAAAGATCATATTAACACATGTTTAAAAATATTTCATTATTACTATTCTTTTGGGTGTTAATTATTTCATCTTTTATACGCATGTTGTATCGTGTAAGTCCAAAATATATGTGATAAGTAATAGTTATATCATTAAAATAATGTAATTAAGGTATTATATATCATATTTATTCATTTTATACATTTATTTATTCATTCATTAATAGTTAATAAGAAAAATGAATCTCATCGCCTCGTGGAGACGATAGTCCGTACATACCCAGAAGTGTTAATATCATGTCTTTATTATTAATAATTGTTAATGTGAATGATCTATATGTTGTTCATAGATTAACTTTTATTTTATAATTATTATATATGTATATTTATTCCATCGTTATACCCATCCAATTAAATTGGTGATGAAAAAATATATTACAACACATCGTGGATAGGGTAGGTCGTACGTGCGTACGTGTGGTGATTTTGTTTCATTTTATTCAAATGATAGAAGGTGGAATACGGATTTCTCATAACCATAATATAATATCATAATTTATTTAATGTTGGAGTTGTTATATAATAATTTAAACATCATAATAAGGGCATGTAAAAGAGGGAATGATTTTGAAAACTCGGTAAAGAAGTTAACTCATCTTTGATGATCGCTCAATAAATATGTTATTAGAAATAATAGATTTGGTCTTTTGAGAATAAAAAAACCTTTTTTAAAGTGAATAAGGATGTTTTAAATGAAAATATTCATAGATTATTTGAGCTTCAATGCCCAAATGGGTGTGTATTTTATAGGGAGGTGGTTCCCATTAATAACTAAAGTGAGGGGTTATTTTTGAATTTTGTAAAATATTAATTTATAATAAATTAAAAATAAATCTAAATACCTCCAAAATTATATATATTAGAAGCTAAGACATGATTATATTTTAATCTAATCAACTAATAAAATTTATAAATTATTTGATGTCAATTAAAACCCCATCATTTTAATGAATCCTTAATTATCTATTTTAATATATACTATGGTAACAAATTATCCAATTATAATAGTTTTTGAATCTGCATATTTTATGTCCAATAACAAATAAATGAATAATTTATAATATTTTCTATAATATTATTATTATCTTAAAATTTTTAATATGAATTATGATTTTTTATAATTTAACAAAAAATTATTTTTACAAGACATCAATTGTGCCTGTTATGATACTCATCATTACATGGATTTTATAAATATCTAGATAAAATGATAAAATCAAAAATAAATATTATATCCCTTGTAACGACCCCGAACCAAACAACCACCCGAACAGTGCTAAATGGGTTGGGTGTTACTACTTTAGATGCACCTCCCCGAACACCAATGGTTGCCTACTAGCAGTGATGAACATATAGGTATAGTGGGGATACTATACCCTCTAAGAGGATAAAAATGGTATAGTTTAGAGTATAATAATAAATATTCAGCGAAATAAATGACTATTCAGACTTGAACCCGACACATAGAGTGGAATCACATTCAATATGAATAAACAATGGAAGAAATAAATATTATCAACAACAACAGAGAGTAAACATGACAACATGCTGATCACTTGTAACTACTACTGAACAACAAAACATGAATCCAAAGAAACTAATACAAATCCTAATATATATTAAGGGTGCTAATGAATAACCAATTATAGATATATAACAAGTAATCATGTTGTTAAATGAAAGTAAGAAAAACAACCTAATCTCTGACTAGGAAAGACCTTATGGTTCATTTCATCTCCATGAAACAGCTAATGCAGTCCAGCTCCTGATGATAACCTCTTTCTTCATGTAAATCCATAAAGTCTACAGGCATCCTAAAGAGCCCATACAGGGTGTGAGATAAATCTCATTAAGATAACAGCCAATGGTGGATCCCTAATATAAGTTTTTAATCCGACAAGTAGTTATAGGGAAAACAAAAAACACTATGGTGCACACAATGAAACACAAACTCCACTTGTAATCAGCTGCCCCCATGGAGTGTCACTGGCTTTGGCCAACTCCGGAATCTATGTCATATAACCAAGCACCATGTTCCACCCGACACCATGTGTCTCAAGTACCGACGTCCCCTAGGCACGCCCAAGAAATAGTATCTTGTAGTATCATCGATTCCTTCCCACAAATAAGTAACCAGATTGAAAATAATGTATGCGCTCAAAAAAAGTAACAGGAGGGACAGTGATGTCTACCCTCAAATAATGTAACTGGAGGGACAACAATGCCTACCCTCAAATAATTATGAGCCTCTTCCCCAAACCTAATAGCCTCAATGCAATCCCTGAATGTCTCTTAACCATCCACGCGGAATCCTATGGCAAGCCCCCCCAAACAAATAATACCTAAACTGAAACTAACGGGGGCCCTACCCACACGAGTGGTCAAAAAAACTCATCATAGATTCTCTCACTATTCACACTAAAAATTTTATGGTTGATTGGTAATCACCCAAATAGTACACAAGACACAACACCTCTAACTCCTCATGTGCCTGCGACCATGCAACTCAAGTCTGACTATCTTGCCATGAAAATAACGTTGGCCATGACCAACCTGACAGTCACCCAACCTCATGTCGACATCCATGACAACCAATCCCATGGACAGAACCACCCAATGTTACATGGGCCATGCCCATATTGTGATCAGAATCACCTGAGGATATCCTGAAAATGCCCAACACAACTGCAAGGGTTCTATCATATTCAATTAATCAATTACATATATAATAAAAAAAAATTTGTTAAACAGGAAAAAGAAAATAAATAGTTTAATTTCACAAGCTATGTGTAGTCCTATACCAGTACCAAGGTCTTGGAAGCCTCTAAAAATTCATCCCATATCATAAAAAATTAATCTCAATGGTTTAATCTAACTAAAAAACAACTTGTACCACTTTGGAACCCCCATCCAAAATGCCCCAAATTAGCAACGACCCCTCGCCTGGCCTCACTCAAACAAAACTGGAACAAAGGCATACCCAAAGGCATTCCATAGGTCTAATAAGCAATTTAAGATACAATAGCATATAAATTAGGGTCTCTCTAAAAATAAAAAAATATGTTCTTTATGCCGAACCATGCAAAAAACAATGACAAAAGGTATGAACCACCTACCTAATACTCATAGATGTAGGCACATCCAATATCGTGATCCAATTGGAACCTGATTTTCATAGATCTACATTTCTATCAAATCCTATCATTTCCACATGGATGGAAACTATGATTTGTGATGAAAGGTATCAAGAACTAAATAAGGTGCACGGGTTTAGCCTCATTATTACAATACCGCAGTCAGCAATAGATTGAATAACGAATGTTGGATAAATATTCTAGGGTAGGAAATGTTCTTCAGAACATCGGAATAGACCTGTTTCGTAGTTGGGGAGAAAGAAGCTGTTTTTCACAATAAGATGCAACACTCATTCATTTATGTGATTAAAAATAAAAATACATGGTGTGTACAAAAGTACTACACTCCATGTAGTAGCTTTGTCCATACATAGACTTAAAAGGAGGTATCCACACAACTAGGATTCTTCACATGGGTCAACCAATGGCTAGATCTCAGCCGGTAAACAGAAAAGAGGATACAGAACATGTCCTGAAACACTACACGCTGTGTATTAGAAAATTACTACATGGTCATCACATGGCATGTACCTATCGAGCACATGACTGGTACACACAATACCCATACAAGGGTTGTACCTTATAGTACATTTTATGTAGTCTCAGAATTTCTAGAAATTCTTATATTTTCCATGTTTTCTCAGAAACAAGTAAAAAATTAAAACAGGGATGGAAAATTGACTTAATCTAAAAATTATCGGGTTCTTACAATCTCCCCACAATAACATAGCTCATATCCGAGTAATCAAACGAAACCAATGATTGCACCAAACATGCCACCCCGATCAAAGTAACATGAACTCTCTCGGTCTTGATGGTTTTGGATAAATTCCTCAAGGGGCTCCCCACCTTAGGAATTGCATTACTTGGTCTCAAACCTACAAAACTCAACAAATAAATGGATCACTAACCTGTTTCCAGAATCATTGTTGTTTGGTGATGCGTCGTCACCCTTGCGCCACATTGGTTCTCCTCTGTCACTACGGACACACCAAACATATCCTTCAACACATCAGTGTCTTCCTATATTAGGTTCAGCATCCCATGGATTCTCAAAATGAACATGGTTCCTAGCACCTCCTGTACTATGCATTCTGAATGCCGTAATTCCCAAGGCACCTCAAGTAACCTACATCCTCGTTGCCCTAATGCCCAAGGCACCTCAAGTATCATGCATCCTCGATTCTCTGATTCCACACATTTGATAAATATATATTTAAATATATCACACACCTTATATGGAGCCAATCCTACTGGCCATTATCTAGTCATTCCTCATAAGTCTTCTGCAACTCATGATCTCAAAACGAACTTTCCTCAACACATCATTCAAAAAAGATGTTAGAATGTCATGACCACACTCGCAGTGTACCTCTAGCCATCATTGGCTAACCATCCCGCTCATCCCTTGGCAGCTCTATGACATGAACCTTTCCTAAAGTACAGCTACCTGTTGCTTGCCTCCATGTGGTGTAGCTCTAGTAACCTGCCACAAACCCCTCAGTTGGGTCTCGCAGTCGTCACCACAACCTCCATGTGTTGCAGAAACCCGACTAACCTCTCCTGGATGAAAATTAGAACCAACTCCAGATGCCACAGTAAGTCCTGGTCCCTACCTTCCAGCTATCTAGGAATGTTGTGTACGGAAACATTCCATATGTCTAACCTGTCCACATGAGTGACACTCCTATAGAGGCCAATCGCACTGTGTTCGAATATGCCCTGGATTCCCACACTGAAACCAAAACATTGATGAACTGCTATAAGGTGGTCTAGCTTAGTCCTTGGCCTAACTTCCCATCCTGAACTCATCCCACCCATGCATCTTACTATCTAAACCATCACCTAAAGAAGCTACCCGGCCAACCTGGGGTCTATACCTTTGGTTTCCCACCGCTATGAGTACCAGATTCACCGCCACTGAGAATAATACCAGTTTGAAGAAGTTCACTTGGATCCGAATTGTGTGTCGTAATCCATCCTCTAAGTATCTCACCCTTTCCACATCATCGCTTACCAAACCAGGTGCAAAACAAGACAGCTCAGTGAAAGTAGTTGCATAGTTCATGACGGACATGTCTCCATGCTGAAGACTCAAGAAATCATACACACTCTCTTCCCTCAATTTATTTGAGTAAAAGTTCTCAAAAAACATAACCTTGATGTTTTTCATGATTGTACCTCGTGCATGCAAGACTAAACCTGGTCGACCCAATAATTATTGGTTAGTCCTCAAAACATGTATGTCGCCATCTTGACCCTCCATCCTGTAGTCATCTCGAGCTTCTCGAAGATCACCTCTATGATCTATATATAGTTCTCAACCTCCTGCGGAGCACCCTCACCCAAAAAAATTGGTGGGTGCTGTGATTATAACTTTTGTATCAGATATTCCATAGATGGATCTGTACACGACGCACCTCTGTGATTCCCCTGAAAGACAGGTACATTGCTTTATCGGGGATGCTCATTGATCCATGGTACGAATACTACCAAACCCTACTGTTGTCCTTCATACCCTAGATCCTGGACCTATTCCAGTCCCTATTCTTATACCTGCAACTCAAGATCTATCTACACTAGGTCCTGAACCGGACCCTACTCTTGCGGCACTATACCATCTCTCGCCTGACGTTCCATCATAGAAAAATAAAAGGAACACAATGAATATCATAACTAGTTAGATATCCCATATATATATATATAACAATATATATTCAGTGAATATACAGAAAGCAGTAAAGATAGAAACATAAAATAATAACCCTTACTCTACCATATTACAACCTAAGCCCACAACATTCTGACCTCATGTCCTCCTTACCCACCCTCAATAGAGCCATGTATCTAATGTACATTGTTCCTTGCCCGTCCTGATATCTGATTTAGCCTCAAACCGATAACTGAGTCGACCAATCCTGGTGACCAAAATCTCCCCAACCATAGTGCTTGCCTTATCATTCAAGAGCCTGACCCAAATACCCTGCCACATGCAATTCCACAAATATAAAAAGTATTTCATAACAGATTGCTATTTATATGAAATTCTATCTATAATTTCACATATTCCCATTTCAAATTATATAAAGCATGACAATCTGGTATTATTCACATGGTATTATCACTTCATAAACATACATGCAATTATAAAGTCTAAATACACTTAAAATGTGTCTATAAAAAGACAAACAAATAGCCTTTCAACACCGAGACAAGGTCAAATTTTCCCTTACCGAACTGGGTCAAGGGTCACATATCAATATTAATAACATCACACACCATGTGTGCCACAGAGGGGGAAATCCTATAAATTGTAATGTAATCAAAAACAAAACTACAATTATCAACCGTAGAAACGTGGTCCATCCCTTGTAGCTGTGGAAATAGGCACCCAAGTACAAGCTAGAAACCCAATTCTGATCAAAACGTTTCTCCTGTCTACCATATCCAAAATAGTAAAACCAGATGAAATAAAAAGTGAAGCCTCAATCTCATTAGTACCTTGAAAAATGCTGCTACTAAATCCATTTCAAGAACTCCTCTAATACCACTTTGTAAAGACTTCGACCCAAACATCCTCCAGAACAGTCCTAATGGGTCAGGTGTTACTACCATAGGCGCAACTCCCCGAATGCCAAAGTGTGCTAACTAGAAGTGAGGGTCTTATAGGTACAGTGGGGAGGCTATAAACTCTCGGTGGATAATAATTGTACTAGTCCAAGTATAATAATAAATATGTAAATGAATAAAAGTCTCAGCAGACTCGAACGAGAACCACATAGTGGAATCACATTCAATATCAATAAATAGCGGAAGCAATAAATATAAACAAAAAAAGCAAAAGGTAAATAGGACAGCATGTTGGTCACTTTTAACTACTACCAAAAAACAAAACATGCCTCTAAAGAAGGTAATACATATCCCTATATATATAAAGGGATATAATGGATATCTAACTATATCTACATAAAAAGTAAGCATATTGATTCATAAAATGAAGCAAAACAAAATAATCTCCTGGTAGGCAAGACCTCATGGTCCATACCATCTCCATACCATAGCTAATGCATTCCAGCTCTTGAAGCCTGCCTCTTTTTTGCATGTAAATCCATAAAGTCTACACGATTCTTGAAGGGCCCGTACAGGGTGTGAGACAAATATTAATTAGACACCACCCCACTGTGCATACCTAATATAAGTGTTTAAGCATGAATGAAGTTATAAGGAAAACAGAAAATAGTACGATGCACACAATGAAACACAAACTCCCATGGTGCTCTGCAGCCACCATACAGTGTAACCTGCATCGGCCAACACCTGAATCTATATCATGTATCCCATCACCATCAGCCCCCTAACATGGTGTGTCTCACGTACCGACATCCCGAAGGCACACCCAAGAAATCAAAGATCAAATGTATAGTGAAGCATGTCCTAGAAAATGCAGTGATAGAGAAAATGATGTTTTCCCTCAAGTAAACTAATCAGAGGGACATTGACATCTTCCTTCAAGTCATATACGAGAGGGACAATGATTTCTACCCTCAAATAATGTAACTGTATGGACAATGATGTATTCCCTAAATTAATGTCGAACTTATGCCCCCAACCCAATTGACTCAATGCTATCCCCTAAAGGCTCATCACATTTCATGTGGCTTTCTACGAAAATCACCCCCAAACAAATAGTTCCTAAACAGTGACTAATAGGGGCCTCTACCCACACGAGTGGTAAAAACCACCTCATCACGGAGTCTCTCTTTATACAAAATACTCAACGTTCTAGGTGTGCGGTAATCAATAATATATTACACAAGCCAAAAAACCTATGACACCTCGTGTCTCTACGACCATGTCTCTCAAGTCTGACACTCTCGCCATCCATGTAACCTGGGCCACTGCCAACCTGACAGTCACCCACTCTGAAGTTGACATCCATGATGCCCAATCCCGTGGTCAGAACCACCCAATGTAACCCAATCCAGGCCCAACCTATGATCATCATTACTTAAGGATACTTGGTCCACTCCAAACATAAATGCAAGGGTTCCATCATATGCAATTCAACAATTATATATATAATCAAATGAAATACATTAAAAAAACAGTGGAATTTCACTAGCAATGTGATGTCCAATACCAAAACCAATTTCTTGGAAGCCTCTAAAAATTCATATAATAACTTAAGAAATTAAACATAGCAGTTTAATAAAAAACACTCCTTGTACCATTTTAGTACCCCAATCCAAATTCCTCCAAATGAGAAATGACCCGACGCCCAGCCTCAATCAAACAAAACAGGAAAAATGGAATACTGAAGGGCATTCCTCTAGTCTAATAAGCAATTTAATACACAATATTAGTTATGTTTTGGTCACTATCAAAACACTCAAATACGCGCTTTTTGCTGCACCACCCAAAGCTCTACGAAAACACAAAAGAAGTAATGCAACACATACCTGAGACTCGCATATGTAGGCACGTCCATTATCGAGCTCTAATTTGAAGCTGATCTTTGTAGATCTATCTTTGAGGCAAAGGATCAAAAACGAAGCAGAGTGTGCAGGTTTAGCCTCATTATTGAGATCCCACAACCACAAATGGATTGAAGAGTGAACATTGTATAATGATTCTAGGGTAGGAAAAGTTCTTCACAATGTCGAAATGGACATGTTCTGAAGATGGGGAATAAATCCGTTTTCCAAAATTAGACGCGTCACTCTTTCATTTAAGCGAATAAAAATAAAAATACACAGCATCTACAAAAGGACATTATACCGTGTAGTAGCATTGTCCATACATCGACTTAAGAAGAGATAGCCACATGGCTAGGATGCTCCACATGGGTCAACACATGGATTAAACTCAGCCGGTACATATAAAAGATGTCAAAATGTGTGTTAAGTAAAACTACACGCAGTGTAGTAGGAAATTACTACACGGTCCTCACACAAAATGTAAGTGGCGAACACACGGCTGGTACTCGGCTAAACCATACACTGTGTTCACCTTATAGTAAACGATGTGTAGTCTAGTAATTCCCAGAACATCTTTGATTTTCCCATTTTTCTCAAAAACAAGTCAAAAATTCCAACAGGATCGGAATATTGACGTGTTCTAAAAAGACCACGTTCTTATATTCCTAATGGTTCATGGTCTTCTAGAAAATTCAGTGGAAGTATTAGTAACTAAAATATTGTGGATATTAATTTTTTAATATCATTCATTTGATATTTCCATTAATAAAATAATAACTACATTAGATTTGAATAAAAAATTATATACATACATGTTCCAAAAAATTAAAAACAAAATAACATGATGAATATAAAATTTTTTATATTTTATACGAGTATTGATAGTCAAATATATCTTCAGTTTATAACTATATTTAAAATGATATAGTATTAAAAATATGAAAGTGAAAACTTTGAATCAACATTAATTAAAATAATATAATTTTCACAATATTTTTTATGTGGTTATAAATGGCCAATAACTAAATCCTCGGATGAGTATAGTCGTAATATACTCAAAAAATAATATTTTTTCCAGTGTTTGTGTCTTTTATAGTGTAATATTATTTTAATAATAATTTTTATTGATATGTTATCAGATAAATAATTTCTACATCATCATTATATAATCCATTAATCTAATTATTTAGTCTCTAAAAATTATAAGTAAATTACATTGATATTTATAATTTTAATAGATTTCTATAGATTATTTATTATAGATTTTTATCATGTTTTTTCGCTATATTAAAATTTTTACACTTATAATAAATAAAAGGATGACATTTTGTCACATTCATGTCAATTTATTTTATTTTAATAATATTAATATCATTTTCACAAAGAAAAGTCCATTGAATGAGTCATTTAGAATTAGTAGGTGTTAGGGGTAGATGGTAACTCATCCAATAGAATTTTTTCAGGTGTTAGGTAAATTGTATTATTTTTATCATATTAATGTTTTACCTAGATTAACTGATTTACCTTCAACTGCATTAAATAAATGTTATCATAGTAATGATTCATAATATCCAAAAAAATAAAAGTAATCTATTAACATTATTTGTAAACAATGATTCCAAATATAGAATCCTTTTCCGAACATTTTAATCCCATATGTTTCAGTAATTAAATTAAAATTCATCTCGTTGATGGAATGAGAAAACTAGTTTAATAAAAATAATAGTCAAAAGATTGACATGTGTTTATATTAAATTTAAATGTGAAATTACTTCACATGACCAAATTTTTATTAAATGATATAAAATATATCTATTTATACTTTGAAACCAATATAAAAGATAATATAAAAATATAAATTATTTATATGAAAAATAGTTTTGAATGAAACTGCTGTATATTTCACTATTCATTAAAATAATAATGTAATCAGAAAAATATGAAAAATTTACACAAATTAAATTTTTATTTAACAATTCCAAATAAGAAATTTATCTCTAAAAATGGAACATATAAATGTTTCATAAACTAGATTTAATATTGGTGCGCAATCAAATGGCGACAAAACTACATTTTGTTTGAAAAAAACATATTTTATACAAAAAATAGAATTTGATCTTATTTCATGTCCAAAAACATTAAAAATGAATTTTAAACATTAGATTGAATATATTTCACATATAATTCATTAATAAAATTAATAATGAGTTATTTTTATTATTTTATATACTCACTTATTTTCATTTAAATAGTTTTTCAGAAAAAAAATTCCATTTATTTTTGATGTGTTTATTTTCTTTTATTATTAATTTCTCTCCATATAATTAATCATATTCTATAACTCAGTTAATTATTTATCATATAGTATATTATAATAGTTTGTTTATATGGTAACATAATAATATTTAGTTTTTCATTTACACATGGTTTTTCGTAAAATAAATTATATCAAAAGAACTCGAAATTGTGCATAACACAAGCCAAGTATATTGATGTGTATACCTGAAGATATGACAGTGTTTCATGTACACAAATATTTTCTTGGTTTAGCATAAAAAAGAATAAATAAAATAAAATAAAAAATAATATTTGTCCTAAAATCTCGGTGTGTTACATTCTACCCCCCTTAAAATGAAATTTTCCCTCAAAATTAGTTAGGGTTGTCATAGGATAGAAACTGACAACATAAAATGTATTTTCAAAACTATCATATTAAATGAAAGAAATGGATATGTGATGATCATCTGAGATAACAAATTCTAGGGTCCCATGTAAGAAACCATGGATGTGGAAGAAAAATATGACCATCATGTTATGATGTAGACTGATAGAAAACATTGGAAGGCGAATGTTAATAATCACATAACTATGAATATGTGATTGGTTAAATGTGCATTGATTTAATAGGAATAATGTAACTAGAAAAACGTTTTATGAAATTTCTCATAGTTTTTATGAATTATATTACTACCTTGACTATGATTATAAGAAAATATACTTAATTGTTAGAGGTGTTTCATCCATTAATCAACTTCGTACAAAAATACATCTTTTCCTCCAAATGATGAGTATTCAAGAAGGATTTTTCACACTTAAAAAACTGGAATCAACTTATATAGAATCGAATAACCCAAAAAATGATAACTACATATTTCTAATTTCAATATACAATAACCCAATGGTTAGTAAAATAGAAGGTAATTCCCAAAAATAATAAGTCTTATGTTATAAAGAACTAATTCTATCAAAAAAATAAAATAGTTATACACAATATTTAACATAGAAGACTCAAAAAATAACTACCCTATATAATTTCGTAATTATGATTGAAACCCAAAATTTAGAATAATATTAGCATATAATCCTTTAAGGTAAATTTTAACATTTATCTTTTAATAACGTCAACCCCTCTTAATATCATATAAAAAAGTTAGTAACATAATCACATATTCTCCATGATAGGTTAATCATTTCGATAAATGACCTAATTCCCACTAAGTCCACAATTAAAATTAAATATTTTTATAAAATATAATTATACCATTACTACTCAATTAAAATATAATAGTACTGTATTTTCTATAATCATATAATGTTCCCATAAAAGTGATGGTTTTCCAAAATAATATTTATCACTTATACCAAAAATCCTTTTTCAATACTGAAGATATCCATTTGAAAAAACATATGTTCCCAACATAAAATTATTCTTATTTTGTTAATTCCATTAACTAAAAATAATAAAAAATAAAATCCATAGAATTCATGTAGGCCAGTGGTAGATGATAATTCCTTGTTGCCCTTCGGTTGTGTGTTAAATTCACAAAACATTATCTAACATGACATGTTGTCACCCTTCTTATAGGTAATCAATATTTAAAAAATAAATAATTATTATATTATTCCTAGAATGAGATAGAATCCTCAACAATAACTATAACAAATTTTATTCTCAATTTTTACATCATAACTGTCATTTTGCACCACAAAAAATGAAATAATATATAATTAACTACAAACTAAATGTCTTTGAAATAAAATTAGTCACATTAGAATTTCTTTACCTAATGCCTCAAATTGGGGTTCTCAGACATTGATTTAATGGTCAACCCTTGAATTATTATCCCATGATTGTAAGCATAAATCACATGAAAAATACTTGTGTCCAAGGATATCTAAATCTTTCTCTGATACCAAATGTAAAAGCATATAATCCACAATTCTAGATTTAGCACTTCTGAAATTCAATTTACAAATATGACACAATTTTTTCCATCAAATAATACAACAATAAAATGAAAACAATTGATCACTTACATATCAATGAACCTTTTAGGTTTAGATTTTCAGAAAATGTGTAAAACTATTAGAAACAATGGTCATACACAACCCTTCATAAATAAAAAACACACTATATCCCCATATTCCAATATTCTCTTATTTAAAATTTGGTGATCAAAAACTTCTATGATAAATACAACTATAAAAAACACATTTAATAACATTCTTGTTAACTGGGGAAAATATTCGTATGAAAGGGTGTGCTCAAATGCTATGTAAGTGTAGAAATAGTTATTTTCGTGAATAAACATGAATTTAAGGGTTTGAGAAAATGATCATATATAAAAATACGATACCATACTTATCAATGATCACTAATAGGAGTTATGGAATAATGATTAAACATTTCCAAAACATGAATTATAAATAAATGAATAACATATGATATGAATCCCAAACATATGAATAATACATGTAATATTTGAGTGAAAAATAAGCACATAATTTGATTTCCATAATAGAAAATGAATCAATACTAAGATCATCATAGTGTAAAATGTTCAATACAAAACTGAGTTCACACTTCATTCCAGATATGTATTACTGAACTAGATTTACTTGTCATTCCAGTCTTTTATTACTGAACTGGATTTACTGGCCATTGTAGTCATATCTATCTCATGTGATATAAATATTTACCCAATTAAATTAAGGATGATATAGTTCCCTCCCATCTAAGAATGAAATCGTTCTTATGTGCGCCATACGAACACAGATCATTCATAACACTTGAAAAGTAATAGGATTCATAAAACACATGATCATAGAATAACTCATTGAAAATAATCAAAATTCATAGCCTCTAATCCATAAAAAATGGAAACCATTAAAATAAGTAGTTATAATGTTATAATTGGTTCATATACCCAATAAAACAAAATTTATATAAAAAAATTATCCTAGTTGGAAAATAATTTTGAGAGAACTATTAAAAATAGTACATGAGGAAAATATCCCTTTTTATTTGAAATTTGATTTTTAAAACATAAATTTTTTTGAAAAAAGTTCTATTTGAGAATATATGTTAATCATAATTATAGTACACATTAGAACATGAATTTTTTCTCTAAAATCTTTATCCCTCAAAAGTATTTAATGTTATTTTTTGAAAACATTTCTGGAGAAAAATAATTTCAAACAATTCAACGTTTTTCAAACCACTTTAAAACATTTTAAACACAATCTCCATGAAATAATAACAATATAATAAACATATAATATCATAAAAATAAGTATATATATGATATATCAGATCAAATAGTAGTATATACCCCTCATATAAGAACATTGGTGCATAAAAAACACGTGTCATAACAAATGAAAATTAAGAAAAAAACTACCTTTCTCCATTGTTGTAATTTGAATAGTTAAAACCCATGAAATAGATATCATCAAATGGATATGTAAATAACCAAAACATAATGTAAAAAAGTCAAAGAATACATTCACAGGTAGTATATATACCAAACAGAATAAATGAGTGTGGAATAAGGCAACTACCTTAATGAAATAAAAGTAATATCAAATTATATTTCCTTAGATTGGGGTTCCCTTGTACGTATAAATCCCTCCTATATATTTGATGTTATAATTTTATTATATTATTCCATAACCATATTTTTATTTTCGATACCATATATTATTATATTATCACCCATTTAAAAGTATTTCATTATTACTCTTCTTTCAGGTGATAATTATTACGTCTTTTTTAAGAATGTTTTATCGTATATATCCAACATATTGGTCAAAAGTTATAGTTATATCATTTAATAAATTGTATTAATGTATTATATATCATTATTATTAATTCTATACATTTAATTATTCATTTATGTGTGGTGAAGAAGGAAACAAATCTCATTGCATCATGGAGAAAGTAGTTCATATGTACGAAAAGTCGATAGTATTATTTATATATTATTAATAATTAAGAAATTTAATTGTATATTTTTTTTAAAATATCAATATCATGTTATAATTATAATATATGTCAATTAATTCCATCATTTTAACCATCCATTTAAATTGTTATGGAAAACTGATCACAACATGACGTGGATACGATAGGTCATACATATGCACACATGGTGGTTTCATTTTATTCATTGGATGGATAAAAGGTGGAATATTTTTGTTACGATAACATAATAACATCCAAAAATTGAGGTGAAACTGTAGTCGTTATGTAATAATGGAAAGAACAAAATAAAAGAATGTAAAATAAGAAATGATTTTGAAAACTCGGTAAGGAAGTTACCTGTTCCTGGACGACCACTTTCTAAATATCCTATTTGGAACACTACTATAACACTTTTTGGAAGAGAAAAACATTTATAATGTTACTAGGGGTGTTTAGAAGGAAAATGTTAAGAGTTTTTTCTTAGATTCAAGGTTTATAGGGGTGTGGGGATTTGGGGGATGAGGATCTCTTTGATAACTGAGGTGAAGGGTGATTTAGGAATTTCCAAATTTATTAATTTATAATAATTTCAAAATCAATCTAAATACGTCATAAATGATATATATTTAATCCTAATATATGATAGGATTATAATATCATAAACTAATAAAATGTAGAATTATTTGTTTTAATTTCAACCTTATCTTTTTAATAAATCCCTAATTATCTATTTTAATTTATAAAAGGTAACATTTTCTCCAATATTAATTGTTTTGAATTTTCCTTCGTTTAAGTAAAACAAACCATCACGGAATAATTTATATATTTTCTAGAATATTATTTTAGTTGGCATTTTTAGTGATGTCTTATGATTTTCAAATAATATAATGACACATTATTTTGACAATATATCAATAGTTTCATGATAAAGATATATTCTATATTATAGAAGAGTATTCATAGTCTAATATATCTTTTTTATCAATATATATAAAATGATATAGTATTAATATTGTGGATGTGAAAAATTTGAGTCTACATTACATAAAATATTATAAATGTCATAATCCTTTCTATGTGGTTCCAAATGGTCAATAACATGACCTGTGGATGATTATGGTCGTGATATACTCGAAAAATATGATTTGGTCTTGATTTTGGGTCTTTTATTGGTCATTAGTAATATAATATATATATTTATTTATTTATTTTTTATCAATTAAATAATTTTTTCATAATCATTATATAAAACGTTAAGTTAATTATTTGGTCTCAAAAAATTATAAATAAATTACCATGATTTACATAATTTAATTATATTTATGTATAATGTTTATTATAAAAATTTTATAATTCGTATAACAATATTAAACTTATTATAGTCATAATAAAGAAGAAGGTGACATTTTGTTACTTTCTTGTCACTTTATTTTATATTAATAATATTTATATCCTTTTCGCATTCCAAAAACATTAAATCAGACAATTACCATACATTGGTGATAATGTTTTATGGTTAGTAATACAAAAGGATTTTGGTAGGTCTTTGGGAAAATTTGTTGTCCCAAACATATTAAAGTATTACATATATTATGTGATTTACATTTAATCACATTAAATAAAAATTACAGTAGTCACTGTCCATAAAATCTACAATATAAAATTAACCTATTAATAAAATTTTGAACCACTGTTTCAAAACATTGAATCCATTTATCAAAATTTGAAACATATAAGTTGCAGTAATTTAATTACAATCAATCCCATTTAGGGAATGAGAAAATGAGTTTTAAAAAATATAAAATTCATCAAATGATTAAAATGTGTTTATATAATATTTTAAATTTAAATAATATCTAAATAACAATTTAGTATTAAATTATAAAAAATTGATCAAATTATACTTTATAACTAATTAAAATTATAATATAACAATATAAATTAATTTGATGAAAAAGAAGATTGGTATTAAAATGCAGTATTATCACTATTTATTAAAATATAAATGTTATCAGAAAAATAACAAAAAATTATCCAAACTATATTTTTATGTCCCACTTCAAAGTAAGAATTTTATGTTTCAACATGTATCTTATAAAAGTGTCCAAAACTACATTTAAAATGGGTGCACCATCAAAGGTTGGTCAAAATTCATTTTTTTATAAAATATTTCATTTGTCCAAAAAATTAAATTTGTTATTATATCATGTTTATAAAACATATAATTATGGGTTTAACCAATATTTTGAATACATTAAAAATATATTTCATTAACAAAATTCATCACGAGTGATTATATTATTTTATAAAATCACATATTTTCATTTAAATATTTTTTAAGAAAACATTTCCTTTTATTTAAAAAGGTTTTAATTTTCATTTATAATTAATTTTTCACCAAATATTTATTTATATTTAAATATTTGAGTTAATACTATCCATCATCTATAGTGTGGCATATACTGAAAGCTAATATAGTATTGTGTGTAGTGAAATTAAATATTTGTGTAGCATAAAACGCCTAACATCAATGAAATTAAAAATATTCAATCTCATAAAATATCAGGGTTACACAAAAAATCTCATTGAGAATTTATTTTTATTAAAATTCCAATTGAATTATCATTTCCCAAAAAACCCCTTACTCAAATATCAAAAAATAAAACGTCCTTCAATTTCATAGCCCATAATAAAACATGTCATTAGAAAATCCTCGTAATATCTATTATCATTCCCATGAAATCATGGTGGTATTTAAAACAACAATAAAACATTATTTTTATTCATCCCTTCATTATCAACTCCATGTTTTTCATCATTACATATCATAAGTGCTTTCAGTCCATAACACCAAAAATGTGGGTGTCCTATTATCGAAATCACAATTCACAAACTTATCACTATCACAGATACCATGATTTCGATATTTAACACCTATTTACCCAGGGACATTGTTATTTCAACAAACCATTAATAACTAATATTATTTTCTACTCCATGATAATTAAATCAAAAATATTTATTCATAAACCACATATCTCCCTTCTTTATGAATTTCCAACTAAAATACATTTCTTGTGGTCTTCCAACTCACTTGATGTGTTGGTAACATCACTACACCCAATTATATTCAAAAAACTATATAGTCCTCCCATGATTGATTATTCCATAAAACACATGGTAACATTGAGTGATAAATTATCATATCTATTAATCCTAATACATATATTTTGAGAGGAATCCCAACATTATCTAAATGCACACACTATATTATGAACATTACAGTCAATCTAATTCCATGGATTAATCCTCAAAAATCGAATCCATATGTTATGTTATCACCCTGAGAATAAATTCATTTTCAATCTGAATCACCCTCCGAACATAATAAATTCCATCATGAGTCCAATACTAGTGCACAGAAACCATCACACAATGAATCAAAAATTCTAGATCTAGTATTAAACAGGCGACCAAGTAAAATTTACTCTTATTGTACTCAATAAACAAGGTACTATCCCAATAATTCTTATCTTCTCAAAACGCATCCATGACTATATATACACAAGGTCCATTCATCCATGACCCATACTCATTCCATTGATTTATGTAATGATTGTTCAGGGCTATCAAACACAAACAAAGTAACTAAATAAAAACACTAAATTATTTTCCTCCATAATTCATTGGACCATTATCCTAAAACCTACTAAAATTTGTATATTTAATGAGGGTCACAACCTCAAATTTGTAATATTGAGCTCCCACTATATGGACTCATTTAAAATTCTCCTATAGCGCCGAAACAATAAGGTACCATCATCAAACACATGTTAGTCCTACCATTTAATACACATTCAACATTTCAACCCCCGGTTCAATTCATCAAGATGCCACCCTCTACTAGATAATAAAAAACTCCCATTATTTTCCAGATCAAAAAGTTAACAATCCTATAAGAATCTCATCTCATGCATTGGTTGTCATCCCAAAATGTACTTATCAATGATATAGGAATAAAATAGGTACCATGTGTTACCCATTAATCACTATCCATTATATAATAATAGGTTTCATCAAATCACCATGAAAAATCACACTCAACACTCTCAAGGAAATCTTGAATAACTATAAACATTATTCTGGGTTATTTTCCAGTATACAAATTTACTTCATCCCTACCCAATTGGATTACTCACTAATTCAACCGAATTACACTTCACAATCATGATTTTCAGACTTTTTTGATATCCAATATTAGCACACATAATAAAATTACTCACCCCGCTAGATTGAATATCAATCTCATATATCAATAACCATAGGTGGAAATATCTTAAAATAACCCCATGTAATTTCACTTATATTAAGGCCTTACACGTGATTACATACCAATTGTGTATTATCCCAAAACTGAGATATAACAAAACATGATTTCCTGATAAAAGTTGAATCAACACCCAATAAAAATAGAGACTGGAATCCCAATCACCTTCCCTTGAAATCAATACATGGTAGGAAATCGTGAAGAGCGTTTAAAATCATGAAATCCCAAATAATCATCGTTTATATACCAAAAATATCACATCAAATTTCATGCATTGATCTAAACCGTAGTGTGTCTATACCTAATGCACATATCGAAGTCAATATAGAATCTTAGGAAAATCTATCCCACTGGTTACCAATGTATATCACACCCATACCAATAGTGTTAGGAAAATAACATATTACTCAGTCATACAACTTGATCACTAATGTCCAATGATGTATCTCAAAGGCACTGGATGATTCATCTTAGGTATCTCAAACATTTTAGATATAAATATTAAATCTTATTAGATGAAAATTTATCACTTATCATTCGGGTTCATGATACAACTTAGTGGCTTAGTTTATTTGGAAACATGGATACAATAACAACCTATATAAAAATATTATACATCATATCCCACTTAGTTCTTCAAAATAATCATCCTTATTAGAATTATTAATATTAAAATAATTATCCAAATCCTAGGCAAAAGGAAATGAAATAAAGGGTGGGGTAAGATACATAGTATAGTTAAATTGGGGCAACATCATTGATCATTTAAGAAATATATAAGTATATTAATATGATAAAATGATCTTATAATTTTAAAATAATCCCTATAAATTCAAATATTATAATCATGAGTTAGGGAATAAAGCATGGATGTTCATAATACAAGAATGACAAAAAATAACATGATCTATGAGAAAATAAAATTTGTATAATCTCATGTGGCAAGAGTGTGGAGTGAAGTGCGGGATAATTAAAATCAAATAAAACTTATATCAAAGTTGTGAACCATTTTATCCATTGCATGTTTTTCATGGGATAAACAAAATAGTCAATGCTTTGGTCTTGGCATAACCTCCAATATACCCTTATCTAGGATTGAGATAAACAGTGATATACCCTCTTTTGGGATTAGGATAACCATTCTTGTATTATTTGATCTCATAAAACATTATTCTTTACCAAAATCATTGGATAAATATAACACACCACCCATATCATTATCATTATCAATTTATATTTATTCACATGATCATTAAATCAATATTTATTCGATTATAATGTTACATATGAAAACGAATGTTGATTTCATCAATATTTTTTCGTCACAAAAATAAACAAATTAGAAAATATATAGTATGGACTCATAGATTCTTGTCACCATAAATTCTTATATTACATCAAATAATGTTCTCATAGATGAAAATTTATTTCTAAAAATTACAATATCATTTCATGGGGAAAATACCTTCTCATATATAAGCTACATATTTAAAATGTAATAATTTAAAAAAATTTATGGAAAAATCATTTAAAAGAACCATTAAAACATGATAGTGAATTTATAAATAAATAAGTATAAATAGTGGATAAAAATTAGGTAAATTTCCTAAAAATTAAAATAATGAAGCATTTCAAAAATTTTATAAAATGTCAACATTACATCCTTTGAGAAATGAAAATATTATTAAATTATAACAATTTTTATAAGTCTAAATTTTTTTAGGAAAATTAATTTATAAAATGAGAGGATAATTACAAAAATATTATTTAAGGAATTTCAAATAATTCAAAGAAATGGAGGAATCACATTCCCAACTGAATAATAAAACAACGTTACTTTTCACATGAATTTATTTTTTCAGTCTCATGAGTTCATTAAGTGAGGAAAATGAAAGAAAAAAAACAATTATTAATAACTAACTATATGATAATAAAAAATAGTTCCTTTTATAGAAATATCATATAATTTCATCATTAAAAAATTAATCGTTAACAATATTGGTAAAAATGAGTTCTTAACATAAAACACATACATCAAATATGTGATGCATCATAAAAGATATAACATCCCATATATTAAATACAAATTTTTTAAACATATATTAAATAAATATCTACATACCTGTGATTTCTTAGATCATTTTATTATATATTTTCGACATCCATATTAGTAATAATTCATTATTTAAATCATAATTTTGAGGTGTCAACTATATTGTTTCTCATTTATTCGTCAGTTAATCCGTTTTGGTAGATGTAGTTTTATCCCCACTCTATCATATCCAAAACATTAATCATTTTGTTCTTATTATATATAATATTGATTTTAAATTTTATAAATCTTTAAATAATTATGTGAGTAAAATTATTTATATCTCTTTGTGGACACGGTTACCCATACATAAGCATGAGTGATATTTCCATTTTTATATGGATGGAACGATGTAATTGAACATAATAAATAAATAATCATTATATAACCGTAATAATATTATAAATATCACATATATATATATATATATTAAATCTATCATTATAAATATCCATGTGAGGCGGTGATGTAAAATGAATCAAATAACATTGTGGAAGTTGTTGTCCATATATACGCATGAATGATACATTCATTTACCAATAGATATAGAAGTAGTGGAATAAGGATATTTCATATAAATAATAAATTTTTAGTATATTTTTTATATTTATTTTATTATAATTGGAATGGTTATGATTGAATTGAAGGAGGTATATGATGTTGTAAAATCTATGAAAATGGTTAAAATAACTACCTCATCTTTGAAATTTTCCCATTAGATTTCTTATCATGGACAACTTGTTTGGTGTTTTGAAGTGAAATAAACCACTATAAAATGGATAATTATATTTATGAATTTTTTTTAGAGTTTTTTACAAGATATATGGCTTGATATGGTGTATAAAATATAGGAGGTTTATTCACTTTTCATATTGAAGGAAAGGACACACAATAAATTCTTAAGAGATTTAAAAATAAAAAATTATTTATAATATATAAATATGGAAGCATGTGGTAAAATGGTCCAATATATGATATTTCAATCATTAAATAAAACTCTAAAATAAAATACTAAAATTTTTATTATTCATGCATGTCGATTATAATATATATCTTGGAATCAATAAAAAATAAAACATAAAAAATGGGTGATATTAGATACTTAGTAAGCATAAGAATACAATGGAATGTATTAGAAATATATATACACAACATGGACATACGAATAACATAAATTACATTACATGAAATCATATTCCTAATCATAATATGGAATATATTAAAGCTAATTAAATAATTCCACAAAAATAATCAAATGATAATAAAACATAACCACTCATATTGTAAAAGATGATTAATCACATTGATTTTCACTAACTAATTTCATAAATGGTTAATGTATAATCAAATAAATCATAAGCATAATAACAAGGCCTTGGTCAAGACACAATACATTATCATATAATATATCATCCAATACCCAATCTATATTTCTTCAAGAAACCTATTGATGCATCAAGGGGATATAGAAGGCCCACACATCACATAATACGTCAAATAAATTCTTAATTCCTAATTGGTGATACATAATAAACATATACATTAATATTGAATCTAGTATATGAAATATCTTTTAAAAAAAATATTTTCATATACCATATAGTGTAATATGATTAATGGTATCAAAAGAGCTCATCCATAGTCAAAATTATCATAAACAATTCCAGAAAATACGGTACATAGAATCACAAGATACTACCTCCATTAATAATAAGATCAATCAAAGGGTGTTGAAATTGAAGAAAACACTTTAGTAAAATCACTGAGAAATTTTTTAGAGAAATACCACATCACAAGTAATAAATTCATTCAAAAAGATGCATAATTATAAAAGAAAATATTTTCATTGAAAACAACATTGTAAAAATTTGATGGATTACACAATACATTAATAAGATATGTAAGAATGAAAAGTCTCTTATTCTATATATGATAAAATAATATTCCTTCTATATTATTTAAATTGAAACATTTAAAATATTAATTTTAAGTGAAATTATGAGAATTATCAAGATAAATAAATATGTGTATCATCTCTAATTACATATAAAAAAGTGGAAATAAAACATAATATAATCAAAAAAATTTCCACATATCTCATATCTCTTCATAATCAATGGAGTAGAACATCAACCCAATGAATGAAAATTCGGTTAATAATTCCCTCACCACATTATTAACAATTGAATATATAACCATAAAATAATTATCATAAAATGAAATATTATGTTATATAGATATTAATAGGTTCATTGTATGATATATTAAATGTTATTGTGTTCACAACACACAATAAATAAAGATTGAATAGTGAATATATGTCATAAAATTAAATGTTAGATAAGAATCCCATACCTTATGACTGAAAGCATTCTACACATGTTCCTAATGTCATCGATAATAAAATTAGAATAATAAATATATTAATTTATAAACTTTTAAACCTATATTTTATTTAATATAATTTTATTATGTTCATTTATTCCAATTTCAATAATTTATAAAATTAAATTCCAATGTTCTAAAATCATTTTCTTCAAGGTTTTACAGTCAGTTACCTAGAGTATAAATATAAGAGTTCTAGTCTAATAGTAAAAACATCTCTAGAAGTAGAATTATATAGTATTAATGAATTTAAATATGTATTAATATTCTCATATATCATTTTTTATGGTATGTTCATTTGTAAATAGAAAAAAATCAATTAAAAATGACTTAATTTATTTTGGTATTTTTTATGTAAATCACAAACATGGGTCATTTTTTTAATTTCCATTTTTATATATTTTTTTACAAAAAATGACAAAAAATATATTATGTATATTTTAATTTTATTTAACCATAAAATTATTTTTAATCCCATCCATGACAGATGTAATGTAAATTGAAGGCATATCATCTTTGAAGGCGGTGAATCGACAAATCATGATTGATTTTTTCAGTTTAAAAAATAAAATGACATGGGAAGTGATTTGATTAGATATAATCCATTATAACAATAAAGTTCTTGTATATATATGATATTGTAGTTACCATTAAACTTTATATAGTGTAGGTGAAGAGGGGATAAGAAAAAAAAAGAAGTTAAAAGGGATTGAAGGAGGATTTTACCTATTGAATGTTGTCTCCTTGGAAATATCCTTAAGCCACTCTTATTTCGATTTTGGTAAGAATAAAAGGTATTAGATATTGGAAAGAGGCTTCGTAATGGAATTGGGAACACTTTATACAATATTAATGGTTTATAATGTGTGAGGAGGAGGGTTGGTGAGTGGTGGTATTAATAGGGGATGATACTGGAGTTTTTTATAATTTTAATCATTTATTTATTATATTTGCTCAAGACTATCATTTGGGTTGATTTTTTGGACTATGTATAGTAACTAGTGTATGTGAGTTTAAGATAATGTTTTTTACATCATAAATGACTCATGAATTGATGTATTTAACTTATAATGGTAGATACCGTAAATTACCACATTTCGTTATTCATTAAAAATTAGACTCTTCTAGAAGAATCCAAAAATTAATCCCAACCATTTATTTACATGTATAAATATTAAATGGAATAAATTTTTAAAAAATTATTTTCTAAAATTGGTAAATTTATATTTAGAAAAAGCATCATTTATTAAAAAAATATCAATTTTAATTTTATAACGGATTTTATGGCACATTGAATTTTTTTGGTCTCATTAAATTATTTTATAATTATAATGAAATAAAATATCAATACATTATTACATATAATGAAAAAAAATTCTTTTAAATAATTATATTAATTATAAAATTCCAAATCATTTATTCTGTTTCACAAAAATACCAACACATAGTTTACCATTTTCAAAACATTTATTTACACATACAATGATATAAATATATCATATTTTAATTTATAAGATACATTGATTTTATTTATACTTTCATTTGTGGGGTGATTATTATAATTACCATATAATTATTCCTTATAGTCAATTTACAATACCAATGTTTCAGGTTATATTTATTAATATGTCATGATTCTTTTAAGCTTAGTGTTTCGGGAAACATAAGCTATGAAATTAATTGAATTTATTTAAGATGATAAATAACATTAAATATTGGGGTGTTATATTATTCCCTAAGTTAAAATAAATTTTCCTTGAATATTTCATGAAGGTTACCTTCTAAACCGATGAATGTGGTTCTTCTTTATATCATCCTTACAATCCCAAATTACTTCTTCCATTTTATGTTTTCACTTTATAAATTTTACCAGTAGAGTCATCTTATCTCTCTATACATTCTCTCTAGTGTCATGAATCTTGATAGTATCTTCATAGTAAGAAAAAGTATGGACCAATTTTATATCTATATAGCTTATTACATGAATTTGGTTTGCAATGTTCTTTTTTAACAAATATATGTGGAACACATTTTTTAATTTAGAATGAAAAGTTGAAATCGCCAAACAAAAATCCATATCTATAATTCATTCCCGAATTTCAAATGGTATGATGTAAATGAGGATCCATTTTTCTTTCTTATTAAATCTTATGACACCCTTCTATAGAGATGCATTCAGAAATAAATGATCTCCCACTTGAAACTCCAAATATTATCTCTCGTAATCATAATAACTATTTTCCCAACATTTAACATCTTTAATATGATCATAAATAGTCTTTATCTTTTTCATTGACTCTTCAATATGTTATAGGCCTATAATTGTTCTCTATCCAAATTCATCCCAACATGTTAGAGTTAGAAATATACTTCCACATAATGGTTACCATGGAATCATTTGAATATAATAATTGAAACAGTAATTTTAGGAAAACTGTACCAAAGTTAAATACAGATCCCTCATACCTTAAAAGGCAAGTGATATTGGTCTTATCATTCCATTATTTTTTTTAATTTTCCTTTAATTATATACATAATTTTAAGGTTGATACGATGTAGTCAGATTTAATTAATTTTCCAAATCCTTATGATACCACTTCCACAATTTTAATGTATGATGGTGATCTTGATAAAAATAGCTTTATTACAGAGCCCTATAAAGAATTAAAACCTTATTAATACAAAGTCATTTATTGTTATACAATTCAAAATCACCCATTATGGAGAGTTCATGTATATATTTGGTATTTTGATTAATAATTACGTATATTGGAATAATATTTCATGGAGTTTATGATAACTATTGAAAATTTACATAGTAATGTCATGTAATTTCCATGTAGAAATAGATAGAGCATTAATGACTTCTCTAGGATGTTGTATTTCATCCTCCACCAGTTGACTATCCTGAGTACCTCCATCAAAATATACCATATTGAAGGGATAGATATAATGACCCCCCCCCCCCCCGAGTGCCACCTCTTATAGGCCCTGCATTGGTGACTATCACCACGGGTATGAAAATCTCATATTTTCGATATCTTACCCTCTGTAATATAATAAGGATCAGAATACAGTATGGGTCATCCAAAAACATATCCAAAACAAAATATATAAAAAATACTAAAAAACCAGCCCACATGAATGTATAAATAGAAAATGATACATATATGTGTCTCTAATTTAAATTCCCCAACTAAAGACAAAGAAGTGATATTGTAGATATGAAAAGGTCTATAGTTGAAATGCCTAACACAATCCATATAATCCTCATCAAATCCTATTAATAGTTTTTTATACATAGGATTAGCATACAATTATTCTTAGAAGGAAAAACTCATGTCTCTTGTGCACATGTCAAAGAAGAATACTAGTGCACTTGTGAGAAAAAATAGACCCAAACAACATGTATCATGGTTTACTAACCATATAAAATTCACCAAGGAATGCTCATCAAATAACTCATTCCAATTAATATTGTATAATAAGAATCACATCGACAAGGATTCATCAAAACTCCTTCTCATTGGAATAAATCTCTCACTCCCAAAATTCAACATTATTGTGAACTCATCCCCTTTTTATGCCACAACACCCCAAATCATGGTCACAACCCACCTTAGAATAGGTTCTTACTCATTACACTCCACAATAATGGCCACAAGACATCTCACAGAGCAATTCATGTGCTACAACAAAACTACTACAATAAAAAGATTATAAGGGTATCATGAACATGCAGGACATCAACTTCATTCCCTCCTCCAACCTTGTATGACCCCCACCAGTAGCCTCCCCACAATAAACGTCACATATAACCCAAATAAACATGTTCCATCACATCATGCATGAAAACATATGGTCTACCAAAAATTTCATGAGGACACCTAGGTTATCATAACTACCACGTAATGGACTAATATGCCTTTAGTAATAATAGCTTATGCAATATCAACCTCACCAGGATGAGAGAGTGGGAACAAAAATTTACCCATCTATCAGTACACCTCAATGAATATGTGAGAAAACACCCACCCCCTGTGACTATGCAGGTATCGACCCAAATTTCTCAACATTTGTGGGGTGCATAAATAATTATCAATATTATAAAATTATATATATAAATATATATTATCAAACACTCAAGAACAACCGATTGGTTCACCAACAAATTACCAACTTCACAAAATCATTGATTTTTTGATACCTCTAAATACATAATACCACATATCAACCCATGGATTTAACTTCACATTTATAACCAATTTTATTTCATCACACTGGTCATTTCATTATTTATCATCAACCACATGTCACCAAAAACCGCACCGTCTTATTATACATTAACTATTTCAATTCAATTATCCAAACCAACCCAGGCCATTCCAGAAATTATTTTATAATTATAGATTTTTTCCATCAGTGCTTGGGAATATAGCACAAAGCCACCACCACCTCACCATCCCGAAAGCATGTCCAAACAATCTTCCCACCCACCACCCCAAAAGTACGACCACAAAAACTACCTCTCTACCACCAAAAAAATGTCAAAAAAACTATCATCTCCACATTACCCAACCACACATAATCACCCCACAAGAATTAACACACATTAAAAAAATAGTGATAATAGCACAAATTTAAAATTTGGATTTTATCACTATCCATGTTAATTTAGGGGAATTATCACGTAAGTCCAAATCATTGGGTAATCACATCATTATCAAAATACATACAGTTGATCAATTTCCATTTTATGGTGATATCACAAAAATCACACCCATATAAGAAATCATAGGACATGTATCCAGCATAAACAAATCCACAAATACCTAAAATTTTCAACAACACATAAATTCCCTACAATTCAAAATATATAAAATAATATCAATGCTATAAAATCATGAAAATGAAACCCCATTTCACAATTTCAATTTAGTTCACCAATTATTTATATTTGATTAATCTGTAAGAACCATAATAAATAGATAAAAAAATTCAACCCCAAATAAATGATAGAAAATAAGGAGAAATAGTTGAATCCATGTCTCAAAGAATCTTAGTTACTTTTTGTACAATTAATTGAAATGGATAACACTCAAAAACCTCATCCATGAAATGGTAACCATATATCAACATAAAATAAAACAAAAGACCATCAAAATGTCACCCAAAACACTCCCCAAACCAAAAAACATTCCTATAGTGAATACCCATCAAAATAATAGATAAATACCCACCATAAAGGGAGATGAACATATAATGGATAAACCATATATTTCCAATAAAACCACCAGGACCTATAGATAAAAGCAGAAGGAATATGTCTTAATAAACTCATTGAGTCACCTAGGGTTCTCCCAAATCGAATGAAATTCAAATACATGTCTGAATGTATCAATATTATACAAGAAACAATTTTACAACTACACTTTATCAGGGGTTTCCTTGACATGTGATCCCTTTCTATGTCATGTAATCATTGGGGTTTAGTTTCACTAAATACATCTCTCCTTTTAGATATTAACCCCTAAAATATATATTTCTTATACTGTCCTTGAAAAATAAATTAATCCATATTTTATGTTATTTAATATACTTTCATAGTGTGTATTTCTTAAAACATATCTATTTGCAACTCTAAATACCGTGAAAAAAAATCAGAACCTCCCCAAACACCTCCAACAACCAAAATCGAAAAAATAATGGATCAAGAAGGCACAAACCATTACATTAGATACCTCCCATAATATTCTCGCCCTTGTGAGTAGAAAAAAAATACTAAACATAAAGTGGTCTAAATAACCATCCCATGAGATACCCTTCATGGATCTCTTCATACCTCAAAAAATATTACATGATAAAAATGCTAACCCAAAAATCCACAAAACACAATACAAAAACATAATCCACCCACACTCACACAACCAGTTTTCCACATCACCACTACAAAATTATCAAAAACACCATTAAAACATAACCAATAACCTCTACAACCAATGATATTCGTCATCTTGAACAAGTAAATGGAGAGTCAGGTCTTCCATTTCATGATACTACCCTCTCTGGGAAGAACTGTCTTAGCCACATGTGTTTAATCACATCATATATAATGAAACTCAACTAGGAATCATTTCCCCCTTTTATACATAAATACTTTATCACACATCACACCACACACATCCAAAACCAAGTAAAACATATCTACTCATTAATAAAATATATCCAAACAATACATCACATTAAAAAATGGAAATGGAAAAACTCAAAACAACAATGGTCCTAGGAATGAATATACATATCTCTCTCACACGTACTCTCCTATAAGACCCAATGCATCCATAACACAAAAACCTAAGAAATGGTACATCAACAAAGCACCTTCTCTTAGTGATCATTGATCTCTCCTAGCCATTCCCCAAACGACATGTCATCTTTGAATTTAAACTCTACTAAGTCAATTATGTGGGAGTCATCATAAAGATTTTAATGAATCTAAGATATGTGAAAGAAAACATGGATGCTCTCCAACCGTGGTGGAAACTCTATTCGATAATCCACCTAACATACTCACCCTATCTCTTTAAGGGCCCATGAAACCTGGGACAAATCTTACTCCCTTTTTCAATCCTATATTTCCAACATCCTTGGGAAAACATCTAGAACACGTGGTTACCATCCAAAAAAACTAAAGGATTCAGCCATTGATCGACATAAGACTAATTCTGATCCCATGCTACATTAATAATATCAATAATAAAATGAAAATATTCAAACATGCTCGAAGCCTCAATGATACAAAGAATTAATTTCACCCCAACCTCCACCCATCACAATGGAGAATGACATGGTCTACCAAAAAAATACTCAAATGGGGACATTCCACTATAATGATGTTATATATTATTATATGAAAACTCTATCCAAGGTAGGTGTTGTACCCAAGATCCACCAATGTCTAAGACTCTCTCCCACACCATATCCCCCATCTTTTGGATATTCTGTGCTTTTTTACCATCTATCTGAGGGTGGAAAGAAGTGATGAGGTGTATCTATGTGCCAAAAATGATGATGTAATACCCTTAAGACTCATGAGAAATAATTTTTATACCAATTAGAGATAATATACTTCAAAACTACATCCATCCACACAACCTCATCCACAGACCACTTACCCAAATCGTTCATTGTTCTTAAAGCCTCAATCACTAATAGGTGGGAATATTTTTTCAACCGACCCACTGTCGCCTAGAGAGCATCACAACCTCCTAGGGATATGGGTAACTCTATACTGAAATACATCAATATGTCATCTCATTTCCACTCTAGCTAATCCATGGGATTCAAAAAACTACTAGAAACAATATTCCTGGCCTTTACCTAGTATAAAACTAGACATCGAGCCCCATACTCTTCCATTTTATTTTTCTTCTTTGGACACAAAAAATGTTCCCTAAATCCATTGTACATTTTGGAATATCTTAGTATTACTATTAAACATTGTTTATGAAATTCATGAAGGAATCCGTTTCATATTACTACCATAATAGACAACCTACAATGAATAAACACCTAGTTTTGACCATCCTATGAAAATCCCTCTAGAGCATCACCACGACTAACACAATCATGCATCACCTATGCATATAGGTCCCCCACTAAGACTCCTCAACCTTTATCATTAGATAAGACTAAATATTCATCTGAAATAAATAGCATCTACCACCATCAAATCTTTCATCTTTGTGAATGGAATATAACTCCTCTATTAGTCTATAATCACCCCAGACACCCAAACTACATCGATCCATGATTTATTTATGAAATAGTCAGCCAAAAAACCCCATTCTGAGGTGTAGGAGATCTCCAATTCCAAATCCTGAAGAAACTCAATTCATCATTGTTGTTTCATGTTCATATCACAATGGTAAAATACTTAAATCAATCTCTATTGATCCATGAAGACCACAATACGCTCCACATGGAGGTAATGACACCCCGACTTATTCTTAACCACATCAAATGCTAGATCTAGATTATAGGGGAAAGAGTTATGATCATCAGGACATAACTTACTAGAACCATATAAGACCACTAATATCTTCTCCCTCAGAACGCATCCAAATCCCATATGAGAAGTTACAAAAAACCCCTTAACCAACACACTCTTCTATGTAGATGGAGCAATAGAGAACTGAATGTCATCCTCTTCAGGTAACCAAATGATTCCTAGAACTATTAACTCCAAAAACAATCATTGTATTTCTTAGTCAAATATATCAATAGGGCTATAACATGAGAAAAAATGGGTACAAAGCTCTATTAATAATTTGTGATCCCAAGGAAATTGTGATCATGTACCACATTTATGGGTGATTCCAAAGAAAAAAATAATATAACCATTGATAAGTATTCCATCACACCCTAATAAGTCCTCACATGCACAGTGAAATTCACCACTCACATCTAGAACACACACATGTAAAACATTATGTGGATATAGTGGCGTCGAAGTACATGAAAGGATGTTCTGAGATGCTCGACATCCTCCTCCTCAAACATCAAGTAGATTATGACATCCTGAATTTATAAAAATATGAAATGATCAATGAACTCATTGAACATGGATTCCATAATCCACAAGAACACTTATATTTTTTTCATAACACTATATGGAAAGAATGAAAACATGAAGTTCTCATAGCTATATTTGATGGAAGTATTCTGCGCATCACAATCTTTCACCCTCAACTGGTGATATCCAGAAATTATATCAATCATAGAAACTAAACTCATCTTGTCAAAAATATCATATATCCTTATTATAAGGATACCGTTTTTGACTGGAACCATATTCACCCTCTGGTAGTCTATACACAACCTCTCATTATCATCTTTCTTCTTTGCAAACAACGTTGGAGCACACCATGGTGACACATTGGGTTGGTTAAAACCCTTGTACATCAGATCATCTACCAGAACCCTCAACTCCGATAATATTGAAGGTGCTACCCGATTATAAGACATTGAAATTAGAGTATCACCATAATGTGAGTCTATCCCAAACTCAACTTCACATTGAGGGAGTAGGGTCACAAATTCCTCGGGGAAAACATTTAGAAATTCCCCAATGACCATAGGGACCTCTACAATCAAACAATCGACTAATACCACTAAAATATCAACCAAAAAAGAAAATAATGGTATCCATATGCCTAATTCCATCCTGAAAACCATTCTCACCAATGAAACCCACTCCATCACATCCAAATATGAAAACATAATTCTCATTTGGAATCAATAGATAATAGAATATATTGAATACAACCATTCAATTTCATGTACGAAATCATATTTTGTTATATGGTGCACAAATATATTACAATTGGACTAATGGATCTCCCACATCATTATATACCATAGCACACTTCAAAAAACCTTGTCTGGCCTCCGAATGGTTTAGTCAACACTGGGGGTACACTAAACCTATCTATCTCTAGTACTAGAGAATGGGTTAGAGTTGGTGAAACAAAGGAGCTTGAATCACTAGAATCAAAAAAGTCCCAAACAAGGTTACAATAAAACTCATCATACTTCTTCTGATATCTATCCCCTCTAGAACTACTACATATATTTTATTCCACAAATGCACCATGATCCTCTACATATATGCTCACGACCACCTCCATAATGATGTTTAGAAACCACTGGTCCATGATTCTATTGATTTCCATGAACCACACAACCAAATCAGATAGGAAAAAACTCCAATGAAATAAATAGAAACCACTTACACTATATGATTATATTGTAAGATACTGATGTATACTACCTACAGATTTACCCCTAGAAGGCCCTGATGCTTGAGACATGCAACTAAAAACCCTTACCCAAGAGAAACCCTTTTATTTCCCATATCACAAAAAACATCATCATGAGTGAATCTTATAGATCACTTATTCATTCTTACGGACCTCCAATTATGTTGGAAAAGCTAAATGTGTAACTACATAAAATATAGAAGGAAGTAATTCCTCCTCAATATGTCTCGGAGTAGAATCTTCATCCAGAAAAAGATCTGTTGAAAAATAAAAAAGGTCCCTCAAAATAAATATCATCTACCATACCCGAAGACTCCCCTTTTGAAGTGAAATAAGATCCTACATCATTACTACCTTCATTGTTGATTAATGTAATAGTGCAGATATAACCTTATGGAAGTTGATTCACAAACAATGTGCATCCTTCCACTCTCATTGATAAAACATCCGCCATGAACATATAACTCAATGCATCTAAATTACGTCCAATGGGGCCAATACTCTATTGGGGCCTAGATAAAACTGAAATTGATCTAGAGCTCTTCCACCCAGTTGTCTATATCCACATCTAAAATAGTACCCTCATACTTACGTAAAAAAGTTCTATGGGATGCGTCCAAACTCCTCTACCATTGATTATCATTCTCAAATGGGTCAACCCTTTGGTGATCAACCAGATAATCCTATTGAACCTCAAATACCTAAATCACAATAAAAATATGAATAGGATCCAAATAAGTATGGAAAATAAGGATTTTCTAAGGCCGAGTAGTATAAAATTTCATTATGACTCATTTTTTTATCATACAATTATTTATGTTATTCATTTCTACATTCCAAAAACAATCAAAATCAAACAAAAACACAATTAATTAAGATTCATGTACCTTTACTTGGTATCTACACTATAAGAAGTATTGTCTCACAAGCCATTAAATAATCCTTGACATCATGCATTGGATCACAAGGGGCCTAGAAATATTATGTCCTAGCTAGTATCCCTAGTCAATTTCACACACTAAGGTCAATTGGAACTGTTTCCATACCAACCCATTTCAACCTCACTCTTCCAAACCACAAATGCCACCCTATCTCTCAACCATAAACTTTGATTCCATTGTGTTATGATCGCCACTCTCCAAAGGTACCACCATGAATGGTGATAGATAATGACCCCCAGGTCCCACTACCAGTAGGCCATGGGTTGGTGATTACCATCGAGGGTAGTAAATATTATATATGGGATGAATTATCCCCTATAATATAACTACGATCGGGAGATAATATGGGCCATTAAAATAATACACCAAGACACAACGTTAAAAAGAAGTTCAAAAACACTAACACACTATAAAGTAAAAAAATAGAACTTTTCCCGAACCAAGTTGGCTCACTATCCGACTCGGTACCCAGCTCGGTCTGCAACATGCCCTGAAGGGAATTCCCGATCACCATGAAATGGAGACTTGTGTCGGACAACAAATCATTGAAGAGGGAAAAATTTCATCCCATCATAAATAAATAGTATTAGATAAAAAAATGATCCCACAGAAACTCATTCAAAAAATTAAAAAATAGATTGAGTTACAAAAGATTCACAATAAAATGGAAAACTAAAAACAAATCAAAACTGCAACCCACATGATCACCACATGACCTCGTGGTCCCCTCCAACTAAAAAACCCGAAATGATCCATGAACGGACCTAAACTGGGCATCCAGAACTAGAAAATAACTTGCGACTAGAATGATAATGTAGTTGTGACCACAAAAAATGCATAGTAGGAATACCCATATTAAATCACAGAATCCATGAATATCCATTCCCAAAGTAGAAAAATGATACTATATTCCAATACGATTACAATGATAGGGTTTCTCAACACATTTCCTTTACAAAACCAAAATCCATTTTATAATCAAATTCCAATGCTAGGAAAACTAGGGTAGTGCAATAAGGAAATAGGGAAACAATATAGGTATACAACAAGTACATCAAAATGTAAACAAGAAACATAAATAATAACCATGGGTAATCCTAAAAATACCTAAACAACCCATAGACATACATAGTTCATAACCCCAATAGGCATATGGTGAAGCCCCATAGTCAATAACCATCTAATTTTCATAGCCAAAAAACTAGCGGTACTGCCCACCAAGATTCTTATCTACCAAGGGGTAGGAATCCTTTTAATCAGAGCTGATAATCTACCACAACTTGATCATCAATATGATTTCTAGAATCCCAATGTGGTAATATCAATACAATGTATGCAAGAGGACAACTCACACATGGCTTAGCTCAGCTTTCACCACTGTACCTTCCTCCCTAGACATAGAAATATGTATATGATAACCCTTAAGGTATATCACACATATAATGATTCCCCATATAAATATACATAAATTTTATATCACAAGAAGGATCCAATATGGCCACTATACTATAAAAATGTTCAATCCATTTCATAATCCATTTTATGTTTCCAATCATGCACACACCATTCCCAAACCATAACCCCTTCCAAATGATACCACAATCATCACATTTGAATTAGAATTGGAAAATAGGCCTTTAATAAAAAACACCCCAAAGTTGTTCACCATGAACACTTCAAAATCCCCATTTAAGAAAACATGAAACTAGTAAAACTTTTCTAACATCCCCTCAGGTTACAAATTCTCCAAAAAACAGACACCAAAAAAAAAATATGCCATGGATTATTACATTGACCAATGCACACACCTCCAATTCCAAACTTGCCTCGTCTTTTCCAACCACTCGCCCAAGCATGTTTCAATGCCAACCAATCTAAATTAGGCATAATAACATTGGAATCTCTTCTAATACAAATTATGCTCCACTTATCCCATTTTGGAAAACAAATATGAAAATGGGATGAATAGGTGTTCTTGTGGGGGAGTATTTATAGAATGCCATATTCACATGATTGACCATCCATAAATGCACCTAGTGCAACCCTGGAATTTCCATTATCCAATGGAACACCTTAAAACAAATCAAATCATATGAAACCCAATTTCATAAAACCATTGTTTTCTTTCAAGGAAAATAAATCGATTTCAATCACCCATTAAATGAAATGTAATTATATAAACCAGAAGCCATTTTGAAAACAAGTTCCAAACCAATCAATAAGAAATCAATATGTTTCCCACAATAAATCCAAATCATGATCCAAAAAATTTAAAAAAAATAAATAGGAAAACTAACCCCACCAACCATCCAATTTCCCCTAAAATTTTTATTGAAATTTTAATAACCCCTTCAGCACAATACACATGGTTATAAACCATGAATCACATCAATGTATATTTTCTAACAAAATCTAAAAATTTATAGAATCCTAACAAGTTTAACAGGAGTATCAGGTAGGTCTGTATAAAGGTTATAAATATTGTAATGGAATCAAACATCATATGAAATGAATTATAAATCAATAAGATGTAGACATATACCATAAACACAAGTTGATGTAACGAATCTCTCAGAATGGAAAAATTATGTCCTTAAGGATGATGATTATGTTGTAAATCAAAATAAAATGAATCCAATAAGAGAACCTAGCCATTAGTGTTTGTTTAATAAGAGAACCCGCAATGTAAAACCCCAAACACTGATAAAATAAGGGGAAAGAGAAGAAAAGTGAAAAAAATGGATGAAACCCTGCCTTGGGAACATCAAAGGACTTTTGTAGAGGATGTAGATCAAGGGATTGGGGTTTTTGGACACCCCATGGTGGGCATAGAATAGACAAGGAAGGAGGAGGCTGAGTTTGGGCTAAAAAGAGGATAGAGGAAGAGGAGAAATAACATTTTTAAAGGAATGGAAACACATAATGGTTTGTCCTCATGTTTTTCCCAACCATGTGGTAACCATGAAGACCCCTCTATCTAAAGGAAGAGAATCCACAATGGTACATAGGACATACCGTATGATCATGTTCAAGTATTGCGGGCGGTTTTGTCTGGCCAGTACCATTCTTATATTTCCCACACGTTTAATACTAACCATGCAGAAACCGTGCTCCCCAAGAAAAATTACCAAAGGCACAAAAAATTAAACATTTTGACAGGAAATCCAACTCAAACCTTGACCCAAAGATCTAATATAAATAGAATGAAAAAAATAAAGAGTGTCTAAGGCTATGGTGTGATAGTTCTCCCCACCACACACCCATTATTCCACTCAAAATTCATCAAGATCAAAGCTTACCAAAACTCAAGTCCATGCCCAAACTAACCAAGGGAAATGAATGAAACATGGGATGAGATTTACTCAACATAGGTCAGACCTGATCAATCCAAGGGAAACCAAAACACATAACAATGGGAGAACACAAGAGGGTACTCCCAAAAAAAAATTACACTAACAAAGAAACAGTTAATTCAATCACACATCCACATGGAGGGGTTAACGTGGGAAATCCAAAACCAACCCTAGGAAAATTACGACATCACCACAACTAAAAAGTAATGAACTATTAAACAAATCAAAACCAACTACCTTCTTTTTAATGGAACAACATTACAACCATGATTTAAACAATATGAATATTATAAGGAAACTCGACAAACAAGAACACCGGAACATGGACGATATACTTACAATAGTCAAAATCTATCCATACAAGGGAGAAAAAAAACATCACCAAATCGATGAAAGGAAACCAAAATAGAAATTCGAACAGAAACAAAACTCAATAATAGAAAACAAGAACAATAAATTATTTAAATGTTCCAATCCTATCATCGAACACAGAACCTGGACTAAAGCTTCACAACCTCGATAACTCTTGACTAGGTGCAAGCTTCACCCTGAGACATGGGGATGTGGATATGATGGATGAAACATCTTATGACTCATAGTCAGACACTAGCATCCTCTGATCAAAACTCCTTCCTCAAATACCACGTCTTTATAGAAGTTTCCCAAGTGACCCAAATGCCTGTGAAAATGGAGAGGCTTCAGAGGGATGTGAAAAGATGGTTGGGAATGCCCAAACCGGCCACACTGGTGGCACACAAGTGAATGGTCCGACAAACTATGATCCTACATCGATGAAGCAGATTCATTAGAAAACATGTTCCTCTAGCATATCCCACTCACCAAATGGTGGAACATCTCAAAATATAACCACCACTAACTACACCCATAATATTCAATAAAAAGGAGACATCTACCCTCCATGGGTTAAAAAATGGGCACTCATCAATACAAAAATAGCACGAATATTAACAAACTCAGTAGTTCCCAAAAATCCAAAGACATGACCTAGTTCCAAAAACAACACCCTTCCATAGACCTCGATCACCCCGATAGACAACAAACACATTACATAAACCATAGTTGTGACTAACTCATTATCAATTATAAGGGACCATTATTGGATACATAATCCGAAAAAAACACAGATTAAACCATAATCAAGCCAAAATTAATCGGAAGTAAAACCCCAAACCAATGGCAACATTCCCTTTTGAAAAAAATATTCCAAAAAGAAGATATAACATGTCTTCAACAAAATTTCAATTTCCTTTAAATTTCAAAAATGCCTTATCCTAAGGCAATAATTTCAAAAATCAACACCAATTTACAATAAGATTCCAAAACTCAAAAATCAACTCCACAAGGAAAACCCAATTTACAGACCATTAATTTTTTATGAACTCTTTCAAGGTATCCTATAAACTATCACATGTGTATCCATAAATTTCCATCAATATATCATGCCAACAGCTTACCCCACACACTTTTTTGACATACCTGCACACATATGTGATCCTCCATAAGGAATAACAATGGTCAATTCATTCTTTTCTTCATCAAAACTCAATCATTTACCTAATTTAATAACCAAAATAATCTATCATTTAAAACCGATTTTGGAGATTTAAAAACCATTTAAAATAAACCATTTTCCATTTCAATCAACATTAATTTTCCAATAACTCTCTAACAAATAACTAAAATAAAAAAGAATCATAACTCACAATGAAACATCATATTTATTGACTATTAGTCATGTTTTACCCGACGACATAGTAGTGAGACATGCCCCCTATAAGCATCAACAACTAAGATAAGGTCTAACTATATACCAAACTACAAATGGGTAACTACTCCATTTGAAATCACAAAGTCATGGGTCACTATTCCAAACATGAATATAATTTCTCAATACCCGAACAACCCCTGGTAACGTAGGTTTCTTCCTTAGTGGTGGTGATCATGCATCGACCCAAAACATACCTTCTAAAACCTACCACTCCTAATCTCCATCTATATGACACCCCAAATAAATAGGGCCTCCTCTGATACCATAATGTCACAAACCATGACGGGTCTCCATCCGACCGGGCCCGCAGCACGTGTCAAAGTGTGTTCCCAGTCCCCATAGGATATAAATTTGTGCCATGAATCAAAACATACAAGAGGGAATAATTTCATCCTAATATTATCTACTAGGAATTGGTAAATAAATGAATCGAATGAAAATAATTCCAACAATTACATATCAAATTTATTTACAATAGATAATCATGCCCAAATGAAAAAACAAAATAAAAAACCAAACTGTTTCCCACATGATCTATAGGTGTCCTATTGGTCACTTCAATCTACAAAACCCAAACTACTATATGAGCTGGCCTTACTAGGTAACATGAACCAGCGACTGGAAAGATAATGTAGGCATTATTAGAAAAATGTTCTGTAAGAATGCCTAAAGATAACAACATAATCCATTCTGTTCCATTCACAATATAGATCAATTAAACTAGATTGAAATACAATTACAAAGATATGGTTTTCTCCATTTTATTAAACAACACTCGTTGGATTTCATTTCCAAAATCAAAAGCCATTTTATAATAAAATTATAACACAAGGTAAACTAGGTTAGAGAAAAAAGGAAATAGTGAAACAACTTAGGTATAGAAATTGTAATGTAGAATTTTAACATGAAATATAAATATAAAAAGTGTGTTATCCTAATCATACGAAGAAAAAACACCGATATACTCAGTTCAGAACCACCTTCTGGCGTATTTTGAGGCCCCATAATTAATGACCAACTGATCGACTTTGAAACAAAACTAGTAGCACTCCACACATGGCCTGAATATATAATAGGGCTACCAACATGTCTGATAATTCTAGGTAATATACCATTACTTGATCATCTATAATATTCCCTGGATCCCTTGATGATAATATCTATACTGTGTAAGTAGGAGGCCAATGCACACGTGTCATAGCTCAGCTATCTCCACTGCACATGTCTGTACTAGACACAGACACCAATATATGAATACCCCTAAGGGATATCCCTACTATAAAGGTGTCCCATATAAATATACGTACATTTCAAATCACATGAATGTGAAAACAATGATGCAATACAACCTAAATGTTTAAAACATTTCATAAACCATTTTATGTTTCCAATCGTGCAGACACATTTTCCACACTACAACCCTTTCCAAATGTTACCACAAACATCACTTTCAAATTGGAAGAGCCAAAATGGCCTTTGGATAAAAACAGACGAACACCTGTTCCCCAAAAACATTTCCAAATACCAAATTAGGAAAACATGAAACTAGTAAAACTTATCAAACAACCCCTCGGGCCACACATTCACCAAAACACACACACGAAAAAAAACGTGTCATGGCTTCCATCTCTAACCCATACTCAGACCTCAAATTCCAAACTAGACATAGCATTTAAAACCACTCACTCATTCATGTTCAAGTAAAATTGGGCCAATCCTATAAGAATAACATTGGAATCACTTTTAATTAAAATGAAGCAACCCTTGTCCCATTTTAGAAAACAAATAGGATAAAGGGAAGAAGAGGTGTTCTTGAGGGGGACCCATTTAAGAGTGCCATATTCATTTGATTGAACATCCATATGTGCCCCTAGTGCATCCATTTATGTGACTTCATCCAATGGAACTCCATAAAAAAATTCAAAACATTTGCAACCCATTTTCATAAATCCACTGTTTTCTTTCAACCCAAATCCATCCATATCAATCACTCATGAAATGCAATATATGATAATAATCCATAATCCCTTTTTAACACAACTTCCAAACCAAACAAAGATATATCACTATTTTCTAAATAACAAAGAAAAAATATTTTCCAAATCAATTTAAAATAACATTTTTATGAGAAAAACACCACACAACCATCCAAATTCCACAAAAAGATCAAATGAAATTTTAACAATACCTTAGGCAAAATACACATGGGAATAATCCAAGAATCATGTCAATGTGTATATTTAAAAGAATATTAATGCATTATAGAATCATAACATGCTTAATAGCTGTATCATGTAGGTGATAATATAGGTTATAAATTTATTAGAAGCATTAAGCATCAAGGAAATTGAATTTTAAAGGTAGAACATGGATACAACTAAATTAACCAAAACCATATAAAAACCTCTATCAGGAAGGAAATATTAGGGCCCTGAGGATGATTTGAAAGCCATAAATTAAAAGAAAAGTTATACAAGAAAAAAAACTTGCCACTATAGTTCATCCATCAAAAGAATCCCCAATGGAAAAATGTAGAAAATGAGAAAATAAGGGAAAATGGATGAAAAGAGTCAAAATGGAAGAAACCCTACCTTAGGAGGTTCAAAGGTCTTTTAATGAGGATTTAGAGTAAGGGAGAGAGTTTTATGGACTTCCCCTGGTGTGACTAGGTGGGAAAAGGGATGAGGTGCACAATTTTCGGATGATTAGATGTGAGGGGGAGAAAATAAATCTCATTTTTAATGACACAAAATGTTCATATGGCTTAGCTGAATGGTGTTTCAATTCATTTGGTAATCGTGCATACCCATCTACCCAAAAGAAGATATTTTTTACTAATAACTGGGACATAATACATGACCATGATCTTGTCATGTGGTTGTTTCTTTCTGGCAAGCACCATCTATATGGTGTCCGCACGGTTACTAGTAACCGTTTGGAAATTGTGGTCCCCTTGAAAAATTCAAAAAATCTCCATAATGTCAAAATTTGGAACGGGACTCAAACCTGAACCTCGAAACAAAGATCTAATAAATATAAAAGGAAATAAGGAGGAGTATATGAGGTCATGGTTTGACAGAACTGATAATAATACATGTATCCCAAGTAAAAAAACCAAAAAAATCTAATGTAGTAACACAACATACATCTAAGGTTCCAAGTTATTAATTCACATCATGCTCCACATAATCCTCCTTGAAATGTAAAAATAATTTTATATAAGTGGGGTGAGAATACATGTAAAATTAGTAGTAAAAACCACGTCTCTCATCCACATGTGAATGAAGCATACTCATACACCTATGATAAAATATTAGAACCCAACAACACATATCAATGTATACTAATAGTGCCACCCTCACCAAGGTATGCTCGCCAAATAATGAAAAAAAAGTTATATATTATAATAAGAATAACATCGATAATGGTACCCAACAAAAAATTCCTACTATTATTCCACTCTTAAACCAAATTTCATACGTCATAACAATCCCATATCTTCCATATACCACATCTCCCCAGATGAATGGTCACAACCCACTTCTCTCGTAGACACATGTGGTCACCACCCCACAATCATGACCACAACACATCTCAAACAAAAAATAATATTCCACAACACAACCACCACCATAACCAAAGATGTAGGGTATCCTGAACAAGAATGAAAATAAACTTATGCCCTCCTAATACAATACCTGACCCCAATTGAATCCACCCAACAAGCACAATCATGTATTTCTCAAAAACATTGAGGATGTCACATCTTACCCACAAACACTTGGGCTAAAAAATCTCAAAGGAAGACACTAGGGTCATCACATCAACCATATAATCTACTATGAGACCTCCTTCTATACTATCCTGTACAATACTAGCCTCCCCTAGATGAGAGACTGGGAAATAGATGCTACACATCGATACATAATTCTTAGTGAATGTTGGGGAAAACTCCCCAATACGTGACTATGTGGGAGTCTATAATGTTTACTCAATTTGGATTGGATGTGTATAGAAATAATAATAATATTCAATAGTATATATATGTGTAATCAAACAATCATTACCAACCAATGGGTTCAAAAAAAAACCAACTCACAACACTATCACTTTTGATTCCACCTCCTTAATGTATAACACCACACATCAACCCAAAAACATAACATCAAATTTAAAACCATTTTAATTTAATCTCTCCTATTCATTTAATTATATTGAATCAACCTAATTTAAGCCCAAAACAACCATTTAATTATTCATTTACCATTTCCATTATATAAACCAAATAATCTAATAAAACTCAAATCCTTATTGAACAATTAGTTATTTATTCCAGTAGTACTTAGAAATCTTACCTAAAGAAACCAGCACATCCCTAGCCCAAAATCATTGGAAAAAAAACTACCTCCCTAATGCTCTAATAGAATGGCCAAAAAAATACCTCCCCAATGCACAAAAATCATTACCAAAAAAACTTCCAAACACAAATTCCTTAAACACAAATCAACCTTCCGAAAAACATGAACACACTTCACAGGATTTCAATATTATTTCACAAATTTAAAATCGGGATTTTATTACATTTCACTTTTTTTTGGAATTATCATACCAGACAAAATCAAGGGGCATCCATTTCATTACACATATATAAGTGGTAAATAAATTTCAATTTTAGTGTGATATCATGAAAATAATAAGAGAATCATAAATCACACCACATATATTCAGATAAAAATGCCCAAATGGCCACAATTTTAATATTGACATTAATCCTATACAATTCACAATATTATATATAATACCAAAGCTTTAAAATTATGTGAATCGAACCCAATTTTCCTATTTCAATTCAATTAACAAAAATTTTATCATTGATAAATCTAGAACAATGATAACCCATAGATAAAAAAATTAAACCTTTCCTGCATGATATACAATAAGGAGAAATGAGGGAATCCCTACCTCAACGAAGTATCCTGACTCGTTACATAGTGTAGGGTGAAGAAGAATGATCACAATAAAAAAATGTACCATAAAATCCATAGATAAAATAGTATCATAAAAAAATAATGTCAATACTCAACACAAATGACTTCCAAACTTATAACAACATCAACGTAGTGAATATAGAGGAGAAAAATGGAAGAAAACACAATGAGAAGGGTAAAAAACCTACCCTTGATCAACCAAGGATTTCTAATGAATAACCACTGTCACCAAAGGAAAAAATAAAGAATTAGAGAAATTTAATAACTCTATAGGAAGCCAGGGTAAACCCAAAATGAGTGGAATATGAATCAATGACTTATTAAAGGAAAATTTGACAGGAAAGATATTTTGATACTGCACTTGGTCAGGGGTTTACATGAGGTGTAATACCATTTAACATCTTCCAATACATAGGGTATTGTTTTGCCGAAAAATGTGTCAAATATTTTATTATTTAACCCCAAAAATATACACATTGTGAACCATATATGTGAAACCAACTTTCAAATAATGTAATATTCTTTCACAACATTTATTTCTTCCAACATCTCTATTGCACATTCCACTACCACAAAATCTCTTAGAACCTCTGCTGAACACCTCCAGCAACCAAAACAAGAAAATAAATAGACTAGGTGGGTATATACCATTACACTAACAAAATAAACCACATGTTGCATAATTAGGAACATTCTGCTTCATATTATCCCACCAAAAATTATCCTTAAAATATCAATACATCATAGTGGTACATGGTTGGAAAAAAATATTCAAAATATGATCATCATCTCATAAGTAAAAATTTTATTTTTGGAATAGAGGGTACAAAAATCCTATTTAAAATTTTTAAAATGTAAAATTAATATTCAAATTCTACCAATTTACTATTATTCACAATTTTAATTTCATTTTTAGAATTCTAATATTTAGACTAATAAGTTTTTATCCTTGCAGATAAATATTCATTAGAAACCATTTGAAAAAATGGATTTTTTACTTTCCTTGATAAGTTAAATGTACATATTTAATAGATCCATGTATAAAGGATCCCTATCCATCCTCATTTGATTAAAAATTCATAAATTATACATAATTAATGCATATTCTACCATGTTTTCCTTCCCTGTATGGAAGTGTATTGAATAATCATAATTATTGAGTAGCTTGATCCATTTCCATTGCCTAATGATTACTTCCTTATATGAGAAGATATTTTCAAAACTCTTCTGATATGTAAATATCTCAAATCGTTCACCATAGTGATAGGGTCTCCATAACATAAGAGTAAATATTATAGATCCTAACTCAAGATCATGAATTGGATAGTTATATTCATGAATTTTAACTACCTTGATGCATATGAAATAACTCTATCTTTATTCATAACGAGTCAACCCTGTAAATTCTTCAATACATCACTAAAAATAAAAAATTCTTCATTTATCAATGGTAGATTCAATATCAAAGCATTACCTAATCTCCTCTTTAATTATTCAAAGCATTATTCGCATTCCAGTATCCAAATAATAATAACCACATTATGGATAAACTTGGTTGAAATGTTATCTAATTGGGAAAAATTCATAATGGAATACAATTGATAACATTATAAAACAATGATAATACATTCCTTGGTAATTATCATTTGTGTAAGACATTCCCTGATTGACATTTCTATTTAATGATCAACTGTGATTCCAACCAGGAGGATAATATATCCTTGAATAGAATCTTTTTTATGCAATTATTCAAACTTGCTAAACATCCCAAATAACTTTTTTCTTATTTGATTCCCCAGAAACATTGTCATGTGTATATCATGGTTCTAAAAGAATATTTAATACACCATGATCTAATCAATAAAAACAACTAAAAAATCATCAATATATTACTAGAACAATATGTTCATTTGATCCAAAAAACAAAAGGTGCAATTTTCAAACTAAATGGAATCACTAGAAACTTATAATTTCCATACCTTGATTGATCTATTTTATTTGAAATATCTTCTTTATTTACACATTAATGGTGATATAGAAAATAACGATCTATCTTCGAAACATAATGTGATCCATAACTTTCTTCAAATAAGTGATCAATGTGAGGTAGATGATACTTTTTCATCATCATGATATGATTGATGTCAATATTTTCAATACAAATCCACATAGATCTATCTTTCTTATTAACTAAAATAATATGTTATCACCATGATGAAAATATAGGGTATATAAATCACATCGCACTAAATTATTCTTGTTATTTCATTAACTCTATTCACACTACTATGTTCATTCTATAGGTATTCTTTGATATTTTTCTTACATCATGGTTTAAATAAATAGAAAACTAAACATACATCTATAGAGTATTTCAAGGTAATTCCTCTAGAAATACATCAATGTATTTATTTTCAATGGGTAAATTCACATATTAAAGTAAATTTTTCTCAATTAGGTTTTATATACTCTTATTCCCCGTGAATCTCATTTACAATAGATATTGGATGTGGATATATCAATTACTCCGATAGTTAATACTCCCCTATAAATATGACAAATACCATATCTCCATCACTAATCATAATTTCCATCTCTTTGGTGTAATTTTTTGTATTATATTTTTAAATAAAGATCAAATTAAGTATTATATCATAATTAATCATATGTATGATAATAAAATCAGCAAATAAATAATATTTATGTGTCATAATAGGATCTTATGCACAAAATTATATTTTTATAATATTTCGACACTGAGTTTTTATTGAAAATTCACTTTTAATGGTGAATTCGTTATATTTATTTTATTTAGAAAACTAGGAAGATATAAAGGAATGGGATGATGAAGAATAAAATAATTATTAAACAATGTTTAAGGATATAATTATTGTACATGCAACCATATCATTAGAAAAATAAACAGTAGGTGTTGTGAAATAATCATGGCCTTGTTCCATTGACCATTCTATAGAAATATTCCTTGAATTACAGAATAATTGTATTCACATTATCCTAGATGCTTACACCTAAAGCATTTAACATTTTCGAATAATTTTATTCCCTTATAATCAGGGGAATCAGGGGCTTTTTTTCACACTTGTATGAAAATACAATTCTCAATTAACTTGTTCTAGGAAGTTTAATTCATCAGTTATTGTATATCGGGAATTGTAATCTTCCATTATTAAATTTTAATTTATTTCATTTTTTGTTAAACTCATCATTCCTCTACTTATGTTTCTTTACATTGTAGCCATATAGTTTGGAAAATTATTTAACATCATGATGAACATGATAATATATCCTCATATGAGGAGAGTTCATAGGAGACATGTTCATGTATTTGAATTTCATTATGAAATAAAAATAAAAATAAAATATTTCTCATTGGATTACTTATGTAATCCACAACATGACCTTATAACCTTGTATTGTTGGCTTCCTACACAGAATCATTTTCAACGACTTTTTTCTCAGACATTCTAATTTCCTCTATATATATTTTTTCTATTTTCAGGGGATGTACTTTTCTAAAATAATTTTCTAAAAAAATTTGCATTAAATATTTATATAATTTTTTTCAATTCTTTGTGTTTTGAATTTATGACCACCTATAACCCATATATCTTGAGAGATGATAATTTTGCATGATATCCTTCTCCCATTCAGTAATTCCTTGTGAAAAAAGTATATTTTCCAAGGAACTTATACATTTAAAAACAAAAATTAGGGTTTTAGTCCAAATTAATGATTGATTTTTTTCCTGAAGTAATGTAACATTATTACACTACATTGTAGATCTTGATTCACCATGTGGGTGAGGTTATTACTCATAAAAAGAGTTAGTTTTACTTGTATAGTTATAAATTATTAAATTCCAATTTCATATCTAACTCCAAATTCATTTAAATTAATATTATGGAAGTCCCTACCTCGAATATGTTTATTGATATTATTTTCTTTTCTTGTACAATGCATCAATTCTACAAAATTTAATATAATAAATTACCTTTTGAAAATAGAAAACAAGTGAACTAATTAAAAATTTGATGTAAAACTAATCTCAAAATGGTAAAATTAGTTCCCATGGGAATATTATTAATGCCAGTTATCACGTTATATTACCATAATGAATGATTTCCATAATCTAGTTCCCAATGATTCTAAAAAAAACATTCTCTAATACCAACTCTTATTCCCAATTCCTAGATTCCAAATGTTAGTCGTTACTTTATTATATTCATAATAATTACTAGAGATCTCATCCTAAAGGATTTAATAGTTTATTATCATTGCAATTTTCTATAGAAACATAATTATTAAATTAAAACATGATATGGGATTCGATATATTAATTCCCTTGGAAACACAGCCATTCTACAAGATTATCCTTGTATTTCAATCAAAATATACATCATAAAATCCTTGGTAAAAATAAAATATAAGAAATGGGTGAGCACAGATGCTTAATAAGGGTATGAATTTATTGGAAGATATCATAAATAAACATATAAAATAATTTTAGGTGAATAAATAAAAATGAAAATCCATTAAAACATTTTCCTTATAAATATATGGGGTGAATAAAAACTGATCAAATAATGCAATATAAAAAACACATGGTAATGAAACTAACCCATTGAAATTTTTCTAGTTGAATTATCAAATGTATTTTCAAAAACTAATCTCATAATGATAGAATCCTTAATGTGGGAAATTATAAAAAACTTTCAGAGGCATCATCCAAGATACCATATATACTCGGGCACGACATCAGCCAATACCTGAACAATATTTTATCAACAAACCCACCGATGAATCGAGGGGCTATAGAGTTTTATTGAATATAAATTAATAATTCAAATTAATTACTCATATTAAAAGGGTGAATGATAAACACAATATACATTCATATTTAAAATATCATGTGAAAACAATTCCTCAAATAATAAATGTAATCATAAATCATCCAATGTAATATGATAAATTGAATAAAAACTCCACATCCACAATAAAAATGCTCACAAAATAATTAATAAAACATGGTAGATGTTATCATAATAAATAAAACTCAATTATTTATATGATACAAATTTTTTTTGTTGACATAGATGAAAATAATCTATAAAAATAAATTGGAAATTCTTGATAGAAACCCCACTTTATAATTAAATCATTTCATTTAAAAGATACAAATTTATAAAATAAAAAAATTCATTTAAAATAGCCTTTTAAACGTTAATTTATTCCACAATAAATTAATGTGTAATGAAATGGAGAAATTATCTCATGCTATATATGTTAAAAATCATTTCTTTAAAATTATGAAAATGAAACATTTTAAACAGTATATTTTAAAGAACGTGTGATTATTAACCAAATAAATTGATTATATATATTAGATGTAAATACTCATAAAACTATAGAAATGAAAATAATAATATAATTACACATCATTTCACACCTAATAATAGAATTATATAATCAATGTAGTAGATACATAAAGCAAAGAATGTAAAATGGGTTAACAATTCCATTACAACTTTGAAAACAATCAATAAATATTCAACATAGAAATAATGATCCTAAAATGAAACATCTAATTAAATGATAATAATTATATTCATGATATGATATATTAAATTACATTATGTACTCCACACACTAAAAATAAGGGTTTCATAGGATATATGTGTCATATAAGTGAACGTGAGACCAGAAACCCTTACCTTATGTTTGAAAGCATTTTTCACTTATAGTTAATGTACTAGATAATAAAATAAGATTATATAATTACTAAATATAGGATCAATAAAAAATTTATTTGATTTATTATAATTTTATTATGTTTATTTATAGATATTTTTTTGAGTTATATGATTAATTTTATTATTATGGGATCATTCGCTCTATAGTATTATGGTCATCCCACCTGAGTATCAATAGGAGTGTTCTTTTTATATGGGAATAACATCTTAGGAAGTGAAATTGTATAGTATTAATGATATTATAGAATTTTAAATGGTCTCATATATCAATTTTTGTATTGTATGATGTGTATTCCATAGATAAAATGTTGATGAAAATGTTATAATTTATTTTGTAACTGTTTAAAACAATCAGGAACATGTATCATTCAATTTAATATTATATTAAAATATATTTAACATGATATAACATAAAATATGAATTTTATAATATAATTTAACCATAATAATTTTTTAATAAACATCCTTGAAGTGTCAATGGGTAATGAAAACTCATTTTGCACAAATGTGGTGAATCAATACATCACGAACGTTGTTATCGTTTTAAAAATAAAATTACTACAGAAGAGATTTTATGATTGATAATAAATTATAAAAAATTCATTAAAGTATATACATATATGATAATATATTTACCATTAAGCTTTTTATATGGTAGATGATGAGATGTAAAAAAAATAATACAAATTAAAAGGGAAACAAAGATGAATTTACCTATTGAAAGGTGTCTCTATTGAAACCTCTTCAGGACACTTGGATTTGGTCTTTTTGGAAGACCAACATGTCTCGAATATAGGGAAGAGTATTGGGAATGGAATTGTTAATAATTTAGAAAATATTCAATGCTTATATGGTGTGAGAATATGGGGTAGTGAAGGGTGGTATTTATAAGAGAGTAAAGGGGCGTTTTTTGATTATTTTATTCAATTATTTATTATTTTGGCTGAAGACTACCAATAGAGATGATTATTGTGACTATGGACTGTAACTATTGGATTTGTCTTAGAAATAATGAGTGATTACATCCACAATGAATCATAAATTCGTGTATTTTACATATAATGTTTAATACTGTAAATTACTTTATATCAGTATTGATAAAAAAATTCAACTATTTTTGAAAAAACCAAAAAAAAATCACCTAATCTATTTTTCAGAATGTAGATTTAAAAAATGGTGTCAATTTTATGAAAATAATTTTCTAAATATGAAAACATGAAATTTTAATTCAAATCATCGATTATTTATAAAATAATAATTTTAATATTTTAACAGATTTTAAGACACTTCGAAAAAATAATTATTGTTTTTTACTATTATCTTATAATATTAACGAGAAAAATATTAATTTATTATTCTATGTTATGAAAAAAAATATTTTAAATCATTTTATTATTTATAATATTTTAAATAAACATTTATTAATCAATAAAATACCAACACATAATTTATCATTTTCATAACACTTATTTACTTTTTCCATGATATAATAATATCATATTTTCATTTATTAGACAGTTAAATTTTATTTATAGTTTTATAGGATAGATTATTATTATAATTTTTAGATTATTATTCTTAATGGTCACTTTACTATACTAATGGACATGTTAGTATTTAATTTTATATCAGGGTTCATTTATAATTTGTTTTGCATGAAACATAATCTATTCAATAAATTGAATTTATATAATGACATAAATGTCATAAAATAATGGGGTGTAATCTTCGTTAATCCTTTGAAAAATTTCATCCATCAAATTTTCATGAGTATTCCTTTATAAATAGATTACGGTTCTTCTTCATCATATCATCCTCTGGTTTCCACATTACTTCGTCAATTTTATGGTTTCTCGAATGTAATTTTACCATTCTAGTAATCAACCTTCTATTAATTTTTTCTCTAGTGTCAAGAATCATGATATGCTCTAATCATTAAAACAAATATGGTTTTGGTTCTATGTCATAATAGGTGAGTACATGTTTCGAGTATGGAATTTCCCTAGTTCAGAAATAATTGTAAAACACATCAGGTACATCAGAATGACTAGGCGGAATCATGAAATGATTGTCCACATCTATAATTATTTAAAATTTTCAAATGGTCTGATGTTCCGTATGAATAGTTTCACTTTTCAATTGTACCTTATGACACCCGTCTATGGAGAAACTTTCATAAATACATGATCTCCCACTAGAAACTGTAAATCAATTCCATGGTTTCGAGTATAATACATTTTCCTACTTTGGTATCATTTATCATGACACTTAATAGTCTTTAAATTTACCATTGACTCTTTAATATGATCTTTTCCTATATGTTTCCTTTCACAATATTAATCCCAATAATTTGGAGTACGACAACTATTTCCATATAATGTGTCATGTGGCATCATTTTAATACTAAAATGAAAACAATTATTGTAATACAACCATACCAATAGTAAATAATTAAGCTTCATACCATTAAAATAACATGAAAATAACCTCATCATTACTTATAAGGATTGAATAGTCCTTATGTATTGTCCATTGCTTTGAGGGTGATAAGAAGTACACAAATTAAGCTCAGTATCCAATTCATTATGATGTTGTTTCCATAATATTGGTTTAAAATTGGGATCTTAATCAGATTCAATTGATAGTGGTTCCCCATGATGTCTTTGAACATTATAAATATAGTATCTTTTAAGGTGATATATGAAAAATTCACATTATAGTGAGAGAGTGTACAAATTTTGTATGTCGGTCAATGGATACACATATTGAATCATTATTTCATATGGATTTTTGTAATCCAGGTACAAAATACATTACAATTTCATCACATATATATGTTATAATTGGTAAAAGTTTCATACCTCCACTAGGATGTTTCTATTCTACCTTTATTTCTTGACAAACTAATCATGATTATACATAATAATATATTAAATTATTCATATTATCCAATTAATATTTTTCCTTCATATATTAATAAAACATTGTGTTATATGGGTGTATAGAGAAATTCGATCTTTGATAATATTTAAAAAATCAATATTTATCATGGGTATAAAGGGAACACAAAAACCCTTACGAAATTTAAAAATACCATCTTAATATACAAAGTCCACCAATATCCCATCCTTCATATATTTATTTTTATTTTGAATAATATCATCTTCATACTCATAAATTTATATCTTTTCCAATAATGTTGGTTTGGAAACCATTTGAAAAAGTATTGATTATAAAATATCCCTGATAATTCTCATTTCTATATTTACTAGATTATTGTACACATGATCCATATAAATCCTCAATTTTTTCAGAACACTAGGATGCTTTATACTAAATTCTAGTAGTACATTATTTTCCTTCTATATGTAAAAGTGTATGAATAATAATAATCTTAGAGTTCCTCAAGTCATTTCCTTTCAAACTAGTTGAGTATTTTTTGTGAGAATATATATTTCATACTCTTGTGACTTTTTTATATCTCATATATTAAATTAGATATATTATGTATAAACATATTCGTAGAAAATATTACATCTCTAAATTCTTGATCATGAGTTGGATAGTGTTGTTTATAAATTTTTTAATCCTTTTATGCATAAGTAATAACTCTATCATTCCTTATAAGGACAAAATGAAGTACTCTCTTTTATGAATAACTATAAATCACATATACCCATAATTGGATGGTAGAATTGATATCATATCATTCCTTAATCACATATTCAATTATTAGAATGATTCTTAACATTCCTTTTTCTAAATAAACCTAACCCCTTTTACGATTAATCTTGGTTAAAGGGTTGGAAAATCAGTCAAAATCCTAAATTAAATGCTAATAATAACATGCTAAAACCAAGAAAAACATTTCTTGGTTAGGTTTGTTATTGTAATCCATTCATGGGATACCTTTTTCATCATATGATCAACTGAGCCTCCATCCATAGAGTTAATATTTCCATGAAAAGAATCTTTTTAATGTCTGAATTCACTAATTTGCCTCATTCCATATAACTCATTCATACTAAATGTATCATAAAAAATCCCCAAGTTGTTCTGTTAGTCCTCGTATATTTTTAGTATACCATTATATAATTATTTAATACAATCAAAATATTATCAAGATATTCCCTGAATAATATATCTATTAGATCCATAAAAATCGGGTATATTAATCAGTCCAAATAGAATTACATTAAACTATTAATGTCAAAATATTTTCTCAAAATTTTGTCTTTGAAATGTATTTCTTCATTACATGCAATATTTTATATTTAAAGAAATGACAAATTGTTGAAAAATAATGACATATATGATGTTTTTCGAATACGTAATCAATGTGTGGAAAAGGTTACTTTTTATTTACCATAATAGGATTGATCTCTCTATAATGAATACATAGCCTAACATATATATATTTTATATTAATAAATATAAAGAGCTCCCGAATGTCAAACCTTAGGGTGTATAAATCCTTTAGGACTCAATTCCTCTCATTGTAATGCCATATTGGTCATTATACAGGGATTATTTGAAATAGGTCATAAATCATGGATAAAAATAATAAATAAATCTTTCTATAGAGTATGTAACGATGATTCCTATGGAAACACAGTAATGTATTCCGATATAATTGTTATGTTCTCAATTTGAAGATGACCTTTTCCAATTATAGGTTTTATAATCCCTTCTTCAATGACAATCTCATTTAGAAGAGCTACTGAATGTGGATACATGTAGGATGTAGACTTTGAAAGCTCCCATATTAAGATGATAGGTTTATTATCACCATTAGGAATCATAATTTCCATTTCTATTCAATAATTATTTGCACTATATTTTTAATTCTTGTCAGTAACATTTATTATAACAAAATAATCTATAGGAATGATAATAAAACCAACAATTAGGGAAAATATATGTGTCATAATAGGAACTTCTTGACACATCATTTTTTAATACGTTTTCCTCCATGAGTTTTGATTGAAAAATACCTTTTAGTTGTTAATTATAAGTATCAAATTTTATAGAAAACATGGATGATACCAAACATATGGATGATTTATAATTAGATATATATTTTTCTAAATTTGAATATTTGATTAAATAATCCTTTACCACATCATTATATACATCAACCGTAGTGATTTTGAGATCATAAGAATGGTATTATTCCCTTGTACGTTTTTGTGGAAATTTTAAATGAAATCTAGGAAAATTGTGTGCATAGTGTCATGTATCATGATAGTATAATCATTTCACAATGCTAACATCTTTCTTTCAACTTCTATCAGAGTAACTGTTTCCTTTTTTCCATACTTGTATCAAAATCCCATTCCCAGTAGGCATGTTCCACTATGATTCCTTCCACAATAAATACATATTGGTAATTTTAGTATTTCATTATTCCCTTTTTTCTTGTTTCTTTTTATAGAGTACTGGGAATCCCTTTTCTTATCTTCCTTCACATAGAATCCATTTGGATTCATAAATTAATCGATCATCTTAACAAATTGTGATTCTATATGATTATATGACTAGATTGTTTGAGATATTTTTTCCACCATCTAATTAATTTACAATCATTGTCATTGGATTACATATATAGTCCAAGACACACATTTATCACCAAGTAATGTTGGTTTCATACCTAGTAATATTTTCAACCTTTTCTATCATAGAATGAAGAATTGTCTCTCTATATCTACTAACTGTTCACGGGGGATGTTTTTTTCATCAAAATTTCAATTAAATCCTTCCATTATATATTTTAAATTTTATACACCTATGTTGTCTTTTGAATTAATTACCACCACTGATATGCATATACTGGGAGATGATAAACTACCATTATAATATTCTCACATCTGTTACATCCCTATGTGATAAATATATTCTCTATGAAACATGTCAATTAGTCAGATACATATGAGTTTGTAGTCCTATTGAATGATGGAGGTTGTTTTAGCATGAAGTGGTGTATCATTGTTACACAAAAGTGGAATCCAGACTCTCAAGGTGAGTAAAACTATTCCCCATACCCTGTTTTAGTTGTCCCAGGTATAATTATAATTTGTTCTTATCTAGTTTCAACTCCAGCTCCAATAACATTATCTTATATAGGAATTAAATCCATACATTGAATATGTCTGTCATTACGGGGTCAATTACCTACACTAGGATCCATTTTTAAATATTACAATACTCTATATTGGATTTTGAATTTATAAAAATAGTGAAATAGTAAAATATTATTTATATCTAATCTAATAATTAAAAGCTCTATTACCATGGGAATATTCTCAATGTCAGTTAAAGGATTATATATCCATAATATACTTTTTCCTAAAAATAGTTTCAAATGATTCCACTAAAATTCCTCAAATAAAAACTATATATACTCCATCCCTAATAGCCTATATTTGGTGGTTACAATATTACAATTTTACTAAGTACATGAAATCACATCCCAATGGACCAAAAAGTTTAGTGGATTTTGAATACTATATTTAAAAATAAGTATGAAATCACATATTGAAATAAAATACAATACAGTGATCCCATTATAAACAACCATATCATCCACGATTATACCTCAATTTTAATCATAAAATATATATATATATATATATATATTGGAATCATGGGAAAAAATAAATCATAAGAAAGGGGTGTGATTATATGTTCAGTAAGGGTATGAATACAACATAATATACTATAAATAAACATACACAATATGTCTCGGTGAATAATTGAAACACATTTCATTAAAAAACTCTTTAGCATAATATTTCCGGAATAAAACTTATAAAATAATTTCATATGAATAATCAACTACGAATGAAACATTACAATGGATATTCTACTAGTAGAAAAATCATATCTATTATCAATTAATAATCTCATAGTGAGGTAATGAATAATGTGGGAAATTATAAAAATACCATCATGTATTCAGCCAAGACAACATACATAATAGGGTAAGACATTAGCCAATACCCCAACTAGTTTTTCAAATGAGACCTACCGATGCATCTAGGTTCTATAACAGGACATGTTGATAACATACTAAGTCCAATTATTTTATCATATGAAAATCGTGAAACATAATCAATATAAAAATTCAAATTAAAACCATAATGTCAGTATCATTCCCCAATCAATTAACATAATCATAAACCATCCATGGTAATATGATGAATGGTATAAAAACAACACATCCACAATTAAACTAATCATATTTTCTTAAATAAAATATTATAGATGGTATCATAAGAGATCTACTTTAATTAATAATAAGATGAAAAATGGTTTTTAACATAGATGAAAATACTCTAATAAATTCTATTAGATATTTTTTTATAGAAATAACACTTTACATTGAATCTTTTTATCTTTAAAATAATAAAATTAAATTATAATGGATTTTCATTGAAAATAAATTTCTAAAGGGATAATGTATTCCATATTACATCAAGGAATCATCAATTTTGGAATATAACCTCGTGCTATTTTTTTAAAAATACATTCCATTTAAAATTTAAAAAAAAGTGTATTTTTTAAACAATGTTTCAGTGAAAAAAAATGAATATATTATTTTATTAGATGTAAACCTAAATAATAAGAGTAGATACAAAATAATATAATAAAAACATTCTTCACAAAAAATCATATCATGAACTAATGAATGGATTAAATGTTTGACCAACTTAATTGAAATTGGGTTAAGAAATCCATTACCACATTGTAAAAAGTCAAGTCATATTCTCCAAATATTTAATGAGCATATAATGAATAATTTATTTCCACAATTTTACGTAGTTTCATTATATGATATATTATTGGGAAGTATGTACACTACACATAGGAAATTATGGTTAAATTCGGAATATGTATCACAGAAGTAAAAGGTAGATGAGAAAATCTGACCTTATGTCCAAAAGCATTATACACTTGTAATAAATGTCTAGGATAAAAGTGTTAATTAATTAATTTATTTAGAATTTAATAAACATGAAATAAATTTATTAATATTTTATTAATGTCATTTATCACCATTATGAGGAGATATAATGTTTTTTTGTTCTAGGAGCAGTCATTTCATTGTTTTATGGTCAGATCCCATGAATGTAAATATAGGGAAATTTTATTTTCTTTGTCAGAAATTGGAATATTTATAGGAATATTTTCCAAGACATTAACTGAGAATGAGTGCAATTATAAGTTCTTATGAACCCACAAATAATTTTAGCAAAATCATATGAATGATATATTATATTACACAAGCTATGTTTTCCAATAAAAGTTGAATATATCTCAAATAAGGTCTGTAATCTAAAATATGAGCTCATTGTTTAATATGGAATGAATGTTTTTTACCTTAGGTGTGACCAAAATATGGTCAGCATGGGAAGTTCATAATAGTCCACCGTTGGAGTGTATATTTAATTAAAAAAAATGAATTATTTATTTTTTTAATTAAATAAAAATATTAAAATCTATATAAATACTCAATTATGATATATATTTAATGGTCAACCATATTACCATTTAATGGAATATGAAGAGGAGGATATCATTCTCCATTTGTGAATTAGGACTAGATTCTGATCAATGATTGGATCAACATGATATGATAAGAAGAAGACACAATTGGCCATCTTCACTGCAAGCAGATGTGTTCTTTTTCAATGATCAATCCATAATTTTAGTAGGATTCATAATTTATTTATTTTTACCTTATGATAAGAATATTTAAAATTATCAAAAAAAATCATTGTTTTTTTATAAATGAAAATTCACATGACCGTGTGTAACAAAATAAATTACTCTAACACTTTATTTATTATATGCGCCATGTTTCTCACCACGAATTCCACACTATGAAATTTATTGGCCAAGAACACATGGAAAATTATGTTTGATACATTTTTATTATTCTAGTTTCCCTATCATTAATTATGAATTAAATCATTGGACCATGGGGTTATGATTCGACATTAATATTGATGGTTTCAGTGTTATCGATCTCCTAGATCTGTTACATTTCTTTGAATGACATGTGGATCAATGTTGTTTCAATAGAATGATAAATATAAGGATGTTATTTTTTGAATAGATCAAATTGGTATTGTGGGTGTTTTTTTATGATTGTAGGAGGTTTTAGAAAATCTTGTTTATCACTATTTTCTGGTTTGGCATGTGGCGATGACATGTGGTGTGACATGATCAATTCCAAGAGGAGTATATGTGAAAGGTCTCATGATAGAGGATTATTAGCATTGATGGGGCAGCAGATGGACTCAGACTTCTGACAAGGTGGTCATAAGTGGTCAATGTGTTGGTAATTAAAATAAATAATAATAATATTATTAACAGGTACAATGTAATAAAATTAAATGATATTTTTTGTTATTATTATTACATTAAATAATTATAATAATGATGTTATAAAAATTGTGGTTAACAAATTTAAATGAGAATTAATTATAAAATAATCAAATAAAAATATGGTTTTTGCATAGGTGGAGGCATTGACCACCTATCATAATAAACGAATCCCCACCAGTATCTAATTAATTTATTTAATTAATATAAATAATTAATGAAATTTTTTGGACATTTCTGTGAAGTGGGAGACTAACTGATATCATAAAGTACATGTGTGATGTGTGAGTGATTGTGGAGAATAAACTTGTATCCCGTTTTCATTTAATATTTTATTTTAATGTAAATATTGAAATTGAAAAGATGGGGTACACGAGGAGAGGTGGTTGAGAATTCCTCCCCCACATGAATACTCTCTATCATGCCATCAACTGATTATATAATAATGATGAAGATAATAAATTATTATTATTATTCGTGTCATGATATATTTAATTTTAATGTGACATCAACATCCTAAATCAAAAGGATTTTCCATCAATGTCGTCATGATTATTGTTTTGAGACTTTAATTTTAATGACTAGACATGTAGTACATCTAAACATTGTGTTTGTCCTATTGTGATGGGATGTGGAAAGTCTGTCTTTTGGTTTTGGTTGAACTATTATATTTCATTTTTTTCTTTAATATATATTCCTTTTGTTTGTATTAATTATCAACTATATCTTTTAGGGTGTCTTACTGGGTATGGATATAGTCTTCTTTATGGGTATTTTCTCAAGCATGTCATGTCTTACGCAGACGATAGGTAGTTAAGTGGTGATTTCAGAGGTGATTAGGGAATCATTCAGGCACTAGACGGTATAATGGTTAGGTCTTGGAGATCAGGATCTAGGATCTCTCAGTAGTTTAAATTTATTTTTTATTATAATTGTAAAACATTTGTGTTGGGCATGCTAATTATCCCTTTTTATATTCAGTTTTCGGTACCTTACACTTGTACTATCATGAGGGACTACATACATGAATTTTCCCGATTTTTTATTTACTATTATTCTTATATGCTTCTACATTTGGATTATTACGTGTCTATAAGAACATAGGTAAAGTACTACAAATGTTAGTTATTCATTACCACTAGTTGCAATCCATTCCATATGGAGGTGGGATTTGGGTAGTTTTGTCTCGAACCACACCGACTCAAGTAAGGAATGATTAGTATAAAAGGTGTTTTGATCCTTGGGATGGTGTTTGGATTAGTCCCCTATAATTTTGTAAGAATGTAGGGAAATAGTTTCACTGTTTTTTGACAAAGGCTTTCAAACCTGGGATCCCAAGGTTGTTATGGGTGGCTGACATATCAATTTAATAGGACTCTGACTACCTTCTTGTAAACTCAGCATACCGATACATTGGTGGTATAAATATTAATTATATATATAATATCAGATTGAGTCATTAAATTTCCTCATTTATTTAGATACCAAATAATTATATATGGTCATTTGTTCTTGGTAGGTATTGATCACATATGAGATGTATCTGTGATGAAAGCCGTCTAGGTAACTGATTCATGATCATAATAAAAATCCAATGGGATATGAGGTCTCCATTTGGGGTCATTTACATAAAATATTTCTTCTACAAAGGGAGGAACAAACACCACTTATTGTGAATCATATGATTCCAACATAATAGATATGTGTGAAAATAGTATTATCCTACTATGTGACTACTTGTGCTTGAGTCAAATGAGGTTCCATAATGATATACATCCATGGGTAGTATATTATTGGATGGATTCAACATCTAAATTATTTGTCTTCTATAGATCTCGACTAATTGAATATTTTCATTCACAAACAGTTCACTTTATAGTGAATATGTTTGTTCTAGAGGTACCTACAAATTACACACATGTTTTGAGTGTGAATTTCATGGTCAATATAAGGATATCCTCATGTTTTGTGTTTAGAACGACATCCTTCATAGGTTATTTAGTTCAATCATGCTCCTTTGTATTGGATATCCTGCTCATATTGGACCCAATTCTGTTATGGTCCACACTATGAGGCTTCTATTTGGTGATGCAGGGCATCACTGGAATATTTTTTTGGTAATGATCATTGTTGATTCAAACAAAAATGAAACAGGGGCACATCCCACATCGAGACATAATATTACAACATGATCAAAAATCATGAAGGATAGGCAGTTCTATCCAAATATGGATAAAAATGATGTGTGATGGATTAGTTCCGTTGGATTTAGTGTTTCCATACCTTATGATATATTAATGCTTTAGATAAGTACCATGTTAACGATTTTAGGTGGTAAAGGGAAGGTATGAGCTTCCGGTAGAAGGGGCCTGAGGTTGGGAGGCTCGAGTGTGCTTCAGGTTATGAATTATTTCTTCACTATTCCATCTTCAGTAATAAAAGTGAGTCAATATCCACAATTTTCTATATGAAGACCTTGTTTGAGACGTAAGGATACCTACATGGGACTTTATTCTCAAGCCTTATATGGTAGAATCCTGCAAAGTGGATAGGGGGAAACCCATTATATATGTTGTGCGGCCTGACCCTATGAGGATAGAGAGTCCGCTTCAAAGAAAATCGTTTTGTAGTGTCTGTGAGACTCTTCAATTTTCATCCTCAGTATGAACTAGTTATTTACCATTTATTCATAAATTATTACTACTGGTAAATGTATTAGTGCTTCTTGTTTTCTGAGATTTAGTTCTCCACTTTTGATAATGTGTCATCCCCATTTATGTTAGGATTATCTCACTCATATGTGTTTATAAATAATTCTTTATTAGTTGGGTATTAATACCTTTAGACTAGCTAATTGTATGAGCTTTCAGTTTCCTGTGATGTAGGAAGAGTATGAGGGAATCTACCGTATGGAGGTTTTAGGCTTACCACACACTTTATATTTTGTTTTATGTATGGACTTCCTCCATGGATGACCTGATATATTCTATAGTATATCAGATGAACTAGTGTAGTTATGAGTGATAGAGGTGTGGTTAAAGGATTCTGCATGGATAGGGGTTTGTGTGACCCATTTTTTCATATCCATACCTATTTTGTTATGTTATAGGGTGGAAGTAATTATTAGTTTATGGGTGGATTTTTGTAAAACAAGATGAGTTGCTATCAAGTAAGAGTATCCCCTTAGCAATCAATGAAATCGTATCTTAATGGATGAAGGTAAAGTGGATCTCAGAGTTTAGGCACAAGATGGGTTTTCGCATGATCCATGTTTGAGTGTTGTATGTGTTGAGAGTGGATTCCAACATACAAAACAATTATTTGATATCTTATGGATAACATTTCATGTGTGGATAAACCTATAGATTTTTGAAGACTTATTACTCAGATCTCAAACCATTTTGGAATCTTTCAACGGTAGTACTCTACAACAGTGCCCCCGTGTATTTGCTCTCAGAGTTGAAACATGTGAGACATATAAATATAGTGATAGGCATACCATGGGAGCACTACTTGTATTACGTATCTCATAGAGGCAGTTCTAGAATTGATGTTCCACTTCATGGGATATATATTCTTCTCCAAGGGAGTGATATAAGTACCTAAATTGGTTGAGGTAATGTAATTTTGAGGGCCTCATGGTGTGTGTTCATGGTATAAAATTCTCATAGAGTGGCCTTCAAACTTCAGTTTTCATGTGCGGTGATAGAGTAGTTGAACTCTTTAATTTTATACTTGGTTCTCTGTGTTGTCCACATGACAAATGTGGGGATGTATTTGTTGGATTGAGCATATGATTCTGACCATCGTAATCTAGTATAGGAGACTGGAGTTACATTTTTTCTGGATTTAGTATCATTGAGAATCAATATAAAATTCAAAATTCAAGTGAAATTGTTTTCCAACATTGTGTGTGTGTGTTTGTTTGTGGTAGAGAAACCCATTGTGGGAGCTCATGGGAGCAGTAGAGTTTGATGGAGGCTCAATATCCCCACCTTTTTATATAGTTTTTCTTTTCAGGGATGAAAATATTTACATAAGGGAATAATTTGGAGACTCTATCATTGTCTATTAAGATTTATTTACATTTCTATAAATCTTTTTGGAGCCACAATTTGAGATAACTAGAGATGCAATAGCCTATTGATCTCAGAATTAATTTTATAAAACAATTTAATATATTTTAGGATACACTGATACGGTTTTTCTAAAAAGATAAATATCTCCAAAAATTGAGTTTCAAAATTGAAATATGATATCTTGGTTGAATATAAAATTATTGGATTACCCTATTAGTGGACTACAGTTTGTTATCTAGAGATCTTTGGATGAGGTAGTTCTTGGTGCGTATGTTTAATTAAAAAAAATTATTTCATTATTTTATTAAAATCAGTAAATAAAATCCATATAAATAACTTCTTATGATGGATTCTCAATCTTATGCCTCAAAATCTTTTCCAGATATATGAGGAGGCATAAATAGTTCTTCATTGGTGGATTGATACTTAATGATGACATGTTATCATATTGAGGTGAATTGATAGGTGATGGAAACAACAGACCACCTTCATCACTAGCTGATAAGTTCTTCACCAATGAGTAAACCATAATCGATGTAGGACTCGCCAATAATGTATTTTTACCAAATGATTATAATATTCTGCATGTTCAATATGATTTCATTGACCTACATTTTAATGAACCTTATCCTAATCTCATGTATCGAAATAAATTACTCTATCAATGTATTTATTATCAATGTCATGATTCTCACCCAAGTTTCCCCACAATGAAATATTTCACAATGAATACTTGTACAATGATGATTATCAAAAAAAATTATTGTTTTCGTCCTCTATTAATCGTGTTATTCATCATTGGGGCATATGGATATGATTTTAAACTGTCGGGTTGGGTTCAATTATGATCAAACACCCATATTAATTTTGGTGGAATGAATGACACTCCTATCAACAGTTTATGTTTAAAATTCCAAACAAGTGAGATGGTGTTTTTGGAATGTATTAAATCGATATCGTGGGTGTAGGTTTCTAATTAGAGTTGGTTTATGATCATAGTAGTAATATGTTGAGTCAATATGGTTTCCTTATTACTTTTCCATTCTATAATGATTGGGGAGATTTTTGAGTCAATACGGTTTCCTTATGAATTTACCATTCATTATTGTTTTGAAATTCACAAACACCTTATCTTAAGAAAAATTTCTTTTTTACCCAATGATTTACTTTTTAAAAGAAAATATACTTCTCCAAAGAAATTTATCCTTACCATGTTTTTTTTCATTTTTTCTATGTATAAAATTCGGTTTTGTATCAAAAATCTCAGAATCATATAATACTTAAATATAGAGCATTCTGTTTTCAGGATCCGAATTCAGGTTCCGTGTTCTCTAAATTCAGACTCTGAACTCTTATTAGTTCTGACTCTGAGTTCTTTGAATTCAGAATCATAAGTGTTATGAATTATAACTCTGAGTTCTCCGATTTCAGACATTGAACTCTTATGTGCTCTGACTCCAAACACTCTAAATTTAGACTCTGAACTTTTCTAAGTTCAGACTCTGAATTCTTGTGAATCCAAATTCAGAATTTCATTGAAATTGAGACTCCAAAGTTCTATATAATTCAGGTTCCTAATTCCTTGGAAAAAAATTATGAATATCCTTGTATTATATATACTGTAACTATATTTTTTTGGACTCCGAACATTGATTTTTTCTTACACTCTGAAAAATGAATTTGTTCAAGTAATCATATTTTTTCTTACTCATGTTTTGGTTATAAAACGTTGCAGTGCATTCAATTACTAACTAATCGTTGTTTGAGTGACATGTGTATAGGTCCCTCTAATATTCAAGGAAAAATTTGACCATTGGAGGAGGGAGTCGACCATTGAAGTCATGCCTATAAATATGAGCTCATTTGAAATAGCTCACAATGTTTAGAAGACTTTTTTATGAACATGATTACATGTTGTTGAAGTGATTTCTTGAGAGATTGGATCTTATAATCTATCATGCTTCATGAATAATGTTTGAATGGATTTTTAAAACATTGATTCATGTAGATTCGATTTCCGTAGAGCTGAGATGTCCATAAAATCAGAGACTTCGGTTTTTAAAGTCATAGGTGAAAATTTCCTTCCAAATTTATGGCTTGCGGGGATAGAAAGACAGATACTAATCATCGGATTGAGGGCATTCTTGGGTTTGGGTAAGACATTCTATTTTGAAAGTATAAATTAGGGGGCCTTTATCCATGGTTTTTGGATGCCCTTATCATTGGTTTAAAAGATTTAATACTTGTTACTTGTAGCGTTTTAATTGTGTTTTCCATGTTGTAATTTTGGTTGTCGAGGAAAGTATAACTATCTTATAATTCCATATACTTGTACTCTGATTAAAGAAAATTCTATAGGGTTTATGGAAGAATCTTTGTTTTTGTAAAGTTTTGTTATGATTCATTTCCAGAATCTCTTTCTCAGAATTAAATTTCTTGAATCATGCATGTTATTAGAACTTAGAGGTGTGCTGAATTTTTTTATACAAAAATTCCTTATGGAATTGTTAAGCTATACAATTCACTCACCTATTGTATATTGAGTGTCTACAGAAACTTTTTATACTAAAATATGTATCATATCTATCGATCCACTATAATACATGTTTTCCTAGATGGCTTGAGGAGATGACTAGAAGCATGAGGGGATTGGATCCCTGATGAGTCTGTTCATGGGGTTTCATGATTTAGGATTATTTTCATGGACATGGTTGTGGTGGAACACGATTCTCCAATGTGGTGTATGAGCATGGTAAACACGGTGGTCATTAATACAATTATTATTAATCATACTAATATGGATATTTTAATAAAATTTAAAAATGATTTTTTTATTATTATATTAAATAACAATAAAAATATTAGTGTCATAAATATTGTGGTCAAAAAAGACTAAATGATAACATATTATAATAAAAGAATCAAATAAAATGATGCATCGAGATAAGGAGGAGGCATCGAACAACCATCATATTGTGTGAAACTCCGTCATCATGTAATTAATATATTTTATTAATATACTTAATTAATGGAAAGTGTATGATGCTACCATTAAATGGTTGATCGATAAAAATAATGGAGTGCCCGTGTGTTATGTGTGATATTGTGGATAATAACCATTTATCCCATTTTCATTCAATACCTTATTTTAATTCTAATATTAAAAGAGATAAGGTGGGGAATATTAGGATATACTAGAAAATCCCCACCCCCCACACACATAAATGCTCTCCATCATTCCTTATATTGATAATGTAATGATAACAATGATAATAAAATAAAAACATTTTCATTCCTATCATGAAATCTACAATCCTGATTGAACTTCTACATCTATCATCAGAATGATGTGACATCTGTGGAATTGATATAAAATAATTGAGACGGTCATTTGATTAATAGTTATGAATAATTTTTTCAGAATCATGGTTTGGGTCTACAAAATGCCCAATAATATAATTATTATAAATATTAGGGGATATTTAATATTTCATAACACTTTTAAATGACGTAGAAATGATAAACTGTCTACTGCATTGAGACACTCAAATTGAGTTCGATGGATTGAGACCAATAATGGGTATTTAATTTGGAAAAGTAAATTATGTCCAAGAAGCATCATTCATGGTTTATGAGGTGAAATGTTATTTTTCATCAGGTATCCAATTTGGGAAAGTGAATAAAATATCCTGAAAAATTTTCCATAGTGATCACAATGGTGTGATCTTTTTCACCATCATGGGCCATTTTCATTGGTGTAACAATGGAGTCACGTTTTTTCGTTGCACTGACAATGAGAGTCAAGTGTTTTTTGGGATTTTAGATGATACTCATAGTGATGTACCATTACTTATTGTGTATTAAGAAATTGATATAAATATATCTTCTGGTGTGGAGACAACAAGAAATCATATTGGGACCACAAACTATGTGGGTCCCCTACACACTATGTAACACATTTTGAGAAAACGACAACCATTCTGTATATCTAATGTTGGGTTCATATTATGGTCCTCCAGTTACATATAATGAGTTTTTTTCTTATATAATGGTATTGTTCCCCCCGTCCTGACATTTGGGATATTATGTGACATTTTTCTGGGGGTTATTCTTTCTTAGGAGGAAACTGATGAGGGCAATGATCTGCCAGGATCACTAGAGACACTAGAGTGAAACCACAATCAACATGGGAATAGATCTTCTATCTATCGATTGGAAACTACACTATTATGATAGGCAATGGTTCCTCGTGACATTATATTAGAACCCTCCCACAAGGCATGGCATGGGTCCTCTACCTAATACTAGAGTGAAACAATTTTAATATGTAGGGTGTGGGTCAGGTATTCTCTATGAGATTACAACCCTCATGCTGAGAAGGGAATGGGTCCTCTATTTATTTTTACAGTGGAATAGTCATATTGAAATATTGTATGGGTCCTCTATCTAACCAATAACTAAAAACCTATTTCTAGGAAGTGTGTGACAGATATATGAACTATTATAATGGAATCGTCCTGCTGGGCATGATACCGGTCATCTACCAACAAATTTAGTGGAACCCATCATGTAGGAAGAGAATGGGCCATATATTGACTATTATTGTAGAACCCTTATTTTGGAATATGGTATGGGTTCTCTATCTATCTATTATGTAGTACACCCAGTTATAGCATGACCAATTATAAAGGGAATGTGCCTATCGAATGTGCATAAAAATGGGAAGGTGTAGTTTGACATGGATGTTTCTCGTGGGAAGATACTAGAGATGCTGGGACTGATGGAGGGAAATTTTGGGTCTGATGGAATTCTTTTCTTGGGATGGGTCTTCATATGGAGATCCCCATACTCTCATTTTGGATTCTGTGGTTTGAGTGTGTATATATATATATATATATCTATCTATATCTATATCGATGTTGTTGGTGTTAGATATTCTCCATCCTTGGGTAATGAAGACAAATGGGGTATTAGATGTGCTCTCCATTTTTATCTTCTAGTGGTGGGATGAGGTTACTCAACTTTTATGGTATTCAAATACTTGATGGGAAGTCCATCTATGCAACGTGTCGAGCCCCATGTGTTAAGAAAATGACACTCTCTATTATTTTGGTTTTATCTATTTTCATTAATTATTATTCTTTTACATTATATTAATTTGGAGTTTTTTATTTCTCCCCCTTATACTTTTAGGTCATCTATAGGGTATGCATATAATATCCTTTGGAAGGGATTTTCCTGCACATGTTGTGTCTTAAACGGAAAACAGACGGGTCAACGATGATTTTATATGTTCATATGGATACCATGGTTAATTAGAAAATGATATAGCTTATAATATGTAAAATAAAATGTTTTTTAACCAAAATATTTTTCTATTAATACACTTCATGGTGGTAATGGAAAATGAAAACTCACCATCCATGAAGGTGGGGAATTAACACACCACTGACAATGATTTAATTTTAAAAATAATAACAGATGATGTTTGAGTTTATGATGTATAATTCATTGGAATAATTAAATTATAGTATATATATGATACTGGAGTCACTATTACACTTATTATAGGGGTTATAAGATGATAAGAAAAGTAAATTTAAATAATAAAGAAGGAGGATTTTACCTCTTGAATATCGTCTCCATAAGAACCTCCTTAAGAAAAATTGATTTGGACTTCTTGTAAGAATATTAGGTCTTGGATGGGGGGGAGAATCTGTTGGTGGTATATGGGAAGAATTTAAGAAATCTTAAATTAATATAATTTATGATTAGAAGGGAATTCTAAGATTGGAATTTATAGGGGAGTAGATGGGTGTTTTATGATAATGATATACATTTAATTATTATTTGTGATCAAAAATATGAATAGTATGGATTATTATGATAGAATATATAAAATAGTTCATATGAGTTAAAAATGACTTATTACATCATTAATGAATAAAAAAATCTCGTATTTAACTTATAATGTTTAATACCTCAAATTATCGTATTTCATAATTCATAAAAAATCAATTATTTTTGAAATTTTATAAAATTTCACACTAACCATTTATTAATGTGTATATTTCAAAAAAGGACTCTATTTTATGATATTAATGTTCTAAATATCAATATTTTTATTTTTAAGTAAAAAATTTTCATTATTTAGAAAATAATTATTTTAATACAATAAATGATTTTTCGACAATATAAAAAATTAATTATGGTCTCATAAAATATTCATATATTTATAATGAAACAGAATAATAATTTTTGAATATATGTTATTAAAATAAATTTTTCCTAAAATCCTTATATTAATTAAAATATTTACAAAAAACTACATTTTTCAAAAATACCAACACATAGTTTATCAATTTTCATTCATTTATTTACTAATATCATGATATAAATATGTTATATTTTCATTCATAAGATAACAAAATTTTAGTTATACATTCATTGGTAAGGTAATTGTTCTATTGGACAAATAATTAATCCAAATGCTAACTTTACACTTCCAATGTTTATGTTAATATTTAATAGTTTACAACTATTCTTTTATAATCAATGTTTTTTACAATGTATGGTATCAAAGAAATTTAATTTATTATATATGAAACCTTAAAGAATGATATTATGTTGTCATATTTAGTCAAATATGAAATATTGTTTCTATTAGTTATATATTATTATTATTATTCATAAAATTCTTGTAATACTAATACTCAATCATAAAAGACTACCTTTTGGTTTTTTAAAATCCCATAATTATTTTTTCTACTACATTCCTCATAACTTTTATCAATTATTTTTAATAAATTAGGTAATTTATTATATCCATAGAAAATAGATGTAAATTACCATGAAAAAAAATCATTCATATTTAAAATCATCACGTATAATAGAACATAATTTCATTTTATCCCTATAAAAAGTATTATAGTTATTAAAACCAAGAGGCCAACATTTTGGATTTATTATTTTCATAATCTATTATTAACCTCACTAAAAAAGCAATATAGATCCTTCTTTCCATATAATTGAATATTGGATTTTTTGGATGATCTAAACTCATCCAATATAAATAAGGTATATGATATATATATTTATATATCATTATCATATTATTTCTAATCATAATAACGTTATATACCCTAATCGAGGTGGGAAATATTTAGCCATGTAATTATTACTAATGAAAATAACAAATTAGGAATATTTACCAATTATTGATATTACGATTCCAAATAAGAAATAATTTTTTCCTAATTAAATTTATATAAGTTAAATAAATTTATTCTAGAATAAGAGATCAAAACTAAATGAAAACTGTTCTTTGAAAAAATCTGTTTTATACATAAAACAATATTTATTATCATAAAATTCCTATTAAACACAATTATATGAATTTTAAAACATTTTATTGAATATAATATATATAAATTTAATTAAAATAGTTCATAAATAATTATTCACCTAATATATTAATACGAAAAAATATTTTATGCATAAAAATGTTTAATAAAAAATAACTCATCTACATAAAAATATTTTGATTTCATTTTCAAATAAATTTATAACCAATCAAATCATTTTTTTGTTTCGAAAATAAATATTCATAATGAATTTATTATTTTTGATAATATATAATCCAATGACTTGGTGATTATTTTCAAAATAAATAATAATATTTAAATAGTGAAATACAATATAGAAAATAATTTTTCTTAATATATTTATTCTTATTGATAACCTCTAATCTATCAGGTAGGTGATAATTTATGCATTAAATAATAATATTTATATAGTGAAATTATTGTCCATTTAACCTCATTGTTTAGTGTAAATAAATCTATGAATGAAACCATATTTACTAAAATAAAAATATGTCATAAAATATAGGGGTTGAATATTCTGACCCCATATTTGAATTTTAATATTTAAATTTCATAACTCCTATACAAACAATAGAGGATATATTTATAATATCACATCCTCATGATCATATATATATTATTTGAATTTTTTGTTCCTCTACAGGACATTGGACAAATTATTTTTCTTTATTTTAGATAATTTTATCAATATGTTCTATGATTTCTTCTAGTTTATCATCATATGAAAGACCATGATACCTTTTTATAAACATGTATTTCTTTAAATGTCTAGGATTTATTTTTATTACTTCCTTAGGAGAGATGAATGGAACCTGACAAGATTATGTAAAAGATTTTGTTGAATCGAAAAGTGATAATATATTTTCCAAACTCAAAAAATATATTTTAGGTACCAAATTACCGAAGTAATTGCCTTGTATTATTTATGAATCTCAAACCCCTATTCCACTGAGAAACATAGAAAATTGAAACATAGAATTCAAAATCTAAGCAATGGTTACCAATATAACAGTTTTATCAACTCAAAGAAAACATGATGTGTTTTTGAATAGGGTTAACCATTTAAATCATTTACACATCTAGAATAGGTCCTAATATAATTATATCTCTAAACATCATCCTAGATAATTTTAGTTTTACACTTCATTCCAATGGCGACTTCTTAATGATCCATATTATTCCATGAATTAAATATATTTTCTAATTTATCGTAGACTATAAAAAGGTGTTGATTTAAACTCTATTTGAAACAAAAATAATATGATTTCAATATATCCATTATGGTTTGAATGCATATATCATATATAAAATATTTAATAGGATGATAAATAGTACTAAAACTCCACTCTTTAGAAAAATAATACTAAAAAATTCCATTTAATATTTTGATAATAAGAAAATATCGATAAAATACAATATAACATGGTACTTCATATAATATTACCACATAATGAATGTATTATATTAAAATATGATCAATTGATAAATTATAAATGATAATGATGAAATGAATTGACTTCATAAGGTAATCAACTAAAAACGAAATATAATTATAGACATTAAATGTTTTGGGGAGTTTGATAATGAAATCCATCATGTTTTTTTTCATTTATATTCTGGTGGGTGTAATTGATATAAAATTCACAAATATTTATGTATCTATGAAATAACATTACAATATACCATGAACTGATACACATACACTAAAATATTTCTTAATAGGATTTCAAAAAATAAATACTCTTTCAGATCACTATAAATATTCATACTGCTCATATGAATAGGGAATGGTAGGTTATGAAAATCATGCATTAATTAATTCATAAAAAAATTTATTTATGAGAGACATAATTTGTTCCAAAACCATATCATTCTGTTAGAGAGATGTTTTAACTCATGATCATTTTTATCCCTCTATTTCATATCTAAACATTCTTTCTATTCCTATTCAGTATTCATATATATAAATGGTTAAACACTGATCTGAGATTGATAATATTTTTTAACATCGATCAAAATTTCCAAATTTATCATTTTCAAATTCAAACAATATTTGATTTTTTATCCTCATCATATATAATATAGGAATATCCTTTTAAATCATACGATCATCCAAATTATTCTCCTTACTATGGTTGTTATACATTAAATAGTCATAAAATGTAATCATCTATTACTATCCTCTATTTTCCATATTCAACTACTTCATAAAAGATATTTAATTTAATAATTTTTTATCAGTATATATGTCATTCACATCCCTAAAATGATAATTCTTCAACATTTTCAGTGAAAAATATACGGTATAAAACTCCAAATGATGAATTAGTTTATTATTATGATTACCCTTTAATTGGAATGAGGTATAAGTGATCAATATTTCTTTCTACTCGATTATTCATCTGAGTCACATATTTGAAAAATAAATATAGATAAAAAAACATATCAAATGTATAGTATAGTGAGAATGGGTGAACTTTGTCAAGCATTTAACAAAATGATAACGGTACATTTTCCAAATAATTTTCCTAAAATATAATTTTATTTAAATATTTTGACATTTTAATATCCAATATTAGAATAAAAGGTCATTTTAAAAAAAAATATATTCAATTTAATTAATATTTAGTATTCGTTTTTGGAAATATGCATGTAATTTCATAGAAGGTTTTTTCCCTCACTTATGACAGGGCACTGCTGATCCTCTCCTCTCAAACCGAATATATTCATTTAGAATATAATATCATTGTTAAATTCAATTCATAAATCCCCTCCCCACTTCAAAGATTCAATATATTTAATTGGAATCCCACCTATTATGTTTTAGGTGTAAAGAAAAAGGTGTTCTCTAAAGAGGAGGTATAGTCTTCAACCTTTCATTTCTATTTTATTTAATCCTCCATCTCCTTAAAATATTCTTCAAATATGATGAAATAATAACACAATAATTTCCCATATAAATATAAATTATTATATTAATAGTTTAACCTATATCTTTCTCTTCTAATATGAAATGGAAAACGAAATCATTGATCGTGTGTATGGAAGACTACCAAATAACAAACAAATATAAATCATTTTACATTACCGATTACCACTGATGGATATAATAATGGATTTAATATACATGCATGATATTTATTATGTAATTATTATTCTGGAATTATAAGATAACATATTTATTTTTAACTTAAGATTTGTTGAAAAATGATAACCTCCCTCGTTCATTCATGTGGACTACCGCTTTAATGATTCAATGTGATATGTTTATCATTTTATTTTAAGATGTATGATAATAAGAAAATATATAAGGAATATATATACATTTGTTTATATAAATTTTATTCAATAAAATTGATTTATTATTTATATTTCTTTTACTCCATCCGTTTAATAATAGAAACGTCATTCATGTGTACATATGGAAAACCATATCTAGGAATGATAGAGTACATTTTACACTTTGTAACATTTATATATAACTATAAATATGTATATAATTAATATATATGATACTTATATCAAGATTATAATTAAAGATATTATATTGTCATAATAAATGTAAAATAATCATAACCATCGAACCATAATTTACATGAAAACCAACTAGTTATCACCCAGAATATTGATTGTAACAATGAATTCTTAATAAACTATGGATAAATGGTTAGAATAAATAATATATGGTATGATCAATAAAATAATATTTATTTAGTATATTTACAAAAATATATGAATTCTAATGTATTTATGAAGTTGTATTATCAAATGTGATAGTTTAGATAATGGGTTTTTATCTCACAATTATTATAGTGGGAATAATGCCATAATCCTCACTTGTTTCATTTATATGGTGTATAAACATCCCATGAATTTATTTTATGATTATTATCATAATAATAATTGTTATATGTGTGTGTGTCTGTGATTCTTTAATTTATGGGGGTTGTGATTAAAAAATAAGAAAAGTGTTAATTTTTTTAAATACAATCTCATTGTTTGAAGGAATTATATATTATTATGTTTTTTATGATGAAATATTATACTATATCCCTCATTAAAATAAATAGTTGTATTCTAAAACTGAAATTTTTGGAGAATTAATGTTTCTATTTCATTATAATATCTCCAATTACTCATGATAATGAAATAATATCTTAAATAAAATCCTTTTTATTTCACTTATCAACGGAAAGTTCATTATCTTCAGTGTCCATATTTTATAAAAAAAATAATTAATGATTTTAAAATTATATAATTATTATTTAATGTTAATTTTTAAATTTTTTTAAAGTCAAATAAAATTATAATTATTTTCATTTTAGGAAGGAGGTAACTTAAACATTTTAATAATAATGTGAAATGAAATTTTTTTTGAAGTGTATGTTATGGATGATATTTCCTGCCATTATGAACACTCAATTATTCGAACATTAGCATTTAATATTATAAGGATATTTTGAAAAAAAATATCTATTTAATATTTGGTAATTTTTTTATATTAATGTAGTTTACATAATTGATTTGATACGTTCCTCAAGTGTTTTATAATGATCTATTAATGGAATTTCTATTCACTAACAAAGAGGCCTATTTTGTTGTTTATGTTTTACAATTTATATGATACCATTTTGAAATACATATTATATATCTATATGGATTATAATTTGTATGATTAAACATTTATAAAACCCATTTATTCTATTAGGTTTTGTTATGAATGAATAATTAAATGTTTCTGAATCCCATTTACCTAGTAAGGGTTATGTTGTGTTTATATGGTGAATTTATTGTAATACTAGCTAAGAATTATATATGGTTTCCATTTTGTTTTTTAGATTTCATTACAAATGGTCATGGCAGTTACATTATAACAGAGGAAGGTGATATTATCATAATAAAAGATGTGTAGTTATGGTATTAACCGTGGAAGGTTGGTTATGTTATAAACCATGGATTATGTTTACATTATGGAATGATTTTTGGTCAAAATGATATAGATATCTAATTAATTTTGTAAATATTGATAACTCATGATTTCATTTTGTATTTCATGAACCTAATTTCATGTTTAAAATATTATGCATTCTCCTAGTTTTGTGTCAATATGATTTTGTTTTGACGAAGATTTAATATCCATAGGTCTATGTGAGGGCCTGATTTAATGTACATAAATTTACAAATGATCCTCTTTCTATTTACACATGTTCAAAATGTTATATATATTTTTAATGATTAAAATGGGTATGATTTGCTCCCATGGATTATAATAATTTATTATTCATGTCTTATGAACATCCAATATTTATTTTATTATTCAAGGTTATGATTTATGTTATGCCGGGTATGTTTTTGAAATGATAATACCATGTACTCATATCATTATTTAAATGTTATGTTTAAGAGATTAATGATATCTCTCTTACTTAACCATACTGATCATCTGAGCTAACACATTCTTATGTTTCTAATCCTAGTTCTTGAATAGTTGCTTTATATAAGGCATTTCAAATGATAATATCGGTATGGGTGATATATATGATCATTCATGAAATAATGAAAAATATGTATCTTGTATCTAGAGTCAATAAAACATTATAGTACTCAGGGTGTTTTTTGCTACCGGGTAATTCCCTTTGGCTTAAGGAATGCAGGTGCAACGTATTAGTGTGCCATGCATCGTATCTTCAAACCCTATTTAGGGAAGTTTGTTGAATGCTATGTGGACGATTTGGTGGTCAAATAAAAACAAAGTTTTTATCACTTGGATGATTTTGAAGTCATATTATGCAAGCTTCGACATCATAATTTTGAAGATGAACACCTTAAAATGTGCTTTTGGGGTAACCTTAGGAAAATTTCTCGTGTTATTTGTACGCCAATGTGGTATTAAAGTCGACCATGAGAAGAAAAATTCAATCCTTGGTATGTCACCTTCTATAAATTTGAAAGAATTAAGAGGAATTGAAGGACACTTAGCCTATATTCAGCGTTTCATCGCCAATTTAGCAGGCAAAATTTTACCCTTCACCAAATTGGTGAAGAAGGGAGTCACATACCAGGGGACTGAAGAATGTCAAGAAGCATTAGATATTATAAAGAAATACCTCTTGAGTCCACTGGTACTCATGCCATCTGTTGAAGGAAGACCACTTATCCTTTAAGTGACAGCCTTAGAGCGATCATTGGGTTCCTTTCTTGCTCAGATGAATGATGATGGGAATGAAAAAAAACCTCTACTACCTCAGTCAGACTATGCTTGAAGAAGAAATACGGTATTCATGTATTGAGATGTGCTACCTGGAATTAATATTTGCAGTTCAGAAGTTGATACACTACATGCAGCATCACGAGGTCCAATTGGTATCTCGCAATAACCCGCTCAAATTCATCTCTAGTCGTCCAATTCTTACAGGACATCTGGAAAGGTGGGCATTTATTTTGCAGCAATTCGACATTAAATATTTGTCTCAAAAGGAAATAAATGGAAAAGCTCTGGCTGATTTCCTAGCTGAACACCCTTCAGTGGATGAAACATCTTTAGATATTGAACTCCCTGATGAGGAAGTCTTCTCTATTCATGATAGTCCTTAGACATGGGAAATGTACATTGATGGTGCTTCCAGAAGTCCAACAGGGAGGAAAATGGAAAATCCCAAATTCATGAAATTTGTCTTAGGAATTGTTCTCATTTCTCTAGAAAAGGAAGTGTAACCTTATTCTTTATTATTATGGGAAGGTGGTACCAATAATGAAGCAGAATACCATGCTCTCATCGCAGGTTTGGAATTGGCACTTCAAGCTCAAGTGAATCATTTAAAGGTGAAAGGTGATTCAGACCTGGTAATCAAATAAGTCAATAGGGATTATTCCATCAAAAAAAAAGAACTAATCCCTTTGTATGATTACGTCAAAGAGTTAATGGCAGAATTCCCTTCAGAACCAACATTTTCTTATGTCCCGCTATCAAAAAATGCTCAAGTTGATGCACTGGCTAATATAGCCCCAACTATTGACGATCCAAATCAGGACAAGACAACCATCAGTATTGCCCACCGTCGTGCAATATCACATTATGTTCGAATCAGAACAGAGGAAATAAATGAAATTAGTCCTATTCCTGAACCGTATGGTCATACTACAAGATGGATGTCACATATCAGGGAATACCTTCAAAATGGAACAGTTCCACCTGATAGAGCCGAGAAAGAACAAATCCAGCGACGTGTGGTAAATTTTACTCTTTATGATATCCTAGATCACTTAGAGAAAATTATCTACAATTGTTGTTTTGATGGAGTTTTCTTCATATGCATTGATTTATGAAGAGAAAATGGCTGTCATGAATGAAGTGCATGCAAGAATCTGTGGTACCCAACAGTCTAGACATAGACTATCTGATCAGATTTGAAGTCTTGGATACTTTTGGCCTTCAATGATAAAATATTGTGTTAATTTCACAATTATGTTTCATTCATTCCAATTACATTCCATATTCATTCATCAACCTCTAGCGTTGCTTCATACAACTAAATACTCGTGTCCATTTTCCACATGGGGAATGGATGTGGTGGCCCCTTACCCTTCAGCTATGACCAAGAAGTTTAAGTACATTCATACTGCTACTGATTTCTTTTCCAAATGGGTAGAGGAAATACCTCTCAAAGAAGTCAGTTCTAAATGCATTGTTAGCATTATCAAGTCTGACATCATTACCAGATTTGGTGTCCCTCATACCATATTGACGAAAAAAGCCACCAACATCTGTTCATACAAGGTGAAGAAGTTGTATCAAGAATACAACAACAAATCCAATAATTCATCTCGGTATCATGCATTGTCCAATGTCCAGATAGAAGCCTTAAATAAGACTATATCAAATATACTGCAAAAGATGGTGGATAAAGATAAGAAATCATGACCTGATAAACTCTTCCATGCTTTATGGGCTTATTGGACTACCACCTGCACTGCAACGCGGTCAACTCCATGTTAATTAGTATATGTAACAAAAGAAGTCTTGCCAATTGAAGTTCAACTACCCTCGCTCAGAGTTTCCATTTGTGATCAATCATCTACAAATGAACAATCTCAAAAGATATTGAATTAATTGGAATGGTTAGATGAGAAAAGATTGTGGACCTTGCACCACTTGGAAGTCTATCATAATCAAATAGCACGAGCTTTTAAAAAAAGTTCGTCTTCGTTCATTCACTCAGGGAGAATTGGTATTAGTTCTCAGAACTCCAATGATACTAGGAAAGAAACCTCCCAAGCTTGAGACAAAATGGGAATGACCTTATTAAATACATAGGGTCAACTATAATGGAGCTTATTCTTTAAACTCAATGGATGGAGAACTCACCACTACTCCAACCAATGCCATATTATTGAAGAATTATTTTGTATAAACACAAAATATATCATCATTGGTCCAGTATGACCTTAAACTTCACCATGGTCCAGTATGAACGGAAACTACACTGCCATCTATCAAGACATTAAACTGCATCATCAATGGTCAAGCATATGACCCTAAACTATTTGCAAGGCCCTTACATCCAGTAAGACATTAAACTGCTCCATCCATGGTCCATACATATGTCCTTAAACTATTTGCATCCTTTCATCCCACTTGACGTTAAACTATGACGTCCTAACTACATGATGCTAAACTGTACGGATGTCTCTTACGTCCAGCAAGACGTTAAACTTCATCATACATGGTACATACATATGACCTTAAACTATTTGTACTTTTGTCCAACATGACGCTAAATTGTATCATCTCTTTTTTAAAAAGTCCCTAATACATCCAACATGACGTTAAATGGTGTACTGTTTTGTCCTCACTGCATGAAATTAAACTGCACAGTCCCCCATACGTCCTACAAGACATTAAACTATACTTTTCCCCTGCTACATGACACTAAACTGTGCAGCACTTATAGTCCTAACTGCAAGACTTTAAACTGTATAGTCCCTTCATATGTCCTACATGAAATTAAATTGTGCATCGTTAAGGTTGTTGTTACCTCTTGTTTCTCACACCGAGTATTACTCACTTGATTGTAGAGAAAACTTCAACCATAAAACTCTCTATGGGCTACTAACCATGTGTATGTCCCAACACCTTTTTTAGGTCATTGTCCCCAAGAACAACATTATCATTAATTCATTATTTAAATTTAACTACGCGGAATTTGATCCTTGCATTTTAGGCTGGGTACGTAGGAATCCTCCCAAGGTTCAAGCCCAAAACCAATCTCTTCTCATCGATTCACCTCCATCTCATACGATGATAATTTGTGAAACCACCCCTAGAATCAATACCTTAAAATTGGTTCACTTTCGTCCTTGCTATATGACATTAAACTATACAACACTTTTGTCCAGTATGACAATAAACTACAATATTCTATGATACCATCACCTGACATGGAATCATTATTTACATTGATTTTCAATCATGTTTCATTTCAAAGAATACGTGCATACATATAAATACCTGAACCTTTTATCTTGGGTTAAAAAATCATTGCACTAAAAGTCCCCTTTCACCCTTCACATGTACGAACCAAATTTCTACAGAGGGTAGTTCTAGAACTAATTGGGCTTGATTCCCATTCTTATGCGATATGTAGGAACGTTCGACTGCCCCTCTAATCCATCCCCAAGTCTTTTGGGCCTAACCCCAAATTCCACTTTCAGTCCCTTGACTAAAAAGTCCCCATGAAAACAAAAAATGTGTATTTCTTCTAATAGTCCAAGCCCTATGACCCTAAACTAAGATCTCCAATCCTTTTTTCCCACACGACATTAAACTGTAGTTCAAGAACTATGTATGGCTTGATTCCCATACTTATGGGATACATAGTGAAGTCCAACATTTCCATTCAGGACCCAGCCACAAAATGATAATGATTAGTATTGATTTGTGTATCTCTGCATACATTGGAAAATACCCATCTTTATGTGTCATAATCCTAACTTTAAATATTTTCAGATCTTCATAACCCTTTTCTTGACTTCTAGTCACAAAAATGTAAAACTTCTGAGAATTCTTTTTCCTGACTATGCAGTACATGCCCTTATGCGGCCTTGCATAAACAATATCCATAACAGATTTTTCAGCCAAAAGATGCTATTATTTGACTATGCAGCCAATGCCCTTAGGTGGCCCGGCATAATTCAACCCCATAATGAGTTTTACAGATACTGGTAACTTCATTCATGGGAATAAATCCCCTTTTTTCCTTATTGATCTTAAATGAAAGTATGTAGGAATCTGCAAAAATAGCCATCGTTAACATATTTTTCCAATATCCTTTTTCATGATCTGAAAGTATTTAAGTCTATGGTTTATATTCTCCTTCCCTACGTTTGGATCAGATCTTCGTAGGAGTGATATCCATCCAGTTCTTCGATAATCTTATTTGTAAAATATCTTCTCCATATTCAATTACCTCTTTCTATACAGAAAACTCTATACTTTGGAAAAGTTTAATCACCATAAACTTTCACGTGCTTTTTAGCACTAGGAAAGTAAATTTCTGAGAGTTCTTTTTCATGACTATGCAGCATGTGCCCTTTGGAGGCCTTGCATAAACAGTCTACATAACAGACACGTTAGGCAAAATATTCTATTTATTTGACTATGCAGCCAATACCCTTAGGCGGCCCTGCATAATTCAACCCCCTACCGGGTTCTTTAAATAATGGTAACTTCATTCTTGGAAACTGCTTCTTCTAATTCGTTTTTGATCTTTTTCATATCATTCCTCAGGTTCAAATATTCTTAAGTCATTGTTTACATATTTTCCCTTATACTTGAGTATGATACTATGTGTTCAGAAGATTTTTCAAGGAATTGAGTGAATTCTAATTCATTCGGTCAATTCTACTTCGACCTTAAACATTAGCCTCTTTATGTCCGATATGCATGACTTTAAACTTCCCACAAAAAGAAAAAGGAATTCTGAAATGTTCCATCTCACTAAACATACATTTTGTTTGATTTAGGTAATATTGAGAAATTAGAAGATTCAAAGTTTTTAGGGTAATTTACACTAATACTAGTAAAAATAAAACTATGCTTACTAGGACCATTGGAATAGGTAAAATTTAAAACAGGTAGCAGTAATAAATGTACAAAAGTGATTGAAGGTGAAAGTGTTTTTCATTGATGCACAAGAGATAGAAGGACATCCACAGACTGGAGTCTCTTCTCTTTTTCATGATTTACAAAAGACTTTCAACATAATTCTACATTTGATTTACGACATCCTGAGCTTCATCAGCAGCCACCTGGAATTCATTCATTCAACTGGATACCATAAAGAGATGCAGTGATACCAGATCTTATTGGAACAATTGTAAAATAATGATCTTGAGTGTGGTTTGAGAAAATTTTTTGCTGATCAAATAGTGACTCTGTTTTTGTCCAAGCGACTTGGAAGATGGATACATGGATTTGAGAATGAAGCATTGGAATTAAAGAGCAATTTGTAGAGAATACACTTTCCATATATTTCTCTAATGTCATGTTTGTCTTCTCTCCACCAATCGCCAGCGGAAAAGATTTCATCCCATGGGTTTTACATTTTCATATCAGCAAGGAAATGACATGTAGGAAAAATTTGAAAGTTCACGCCGATGTTGTTGCTCTTAATGCACAACATAACTGAAATAGAGGAGTAGCAGTGCAGCTGCATCTCGGGCATATAATAATTTGCATCTAGAACAGTGTCTCCTTGCAGATGACAATGACCATATAGAGGCAGGTAGATGCTCTTTGGGAAATTAAGATGATATTTCTTCAAGTACTTAGCCAAATATGGGAGAGTGTTGTCGCAGATATCATAGTAATCGTGGCCAAAAATGTTCAACATGTCATCAATCCGCTTCCTAGGCATTCCATCAGCCATTTCGATTCTCATGGGAGCCATTAAATCTGCACTAGATTTGAATAAATTAACTCTTAAATGGATTGATTTTTCATAAACATTGTGAAGAAATTTTAGAAAAAATGGAAAAGGCATTAAGGAGCGCAAGTATGAATGTTCCTCACAAGTGTTAATGTTCCACGCATGTTTTTTGGGTGTGCAGGTATCACCGCGCAAGTCCTATTAACTATACAACATCGTGAAAATGATGAAAGAGCGGAAAATGAGAAAGTTGCGTAGTGAGGGGGACCTGCGTGGTGAGAGATCAAAAATCTAGAATCAGATGCTATGTGTGGCGAATGACCGTGTATTTGTAGGCCAGGCGGCCCACCTGCGTGCATACATCCAGCACGCTCCAGCCTTGTGCGACTCGATCCTGTGTGCCAAGTGTTGCGCACTGAACACTTGTGTGCGCCTTTACTTGAGTTTTCTTCCTTTCCTCAGAGTCACATCCTCATTTCCTTTGGATCCAACTCTATGGAGGGACTTATGTGGACACTCCTTTTCATCACTGAGTCCAAAGGAATGTTAAGGGAAATGACTTATCCCAAATTGATTTAGCCTTTTAAGAAATCATCGAAAATAAACAAATTCATTAATAAGGCATCAAAAGCACATGCACCGTGCATGTTCCATCACTGGCGCGCAAGTCCACTTGCGCGACACCTAATGGTCGTGCAAGTGCCTAGCGTGCCCTAACTGATAACCGCTCAGGCTCTTTTCCAACCTATAAATAGACCCGGTGGGCCCCCCATTTGAGAGGGGAATTTTTTCAGAATTCATATTTAGAGCTTTGAACACCCAACTCTCTTCTTCAGGTATTATGAACACTTCTAAGATAATTATTTACCTAGAATAGAAGGTCTAAACATGGGGAGTAAGGTCTAAGTGTTAGAATTCACTAAAACTTGCGCGCCTAAGGTGATTTACCGTTAAGGGAAATTAAAAAACTTGTGTGATGCCCTACTCCTTCACCAAAACTTGCGCGCCTCTCTTCTGGAAGTACCTCAGGGTAATTCTAAAGGCTTTGGTCAATGATCTCCCAAGTATGACCATGCTGGTTTACAATCGTGCAGGTACCCATGTGTCGCGCAGGTATAGATACGCGACCAGGACTTGTGTGCCAACGCAGTACTGGAGCGCCTGCCAGGACTTGCACGCCCCTGCCTTTTTTGGGTTCTTTTCTTGCCCATTTAACCCCTATTGTGTAGTTACACATCTCCTATTTTAGATTCAGTCTTCAAGATAGTCTTCAAAGCCATTTATGGCATGATTTCTTGATTTGGATTCCTTATCTGAAAGGAACTCCATTGAAAATTTCTCAAAACCTAGTGATTTACACATATTTTTGTCACAAAATAATGAGATTTCATTCATTCAACCTCATCCTTTATCGATGAGAGAACACCGTAATCTGGGCCTCCTTTTCAGGAATAATCCCCAGTATTAATTCTCAAGTATGGACATCCTCCTTAGGAATAATCCCCAAGTCCCCTAATCCGAGAATCCTTTTCAAATGTAAGCCCCAACTATAATACTCTTAACCTGGGCCTCCTTTTTAGGAATAATCCCCAGTCATAATTCTCAAGGATGGGAATCCTCCTTAGGAGTAAGCCCCATGTCTTCATTAACATGGGCCTCCTTTTTAGGAATAAGCCTTAGTATTAATTCTCAAATTTTGGCATCCTCGTTAGGAGTAAGCCCCAAGTCCTCATTAACCTGGGCCTCCTTTTTAAGAGTAAGCCCTATCTCAAATATGGGCATCCTTTTCAGGAGTGAGCCCCAATCTTAAAATTCCCAAATCTGGGCATCCTTTTTAGGAGTAAGCCCCAAGTCCATTAATTTTCTCTTAACCAGTCCTAATTTACTTTTTATCTGGATCTCCTTCTCAGGAGTAAAAACCCAATCATATGTCCCCTCCTAATTCCGGCCTGCTTTTCAGGAGTAAGCCCCAAATTAGATTATCCAAATCTCCATAAAGTACATATACCTTTATGGACCCTGTTCCTGGATTTCATCCCTAAAGTAAATCCTATTCTTCATCTATTTGGGCATTCATACATACATAAGCCCCACATCAGTTCTTATGATTGCATCTTTCATGGCACAATTGACTTGTTTTACCAATACCTATAGTTTCTCACACCGAGCATGACTCACGTGAGCTTAGAGTGTAAAATTAATTATGACATCTTTCTTTTACCCATCAATCATAAAACACCATATTCCCTTAATCGAACTACGAGGGTTCTGATTCTATTTCCAAAACAAAGGATACGTAGGTAGCCCATCTGCGGGTACGATCCCTACTTTGAAATAATTCATGTCCTTCTGAATGACAATAAACTTCAAGTGCCCCACTGAGTGGTGTTAAAACCAGTATGGTCATCATAATGACCAGGAGACCTTTATGTATCAAAGGACACAATTGACTGAGAATCTCTAACAAATACAGATTATTCTCTATCAATAAAGAACCTAGAATACATATAAATGATTCTCTAAATTTCCTACATATCAATCATTGATTGTCAGATCTAAAAAACTTCATTTTATACTTGGTAATTTAATAAGTATTAAGGAACATAACATAAATCTATAAAGAGAGTCTCAGAGTAGACAATAATTCCCCTCAAAAAGGTGTGATGAGTCCAACCTCCCATCCTCTCAACAAATGAAAATTCCTATGCCTCATCAGGCTACAACTAATGAACGCCTACCATTGGAAAGTAGGATCAAATGGATATGGAATTAGTGGATGTTTCTGGTTCTACGAACAAACCCGTTAGATTCTGCTTATAATGTGTGAACCTTCAATCGATTAGGTCATCCCCAATTCCAGAGGGAAACAGTTGTCTACAAAAATACCTTTGGGATAACCAAAATGAATATATAAAAATTATAACCTCAAGAAACCATTAAAACTATCTTTAATGTAGAACTACATATAAATGAAATTTCAAAACAAATCCATTGTATAGAAATCAATTATTTTCTTTGTAATCCAATTCATATTAACAAAAACAATGAATTTAATGAGTGCATGATTAATAATAAAGAGGGAAAACCAAAATTGACCACGTAAATACATCAAAGTAAACATTTGAGAGGTAAATTTGAAATAAAAAAAAACTTTATAAAAACAACTAGAAATTGGGATTTGTGATATGAAAATACGATCCTATACACATAAAGACACACTAAGAAAACAATACATGGATCTTACTAAAATCATGTTCTTTCATGGTCTATTCAAATCAATATAATACCCCATTATGTTGACATGCTCTATGAGGTTATCATATGCATATACCCATTGCATAGAATACTCACATTGTGTAATGTTTCCTAATATATTTATGAAAAATAATGTCTTCATTAATAAAACACTTTCACAATGCTTAATCTCTGATTTTTTCTTAAATTGTTTTCAAAATATATTATTTCATTATGTAATTACTTAAAACTAGAGAAAGTTACAAATAAATTTAATATAAAATCACATGAAAACCCTTTTTTTTCAAGTATTAGTCAATCATTTGTTTTTTTAGAATCATCCAATGTAATCACCTGAATCATTTTTTTATTTTATAAATTATCACCAAAATGTGAAGTTTCCAACATTAAAAAATATAAATGATCCTTCGACACAGAATCCACCAATTTATAGTAAATGCTAGAATGGTAAATAAGGGATATTAATATCATAATTTACCATGTAATGATTTTTATCCATAAAATACTTTAGAATTCAGTTCTCATGATTAATGATCGAAGAGGTAAAATTAGATCCATGATCGAATTGTGATTATACCAACTAGAACAAAACCAATGCATTAAATTTAACATTGATAAACAATGAAACAAGGTTTAGGGATATAAAGACATCCTAAGAGGGTGTAATAATTGAGTATGGATGAATGAAATTAAAAGAATGTTCTTGAAAGTAAATTATGGAATAAAAAGGAAGAAATTAATAACATTTACCTTCCCATTATCACCCCAATTTGTATCTCTGACTATCCCCTAGCCTCAATCAGATAGATGGTGATGGAAGATAAAATTCATTAATAACATGATGACCCATCAATAGATGGTGGGATAAGGAAAATGAATTTCACATTGGCCACTCCACTGGATGGCTGATATCCCTCATTGGGAAGCTAGTGGACCGTTTATTACTTTTACAACTACATAACCATGTCCAATACTGATCCAAACCACTTGGTCGCCCCCCATCCCCTCAAATTAAAAACAAAAACCACCTACCAAGACCTCAAAAAGGATCTAGAATTTAATGAAAAGTCAGTATTAATAAATATTAAAAAAAATATGAATGAGATACAAATAATGAGCCATACAATACCAAGTGTATTAAATGAAAGATAGTGTTTAGTCTTATAATCTCTTCCATTATAAAAAAATTCAACACCTATAAATTAGTCAACATTGTATATTTTCAATTAAATAAAGACACAATTAACAAACCATTTATTCTTGATAACATATATAATGGATATCACTTCCATAGTAGTATAGTTTAATAACCAATATAATGATTTCCTCACCCAAAGAATTATCTCAGAGATCCATAATTTGATTATATATTTCAACAAAACCAATTTCATTTTCATGTTCAACATCATCCAATTAAATCACATTGAAAGAATTCAGTTGGTTTACTCTCAACAGGGAAATGTGAAACACATCATCAATTGACATCACAATGAAGGTAAGGCTTAACTGATAAACCAATTTCTCAGGAAATTAAATAATATCAAATGTTCCAATAAAACTCAATGACAAAATGGCATGTTTACATAATAATTGGTGTTATAAGAATGATTAAAAAATTATAAATTCATAACCACCTGGATAATACTCTAGAGACTGATGATGATAATTATCATTAGATTTCTGATGATTTTATGAACAAACTAATTTTTGACATAATAATTATACCTTTTATGCCATCTCTTGAACAAGTATCGATTCAACCAATGACTTTTCTCCCATCACTAATCGTCGTAAGTGATATCAACATGGTCATACATATAATTAAACTAAGGGTGTAATATTAATCAAAACTTGATAGATAATTCTATCATCAAATTCAACAAATGGAAAATTCATTTCCCATAAACCACTAAAATCATGCACACAAGCACGTGTCCTATAATTAGTAATTTGAAGATGATAATCTCTATACCCACCCATAATAGCATGTTACGTGTTGCATAAATTTAATTAGGCACACATCACCCATTGAAACAATTCTATAATGTATATCTAAACTATGGGTCCCTATAAAAATAATTATATAAGGATGTCCATAATGCTTCACAACCACTATTTGATTCATGTTCTTGAGATCTAACACTTTCTCTATCTCCATAATGGTTAGAAAATGAGGTAACTTAATCATTCTATCAATTATCACCCAAATATCATACTGCCCATAGGATTATATACTAATTTGATGATTAAATATATTGATATGTCATCTCACTTCTATTATAGAATAATAAAGTTCTCTAAACAAATCAATAGAAATCTGTTGGTACACATTATTTCTAAAGAATGTAAGGTATTATGACAAAAATAGTTCAATACAACTTTTAATAACAGACCACCAATAATAATATCTCATATAATGAAACATCATTGTAGTCTTGGGATGCATGGACCATATAGATCAGTTTCCACTCTCCAATAACTCATTCCTAGAAAATATGAGAATGACTACCCAACCTCAGAAATATTATTCTCCAACATATTTCCATGAACATTCACTCGAGGACTCCCTAACATTAAGGATTTTACTAAAATATATAAAAAATTGTAAATTTTATATTTTAGCATGATTAAAAAATAAAATGATGATTTTTTACGATATAGATTCTAAGAAAACATTCTCATAGACCTATTCCACTATTAAGATCATCTTAGCAAACATACGCATCAAATAATGTTCCTTAATTGATCTCTTTAATGCTTGAGTCTCTAACATTGTACTAAATGTCTTGGAGAAGAGATTCTCCATTCTAGGTGTATTTTCAATATCAAAATAAAAATAATAAATATAATGAGACCCAAATTCACTATTAAAATTACATAACACTAATTTAAAATATCCTCTAAACTCTTATTTTCAAAATATATAGTAAATATACAGAAAAATGGATGGTGTCACCATGTTTCTGAGTGTGTGAATCATAGTTTCAAACTCATGTTCATGAATAGGGTAGTCCTTTTAATAAGTGTGTAATTATTAAGAGTCAAAATTCATAACATATTTTCCCTATATAATGGCACAAGCCAATCCTATACTAGATGAATTATAGAAAAAATCATTGACTGAACCTAGTTTATAAATAATTATGATTAGATCTAATGTAAACCTCACCTATTGTTCTTAAAAAGATCATTAAAATTTACAATTCCACTAATACAGAAAATCCTTATGGGTAAATTCTATCATTGGTCATTCAATCATGATAAAATATAGAACAAAATTCTTTCAATATTCATATAAATCCAAGAATACAAATATAGGAAAAAAATAAAGAGGTATCTATCATCTTGATGAAAAATGAATCCATATTGTATTAAGTAAGATTCTCCTCTTAGATATAAAATCTCAAAAAAAAAATAACTTATTGGATTCAAAATTCACACTTAGAAATATTACCATTCAAAATATTTGCTAAAAGTATTCCATGGATTATATCTAAATAATCAATGTGTTCATCCTCTAACATATATTAAAATGATATGTAATCAAATAATGATATTCAAAGAGTATACTAATGGATGAATGATCTAGTTTATCAATTTGATTAATACCACATGAGTATTTTTAAGACTAAATTGCATAGTTGGGAACTCAAACATACACATATAATATCCTATACAATACAATAGCAGATCATTCTTATCAGAATACCAATGCATGGTAACCCTATTGTAAGACATCATTATGAAACCATTAGGCTCCTTTGAGTTGATCAAAAAGATAATACATCCTTAGAAATTGGTATTTATTTCTAAGAGTCACTAGATTAATCTATTGGTAATCTATAATATTTTTAATTTTTTTATAACCCATATTGGAAAAAAGGATAAGTGAATCCACTGATGAACTTCTATGTTGAAAAACTCCATTGGCCTTAAGATAAAATAGATAAAAATTATATACTATTGACTTATCATGTTCTATGTGATATGATGGTGTATAAATAGGCATCATCCTAGGGGGTAGGAAAATAGTGAAATCAACTTCTCTAGGAACATATAACCAATAATAATAATTAACAATGAACAAGGTGTTTGTACTCAAAACCACCAGAAGTTGAAAACATAGAAAATAATCAAAATCATCAAGAAACATCTCTAGAAACGGACATCAGATAATTATAGAATAAGGAACATAATGCCTTGATCAACCATATCTAGAATCCCAACTACCATGACACTCATGAGAGAATCAATCAGGAGATTGAAACAAAAATCAATGAAAATTAGTTTTAATCATGTCCTTCACACTAATCATACTATTCATACAAGAAATGAGTTAAAATATATTAATTTTAAGTTCCAAGAACACCCACACAACCATTAAGTCATGTCTCATCACTTATTAAGTGGAATATTTTGTACCTTATTCTGTAATCTTTCCCAATGTCCTGGAATTATATAACACAATTGAAATAATCTAAAAATGTATTCTAAATATGTTAATAATGATTTAATATATAAAATAATGAGTTTCAAATTTTTTTAAAAAAAATATAAAACCATAAAGGATTAAATAAATAATGCTCCACTTATTGTATATATACCTCCAACAAATTATTTCTATATAAACTTTATTATATGAATACTTTATTTCATGGATACTTTATATGAATTATTTGTTATATAAGCACCCCATTCGCATTAAATAAGGTCCAACACCATTTAATCTATTATAAAAAACCTATCATACATTTGTAAGAGTGGATTCATATATACTAGATTTGGATATTCTCGCACAAAAACACTTGTGGTTGTCAGATTGACCAGAATGATGACACGTCCATAGTACATCCATATAGTTAGGCATTGTTTGACAAAGACTTCCAACGTAATTGATAAATACCTAATGTTTTCCAAATGATGCTATTGAAAATGAAAATGATGTAATGTTTTTACCCTTCTGTTTTATTTTTTGATAACACGAATAATTCTTACTACCTCTTAATACAAAAAAAGATCCACTCAAATATTTTTTCCGAAATATATTTTGCACTGTCATTACTTCATTATCATCTAAATCAACAATGTTTTTTAAGCATAAGATAACTCTCATCAACCAAATATCATCCCTCAAACCCATATCGACTTTCTATGAGTCTATTTATTCATTAAAAACAATATTCAACCCTTTCTGAACCAACTCGGTCAAATTGGTTGAAAATTCCAAAACTAGATGTTCCCCTTACTCTGAGGTCCAAATTCCAGAGTCTTTACAACACGAAATGCAATAAAATTAAACTATTCGTTGAATATATTGTTCAAATTGGTCCATATAATATCCTTCATAAATTGGTAATGAATGATATGGTCCCAAAATTTTAATCCTGGTCATTCGAGCATATAAGTGGAAAAACATGTGTCCTCAAGTGTTTTGAGTAAGTGGAAAATCATAACAAGCCACTTGAGCTACTATTTTAATTCTTATGGTACGTTATCACCAGTGAAGAATGATTTATTCCACAAAGAAAATTTTAAGGTTTGATCAACTACTCGCCCTAATTTCCTACACCCTCATGACCAAATTTTTCATTAGTTGGGAAAATGGATTCCACCAAAATAGGGTCTATCAAATGATTTTCATATAGAAAATATCTTATAGATTTATATTTTGGATACAAAAATAAATATTGCAGGGGGTGTTATCTAATATAAAAAATGTCAAATTTATTATTATTTTAAGAGAAATTTATCAAATCAAAATGAAAACATTAATAATCCACGTAAAAAAGTTTTAATCAAAAAACAAATAAAAGAAACACAAATTCGACAAAATATAGGAAAAATAATACGAATGAACATGCCATGTATTAAATAAGTAATTAAAATAATATAATAATCCAAAAAAGAAATGTAAATCTTGATAAAAATTAATATCCACCCATGGAAACTCAATTTCAAACGTGAAGGTTATCCAACTATGAACCCTTTTTCACTTACTAACCGAATTATAATTGTAAAAAACCCATTCTATATTAATCCTTGAATGAAACATAGAATTTTTATAGATCATATGTCTAGGTATTGGGTCTAATACAATATTTTAATTATCCAAAATATTTCAAATTGAAATGTCATTCGAGATGATCCTTTTTATGGTATAGAATGAAACATAACCCCAAACTAGTCTCTTGAATTTCTAAATGAAGATATAAAATAGATTTAAACATGGGATGAAATTATATAGTCATCATATTTACAATTTCAATTCCAAAGAGTATAAACCCGAAAAAACAAGAGAAGATCAACACAAGTATCTATGCGACCAACTGTCACCATTATCCCAATAGTAACTGAAGTTTTTGAAGTCATTGAACTATATGATGCCCTTCCCCTTAATCATTTTCTAAAAAATCATATCTAAAAAGGAATAAGGTAAGGTTTAGTATGTGAGAACAAATACCAATATGATACCACCAAATAATTGTTAAAAATTTAACACAATGAAACTATTAGAATTATAAGTTAAACAAATCCCAATTATAATAAAATTCAAAAGAAGGAAATTTTAATAAAAAACATTGGTTTCGTTTTAAATAATTTCATATTCACAAAAAATACGAATGTGATGAGTACATGATTCATATTAATAAATTCAAAAATAATTAACCATGTAAATACAAGAATATAAACATCTGAGTAATAAATGGATATAAATACCAATATGTATAATATCAAGAATATAATGGTATTTAATATATTGGAATACATACATAGACTCTAGAATAATCATTATTATAAAATAACATGAATCCTTCTAATATTATTTATTTTCATATTCTATATATATTATAAAAATAACCTTAATAGTGACTCTCTCAAAATGGATTTCATATGTCAATACAAGATTCACCCAAGGATCCCAATCTAATATTTTTTCCAGAAAAATTCATGAAATATTATGACCATATTCAGAAAAAAAAATCCATTATAAATCACCCCTTCATTTATTCAAAACTATTTTTATAGTAAAATACATTATTGAAGGATTTAATCTAACACAATAAATAAATAAATTTTTTTAAATAAAACCATGATTACACACCTCAATCATATTCCAAGATTAAATAAATAAATTTATTTCCTAAATAGGACTAAAGGAAATCTTAACATGATCAATTATTTAAAAAATAATCATAATGTATGGGGACACATAAATCATATAATATCTACAATCACATGACATAGAAACCACGAATGGAATGTCGATGCATGATTGTTCAAGAATGGAAAATAAGATTTAAATTCACCAAGTCATTATCTTGAACCATCGACAACATGTGGATCCACCACCCCCAAATTATGGGAGGGTAGTCAAAATAATGATACATGATCATATAGATATTATAATCACTAGAAGAGAAAAATTCCTCAATCGGAACATTGATCCATGAATATAAATGTTTTCCAGATAAAGGTTAATCACATGAGTACCTCTAGAGTTTTTATGTCATAATGAGATTCGTAGGAACTATTTTATATTTAAAATAGGGATTAAAATGAAGAAAAATTGTGATACTATACTTATCATCCACACCTTGAACAAAATAACTTACTAAACACTAGAACATTGAAATTTTCTATTGGTTATTAGATGAATTTTTCAGTAATTGTAAGTTCAATGAATTTTGAGTAATTTAGATATAATTTTGATCCCACAAGTAGATCAACAGAATTTATAGTGATGTTACTATAATAATAACTTATTCCAATATTTCAAATGAATGAATTATATCCATAATTGGAAATTTATTGGATCCCCTATAGATATAATAGCTATATAAAATAACAAAAACCGAATATAAACCCTTGAACAACCTCTTTTCACATTAAAAAAGTATCAGAACCACCTTCCCCAGCCCAAAAATTCTTAAAAATTCTAAGGAAAAACACTGTTCAATAAGAAAACCATAGATTATTAATAATAATAAGAAAAAAATGAAAAAACTTTGTCTTACAAAAAATATTGTGCTATGTGTTACACCCCTTATTTATTGGTGATAATAATTTCAATAATCAATCCACCTTATTCATAGTTTCTACACATTGGAAAATAATTTCCAAAACCTCATCTATATTACTGTATCCAGATAAGGAAATGTCATCCCGGAATCCAAAACTCTATTCAATATAAATAAATATGTAATTCCCTTATACTCATTCTTATCCTAATATTTCTCAATAAATTTTCCACATCCTATTTTCCAAAAATAAATATACCTTTCTATAATACTTACTATGGAAACCCAGATATTTAATACATTAATATTTTATCTTAATAGATATATAATCATTATATATAATTATGATACACACCAAAACCCTCATGGTTTGGTGAATTTGGAAAAATAGATACATGAAAATGGGTACATCAATGTTCTGTATCATATCCGACTTAGTTCCTCATAATTAAAATCATTATTAAACATATAATACTTAAAAACATTTTTAGTATCATGGGGATAAGGAATCATAACAGAGAATGAGATTATATTATCAATAAGGGTAAGCCCGAGATATAAATGGTAATTTTATAATAACATGAGCACAATGTTATTAGAATACCATCTTATCATTTGAAAATCATTCCTAGAAATTCATAGATCACAATCATGATTCCTGGAATAAATCTGTGTTGTTCGTAATACACGAATCAAAATTGAATCAAAGAACCCATGTCATCAGATCATAAAAATAGAATACGATCATCTCATGAATAAATGGAATAAAGGGAAGCATAATCATAATCATATAAATCATATGTGAATGCTACTCACAATGACAATTATCATTTTCAGGCATTGGAAAATCACTTATTAACATGATTAAGGATTAGGAAATCCTTTACTTTGATCATTTTTTTGTCTTTGGAAAACATCCCTTACACCATCCTTTGAGGTGGAATAACCTCCTTTTACCCTATAGTCTTATAAAATTAAAATATCTACCCAATTAATTAGATAGATATAACTTACCCACCTATCAAAAATTAAAATAAATTCTTATATATGTCACAAGATTTAAAAAATAGTAATAATTCCATAATAATATAAGCTCTTAAAATTAAAATGGGTTTCATCAAATTTTTATCACCATAATCATAAACCCAATATATAAATAATATGTTTGGTATCATAGAATCATATTCCAAAAAATGGGAAGGAATGGCTATGAGTGCTGGAGTTCCCCTATTTTGAATTGATGATGTAAAACCTTCATTTTAACAAAATCATAATTGATTCATGGATTTATTTTAATCAGGATGGGGTGGATCTTTCTAAGAGATATTAAAAAATTCCAATCTCAACACTTGTTTCTAGAATGAGGTCAGTATAGATAATAGATTTTTCAAAAACAATTATCATTATAGAAACCCTTGATGGCTTGGTGTCTGGTTTGTTGGAGCTCAACAAGCATCTTCTCCTCAAAATATTTCAGGATGGTGCTATATATTTTTAAAATTATTCTCTAGAATAAAGACTTCTATGTGTATGTTCTCGATACTCGATCACATTTCCTATGAAAAAGATGAGAACCCGAGGTCAAATGTGGATCTTAAAGACATAATTTCACACTGCTAAAATTTTCCAAAATAGAGGATGGTCCCAATAGGAAAAGGATGATTCACATAATTCTCAATCGATATGAATATCTAAATGCTACATGGAATTATTGAATCCTCAACATAAAATCAGGTTTTTTGAGGATTTATAAATGGGATTCTCACATCAAACTATTTAATTACTGACATTATAATAAAAATTTGTAAAAAAAATATTTACTTCCATAGTTCCTCTGGAATCCCAAGATCCTCAATGAATTAGTAGAATGCATTGGAGAACCAATGAATATAGATTTATGGGTCATAGATTTTGTAGGAGTTTATTTTAATTTTCATCTAGAGAACATTTATTTCTATATTGTTGTTAATAGAACAAAACAATGAGAATAAAAATTTCATACTCGATCTGATGAAGGTGCATGTAATACTGTATTCTTCTTAAGGTATTATATAAGTATTTTCCATATCTCTTTGGGATAATAGTCACATACTCTCAGTGATGGTGTTGGGCTGATTTATTCCAAATAGGAAGTCTCCATTGAATTCAAAAGGTGTGATCTAATATGAAATAATTTGTTATGGATCATAGATCCCAATTATGTCTGTTTTGAACATTACTATATTAAGCTTTATGGGGATTACTATTACGGGGTTTTCTAGCCCCAATATGTTACAAAAAGTTGTCTTCGTTTTATACGTTTTTGGGGGTGTAGCCCCCCTTTTAATTTTCCTCAACATGACTTATTTTTTTTTTATTTTTTTTGTTGGTCCATAATTTTCAGAGCATTAGGATGATTGTTTTTCCTTATTGATGGTTTCAATTAAATTATACATATGGATGGGAAACACGGACCAGTTTTACATTCCATTTATATCAAACACATTAGAGCCTGTATTGAGGAACCAAAGATAATTATTGTAAAATTTTTTGGATCTATTTTTAGTTTGTACAGAAAATAAGTAAATTTTATGAAGGATCATAGAATAGACATATATTTTTTGAATGATGCTATTATTTTCACATTGAGATCAACATCATGTGTCTTTTGGGGTTGACACAACTCCGACCAAAAATACATCACTAAGAATTATCGTGATAATAAATGGTGGCATCCAATATGATTCAAGTTTAACAATGCTTGTATTGATGATACAAAATATTGTAAAATTATCAATGATACGTGGGTCTCATTTGATAGTAATGATATCCCCTAGTGCGTATATCCAGATTGAATCTAGTGAAATATTAAATAAACTAATGGAGTAGGAAAATTATCTGCTCCTAGGATTATGAAATATATTCTCTTGATTTCACTCTTCATATTCATCAAGAGTCCATCACTAAGAATACATTCCATGAGAATCCTGTGTATGAAAAAGAACTATCTTCAAAGCTTCATAGTCTTATCAAAATTAAGGAAAACATTTTAAAGGATATGATAAAAACCATATGGATAACCAATTTGAATAGAAAAAAAAAATTCATTAATGATCTTTATAAGACTAGAAGTTGTAATCATCACCTTTCTATCCATATGTCTGTAGACTAATCTCTAGATAATAAGGAAACTCATAAAAATCATGTTTTTTCATTTTATAAGAAGCTCTTCGATGACCGATATTTTAATGTATACATAGAAAAATAATTATACAAAAAATCATAAAAGTGTATGAAAAAAGGTGATTACAGATACTCCTCTATAAATTTATGTCAATGATTCTATCCTTGGACACAAAAAAGTAAGCTCCCCCAGACTAGATGGCTTAACCAACCATTTATTCCACTTTTACTAGGATGTCATTCTATGTGATGTTTGATAAGAGTTCAAGAATTTTTTCAAGGGTCTCTATATCACCCAAGGTATAAATGATCAATTCATTCCTTGATCCAAAATGTTTAAAATTATAGTGCCATCAGTCAATTAAGTCCAGTTTCTCTAATCAATACCATTCATAAAGTGGTCACAAAAATCATGGTCAGTAGACTTTCGAGAATATTAGATATAATTATATATTGTTATCAATTTGGGTTAATCATGGGAAAAAATAGTAGATATTTCATTCCCACAACATAAAAACAAGTTAAAATACTCATAGAGACTACCAAGGGAGGTAAAATAAATTAAAATATCGATAGAAAAAAAAAGTTTGATACAATGGATTGGATATTTATTGGTAATTTCATTCCTCATTTTGAATTAATATGAGATTACTTTCTTAGAATAATGATTTAATTGTCTCCTTAGATAATTATTAAAATGCTGCTTTTTATGACATATTTAATCATGATTTATTACATGGATTTTCATATAATACAACTCAGAAGATGGAGAGGTCTTGTATATTGGGAAATTATAAACTTTACATAACAACATAAAACATGAAATAAAACATCATTATTAATAACATCATTTACATGACCAAAATATGTTTCTTACTTAACACTACTTGGGATAATCTCAGTAATTACATAAGAATAGGGTGACTTATGAAGCCTAGTATGGGATTCAACAAGGAATAAATAAAGAATATGATATATGTTAAGGAATATGAATATACATATATCTTAAATACAACATGAATATAAATTAATGATAAATCATGAAAATTTTAATATATAACATTGTCAACATCCTAAGACATTAATTATAATGATCCAAGGCTCATTGCACACAGAGTATCCTGACTCAAACCTCGTTTCACAAAAATTCGTATGATTCAACAACAATTTCCCATGAAGTACCATAAGTAAGAACCCCTTTCACTTGATGTTACAGGTTTCAACACCCATTGTACATGATTTATCATTATATTAAAATTTACTGAATGCATGGGAGCATAATTAGGGAACTCCCTTCACAATCCATTCATTTTTGTGTGTAAGTGTTACATGTTGATCATAAAAAATAGATTCATTAATCATCAAACATTATTCCAAAATAAATGAAATATGTAATAAATACATATATATTCAAAATCATTAACTATATATGCATAATGGTTAATAATCTTGATAGAGAAATGTGTATGATATTCACTAAAAAATGATTTTGGCATGGGAGATCACTATGCAATTTTGGAAGCATAACACCATCATATATAAATTCATAAAATGGGATAATTTTAGTAAACAGGGTCACCCCTAATTTAACAATTAAGTGATCAATATGTGGTTATGTAAAAATGTATCCCAACATAAGTTATTGCAAATTAAAGGGCATATCATAAACAAGGTGCATTCTAATAATAGGAGAGAGAGAAATCCCTTACAGAATATTGGTATAGTATCAAATTAAGATAGTTTAAAAATGGGAAATGATAAATAACCCCTCAATGAAATAACATCAAATGGATAGTATGGAATTTATTATAAAATTATGACAATATAAATAATTGAAATTAAATCTAATAATTTGAAATAATGTTAATGAATTGAAAAGTATAGAAGACGGTGAGGATCCCTTACTTGGATGTGTGACCCCAAAAGGTTTGACAAATTCTTCTCGAGATCTTGGGGAGACCTTAGAGGAATTTATGGAGAAGAGGACAGATTGTGGTTGATTTCCACGTAGTTTGAATGAAGATAAATGAGATCTTGTGTGGGTTTCTATAGGAAATGAGGTGTACTTCATTACTATTTTGGTTTCAGACACTACATACTAAAATATAAAAAACAACCAACCAGCCTATGGTTTATTGAAAATTGGAGTGGAATACATTATTTTCTATACTATTATCCAAATATTTTAAAATATTGACCTTTATTATGATGAGGTGACACACGCTTTCAAATACATGATTTTAAATTCTTAAAAAATCTTATAAGCATTTGTGGATTCATTCTTGCATTGTAAAATAAATAAAATAAATATAAAATAACATTATTTTTAAGGTAAAAAATATATTTCGTCGAATATAATTTTTATTGTACCTTTTTCAACATTATTTTGCCATTATAATGTCATGAAACACATCGTATATTTATACGATATTTAAATTTTACCCAAAAATTCGACTGTTTTGTAAAATTATAAAAAAATTAACTATTGGAAAATTTTGACATCCTGCTTCAAAATATAATATTGATTTAATGAAATATGTTTTATAAATATATGATTCTTCACATTAAAAAAAATTGACTTTTATTTAAAATTTTCTGGTTTTAACAAAATTATTATTCTAACATTAATAAAAAGTATGTTTGACTTCCAAAAATTATATCATAATTTATAATTAATAAAAATAATTAATAATAATAATTTATAAAATATTATTCACTAAATAAAAGATTAATTAATCAAAATAGACTTCAATGTTTAATTTGATTATTAAACAAAAATAATACTTCAGATTTATAAAAGATTTAAATGTGACGATAATTGGAAGAAAAAATATTCATTATCCTAAAAGAAAATATTTTACATAATCTAATTTCTAGGGTCTTGATTCATATCCCTTTATTACAACATCATATTCTCTAAGAGTAAGTTATTCGATGGTGGGGCTATCCTGGGTCAATTCGATGAAAGGGGTTTGGTCTGTGATCTCGATGAGTTTCGACATCTCCTATAAGCGGGTTCACTAGCGATTAAGTTATTGGATATCATCTTGGGATTGGAATAGGGAAAATCCAAAAACTATTGTGTCCTACATAATCTATGATAAATGGGCTCCATTGGTAATAATCCTATTTGTTGAGGTCATCACCTCGGTTGTAAGGATCAAAACGATTTGTTAAAATAAAATAATTATACTTACCATTTGACCAATATTCATCTGTTATATTATCAATGTTAATGAAACTTAATGGTCAATTAAATCCAATTGGATATAATAAATCAAAAGGACTTCATGTGTTTTCTATATTCATAATACATTTAAATAAATCAAAACTGTGAATTTTCTTCATAATAGTTTTGGTCGTTACAACCTTACCCCCTTTAGAAATTTCAACATTGATATTTCCATTTCCCACAAAAACATAGTTGAGGGTAACTCTTCATTATCACCTTCTATAGTTCCCACATTTCTTATTCAAACTTTTGGTTTCTGCATATCACATTGTCGAGGGACATTGTCTTATTTTAAAGAAATTTTTCTCTACGATCTAATATCTTCACAGCCGGCTCCCCATATGATAGGTAATTATTAATTGGTAACAACTTTGGATTGATTACAAGTGATGTATTTGGTATTTATTTCCTTATTAGTGATAAATGAAATAGATAATGTACAAGAGATTAGTACAATGGGATTTTTAGTCGAAAGGCCACTTCTCTGGTGAAATCAATGATCTCAAAAGGGACGTTGTACCCTATATTATGTTTTCCCTCCTTTACAAATATCATTATATTTTACATGGATATATGCTGAGGAATACCCTTTCCCCAACATCAATGTCTGGGTCTCATCAATAAATTTCTGCATAGATCGTTTTCCAATTATGAGAATCATTGATGTGTTGTTGGATTTTCTTAACCGTCTTTTCCAATTCTTCAACCATTACAAGAGATATAACTTTTCATTCCCCAACATCATCACAATGTTCTTGTGTTCTTCAACTAATACCATTATGGGATTCTTAGGTAGAAATTTTAATTCTTTATTGGAAACTGTTGTCATATGATAACTCCACCAAATGAAGATTTTGGTCTCATATGAATTCGATGTCCATTGAACTAGTTCTTACATGTACACATGTTTTTGGATTGTCCACTCACATTTCCCATCCGTTTGAGGGTCATAATTCATAATAAAGTTCATCTTTATTTTCAGAGCATGCTATAGACATTTCTAAATCATAGAACGGAATATCGTATCACGATCGGATTCATTCGATAGTGGTAAACCATGAAGCGTTACCAATTATTTGAATTATATCTATTCTGGTTGATTCGATGAGAAATATGATCGAATCATAATGAAATGTTATTTATTTTGTAAGATGACACATAATAAACCATTTAGTATTGGTCACCTTGGATTTATTTTTTTGTTCGATGAAAAATTCCACGGTTAAGGTTTCCCCTTTAAATATTTGTTTTTTAATGGTTTCATCATCCCCTTATACTTCCATCATTAATCCTCCACATTCTAACATACAAACACTTTGATGTATATTCATTGATCCCCTTCTTCATGTTGTACGACCAATAGAGATCTCAGAGATCTCAGTACATCATTGTGTTTCTTGGGAGAATAGACATTGTCAAACTATGCGAATCATCAAATATATCATTCTTTAACTTAGTATTTGATAAAAAACATAGTATTTACCCAAATCTCATAATTCATTCTTCATTAACATTATACTATCAGGATTCACATTTTTTGATAATTTCCACATTCTTCAAAATTTAATCAGAATATTTTTAATAATCACTTATCCTTTCCAAATGATATGATTGAGCAATAATTATTGAATGTATTGATGGTTTTACTTTCTTTATGACCCCCATGTCCATCATTTTCAAATCTAGGTATATTAGATCTATTTCAATAATCATTGATGATTGAATTGTTGGGTTCCTTCTATATAGATAATATTCCACCTTATCCACTTTCCCTTGTTGTTAGTGGACTGATACGTCATAATCCTGGATGAGCTAAAACCATATTCATTGGCTCATATTCAACTCATTCAATGTGAGTATACTTTTTAGACATTTTTTATATGTATATATTTTCCACTTCTCCCCAAATAGATAATGCTTCCATATTTTCAACAAAATTATCACATCTGCTAACTATAATGCATTATGGGATATCTTTTCTCATGAATTCTCAGCTACCTTGAGGCGTAGTCAATGAATGATTCATTTTTCATCAACACGCATCCCAATACCTTATTTGATGTGTCGCTAAAAATCATATAATGTTCCCCATTTGTGGTTACTGTGAGAACAAGTGTTGTAACTTTACTCCTTCTCAAATCCATGAAGAATTATTCATATTCATAATTTCTTGAAAATTTTACCCCCTTAAACTTTATTTGGTATGAGGTTTTTACAATCGTGATAAATTTCACACAAATCAGTGATAATATCAAACTATCCCACAGAAGATACAGATATTTGAAACTGATGTTGTCCTCAACCATCCCAAAATTTCTTTTTTCATTGAATGATCGAAATATATCCCATTTCTTACGATGATATGGCCCATGAAATAGAGTTATGTCATCCAAGACCCCCACAATCAATACATTACATAGGGAATTTACAATTACAAGGTCATTAGTATAGTTATAAGATGCTCCACATTGGTTTTAGTGTATATTATAATATCATCTATGAAGTCTACAACAAAATTATCAAGGTAATTTATAAAACTATGATAATCATTTACATGATGATTTCTAGAGAATGATTGAGTTTGAAAATCATCACTATGAACTCATAGTGCTCTTACCATATACAAAATGTAGTGATTGGGATATCCTTCTTCATCACCCTTACTTGGTAATATCCCAACCACAAATCCACCTTTGAGAAGTATTGTTCCCAATTTAGCTGATCAAAAATGTCCCCAATTCTGGGAAAAGGAATCTTGTTATTTATAATATTTTTTTGATCTCAGGATATTTAATGTAAAGGTGAATTGATCCATTATTATTCTTTATTAGGATGACTGGTGAAACACATGTTGATTCCCTTTAGAATATAATCCCCTTTCCCTGATTCTCCTATAATTGTTTCAATAACAACTAAACTTCCACAACATCCATTATATATGGATTCCTAGATATTAGAAACAACTTAGGTATTATTTTGATCGATAATTGAACATATCTACCAGGAGGAAGACAATAAAATTTCTCAAGATTCACATTAATGAATTCCCTTATAATAGTAATGTCTTTGAGGATAGTTAATTCCTTATACTCATAAATATGATCTAGATATGCATGATCATAGGGTAGTAATAACAATGACTGAGATGATGTTCTGAAAAATGACTCCTCATAATCCTTTTACTAATATAGAATAGGGGTCGATTCACCATTGGGAGTGTGATTTCCCTCTCATGACAATTTCTATTGGCTCTATATAGTGAAATCTAATACATGCCAAAAAATGATTCAAATTACACCAAAATATGTATGAAAAGGTTCACCTATATGATTAAAACACAATTTGTGATAGGGGAGGAGATATATACCTTGGATGAAATAATTTCTCTGTTTTTCATTTTCAACCAAATCTCTACATTCATGATTTGTGTTGGTGATGGGATTGTTCTAGTAAAATTTCATCAATTAAAATGAATGTGTTGAACCAGAATCAAATAAATACACTAAATATTCATTAATTATTCAATTTAATACATGTCACCAGTTCATTTTTGGGATTGGCTTAAAAAATAGTGATGGGAAAAGTTTACAATATCTGCATTCGAGGTTTTAGGTTTCCAAAAATCCACATGGCCTAGGGAACTGGTTCACATAGTGCTCTTTTTCCATCTAGTTATAGTAATGAACAATGCGTTGATAGTCGACCTAACCATTAATTTCCCCTAACACAATGGTCTATTTATCATGTCATAAATTATTCGTCAGGTTCCTTTCTCTTTCAAAAGTAAATAATTTCCTTTATTTCCTTAGTCAATTTCTAGGGTTATTCTTTCCACACATTTTACAAGTGGGATGTTGAAATTTTCTACCATCGTTGGATTTACCCAAAACACCCCTAGAATTAAAATCCAATTCCATCTAGTTATCCCCATGATACCCCTAAGATTCATCGATCTCCATATCTATGTTGAGGGTGCATCCAGAAATGTCTTCATTGATATCATAGTGATTGATTTTCATGTCTTTTGTGGGATACGATTTGGCCCACCAAAGAAGTGGTCAATTGTGTATTTAGGGGAAATAGAAATACTATAGGTGTATCATTAATGTCATGTGAGGTTTTATTCATACACCCCAATATATTCTCCATCCCTTTTCATGAGAGAACATAAATCTATTTATATAGTATGAAAGAGGGTGTAGGGAAAATATTTAAAAAAATTTTATTGAAATTTTAACATGTCCATTTCTTCGATCTCTTCCTCAGGATTTTTATTATAAATAAATGTCCACCACTAATCAAATTCACCCAAAATATGATAAATTTCTTGAAGAAATGTCTCTTGTTCTAAGTATTAAATGATTAAGAATATATTTTCAATGAAATTAATCCATTGATCAATAAATAATGAACGAGATGATCTACATAATGTATAAGGAATTTTTTGAATGAAGGTATTGACTACTATTTTATTTCTATTAGAATGGATTGGGATATCCTCTTGGTCCAGGTTTTAATTTATCACTTTAGTTAATTAAAATTATATCTCATAAAAGTTTGTGATTAGTGCTCCCATTGGGTTTAGCATCTCATTGGGAAATAATTTCACATCCCTTCGGATCAGTTGTTATAACCATTCCTCATACATTCTTCCATTTGTTAAAATAAAAGGAAAATTATGGATGGGAATCTTAAAATATTAATCACATAAATGGGAACCCAATGAATGTAAAGGGATAACTTTTACATTACATTTATCTCTTTAACTTATGAGTTTCTAGGAATCGTTCCATTTATAAAGGATCTACATCCAAAAATATATTCTAATGGGTTTTTTCTTTGTTCCCTTAATATGGGTTTGTAATGAGTTTATTAATTTACCAAAGCATATTCTTAGAGATTATAAAAACAAGAGCATAGTAAGGCTCATTTTTGTGTATTAGATACACCAAGTAATGCCCAGAACACATTATCTGATTTTTTAATCCTAGGTGCACCTATTTCAAAACCACATCCACTTGTAAAATCCATATAGGGATTTATTTTATTTATAATACTCTTTATTTATACTCACCAACATTTTGGGATGTTCTATTGCAATAATTCTTATCCTTAATGGTTTTTAAAAAACGACATATCAAAGGATGTCTTAGAAAGGGAGGGATCTTGGTGGTTCTAGGCATGGTGATAAGGTCTCCTCGATGAATTTTTTGGTTAGGGAATCATATCTGGTTCTCCCCCAACATCACATAGGGAATAATGATCTGTTTTCTATATCTGATCTACATTCTCGGGAACCCTTGAATCGGGCTTCGTCATCGGTTCCACCTAATATGAAAACAAGTTTCACGGATGTTGTTAGATATGCAAGGAATAGCAATTTCAATGATTTTCTCTCCCCCTCTCATGGAAGGGTGATTAAAAAAGGTGGGGTTTAACATGTTGTGGCTACCCAGAATGCAGTGGAAGAAAGAGTCACCCTATGTCAGTTTTCTATTATTGCTCAAGTTATCACACCCAAAAGAGAGAGGATGTGGATTTTTGATGAGCTTAACAAAAAGATTGTCACTACTTGGGGATTTATGGATTGGAAGATGACAACAATGGCCAGAGTTATCTTTCACATTGTTTTTCCAAATAATGTGTTCAAGATAAGGGCGAGGGGAGTTGTTTCTATTGCTCTTATACTAGGAATTATTCGTATTCTAGAATGAAATCGTAACATTGACCTATTAAATGTTTCCAACAGTTATGTGATGGTGTGGGTTAGAATTTACAAACTCAATTGGTTGTATTGGCATCCACATGTTTTATGGGATATTGCTTCTTCTGTGGGAAACCCAATCATAATGGATTGCAAAACTGAAAATCATAGATTTGGTCACATTGCTCGTGTGTTGGTTGAAATTGATATGGAAAGTACGCTTATTGAGGAAGTTGTTCTTACAACTAGGGATGATAGTATTACTCTGGATATCATTTATTAAAGGAATCCTATGTTTTGCATGGAATGTAATTTCATTGGTCATCTATATATGGAATGAAAAAGGGTGTCCATAAGTGCTTTCTGCATGTCCAAATGTCATGATGAAGATGGATGTAGGAAGGAAGCTGAGTTGAGTAAAAAACATGCATATTCCTCCTCTGATCTGAAAGGGTTTGAACAATAGGATCTACAGGATAATCTGATCCATATTGCCAGTATTGTGAACATTGAGCAGAGTGATCATGATCTTCTTTCTCATGATGATTTAAATTTAATAGGACTATCTATAGTCTTTTTGATGAAACTGAATTCTCCCAGGGGGTTGGTTAGTCTTCCACCTCTTTGTGTCTGTCAGCTGTTTGTGAGACACATGATAAGGAAAATTAGGTCCATGATGGATGTGTCCCCGCTGATTCTATACAGGGCCATTTGGTTAATCGTCAGAATGATATGATAGGGAATGATTATGTTTCACAGTTAATTCCCAACAGTGAGGATGGGTTTCTTCAGCCCTTGGTGTTTATGGTCACGAGTGATGCTACTAATATTCCATCAAAGGGTCAGGAAGAGCATGCGGTTTCTCACACCTCTGTGCCTGCACCTGTTATTTCTGTTGTTGATGTGGTTGTGAAGTAGGTCCCCTATCAGGTCCAGGGAGAAGAATTTTATTATATTAAAATAATTTAATCACGGACCAATGGTATTTCCTCGAGGCACCTTATGGTACTTTGGTTCCTGATAGAGTTGTCCAGGATATCCAGTGTGTGCACAGATAATTCCTTCTCCAATTTAAAATGAATAATATTAGGGAAGTACATGATGAAAAATGGCCTTCTAATCTCTACCAACTGAAATAAGTGAATTTCATCGTATAGACTAAAATTATAATGAGATCCCACCATTTATGCTTTTAAAATTTATTATGATAAATAGAATAAATAATATTTTATTTATCAAAAAATTATTGAATGGAAAATATCATTTCAATGGAACTAGTACAGTGTTTAGTAACTAGTTTATAAGTGATACCACTAAGAGAATGTGGATTGTTCTTAGAAATATCTTCAATGAAAATTGTTCAGTAATTTTATCATTTTGAATATCATCATGAATCAGGTCTTGAGAATATTACATAATCATGGAAGTGATATTATAATTTCTACCTCTTATAACATTTCATTTTCTAAGAGAAAAATCATTTTATTTTCCATCAAATTAATTATTAACAAAATTCCCTCTACTTCAAAAAGTTGACTAAAACCAATAATCATGGTGTAATAAATGATTATCATAGTGATAATCCATATTATAATAAAAAATAATTCATAAGGAGTCTAAAAAAGTAGAATATTGTCTCAATCATTAACACATTTTTATTAACCACGATCCTCAATGACCATAATATATTCAAAATTAACATAATGGTTCACAATGAAAATGTGAACTAACCCCCAAATATTCTTCTGGGGTGTCTACCGTGGTACATATAATAAGGACCACTAATTTTAATAAACCAAACCAAGTTAACATGACATTTTACCTAGGATGATCCCCATCAAGGAAGAGTCCAAAAAATAACCCACAACAATACTGATGAAAAATTGAATGGAGGTCAATAAATAGAATTAAATACATAAGGAATGTACACAATAATGAGGAATACAATGTCAATCCAAATGTATCTAAAACCAAAAGAAAAATAAAATAATATCAACATAACCCTCTAGGTGACCTAAGGACACTATAATCCCAACTCAAAATTTTGATGGTAAATTCTTATGTAATACACCAAACAATAAAAGACCCTCCACATAACATATTTCTCATAAAAATATATCTACAAATTTATAAATGAAAAATTATGTTGTATAAAAAAATACCTATGGGATAACCTAAAATAATATATAAAAATTATAACCTCAAGAAACAATTAACTCTATCTTTAATGTAGAACTACATAGCATTGAAATTTCAAAACAATTCCACTGTGTAGAAATCAATTAGTTTCTTTGTAATCCAATTCATATTAACAAAAACAATGAATTTAATGAGTGGATGATAAATAATAAAGAGGGTCAAACAAAATTGACCATGTAATTAGGTTAAAGTAAACATGTGAGAGGTAAATTTGAAATAATAAAAAACTGTATAAACACAACTAGAAATTGGGATATGTGTTATGAAAATACAACCCTGAACACAGAAATGCACACTAAGAAAACAAATCATGAATCTTACTAAAATAATCTTCTTTCCTAGTCTATTCAAATCAATATAATGCCCCATTATGATGACATGCTCCATGAGGTTTTCATATGCATATACCCATTGCATAGAATACTCCCAATGTGCAATGTTTCAAAATATATTTTGGAAAAATAATGTTTTCATTAATAAAACCCTTTCACAATGAATAATCTCTGATTTTCTCATAAATATATTTGAGAATATATTATTTCATTAGGTAATTTCATAAAACTAGAGAAATTTACAAATCAATTTTATATAAAAATCACATGAAACCCCTTTTTATGCCAAGGATTAGTCAATCATTTGTGATTTTAGAAGAATCCAATGCAATCATCTGAAATATTTATTATTTCATGAACTATCAACAATATATGATGTTTCCAACATTAAAAAATATAAATGATCCTTCGACACAGAAACCACCAATGGATAGTGATGTTATTAATATTTTCATGACTTATTATATACTCCCTTTACTTATTTTATATGAAATGTTCCTAATTTGTGTGAAATATTAATGTTTTAATATTAAGTATATTTTGTTAGCATTTTTAGAAGTAGTATGATTGAGTCAATATAATGTTTTAACAATAACTATAACTATACTGATCCCAATCGTCTTGTTCTTCTTTTTTAGGATTCTCCTTTAAATACAAAACATTTCATTAGAAGGTACCATGCGCCAATTCTTCCATTTGAAGAGTCATATGGTCCTCACAAACAAGACCAATGAATCTGTGATGAAACTGGACTATTCATGAAGGTTGATTTACTGGGATACATACAGAAGTCCAAATTCTATTAATCTCCACCATTGTTTGGGGGACAATGCAAGGAGTCTTGAATCAAAATTTCAGGGCCAAAATCTAAGAAAAAGAGCCCAAATAAAGATTTAAAATCAAGACCATCATTCGGGCCGAGAATTAAAATCAGAATAGTATGCATGACATATCTCATGATGTAAGAATATAATCAAGCTGATATTTTTCAATGAGAATGAGTCAAAATAGGCGGCCGACTTTGTTGAAGAAATCGTTGGGATTTGAAGGAATCTTCCTATTCAAAAACCCTTTCACGTTTTGGACATTAAAAATACTGGATTGAAATGGACAGTTTAACTTTGTTTACGAATCCCACCATAACTTCTGATCCTTCATTCTGAATGACTCCAAATATTTAGAGTAGTAAGAAAACTTTATTATCTACAACTTTTAAGGAGATGATTTCTCGAGATTCGGCTTTCTGGATAGCCAACATGGCGATGAAATTGGAGGGACAGATTGGGAATCCAAACAGTCCACTCCTTGGGCTATATATACTCACCCCTTCTCTCCTTGAGAGGGGTTGCCATTTAAGAAGAGAGGAAAACATATTGGCACTAAAAAAGCCTTTACAAAGTCTTGAGAGGATCTTCCATACTCATTTTATTACTTGAGATACCTTTCTACCTCTCTTTGTTTTCACTTACTATCGTGTTCTCCGTTTTTGTAATTTTGTAAGTCCTTTTTTTGTAATTCTGTTTTAATGCATGTTTCTTCTTCAATATATCTTATTATCATCCACCTTCTGTAGTTTAATATTTATGTTATTAAAATAGTTTAAATTCAGTTGAATCCCATTCCCTTCTTCTCATTCCTCATTCAATCGAAAATCCATTTTTAATTTTCATCATCATTCATGTGTGTGTGTGTTTGACGTAAAAAACTTTTCTTATCCAATTATTTTTCTTATATTCATAATTAATCATCATAATAATTATAACCAGATTAGTAATCATTTTAATGTCTGGGTAAATCTTTAATTGGGTGAGTTATAATTTATTTATGTTATGTTATTGAGAGTTTTTTCACGACGAATGTTCTTTAAATTAATATTGTGTATGTTGATCTTTATATGTCATGGATTAATGACATGTTTTGTTTGATATGTGGATTCCAGGGATTATTGGAACCAAAAATACACTACCATAAACAATTAATGGTAATGATTAGAAATCTATGTTTTGTTACCGCTTGGATTAATGACTTAACACTTGGGAATTCTGATCAAAATCATTTTCTGACATGGGTGTTAATTTAATGCAATATAAAGAAAAGGTCAAGGACATCACAAGCTTAAATACCTAATGATGAAATCATCCCAATCCTTATCAATTTGTTAAGTAAAACATCATCCATAAATTATTTCATAAGCTCTATAAACAAACCCCCCAATCAGAATACAATTAACTAAAAACAAACGACTATTACAAAGGATCATCGCCGAGGATTCGACCTGAGTGCAGCTATACACATTAGCATAGCACCGGAACCTTGATCGATCGATAGGTGACAATCGGTAGTGCATTTCAAATGGATCTATTTATGGGGATGGTTCTTTATGTAGTCTTTAGTTTCTGGTAATTATAAAAAAAATCAAGAAAAAAACAAAATTAAAAAAAAATTAAAAAAACACAACGAAAAACCTGTCTTCCTCTTAAAAATCATAAACTGAAAAAACAATACAAAGAAAAACTTGTCTTCCACTTTCTTCCAATGTCTCTCTGAATTCCCCGTAGCCTTCCAAACCATCTCTTGGATTTGTTTGACCCTGAAATTGAGTGAACACTTTTCCAACTTAGGAGGAACATAAGAGATAATCAAATAATTCATGAACCAGTCCTTTTCCAACCAGTTGAATTTGAAACGGCTAATCCTAGGGAACAAAACCTTAAAGAACTCGCTTCTACTGATATGAATTACCAACCTCTTGGTATTCAATATCCTAACATAGAAGCTGATTTTGAACTCAAATCAGTATTGATTCATCTTCTCCCTCATTTTCACAGGCTAGCTGGTGAGGATCCACATCTCCACCTTAAAGAGTTCCAAGTAGTGTGTTGTACCATGAAGCCTCAAGGGGTTTCTAAAGAACAAATAAAACCATGAGCCTTCCCATTCTCCCTAGCTGACACTGCTAAGTCATGGCACTACTACCTTCCTCCTGGTTCCATAACTACATGGAATTACATGAAGCAAATCTTCTTAGAGAAATTCATCCCTTCTTCTCATACTGGTTCTATCCGAAAGGAAATAAGTGGTATACGTCAATTCCCAAGTGAATCACTCCTTGAGTAATGGGAGAGGTTCAAAAAGCTTGTGTCAACCTACCCACATCACCAAATTCCTGACCAACTCTTGATCCAATACTTCTATGAGGGGTTATTGGATATGGAGTGAACTCTCATAGATGCCGCATGTGGTGGTGCTCTTGTTGATAAAACTCTGGTAGCTACAAGAGATATCATAATTAACATGGCTTCAAACACACAACAATTCCATACTCGAGCTCATTCTCAAGTCAAACAAGTCCAACATATTCAATCAATTGAGCCGAACAAGATGACCAAGTGGATGACTGATCTTACAAGACTTGTGTTACAGCTAGCTGTGGCCACCAAATCCCCAACCTTGTCATCTCCACAATCAATGTTTCCTGGACCTATCAAAAATTTCGGAATCTGAAACTCTCCATCCCATCCAACTGACACATGTCCACAACATCAAGAGGATCAATCCAATTCATCTTGACCAATGGAGCTCAATGCAGCATATGCTCAGCGAATCACCAATCCTCAACTATCAGGTCAGTTTGTAAGAAACTTCATCAAAAATCACTATGATCCCTTCTACTCTAATTTTAACCAAGGATTGAGGTATGATAACCCCATGTCTCACCCCCCTCAATTCCCTCCTCAAAACCCAAACCAATTCCAATATCGTCAAGGTGGTGGTAAAATCCATCAACCTTATCCTTTCATTCCTCAGCCTCAAAGGAACAATCATCCTCCTGGATTCCATTATCCTATTGAACCTTCCCAATTCCAAAACAAATACAATCGATTTACCAAGAACCAAAATCAAGGAAATCCCAACCAGGGACAAGCCTCTTCTTCCAAGAAACCATGGGAAAGTGCAATAGAATATCATGCATCCTTCACCCGTTCTAGCCTTAAAAACATTGAAACTCAAATAGGTCAACTTGCATCCCACCTGAGCCAGCAACAACAATCAAATTCTTCCCAACATTCAGCTCAACCATTACCCAACCCCAAGGGTAATGTAAGTGCAGTTGCACTTAGATCAGGAAAGAAAATTTCTATGCCTCAAGATAAATCCTCAAACCCTCTTTTGAATGTTGACCTAGAAAACGAAAATAAAAGGAAACTGGAAAAGGAACCTGAATCCATTCCCTCACCTCCTTCCATTCCACATAGGAATCCAATTCCTTTTTCTCAAGTTGTTTCTAAACCAAGGAATTCCTTTGAACATGATCTTGAAATGGTCGACATGTTTAGACGTGTTGAAGTCAACATTACCCTTTTAGATGCCATAAAACAAATTCCTATGTATGCCAAGTTTCTCAAGGAGTTGTGTACCCACAAGAGGCAACTTAGGACCTTCGAAAATGTTTCCACCCAACAGTCTATTCCCATAAAGTGAAAATATCCAGGGACCATTACGGTTCCATTCCAAATTCAATGTTCCAACTTTGATGATGCACTCATAAACCTAGGAGCCTCAATTAATGTCATGCCCAAATCTATCTTCTCCAACCTTGGTCTAGGTCCCTTACATCCAACAGGTGTTGCAATTCATTTAGCCAATCGAAGCACGACCAGTCCTAAGGGAATAATTGACGATGTCCATGTCCAAGTCAATGATCGTAGCTTCCCTGCTGATTTCTATCTCCTTGACATGGAAGGTGAGACGAACTCTTCTCGATCTCCCCTAATTCTATGAAGACCATTCCTCAGGACATCGATAACCATGATTGATGTCCATTCATGCAACTTATCCATAGAATTCGGTGAACAACTGGTCAAGTTCAACATTTTCAAAGCCATGAAATATCCATCTGAGGATCACTCTGCATCCTCCATCCATGCTCTTGAGTACACATCTAAGAGTCAATAGAACCCCAATACACCGTGTTATTCATGTTCTAATGACAAAAGATCTTGTGAAATCTGCACTATGATTAACCAGGTCATATATGGTGATGTTGATGTGGACCTCTCATTCATAGAATCCATCAATATAGAGGAACTTGAAAACTCTCTTGAATTCCACACCAATTATGATCTCTACTGCTCCACCTTTGCCAGTATTAAGGAAAATGAAACTGAAGCAACTAAAGTCCCGTCTTCCATTCCTGAGTTGTCTAGCCCAAAATTGAAAGATTAGACTGATTTGAAACCTCTTCTTACACACCTGAAATATACATTCCTCTTCCATGATCACTCATATCCTGTCATTATCTCTGCCACACTTACTGAAACGGAGGAGTCCAAACTTGTTCAAGTGTTAGAGGAAAACAAAAAAGCATTAGGTTGGACCCTAGATGACATACCAGGAATCAACCCTTCCATTTGCATACATCACATCCATCTTGAGGAGTCATCTAAACCAATTAGAAAACCACAAAGAAGACTCAATCCACTGATCCTTGAGGAAGTTCGGCAAGAGATCACCAAGCTTTTCAAGCTAGTATTATCTACCCAATTTCTGATAGTGAATGGGTTAGTCCAATTCAAGTTGTACCTAAGAAGGGTGGGACAACTGTTGTAACAAATGAACATGGATAGGTAGTCACAACTCGAGTGAAAAACAAATTGAGTGTGTGCATCGACTATAGAAAATTGAATGTTGAAACATGAAAAGATCACTTTCTTCTTCCATTCCTTGATCAAATTATAGAATGATTAGCCTGAAAGTAACACTATTGATTTCTTGATTGATTCACCAGCTATTTTCAAATCGCAATCACACCTCAAGACCAAGAAAAGACTACTTTAACATGCCCCTTTGGAACATATGAATATAGAATAATTCCTTTTGGACGTTTCAATTATCCTGCAACATTCCAGATGTGTATGATGAGTATCTTTTCTGAATTCACTGAACACTGCATGGAATTCTTCATGGATGACTTCACCATTTATGGTGATTCATTTGAATCCTTTTTAAATTCACTCTCTCTTTTCCTCCAAAAGTGTTTCAAGTGCAACCTTGTGTTAAATTTTGAAAAATGTCACTTCATGGTTGCAAATGAGATTGTTCTAGGGAACATAGTTTCCAAAGATGGTATTGAAGTCGATCCTACCAAAATTAAAGTGATCCAATCACTTCCTGAACCAATATCTATTCTAGACATTCATTCATTCCTCGGTCATGCTGGTTTCTATTGGCAATTCATCCACAACATCAGTAAAATTTCCCTCCCACTCACTCGTTTTCTACAAAATGATGTCACATTCCCTTCTGATGAGGATTTCAAGAGAGCTTTCATTTAACTCAAAACTGCTCTTACATATGCCCCGATAATCCAACCCCCAAATTGGTCATTACCCTTTGACTTAATGTGTGATCATTCTATTAGAGCTGTTGGGGCTGTTCTTAGTCAAAGAAGAGAATGAATTCCTCATGTCATCTATTATCCCTCAAAAACATTTGATCAAACTCAATCTCACTACACTGTCACTAAAAAGGAACTTTTAGGAATGGTGTTTTCCTTAGATAAATTCTGGACCTATCTCTTATCTACCAAAATCATAATCTTCACAGAAAATTATACTATAATGTTATTACTCAAGAAAAGAGGTTCCAAACCGAGGATAATAAGATGGATCCTAATTCTCCAAGAGTTTGACCATGAAATCAAACAAAGACCAGGAAAAGAAAACCATGTTGCTGATCACTTGAGTAGAATTTCTAATTCTTCTCAATATGAAATCATTGATCCTGAATTCCCCACCAAGAACCTTTCATCTCTCACTCCAATAATACCATGGTATGCCCCAATTGTAAATTATTTGGTTTCTGGTGTTTTTCCTGATAATTTTTCAAGAGAAAAAAAATGAAGTTTAAAATTGAATCAAAAAACTATTTTTGGGAAGAAAATAAACATTGGAAAACTGGGGCTGACATGGTAATAAAGAGATGTGTCGATGATAATGAACATTCTTCCATATTATAATTCTGTCACTCACTTCCCGAAGGTGTCCACATTGGACCACAAAGGACCTCCCGAAAGGTTATAGACTCTGGATTCTTTTGGCCTTCACTCTTCAAAGAGTCACATGAGTTCTGTTAATCATGTCCAACTTGTCAAAAGTTCCGCACAATTTCAAAGAGAAATGAAATGCCCCAGAGCCTTTAATTTTCTGTGAGATCTTCGATGTTTTGGGAATCGATTTCATGGGACCATTTCCCACTTCCAATGGATTCTCATACATTTTTCATGCAGTCGATTATTTTTCAAGGTGGGTTGAGTCCAAACCCACTAGGAAGGATGATGATCATACTGTTAGTGAGTTCATAAAGACCCGCATCTTCCAAAGATTTGGAACACCATGTTCCTTGATCAGTGACTTAGGAACCCATTTTTGTAATATAACCATGGAAGCTCTTTTGAAAAATAATGGGTTTGTACATAAAACATCAACTGCCTATCACCCTCAAATAAATGCCAAGCCTGAACTCTCTAATATAGAAGTGAAAAGGGTACTTGAGAGAATTGATAAGCCCGCCAGAAAAGACTGGCCTGAGAGACTTGGTGAAGCCCTATGGACATATATAACTTCCTATAAAACACCCATTGGGATGTCTCCTATTAGGCTAGTTTTTGGTTATGCATGTCACTTACCAGTTGAAATACAACATAAGACTTTTTGGGCTATGAAAACCTGAAATTTTGATTGTGAAAAATCTGGTGAACAAAAAGTTTTTCAATTGGCTGAACTAGAGGAGCTTCGACAAGAATCCTATGAGAATTCTAATATGTACAAAGAGAAGGCTAAGGTACTCAATGAAAGACACATCCTGAGAAAGGTATTTCATGAAGGTGAAAAGGTAATGATCTTCAATTCTAGATTCCGACTTCACCCAGGTAGGGTAAATTCTTGTTGGGAAGGTTCTTTTGTTATTACTAATGTTTACCTATTTGGTGTAGTGCAAGTCCATGACCCCACTTCAAAAAGTAAATTCACGATTAGTGGATATCGGTTAGTGCATCACTATGAGAGGACACAAAATCATGGATCATCATCTACTTGCATTGGATGCCAAACTTCTCCAGTCAACCCTCAATCGGATGGAAACGACGACCCAAGAAATCCAAACTAGGGGAACCTCTTTCCCTTTTACTATCTCTCTATCTCTTTCTATCTCTACCTCTTTCTTCTTCTTCCTCTCTATTTCATTTTTTCACCACTTTCTTTTTAAAACCCATTATTTTTCTCTTTCTCTTTTGAGTGAGTGTGTCTTTATTAAAAACTAAAAAAATCTAAAAAAAGAGAATAAAAAAATACAAAAAATCAAGAGTCATTCTTACACACCAACGAGTTTTAAAAATTTCTCCTACCATTTTGGGGAGTTAACAGACATGTTTTCATCTCAAAAATTTTGTATTTTCATCATGAATTTGGATAATGAATTTTGTGTCAAAATTTACAAATTTTTATTGCTCAATATTTGATTTGGATAATGATTTTCCCAAACTGTGAGGAACCACATTTTCCTTCATGCAATGGTCGCCAATGGAAATATTTTCAAAAAGTGTGTTTTCACCCCCATGTGTGAGTCTTGAGTTTGGGGACCTTTGAGCTGAATTTCCTGCCTTAGTGTGCATTAATATGATAGAGGAATTTTCTAAATCACATGAGAATCACAATAGCCAAATAGCCTCCCATTTCCTTTACATTAATCCTCCTTTTGAAAGCCCTTCGAGCCTATGAAAACCTTCTCTTTGATAGCCACATTACAATCCCAATACCTTTTCCCACCCAATATCAACATGGATTTTCATTGCATAATTTTTTTTGATATTTAAGTGTGGGAGGAATGAATTTCAATGTTTGGGTACCCTATTTTTGATTTTCAACAACATATCATCTACTTAAGGGTAGAAATTCATTTCATTGTGGGGGAGAGGTTTTCATTCAGTATGTTTTGGGGAATGTAATGTACTTCCATTTATGTAATTTTTTAGATGTTTTTGACAAGTGTTCAAAAAAATCAAAAATGATGACAAAAAAACAAAACAAAATTGCAAAAATGGGTTGTGTCTTGGGTAGGTCAAAAATCAATCTTACTCAACCTTTTATCATGTTATAACATTTACAATTAGTGTCATGAGGAGATCAAACTTGGGTTGGGATATGAGTGTGAGATCTGTTTCAAGGTCAACTTTCGAAAAAACAAATAAAATAAAAGAAAATAAAAGAACACTTGCATTATATTCTTATATCATTGGGAGAAGTTTTGTGGTTTGTAAATATTTTATCTTATCATCCCCTTCATATTTTCTTCCTCGATTGTGTCTTTCTTCACTCAATCATTCCCTTGTAAATATGTGTTTTCATTTCCTTCAATGTTTTATTTCATAAAAAAATGTGCATTGCTTTTTCTATGATGGTGTTTTAACCCTCTTCTTCTCTTTTGGACATTATATTCCTACCGTCCCATAGCCACATAAAGACCCCTTAAAAAGACCTCTTGATTGTTTTTCACTTTGGATAGGGATTGGAAGCTGAGATCTTTTTTCAAACTCTAATATTTTCACTTTTGGTTGGTGAAAGAGTGAACCTCCACAAATGAATTTTATCATCTTGGGAGGTGTGTGTTTTGAGTGTCCATATATTCCATTTCTAAATTTGAGCATGAAAAAATGAATTAATTCTGGAACATTGTTTCTATAATAACTTGTTGTGGAATTCAAAATTGGTGAGTGAAATAGTCTAATCCTCCCCTGATTGGAGAAAACAAAATTTTAATATTTGTTGGTGAGTGAAAATGATTTTGTTATGTTTTAATATTTGTTGCACCCGAGGACATGCACAAAACTAAGTGTGGGGGAGTTTATGTTATTAATATTTTCATGACTTATTATATACTCCATTTACTGATTTTATATGAAATGTGCATAATTTGTGTGAAATATTAATGTTTTAATATTAAGTATAATTTTTGAGAATTATTAGAAGTTGTCCAATTTTGTCAATTTACTGTTTTAATAATACCTATATCTATACTAATCCAAAATGTGTGGTTATTGTTTTTTAGGATTCTCCATTAAATATAAAACATTTCATTTTAAGGTACCATGAGCCAATTCTTCCATTTGACGGGTCATATGGTCATCAGAAACAAGAACAAAGAATCTGTGAAGAAACTAGACTATTCATGAAGATTGATTTACTGGGATACATGCAGAAGTCCAAATTATATTATTCTCCCGCATTGTTTTTGTACAATTCAAAGAGTATTGTATAAAATTTCAGTGCCCAAATCTAAGAACAAGGGGACCAAATGATGATTTAAAATCCAGCCCACCATTCTGGGCGAGAATAAAAATAAGTATATCATGCATGAAATATCCCATAATGAAAGCATAAAATCGAGCTGATATTTTGTAGTGTGAAAGAGTATATATAGGTAGCCGACTTTGTTGAAAAAAATCATTCGTATTTGAAGGCATATTCCTATTCAGAAACCCTTTCACATTATGGATTTTAAAAAGACTGCATTGAAATGGACAGTTTAACTTTGTTTAATCATCCGGCCATAACTTTTTATCCCTTACTCTGAATGACTCCAACATTTTAGAGTCGTTGGAAAACATTATTATCTACAACTTTGAAGAAGGATATTTCTCGAGATTCGGCTTTCTGAATTGCCAACATGGCGATGAAAGTGGAGGGATAGATTGGGAATGCAAACAGTCCACTCCTTGTGATATAAATACTCTCCCCTTCTCTGCATGAGAGGGGTTGGCATTTCAGATGAGAGGATAACATATTGGAACGACCAAATAATTTCCAAGGGTTTGTGAGGATCTCCCATACTCATGTTTTCACTTGAGAGACCTTTCCACCTCTATTTGTTTTCACTTACTTTCGTGTTTTTCATTTTTGTAATTTTGTTAGTCCTTTCTTTTGTAATTCCATTATAATGAATGTTTCTTATTCAATATATCTTATTCTCATCCACCATCTGTAGTTTAATATTTATGTTCTTAAAGTAGTTTAAATTCAGTTGAATCCCCTTCCCTTCTTTTGTTTCCTCATTTAATCTAAAATCCATTTTTAATTATCATCATTGTTCGTGTGTGTGTGTGTTCGACGCAAAAATATTTTCTTATCCCTTTCAGTATCTTATCTTCTTAATTTATCATCATAATCATTATAACCATATTTGTAATAATTTTAATGGGTGGGTAAATCAATAAATGGGGTGAGTTATAATTTAGGTATGTTAAGTGATTGAGAGCTTTTGCTCAACGAATGTTCTTTAAATTAATATTGTGTATGTTGAATTATATATGTCATGGATTAATGACATGTTTTGTTTAATATGTGGATTCCATGGATTATTAGAACCAAAAATACAATACCATAAACAAGTAATGGTAATGATTAGGAAACCTATGTTATGTTACGGCATGGAATAAAGCTTTAACACTTGGTAATTCTGATCAAAATCATCTTGTGACATGGGTTTTAATTTAATTCAATATAAAGCAATGCTCAAGGATATCACAAGATTAACTGTCTAATGATGAACTCACCCCAATATTTAACAATTTGTTAAATCAAACATCATCCATAAATTATTTCATAGGCTCTGCAAACAAACCCCCCAATCATAATACAATTAACTAAAAACAAACGACTATTACAAAGAATCATCACCGAGGATTCGACCCGAGTGCATCTATACACATTTGCAGAGTACCGGAATCTTGACCGGTCGATAGGAGACTATCAACCTTGTGTTTCAAATAGTAAATTATAGAATGTTAAATAAGGGATCTTAATATCACAATTTACCAACAATGATTTTAATCCATAAAATACTTTAGATTTCACTACTCACGATTGAGGATCTAAGTGGATAAATGAGATCCATGATCGAATTGTGATTATACCCACTAGAACAAAACAAATGCATTAAATTTAATATTGATCAAAAATGAAACAAGGTTTCTGGATATAAAGGCATCCTAATATGGTGTAAAAAATGAGTATGGGTGAATGAAATTTAAAGAAGGTTCTTGAAATTTAAAATATGGATTAAAAAGGAATAAATTAATAACATTTACCTTCCCATTATCACCCCGATTTGAATCACTGGCTAGCCCCCAGCCTCCATCAGATGAGTGGTGATGGAGCATCGAATTCATCAATAAATTGATGACCCATCACTAGTTTATGGGCTAGGGAAAATGAATTTCACATTGTCCACTCCACTGGAAGGCTGATATCCCTCATTGGGAAGCTAGTGGACCATTTATTACTTTTCCAACTACATAACCATGTCCAATACTGATCCAAACCCCTTGGTCAACTCCCATCCCCTCAAATAAAAATCAAAACCAACTACCAATCCCTTAAAAAGGATCTATAATATAATGAATTTCAGTATTAATAAATATTTAAAAAATATAAATGCGATAAAAATAAAGAACCAACCAAAACCAAGTGTATTACATGAAAGATAGTGTTTAGTGTTATAATCCACTCCATTATAAAATAATTCAACACCTATAAATTAGTCAGTATTTTAAATTTTAAATTATATAAGGAAAAAATTAATTGACCATTGATTCTTGATAACATATATAATGGATATCCCTTCCATAGTAGTATAGTTCAATAACTAATATAATTATTTCCTCACACAAAGCATTATCTCATAGATCCATAATTTGATCATATATTTCAACCACACCAATTTCATTTTCATGTTCAACATCATCCAATTCTATCACATTGAAAGAATTCAGTTGGTTTACACTCAATAGGGAAATGTTAAACACATTGTGAATTGACATTACAATTGAGGTATGGCTTAACTGATAAACCAATTTCTCATGATATTAAACAATATCAAATGTTCCAATAAAACTCAATGACAAAATGGCATGTTTACATAATAAATGATGTTATATGAAAGGTTAAAAAATTATAAATTCTTAACCACCACGATAATACTCTAGAGAGTGATGATGATAATTATTATTATATTTCTGATGATTCTATGAATACCCTAATCTCGGGCATAATAACTGTACCTTTTATGCCATCTATTGAACAAGTATCGATTCAACCAATGACTATTCAACCAATACTAATCATCATAAGTGATATCAACATGGTCATACATACAATTATACTAAGGGTTCAATATTAATAAAAACATTATAGAGAATACTTTCATTAAATTCAACCAAAGGAAAATGCATTTCCCCTAAACCACTAAAATCAAGCACACAATCACATGTCGTATCCTTATTAATTTGAAGACCATAATCTCTATACCCTCCGATCAGAGCATGTTATGTGTTGAATAAATTTAATTAGTCACACATCACCAATTTAAACCCATTCAAAATTGTATATCCAAACTCAAGGTCCCTATAAAATATAATTATATATGGATGTCCATAATGCTTCACAACCACTATTAGATTCGAGTTCTCAAGATCTAACACTTTCTATATCTCTATAATGGTTAGAAAATGAGGTAATTTAATCAGTATATCAATGATCACCCAAATCTCATACTCCCCATAGGATTATATACAAATTTGATGACGAAATATATTTATATCTCATCCCACTTCTATTCTAGATAATATAGTTCTCTAAATAATCAATACCAATCTGGTGGTACACATTATTTCTATAGAATTTAAGGTATTATGAAATAAATACTTCAATCAACCTTGTAATAATAGACCACCAATATTAATATCTCATATAATGAAATATCATTGTCGTCTTGGGATGCATGGACCATCTAGTTCAGTTTACACTCTCCAATAACTCATTCCTTGAAAATATGAGAATGACTACCCAACCTCAGAGATATTATTCTAAAACAGATTACCAGGAACATTCACTCGAGGACTCCCTAACATTAAGGATTATACTAAAATATATAAATAATTGTAAATTTTCTAATTTAGCTATATTAAATAATAAAAGGATGATTTTTTACTTTATAGATTCTATGAAAACATTCCCACATACCTATTCCACAATTAAGATCATCTTAGCAAATATACTCATCAAATAGTGTTCCATAATTGATCTGTTTAATAATTTAGTCTCTAACATTATACTCAATGTTTTGGAGACATGATACTCTATTCTAGGTGGATGTTCAATATCAAAATTAAAATAATAAATAGAATGAGTCCCAAATTTATTATTAAAATTACATCACATAAATTTAAAATAATCTCTAAACTCGTATTTTTAAAATATATGGTAAATATACAACAAAATGTATGTTGTCACAATGTTTTTGATTGTGTGAATCATTGTTTCAAACTCATGTTCATGATTAGGGTAGTCCTTTTAATAAGGGGGTAATTATTAAGAGTAAAAATTCCAAACCTATTTTCCCTATATAAAGGCACAACCCAATGCCATACTAGAATAATTATAGAAATAATCATTGACTGAACCTAGTTTATAAATAATTATGATTAGATCTAATGCAAACCTAACCTGTAGTTCCTCAAAAGGTCACTAAAATATACCATTCAACTAATACATAAAATCGTTGTGGGTAAATTCCATCATTGGTCATTCAATCATGATAAAATAAAGTACAAAATGTTTTTAATATTTATATAAATCCAAGAATACCAATATATAAAAAAATACAGAGGATTCTCTCATCTAGATGAAAAATGAATCCTTTTTGTATTCATTATGATTCTCTTATTAGATATAAAATCTCCAAATAATTTAACTTATTGGTTTCAAAATTCCCATTTAGAAATCATACCGTTAAAAATATTTTCAATTTGTATTCCATGGATTATATCTAAATAATCCATGTGTTCATCCTCTAACATAGTTTACAAAGATATATAATCAAAAAAATGATAATAAAAGAGTCTACTAACTGATGAATGATCTGGTTTATCAATTATATTAATACCACATGAGTATTATTAAGACTAAATTGCATAATTGGGAACTCAAACTTACACATATAATATCCTAAACAATGCTATATCAGATCATTCTTATCAGAATACCAATGAATGGTAACCCTATTATAGGACATAATTATGAAACCAATAGGCTCATTTGAGTTGATAAGAAAGATCATCCATCCTTAGAAATTTATATTTATTTCTAAGAGTCACTTGATTAATCTTTTAGTAATATATATAGTTTTTAATTCATTTATCACCCATATGGGAAAAAAGGATAAGTTAATCCACTGATGACCTTCTATGTTGAAAAAAACTATTGGCCTTAAGATAAAAATGATAAACATTATATAATTTTAACATAACTTTTTCTATACGATTTGATGGTTTATAAATAGACATCATCCTAGGGGGTAGGTAAATAGTGAACTCAACTTCTCTAGGAACAAATAACCAAAAAAATTAATTTACAATGATCTAGGTGTTTGTAATAACAACCACAAGAAGTTGAAAACTTAACAAATAATAAAAAAACATCAAGAAACATCTCTAGAAACTATCGTCATATAATTATAGCATAAGGAACCTAATGCTCTGATATACCATATGAAGAATCTCGAAAACCATGACAATCATTTGAAAATCAATCAGGAGATTGAAACAAAAATCATTGAAAATAAGTTTTAATCATGTCGTTCACACTAATAATACAATACATACAAGAAATGAGTTAAAATATATTAATTTTAAGTTCCAATAACACCCACACAACCATTAAGTCATGTCTCATCACTTATTAAGAGGCTTATTCTGTACCTTATTCTGTAATCTTCCCAAAAGACATGGAATGATATAACATAATTGAAATAATCTAAAAATATTTTCTAAATATTTTAATAACCATTTAATATAATAAATAATTAGTTTCCCATTTTTCAAAAACAATATAAAACTATAAAGGATGAAATAAATAATGATCCATGTACTGTATATATACCTCCATATTATTTCTATACAAACTCTATTGTATAAATACATCATCTCATAGATACATTATATGATTTATTCGATGCATAAGCACCACATTATCATTAAATAAGGTCCAACACATTTTAATAAATTATAAAAAGCCTTACATACATTGGTACGAGTGGATTCATATATACTAGATTTGGATATTCTCGCACAAAAACACTTTTGGTTGTCAAATTGTCCAGAATGATGACACCTCCATGTTACATCCATATAGTTAGGAATTGTTTGACCAAGACTAACAATGCAATTGAAAAATACCTAATGTTTTCTAGATGAATTTATTGACAATGATAATTATGTAAACTTTTTACCCTTCTGTTTCATTTTTGATAACAGGAAGAATTACTACTTCTTCTTACAACAACCAAAGATCCACTCAAATCTATTTTCCCAAATATGTAGGCATGTGTTATAACCTCATTATCATCTTACTTAGAAATGAGGTTTAAGCATAAGAGAATCCTCATTAACCAAATATCATCCCCCAACCCCATATCCATCCTCTATGATTCTATTTATTCATTAAAAACAATATCCAATCCTATGTGAACCAACTCGGTCCAATGGGTCGAAAATTCCAAAACTGAATGTTCACCTTACTCTAAGGTCACAATTCCAGATTCTTTATAACACGAAATATTTTAGGATTAAATTATTAGATGATTATATTTTCCAATATGTCCAAATAATATCATTCATCAATTGAGAATGAATGATAGGGTCCCAAAATTTTAATCCTGGTCATTTGAGCTTATAAGTGGGAATACATTTGTCCTCAGGTGTTTTGAGTAAGTGGAATGTCAAAACAATCCACTTCATATAGTCTTCTAATTCTTATGGTACGTTATCACTAGTGAAGAATCATTTATTCCACATAGAAAATTTTAAGGTTTGATCAACTACTAGCCCTGATTTCCTACACCCTCATGACCAAATTTTTCATTAGTTTGGGAAATGGATTCCACCAAAATAGGGTCTAAAAATGATTTCCATATAGAACATATCTTATATATTTATATTTTGGATAGAAAAATATATATTCTAGGGGGTTTTATCTAATATAAAAAATGTGAAATTTATTAATATTTAAAAATAAATTTATCAAATCAAAATGAAAACATTAAAATTTCACATGAAAAAGTTTTAAACAAAAAACACTAAAAATCACCAAAAATTCAACAAAATATAGACAAAATAATACTAATGAACATCCCATATATTTAATAATTAATAAAAATTAATATAATAATCTCAAAACGAAATGTAAATCTTGATTAAAATTAAAATCCATCCATAGAAACTCAATTTCAAACATGAAGATTATCCAACTATGAACCCTTTTTAACCAACTAACTGAATTCCAATGTTAAAAAATCAATTTTATATTAAACCTTGAATGAAACATAGACCTTTTATAGATCATATGTTTTGGTATTGGGTATAATACAATATTTTAATGACCCAAATCAGGTCAAAACGACATGTCATTCGAGATGATCCTCTACATGGTAGAGAATGAAACATAACCCCAAACTAGTCTCTTGAATTACAGAATGAAGAAAAAGAAATTGATTTCAACATGGGATGAAATTATATATTCATAATATTTACAATTTCAAGTCCAAAGAGTATAATCCCGAAAAAACAATACAAGATAAACACAAGTTTCTATGGGACCAACTTTCACCATTATCCCAATAGGAAAAGAAGTTATTGAAGTCATTGAACTATATGGTTCCCTTACCCTTAATCATTTCCTAAAAAATAAAATCTAAAAAGGCATAAGGTAAGGTGTAGTATGTGAGAAAAAATACCAATATGATACCGCCAAATAATATTTAAAAAATTTAACACAATGAAACTATTAGAATTAGATGTTAAAAAAATCCCATTTATAATCAAATTTAAAAGGAGGAAATTTTAATAAAAACCATTGGTTTCATTTTAAATAATTTCATATTCACAAAAAACAAAAATGTTATGAGTACATGATTCATATTAATAAGGTGAAAAATATTTGGCCAAGTAAATAAAAAAATGTAAACGTATGTGTAATGAACGGATATAAATACCAATATGTATAAAATCTAGAACAGAATGGTATTTAATATATTGGAATACATACCTAGAATCTACAAGAAAAATTATTCTAAAATAATATGAATCCTTCTAATATCATGTCTTTTAATATTCTATAGATATTATAAAAATATCCCTATTAGTGACCTATTCATTATGGATTTCATATGTCTATACTAGATGCACCCAAGGATCCCAATCTAATGTTTTTTCCAGAAACATTCATGAAATATTATGAACATATTCCGAAAAAAATCCATTATAAATAACTCATTCAGTTTGAAAACTAGTTTTAGAATAAAATCCATTATTTAAGGATTTAATCAAACACAATAAATTAGTAACTATTTTAAAATAAAACCATGATTACACACCACCATCATATTCTAAGATTCAATCAATTAATTTATTTCTTAAATAACAATAATGGAATTATTAACAAGATCAATTATTTAACAGATAATAACAATTTATGGGGACACATAACTCATATAATTTCAATAATCACTTGACATAGAAACCACAAATCGAATTTCGATGCAGGAATGATCAAGAAAGGAAAATAAGATTAAAATTAACCAAGTCATTATCTTGAACCATCGACAACATGTTGATCCAACACTCCCAAATTATGAGAGGGTAGTAAAAATAGGGATACTTGATCATATAGATATTATAATCACTACAAGAGAAAAATACCTCAATCGGAACATTGATCCATCAATATACATGTTTTCTTGATAATGGTTAATCAAATGAGTACCTCTAGAGTTCTTATGGTGTAATGAGATTCATAGGACCGATTTTATATTTAAAATATGGATTAAAACAAAGAAAAATAATGATACATCACTTATTATCCTCAACATGAACAAAATGACTTACTAAACACTAGTCCATTCAAATTTTTCATTGGTTCCTAAATGAATTTTTGGGTAATTATAAGGTCAATGAATACTGAGTAATTTAGATATAATTATGTTCCCACAAGTAGATCTACTGAATTTATAGTGATGTTACTATAATAACATATTATTTATGTATTTCAAATGACTGAATGGTATCCATAATTGGAAATTTATTGGATCCCCTATAGATATTATAGCTATATAAAATAACAAAAATCGAATATAAACACTGGAACAACCTCTTTTCTCTTTAAAATCGAATCAGAACCACCATCCCCAGCCCAAAAATTCTCTAAAATTCTATGGAAAACACGATTCAATATGAAAACAATAGATCATCAATAATAATAAGAATAAAAATGAAAAAATAATTTCTTTCTAAAAATATAGTGCTCTGTGTTACACCCATTATCTATTGGTGATAATAATGTCAATAATCAATCCACCTTATTCATAGTTGCTACACATTGGAAAATAATTTCCAAAAACACATCTACATTATTGTATCCAGATAAGGAAATATCATCCAATTATCCCAAACTCTATTCAATATAAATTAATATGTAATTATCTTATACGTATTCTTATCCTAATGTTTCTCACTAAATTTTCCAAATCTTATTTTCCAAAAACAAATATACCTTTCTATAATACTGAATATGGAAACCCAAATATTTATTACATTAATATTTTATCTTAATAGATATATAATAATTATATATAATTATGATCCACATGAGACCCATCATGGTTTAGTGAATTTGTAAAAATGGATACAAGAAAATCGGTAAATCAAAGTTCTATATCATATCCCACTTAGTTCCTCATAATTAAAATCATTCTTAGACATCTAATACTTAATTTTTTTAGTATCTTGGAGATTGAGAATCATAATATAGAATAGGATTATATGATCAATAAGGGTAATCTTTAGATATAAATGGTCATTTTAGAATAACATGATAACAAGGTTTTGAGAATTCCATTTTATCATTTGAAAATCATACCATGAAATTCATAGATCACAGTCATGATTCATGGAATAAATATGTGTAGTTCATAATACACGAATGGAAATTGAATCAAAGAACCCATGTCATGAGATCATAACATTAGAATACGATCATCTCATGAATGAATGGAATAAAGGGGTGTATTATCATAATCATATAAATCACATATCAAGGCTACTCACAATGACATTTATCATTTTTTAGGCATGGGAAAATCACATATTAACGTGATTACGGATTAGGACATCCTTTACTTTTCCCATTTTTTGCCTTGGTAAAACATTCCTTACACCATCATTTGAGGTGTAATAACCTCCGTTTACCCTATATTCTCATAAAATTAAAACATTATCCCAATTAATTAGAGGTATATAACTTACCCACATATAAAAAATTATAATACATTCTTATATATGTCACAAGATCCTAAAAATAGTAATAATTACATAATAAGATAACCTCTTAAAATTAAAATGGGTTTCATCAAAATGTCATCATCATAATCATAAACCCAATATATAAATAATATTATTTGTATCATAGAATCATATTCCAAGAAATGGGAATGAATGGCTATGAGTGCTGGAGTGCCCCTATTTTTAATTGATGATGTAAAAGCTTCATCTTAACACAATAAAAATTGATACATAGATTCATTTTAATTAGAATAGGATGGATCATTCTAAGAGATGTTAAAAAAATCCAAACTCAACACTTGTTTCCAGAATGAGGTCAGTATAGATAATGCATTTTTCAAAAATGATTATCATTATAGAAACCCTTGTTGGCTTGGTGTATGGTTTTTTGGAGCTCAACAGGAATCCTCTCCTCAAAAAATATGAATATGGTGCTATATTTTTTTTATACTGATGCACTTATATAAATACTTCTCGTTGTATGTTCTCAATACTCGAACCCATTTCCTCTGAAAAAGACGAGAACCCCAGGTAAAATGTAGATCTTAATGAAATAATTTCACACTGCTAGAATTTTCCAAAATAGAGGATGGTCCCAATAGGAAAAGGATGATGCACATAATTCTCAATCGATATGAATATCTAAATGCTACATGGAATTATTGAAACCTCGACATAAAATCTGGTGTTTTCGGTATTTCTAAATGGGATTCTCACATAAAGGCATTTAATTAGTTATACTGCAATAAAAATGTGGGAAAAAATATATGTACTTCCTTAGTTCTTTTGGAATCCCAAGATACTAAATGACATAGTAGCATGCATGGGAAAACCAATGATGAAAAATCATCCTCATGCTCTAAAATGTGTGGACGAAAAAAAATAAAAAAGAATAAATCACACTGAGGAAAATTAAAAGGGGGCTACACCGCCAAACACGTATAAAACAAAGGCACCTTTTTAAAACATGTAGGGTCTATAAAACCCTGAAATATTGATCCCATTAAATAATATTATTGTAATGTACAAACCAGACATAATTGGTATCTATGATCCATAACAAAAAAAATCATATTAGATCCAACTTTTGAATTCAATGGATACTTCCTATTTGGATAAAATTAGTTCAATACCATCACCGAGAGTATGTGACTATTATCCAAAAGGGATGTGGAAAATACATATATAAAACCTTAAAAGGAATATATTTTAACATTCACATTATTCAGTTCTAGTATGAAATTTTTATTCTCATTGTTTAGCTCTATTAACATCAATATAGAACGGATTGTTCTCTAGATAAAAATTAAACTACTTTCCAACATAATCGATGAACCCTAAATAATTATTGATTATTTGAATTAAATTATACATATGGATGGGAAACATGGAAATGTTTTACATTCCACTTATATCAAACACATCAGAGCCTGTATTGAGGAATCAAATATAATTTATGTAATCTTTTTTGGATCTATGTTTAGTTTTTACAAAAAATATGTAAGTTGTATGAAGGCTAGTACAATAGACAAAGATTTTTTGAATTATGCCACTCTTTTAACATTGAGATCAACATCATGTGACCTTTGGGATTGACACAAATCTGACCAACAATACATAAATATGAATTCTCTTGATAATAAATGGTGTCTTCCCATATGATTCAGGTTTAACAATTCTTGGATTGATGACACAGAGAATCATAAAATTATCAATGATACGTGGGTCCCATTTGATTGTAATGATATCCCCAAGTGTGTATATCCATATTGAATCAATTCAAATATAAAATAAACCAATGGAGTAGGAAAATTATCATCTCCTAGGATTATGAAATTTATTCTCTTGATTTCACTCTTCATATTCATCAAGAGCCCATCAATAAGAATACATTCCATGAGAATCATGAGTAAGATATAGAATTATCTCCAATGCTTCACAATATTCTCAAAAATAAGAAAAACATTTTAAAGGATATGATAAAAACCATATTCATAACTAATGTGAATTGAAACAAAAAATTCGTCAATGATCTTCATAGGACTACAAGTTGTACTCATACCCTTTCTATCTATATGGATGGAGACTAAACTCTAGATGAAAAGGAAACTCATACAAATAATGTTGTTTCATTTTATAATAATATCTTCAATGGCCCATATTATAATGTAGACATAGAGAAATAATTATAAAAAACTCATAAAATACAATGAAAACAAGGTGATTACAGATACTAGTATATAAATTGATGTCAAAGATTATATCCTTGGATGCTAAAAAGGATTCCCCCCTAGACTAGATGACATAACCAACCATTTATTCCTATTTTACTAGGATGTCATTCAATGCAATGTTTGATAAATGGTCAAGAAGTTTTTCAATTGTGTCTCTATCACCCAAGGTATCAATTCTCAATTCCATTCCTTGATCCAAAATGTTTAATATTATAGTGTCATCAGTCAATTAAGTCCAGTTTCTCAAGTTAATAGCATTAATAAATTGGTCAAAAAAATCCTGGTTAGTAGACATTCAAGAATATTAGACAAAATTATATATTGTAATGAATTTGGGTTAATCATGGGAATAAATATTATATATTTCATTCCCACAACATAAAAATTTGTTTCAATACTCATAATTACTACCAAGGGAGGAAAAATAGATTTAAAGACCGATATCAAAAAATCCATTGATTCAATGGATTGGATATTTATTTGTAATTTCATTCCTCCTTTTTCATTAATATGAGATTAATTTCTTATATTAATTATTTAATTGGATCCAAAGATAATTATTAAAACCCTACTATTTATTGCATATTTAATTATGATTTATTACATGGATTTTCACATAATACAACTTAGAAGATAGAGATGTCTTGCATCTTGGGAAATTATAAACTTTACATAACAACATAAATCGTGAAATATAACATCATTATTAAGAACATCATCTACATGACCAAAATATTTTTCTTACTTAACACTACTTGGGATAATCTCAGTACATATATAAGAATTGGGTGAGCTATGAAGCCTTGAATGGGAGTAATCAAGGAATAAATAAAGAAGACAATATATGTTAATGAATATGAATATAAATATATATTAAATCCAACATGAATTTTAATTAATGATAAATCATGAAGATTTTAATATATAACATTGTCAACATAGTAAACAATTAATTATAATGATCCAAGGGTCATTGAACATGGAGTATCATGACTCAAACCTCATTTCACAAAAAGTAGCAAGATTCAACAACAATTTCCAATGAAGTACCATGAGTCAGCACCCATTTCACATGATATTTCATGTTTCAACACCCATTGTACATGATTTATCATTATATTAAAATTTACTCAATGCATGGGATCACAATTAGGGAACACCCTACACAATCCATTCATTTTCAGGTGTAAGTGTTCCATGTTGATCATAACACATGGATTCATCAATCATAAAGAATTATTCCAAAATAAAGGAAATTTTTAATAAATAAATACATATTCAAAATAATTAACTATATATGCATAATGGTTAATACCCTTAATAGGGAAATGTGTTTGATATTCACTAAAAATTTAATTTGGCATGGGAAATCACAATGCAATTTTGGAAGCATAACAATATCATATATAAATTAATAAAATGGGATAATTTGAGTAAACGTGGTCACAAATAATTTCAAAATTATTTGGTCAATATGTGGATAGGTAAAAATGTATCCCAACTGATGTTATTGGAAATTAAAGGGCATATCATAAATGAGGTGCTTGATAAAAATCGGAGAGAGAGAGAAATCCCTTAAAAAAATTTTCTATAGTATCAAATTAGGTTAGTTTAAAATTTACAAAGGATAAATAACCCCTCAATGAAATAACATCAAATGGATAATATGGAATTTATTATAAAAATATGACAATATAAATAATTGAAATTAAATATATTAATTAAAAATAATGTTAATGAATTGAAATGAAGAGAAGGAGGAGAGGATCCCATACATGGATGTGTGACCACAAAAGGCTTGACAGAGGCTTCTAGTGATCTTGTGGAAGAACTTAGAGGAATTTAGTGAGTAGAGGAAATATTTTGGACGATTTCCAATTAGTTTAAATGAAGATAAATGGGATCTGGTGTGGGTTTCTAAAGGAAATTAGGTGTACTTTTTTATTATTTTTGTTTTGGACACTACATACTAAAATATAAAAAACCAAAAAACATCCAATGGTTTATCAAAAATTGGAGTTTAATACATTAATTTTTTATTCAAATATCCAAATATTGTAAAATATTTACCTTTATTATGATGAGGTGACTCACACATTCAAATAAATGATTTTAAATACTTAAAATATATTTTAAGCATTTCTGGATTCATTCTGGCCTTTTAAAATAAATAAAATAAATATAAAATAACATTATTTTTATGGTAAAACATATATATTGTTGAATATAATTTTTATTGTAATTTTTTCATCATTATTGGTCCATTATAATGTCATAAAACACATCGTATATTTATACGGTATTTCAATTTTACCCAAAAATTTGACTATCTCATTAAATTATGAAAAATTCACCATTGGAAAATTTTTAAATCATGATTCAAAATATAATATTGATTTAACGAAATAATTTTTATAAATATAGGATTCATTCGTTTTTAAAAAATTCACATTTATTGAAATATTACAGGTTTTGACAAAAATTGTATTCAAACATTAATAAAAAGTAGGTTTGATTTCCAAAAATTATATCATCATTTATAATTAATAAAAATAATTAATAATAATATTTCATAAAATATTATTCATTAAAAAAAAATGAACTATTCATAATAGATTTCAATGTTTAATTTTAATATTAATCAAAAATGCTACTTCTAATTTTTAAAAGTTTTAAATGTTATGATAATTGGAAGAAAAAATATTTTTTATCCTAAAATAAAATATTTTACATAATATTATTTCTAGGGTCTCGATACATATCACTTTATTACACCATCATATTCTCTAATAGTATGTTGTGCGATGGTGGGGTTATCTTGGTTCAGTTTGATGAAAGGGGTTTGGGTTGTGATCTCGATGAGTTTTGAGATCTCCTGTAAGCGGTTTCACTAGTGATTAACTTATTGGATCTCATCTTGGGATTGGTCTAGGGAAAATCCCAAAACTATTATCTCCTATATAATCTATGATAATGGGATCCATTGGTAATATTCCTATTTGTTGAGGTCGTCACATCGGTTTTCAGGATCAAAAGGATATGTTAAAATAATGTATTTATACTTATCATTTGACCAATATTCAGATGTAATATTATCAATGTTAAAGAAACATCATTGTCATTTAAATTCAATTGTACATAATAAATCAAAAGGATTGCATTTGTTTTCTATATTCATAATACATTTAAATAAAACAAAACTCTGAATTTTATTCATAATAGTTTTGGTCATTACAACCTTCCCCCATTTTGAAATTTCAAATTTGATATTTCCATTTCCCACACAAAAATAGTTTTGGGTAACTCTTCATCATCACCTTATATAGTTCCCACATTTCATATTCAAACTTTTGGTTTCTCCACGTCACATTGTTGAGGGGCATTTTCTTATTTCAAATAATTTTTTCTCTACGATCTAATATCTTCATAGCCAGATCCCCATATTATAGGTATTTATTCATTTGTAACAAAAGTGGATTGATTATATGTGATTTATTTGGTATTTACTTACATATGAGTGATACATGGAATAGATCATGTACAAGAGATTGGTACAGTGGTACTTTTAGTCAAAATACCACTGCTCTGATGCGATCAAGGATCTCAAAAGGGACGTTGTACCATATAGTAAGCTTTCCCTCCTTTACCAATATCATTAATATTTTACATGTATATATGCTGAGGAATACCATTTCTCTAAAATCAATGTCTGAGACTCATCAAAAAATTTATGCATAAATCTTTATCCAACTATGAGAATCATTGATGTGTTGTTGGATGTTCTTAACATTATTTTACATTTCTTCAACCATTACATGATATATATGATTTCATTCCCCAAATTCATCCCAATTTTATGGTGTTCTTAAACTAATCCCATTATGGGATTCATAAGTAGACATTTCAATTCTTTATTGGAAACTATTGTCATAGGATAACACCACCAAAGGAAGATTTTGGTCTCATATGACTTTGAAATCCATTGAACAAGCTCTTACATTTCCACATGTTATTGGATTGTCGACACATATTTCCCATCAGTTTGAGGGTGATAATTCATACTAAAGTTCATCTTTATTTTCATAGCATGCTATAGAGATTTCCAAAACAAGGAAGGGAATATCAGATCTCGATCAGATATAATCGATATTGGTAATACATGTAGCATTACCAATTATTTGAAGTATATCTATTGTAGTTGATCCAATGAGATTTCGTATCGAATTATAATGAAATTTGATTTATTTTGTAATATGAAACATAATAACCCATATAGCATTGATTCCCTGGGATTTATTTGTATGTTCGATGAAAAATTCCATGGTGAAGGTTTCCCATTTAAATATTTGTATGGTTAATGGTTTCATCATCCCCTTATAATTCCATCATTCATCCTCCACATTATTACATACAAAACACTTTGATGTATATTCATTGATCCCCTTCTTCTTGTTTTCCCACCAATAGAGCTCTCAGAGATCTCAATGTAACATTGTGTTTCATGGGATAATAGACATTATCGAACTATGTGCATCATCCAAAATATATTTCTTTAATTTAGTATTTAATGGAAAACATATTATTTACCCAAATCTCATTATTCATTATTCTTTAACATTATACTATGAGGATTCACCTTTTTTGATACATTCCACATCCTTCAGAATTTAATCAGAATATTTTTAATAATCCCTTATCCTTCCCAAATGATATTATTGAGTAATCATTGTTGAAAGGAATGATGGTTTTACTTTCTTTATGACCCCCATGTCCATTATTTTCAAATATAGGAATATTAGATCTATTTCAATTATCGTTGATGATAGAATTATTCTGTTATTTCTATATAGATAATATTCCACCTTATCCACTTTACCTTGTTGGCAGCAGACTGATATGTCATAATCATGGATGAGCTAAAACCATATTTATTGCCTCATATTCAACTCATTAAATGTGAGTATAATTTTTTGACATTTTTTATATGTATATATTTTCCACTTCACCCCAAAGAGATAATGATTCCATATTTTCAATGAAATTATCACATCTGCTAACCAGAAGTCATTGTGGGATAGTTTTTCTCATGAATTTTCAACTACCTTGAGGTGTAGTCAATGAATGATTCATTTTTCACCAACAAGCATCCAAATACTTTCATTGATGTGTCGCTGAAAATCATATAATTTTCCCAATTTTTGGTTATTGTGCTGACAAGGGTAATGACTTTCCACCTTTTTGACTCCATGAATAATTCTTCATATTCATAACTCCATGAAAATTTTACCCCCTTACGATTTATTTGGTAAGAGGTTTTTTCAATCGTTATTAATTACCCTCGAATCAGCCATTATATTAAACTAACCCATGGATGATACAGTTATTTGACATGGATGTTGTCCTCAACCATCCCTCAATTTCACTTGACATTGAATGATCCAAAGATATCCCATTTCTTACGATGATATGGCCTATTAATTAGACTTATGTTAACCAAAACACCCACTTTTAGTACATTTCATAGGGAATCTACAATTTCAAGGTCATTAACATAGTTATAAGATGCTCCACAATGGTTTTAGAGTATATTATAATATCATCTATGAAGAATACAAACAATTTATCAAAGTATTTTATAAAACTATATTAATCATTTCCATGATGATTTCTAGAGAATTATTGAATTTGAAAGGCATCACTATGTACTCATAGTGTTCGTACCATATATAAAATGTAGTGATGGGGATATCCTTCATCATCACCATTAATTGGTAATATCCCAACCACAAATCCACCTTGTAGAAGTATTGTTCCTAATTTATCTGATCAAACATGTCCTCAATTCAGGGAAAAGGAATCATGTTCATTATCATTATATTTTGATCTTGGGATAATTAATGAAAATGTGCATTGATCCATTAAATTTCATTATTAGGAGGACTCGTGCAACACATGGTGATGAACTTGGGAATATAATCCCCTTTCCCTAATTCTCCTAAAATTGTTTCATTAACAAATAATGTTCCACAACATCCATTCTATATGGATTCCTAGATATTGGCAACAACCTAGGAAAAATATCAATCGATAGTTAAACATCTCTACCAATAGGAAGACAAAACAATTTCTCAAAAAACACATCAACGAATTCCCTTGTAACCAGAATGTCTTCGAGGATAGTTCTTTCCTTATAATTAGTATTATGATTTTTATATGAATGATCATAGGGTAGTAATAACAATTATTGAGATAATGGTCTGAAAAAATATTCCTCACCAACCTAGTACTTACATAGAATAGGGGTCGATTCACAATTTGGAGAGTTATTTCCCTCTCATGACAATTTCTATTGGCTCTATATAGAGAAATCCAATCCATGGTGAAAAAATGATTCAAATTACACCAACTGATGTATGAAAAGTTCACCATTATTTTTAAAACACAATTTGAGATAGGGGAGGAGATATATACCTTGGATGAAATAATTTCTCCAATTTTCATTTTCATCCAAATCTCTACTTTAATGATTTGTGTTGGTGATGATATTGTTCTAGTAATATTTCATCAAATAAAATGAATGTTTTGAACCAGAATCAAAAAATAAATTCACTATTCATTAATGATTCAATTTAATACATGTCACCAGTTCATTTTTGGGGAATGGATTCAAAAATAGTAATGGGAAAAGATTACAATTACTACATTCTAGGTTGTTGGTTTCCTAAAAACCCCATGGCATATTGAACTGGTTCACATAGTTCTGTTTTTACATGTAGTTATAACAATGAAAAATGCGTTGATAGTCGACCTATCCATTAATTTCACTTATCAAATTGGTGGGATTCTGATTTCATAAATAATTCATCTGTTTTTTTCTCTTTCACACGTAAAGAATTTCATTGATCCCCTTATGAAATTTCTAGGGTTCTTCATTCCACACCTTTGAAAAGTGGGATGTTGAAATTATCTAGCATCGTTGGATATATCCATCTAACCCCTAGAATTAATTTCTAATTTCATCTAGTTATCCCCATGATACCCCTAAAATTCACCAATCTCAATATCTATGTTGAGGGTAAATCCAGAAATTTCTTCATTGATATCATAGACACAGATTTTCATATCTTTTGTGGGATAGGCTTTGGCCCACCAAAGAAGTGGTCATCCGTGAATTCCAGGGAAATAGAAATACTATAGGTGTATCATGAATTTATTGTGAGGTTTTCTTCACACACCCCAATATATTCACCATCTATGAGGGAAAATAAATCTCTTTCCATCGTATTAAAGATAGTGTAGGGAAAATATTTAACAAATTTATTATTGAAGTTTTTTCATGTCCATTTCTTCGATATCTTCCTTTGGATTTGTATTTTAAATCAATGTCCACCACAAATCAGCATCACCCAACATGTGATAAAATTATTGAAGAATGATCTCTTGTTCTGAGTATTAAAAGATGGAGAATATATTTCCAATTGAATTAATCCATTGATCAATAAATAATGAACGATATGATCTACTGAATGTATAAGTAATTTTTTTCATGAAGTTATTGACTACCATTTTATTTCTATTATAATGGGTTGGGCTCTCCTCTTGGTCCATGTTTCAATTCATCACTTTTGTTAAGTAAAATTATATCTCAAAAAAGTCTGTGATTCATGCTCCCTTTGGGTTGGGAATCTCATTGGGAAATAATCTCACTTCCCTTCACATTGGTTGTTATAACCATTCCTCATACTTTCGTCCATTAGGTGAAATAAAAGTAAAATTATAGATGAGTATCTTAAAATATTAATCACATAAATGGGAACCCAAGGAATGTAATGGGATAACTTTTACATTACATTTATCTCGTTAACTTATGAGTTTCAAGTATTCATTCTATTTATAAATGATCTACTTCCTAACATATATTCTAACGGGTTTTTTCTTTGTTTCCTTAATATTTGTATGTAATGAGTTTATTAATTTTCCAAATCATATTACTTGATATTATAAAAAAAATGAGCATAGTAATGCTCATTTTTGTGTACTAAGATACCCCAAGTAATGCCCAGAACACATTATCTCATTTTTTACTCCTAGGTGCATATATTTCAAAACCAAATCCACTTATAAAATCGATATATGGATTTATTTTAATTATAATACACATTATATATACTCACCAAAATTTAGGGATGTTTAATTACAATATTTCTTATCCGTAATGGTTTTCAGAAAATGACATATCAAAGGATGGATGAGAAAGGGAGGGATCGTGGTGGTTCTAGGCATGGTGAGAAGGTATCTTAGAAGGATGTTTAGCTTAGGGAATCATATCAGGTTCTCCCCCAAGATCACATAGGTCATAGGGATCTGTTTTCTCTATGTGATCCACAGTCTCAAGAACCCTTGAATCAGGCTTCGTCTTCAGTTCCCCCTAATGTGAAAATGAGTTTCATAGATGTTTTTAGATATTCATGGAAAATCTCTTTCTCTGATTTTGTCTCCCCCTCTTGTGGAAGGGTGATTAAAAAAGGTAGGGTTTTGCATGTTGTGGCTAACCAAAATATAGTGGAAGAAAGAGTCAACCTATGTAAGTTTCCTATTATTGCTCGAGTTATCACACCCAAAGGAGAGAGGATGTGTAGTTTTGATGATCTTAACAAGAATACTATCAATTCATGGGGTTTTAATGACTGTAAGACAACAACAATGGGTAGAGGTTTCATTCATATTGTTTTTCTGAATGAGGAGTTCAAGTGTAGGGAAAGGATAATTGTATCTATTGATATCAAACTAGGAATTCTACGTATTCAAAAATGGGATCGTAACATTGACCAATTCAATGTTTCCAACAATCATGTGATGGTATGGGATAGAATTTAAAAACTCATTTGGCTGTGTTGGCATCCACATGTTTTATGGGATATTGATTCTTCTGTGGGAAACCCAATCAGAATGGATTGAAAAACTAAAAATCCTAGATTTGGTCACTTTTCTTGTGTTTTAGTTGAAATTGATATGGAAAGTACGCTTATTGAGGATGTTGTTCTTATGACTATGGGTGACAGTATTACTCTAGATATCATTTATGAATGAAAGACGAAGTTTTTCATTGAATTTAATTTCTTTGGTAATCTATCTGTGGATTACAGAAGGGAGTCCATATGTTCTTTCTCCATGTCCAAAGGTCATGATGAATTTGGATATAGAAAGAAAGCTAAGTTAAGGCAGAAACATGAATCTTCATCCTCTGATCTGAAGGGGTTTGAACAAGAGGTTCCACAGGATAATCTGATCCATCTTCTCAGTATTTTGAACATTGAGCATAGTGATAATGATATTATTTCTCATGATGATTTCAATTTAATAGGACCATCTATGGACTTTTTTGAACCAACTGAATTCTCCCAGGGGGTTGGTTTGTCCTCCCCCTCTTTGTGTATGCCTGCTGTTTGTGAGACACATGATAAGGAAAATCATGCCCATAATGGATGAGTCCCTGCTGATGTTGTACAAGGTCTTTTGGTTAATGGTCATAATGATATGATAGGGAATGTTTTTGTTTCATAGTTGATTCCCAACGGTGAGGATGGGTTGCCTCAGCCCTTGGAGTTTATAATCATGAGTGATGATGCGAAGCATCCATCAAAGGGGAAGGAGGAGAATTAGGTTTCTCACCCCTCAGTGCCTGCACCTGTTATTTCTGTTGTTGATGAGGTTGTGAAGTAGGTCCCTCATCAAGTCCATGGAGAATCTATTTGTTCTTTTGAAATAATTGAATCACTGGCCCAAGGTATTTTCCTCGAGGTTCCTTCTGGTCCTTTTGTTCCGGATAGAGTTGTCAAGGACACCTACTGTGTGCTGTCAGGATAAATCCCAGAGAGAACATCACATGGGCGTCATCTGACCATGAATTCTCTTCCATCTAATAATCATGTTTGTGTTCGGATAGTGGATAAGAACATGCATGATATAGTTGACAGTCAAGTTGATGGGGATGGATATTTTACCAATGTCACCGGTAGTAAGGTTTCCAAGAGGAATCTTTTAAATGAATAAGTGGTGGGACTCTCTAAATCCTCTAATAAATTCATCCCTCTATTTGGAGTGTTTTGGTTAGATAATACTAGGGACGAACAATCTTTTGATGGTTCTGATGAGGTCCCAGATGTTGAGGTTAGAATTAATAAATCAGATTCTCTCCATGAAGGAAATTACAATAAGGGTATGGGTGTGGCTAAAGGAGAGCCTGTTAGGGGTGGGGCACAAACAAGGGCCATGACAACCCTACATAAATGATGATTTTATTCTTGAATTGTCATGGTCTTGGGAATGCTCTCACTTTCATGGCCCTTAGACATATTTTTATGACCAAAAAGTCATTGATCATTGGTATTACTGAGCCAATGATGAGTTTTTCCAATTGGAAAGCTTTCAAATGGGAATCCCATGGTTACCCTTTAGTTAATCACAATCTTAATGAGACCTATTTTGAGAGCCTTTGGTTCCTCAAACATGACTCGATAAAATTTCTTTCCTATATCCAAGGAAGCCAAATCATTTCTGCCTCTGTTGAGCTATATGGGGCCACCTTTTTGGAGACTTGTGTCTATGCTGAGAACAATTATTTTAAAATGAGGGAATTATGGAGTGACATTGTTTCCATCTCCTCTCAATTGAGTCGTAATTGGATAATTCTTTGTGATTTCAATACCGTTCTGCGGCCTGATGAGAAAAATGGACTCAACTTCAACCAGGTTGTTTCAAAGGACTTCACTCAATGTATTGATACTTGTAACCTCATTGAACTATCAAAAATTGCTATGGATTTTACTGAGGGAAGGTACACACTTAATGGGAGGTAGGCCAGAAAATTAAAAAGATGACTCTTTGAGGTTGATGACAGAAATGATTCCCTCAGTGCCTCTAGTCTTCTCCATCACAAAACCCACTTTTACCATAATCCTTTGGTGGTGGATATTTCCACTTGTGGTCCATGGATGGATCCCATTCCTTTCAAATTCAATAATGTCTGGTTTGTGTCTAAAGGATGTTGGGAGAATTTTATTACCACTTGGAGCTCTTGGATCCTGTGATCTGCTTCTCAGATTATATCTTCAATGATGAATATTACTAAGATGAGGTTGAGGTAATGGAGTAATAATTATTTTTCTAAGCTGGATGAAGATTTCAAGGCTGCTGAAAGTCACCTTTATAACTGTCAAAATTTAAATCATTTAAATTCAATGCCTTCACGTGATAAAATACTGGCTTAATCAAAAGTGGGTGAGTTGCTCAATACTAAGGAAAATTTGGCCAGATCAGTTTACAATATTTGGTGGTTAAAGGAAGGAGAAAGAAACTCTGGTTTTTCCATCACCTTCACAAGGAGAGAAAACATAGAAGGGGAGTCACTACCTTAATCATTAATGGATGAACTCTCACATCTGAGAATGATATTTAAAATGCGGTTGTGAGCTATTTTTCTGAACTCTATTCCTAAAATAGGATTGACATATCAAATATGATTATACAAAACATCAAAACAAATATTTATGATAGGAAAAATTACAAAATTGTGGGGGTACCAGGGGGATTGGTGGTTCGGGAAGGTCTGTTCTCCCTGAATAATGATAGTGTTCTAGGGCCAGATGGTTTTACTAATATTTTTTTCATGTTTAACTAGGAAAGTGTTCATGATGAGGTTATCGATTCCGTTAGAGAGTTCATTGATACTACTTCCATGAATTATGGTGCTTATTCTAATTTCATTTCTCTTTTACCCATGAAGGAGAATGCAATGGATATTAACGATTTCATACCGATTGCTATCGGCAATATTATCCCTAAGATCATCAGTAAGATACTCGGCATGAGAATGGGAAATGTGTTCAAGGGGCTCATCACTCTGAATAAATTTAGTTTTGTTCCAGGGAGGAGTATTCAAAGTGTGTTTTCACTACCTATGAATGAATTAATGCACTAGGAAGGAAAGTGAAACAAGGTAGTTTTGTGGTGAAAATTGATATCTATATGCCCTTCTACACAATGAAATGGAGCTTTCTTCTCTCTATTCTTAGAATGCAAGGTATATGTACAAGGTTTATCAATCTGATTCACTCCATTCATAAGAGTGCCATGTTATCTATTCTGGTCAATGGCTCGCCCATGCGTTTCTTTCAGTGCATCAGGGGTTTTCGACAAGGGGAACCTCTCTCTGGTCTTTTGTTTTCCCTCGCTGAGGATTATTTGAGTTTATGCCTCAATAGCCATGTCAAATATGGTTTTTAAAATCTGATTAAAGTTGGTAGATATCTATTTTCCTCCACCCACCTGTTTTATAAGGATGATATTATTTTATTTTGTAATGCTGACACAAGTATTGTGTCTTCAATCGAGATAATTTTCAATAATTATGAGTATGTGGCTGGGCAAGCAATTAGTTTTCAGAAATATTTTATAGTTTTTGGTGAGGAAATTCCCATCAGAAAGGAAAAAAAAGATCTATTGGGGATAAAATGGACACATTACCTTTTACTTATCTTAATGTCCCTATTTTTTGGGGGTGTGTGAAAAGGTTACATATTAAGTCTATCTTCTCTCTAATTATTTCTCAGTGGGAAACTAGGAAGGGGAAAGCGATGTTTGAAGCTAGAAGAATCTGTCTTGTAAATTTGGTGATTACCCAAATTTTTTTCTATGTGTTTTCCATTTACAGGTTTCCAAATAATCTTATCATGGTACTACAAAGGATAATAAGAAATTTCATATGGACTGCTTCCATATATGAATGGATGTTGGTTTTTGTGGCATGGAATGACTACATTAAATCAGTTGAGATGGGGGTTCTTAGAATTAAAGGATTGATCCTGTTCGATGAGGCATTGCTCAGTAAATTCATCTGGAGTCTTATCACTTCTCAAGACAGTTCAATGGAATTTATTTCATCCTGTATCACCACAAGGCTTTGGGATGGTCATTCTCATTATCTTGATTCTTCTATATGGCATGCGTTGAGATCATTTTTCGATGGGATTATGTCCTTCTTGAAGTGCCTTGTTTGTAGGGGGTATATTATGAATTCTTGGAGAACTCATTGGTTGTCCAGACTAATTCAATAGGATGATGTCATTCCTCCAGATTAGTTGCAGAAATCAATTGCTTATTTTTAGGATTTTCAAGCATTTGTGAGTTCATTCCTTCTCTGATTTTAACTAACATTCACAGATACATCTTCATTGATAAGGACACTCTTATCTGGAAAACAAAGTCCAAATGGTACTCATACCACTCGGGAAGTTGATCAGATAATGTGCAATGAGCAATGTCCAACTACTCGGTGGCTTGCTGCATTCCAAACATTCTTGATTTCCCCTTTTGTGTACTTTCTTTTATGTTGTATATGGAAGAGAAGGATCATGGTGAAATGTCTTCTTCTGTGAACTGGCATCCAGTTTTCCTCGGCCTGTCCAATTTTCTTTGCAGCTGTGGAATCCATTGACCCTATATTCTTGCATTTCACTCTTATATACAGGCTCTGACAATACATTCAAGATATGGTGGTGTGTTTCTTATAGATGAGCTCACAGGAGGGACTTTTCTCATTAGCTGTTGCAGCATGCTACAGTGGCCAGGTCCAAAACATTCTCATGTTTTCTATTGCAGCAACCGTTGGTTTCATCTGGAAGGCTCGTAATGCTCAACTCTTTGATGGTATAAAGCCCACTTTCTGGTCAAGAGTTAGGGAGATTCAAAAGGTAGTTTATATAGCCTCGAGAGTGTAGTATGGCTGTATTAATAATGAGTTTAATGATCTTATTATTTTGAGCAATTTGGTGTTGCTGGAAGGACGAGAAAACCGTTGGTGATGAATTAAATTAGATGGATTCATCTGATTCCCTCTTGGGTGAAGGTCAATGTTGATGGGGCTACCTTAGGTGCACCCAGACCAATTGGCTTTGGTGGGGTTTTCCGTACCTATTGGGGCATTATGAAGGGATGCTTTTATCATTACATTAGGAAGGGCTTTGCCATTGAGGCTGAGCTGTGGGCTATGATTAAAGCTATCATATATGCAGTTTTTTATGGTTGGTGATTTCTATGGAAGGAGTTGGACTCAACAGTGGCTATTTATATCCTTTGGATATGGTCGACAGATGTCCCATGGAGGATGTTACCCTCCAGGATTGAGTGTCTCTGACTTCTTGATGGTGTTATTTTTTATGTGACACATGCTTTTAGGGAGGCTAATTAGGTTGTTGATGCTTTAACAAAGAAGGCAATTGTGGAGTCCAGTTCGGAATGGTCTTTTATTACTTTTGATTGGTGTGTTCCTTTTTATAGGTTGTTGCATGCAACAAGTATTTCACTAGGATTTTTAAACCTTACATTTGATGTTCTTTCTTTCTATTTATTTTTTTAATAAAATTTGGTAGGAGTGAGTCTGACTCGCTTCTGGGCCTTTTGATTCCAAATGGTTTTCACCCGGGTTTTTTAATTCTAATCCAAAATATAAATAAACATATCCTCTGATACCCATTATAACAACTCTTATTTTTTATTTCATATTTAATCTTAATTTAATACATGGATTTTAAATTAATAACAATCATTATAATGCATCCTCTCATTTCTTGGTAAATATTGATCACTGAATTACAACATAATATTTGAAATACAACATCTTTATTGTAATGACCCGACCCCAGTGACCCAGATTCGGTGCATTATTACTTAAAATTGGCATGATTACATGGAATAATTTCCAAAAGGACCAATCAGTTTAGAAATCATGGAAAATAGATTACATACCCGATGTTGGACAATACAACTTGAAAAGAAAAACAACGGTAATTTATTCCACTAGAAACTTCCAAGCCTCATAGAATATGCCTAAAAGTCACTCATAAAAAACATCTTCAAATCCTAGGAATATAAAACATATGAAATGGGTGATCTCAGATGCTCAGTAAGGGTACATAATTTTGTGAAAGCTATCATCTTTTAAGGAAAGATGTGTAATGAAACAACATCCTTTTAGACATATACATGAACATAATATAGAAAAAATAAATCCAAAATTACTATATAAAACTGAACATGAAAATTCTTAGTCTAATAATCACATGTAATAACTAATTTCATAATTTTGGAATGTATAGTACCAGACATTAATTTCTGTATCAAGGACTCATGCTAGGATCAATGGGCTAACTATAACCAGACCCAATCCCAGAGAGCCTAAGCAACCAAACTCCATCTTGGAGAACCTCTGTAACCAGACTCCAACCAGGATAGCCTCTGTAACCCGAAACCAACCCTGAGGTTCTACTGTAACAAGAAGCCAACTCGGAGGGCTTTCTTTTACCAGTCCCCAACAAAGAACATACTAGTCCAATTCATTCATCAAATGAAAAGGTTGAAATATAACATAAGCATTAATATTAAACCTATCATACAAAATGTCAATACTTTATCCATAAACCATGAATTGTATAAAAATAACCCATCCACAGTCAAAAATATCACTAAAAATTCAATAAAATATGGATGATTTGTATGATAATAAATCATCGTCAAACATATTTAAAACCCATTATAGGTTGTAGACATAGAAGAAAATGATCTGTAACATTCTTTTCAAGAAATACCACTTTTTCATGAATTTTTTTAAAATTATCGCAATTTATAAAGGTAGTCGTTTAAAAGATATTTTTGAATCAAATCGTCCCATACCACATTTCAACCTTTTAAAATAATTTTCATTTCAAAGATTCATGTCCATAAAATGAAATCCTTAAAATCATTTTGGAAACATGGACTTTAAATAAAGGGTTTTAGATAGATAAATCGTCAAAACATTTAAAATAACGATCTAGTAAAATAGACCCTCCCATAAAACCATAAAAGAATAATTTTGAAATAATTTTGATAAAATATTGGTATCTATGATAATTATGTCCCAGAAAATACATATACATGAATAATATTTGATAATAATCAGATTAAGGAAATAATCCTTACCATGTTGTAACAAATTAAGTCATATGAACAATAGTCAATAACCACCAAATGAATCACCTAATATCATGAATATAAATAAATTAATAATAATATATATCAAATGGAAGTAATCAATACACCACATGCAATAAATAAGTGGTGAACAATGGAAATCTCACAGAATTAGAAGTAAGATAAGAAACCCCTTTCCACGTGTCTGACTTTACTCACTCGTATGTTCCTTGTTCTTCCAGAATAATAATCATAAGATAATATTAAATATTATATGAATATTTTAATTTTTCCTGTTCCATTTATATCACTTATTACCTTTCTATATCAATTATATATTTATTTGAGTTCATATCGAACATTTTGTCGATGTTCGGAACTAGAGTAAAAAATGAACTTGTTATAATTATAAATTTTCCATGTGGTCCAAAGTCCATAATATGTAGAATGATATTACTAATTTATATTTCATATATATCATATATTTCCAGTATATATATGTATTTAAAATAGTATATAACATTTGGAGATAAGAAATTAAATCCACCGTTCATGGAGACGGTAAGCCGTACGTACGCATGAACATTACAATGATTTCCATTATTTATTTTAATGGAATAAAAAAATAATTATACACAGTTATATTATAATTATAGTATAATATCATATATAATATAATTAACTCCATACGTTATACATTGCACATAAGTAATTAATGAGTTATATCACTTTGAGGGGGCGTTAGTCGACACTTCCTAAAATGAAATTATCGTGTTTTACCCATAATTAAAACCATAAAGGTATGATATAATTGGAAGGAGAAGAAGAAGAAAAATGAAAACATAATGATAATATATATATCATATATAAATACAGATCCATATAAATGGCCACTAGGGGAGGCGGTAAGAGATAATTGAGCAATCATCGTTTCGTGAGGCGTTCGTTTGCCAACCGCAGAAACAATATGTTCTTCACCAATTTGATAGAGGTGTGTGTAAGTGTAGTTCGAATAATTATAATTAAAATATAATAGTATGTTGAGGATACTGGTGTATTCCTAAAATAAATGAATAAAAAGAGTTCATGCAGGATGGATAAGTAAAATAAAACCAAATTAAAGAAAATAATTTAAGAGAAAATATTAGCTTTAATTTGGTTAACATCCTTTGGTTTGATCCAAAAAGAGTTTTTGAAGTGACTTATGCCCAACTTAAGGCTTCTAGGTGTAATATAGGGATATTTATATCTTATTTAGGTAGGGTTTGGACGAGCCAAGGGGGTTGAGTGGTTTGAGGAATGGGTTAAAAGTGGGGTCCTTTTTTAAGGGGGAGGAGGGACTGTTTCTCACGGAATCCGGGGATGACCTCCTGGACGGGAGATTCAAACATTCCGATCGGTTTCTAACGGGTTTATTCATAGATCCGGAAACATCCAATGATTCCACATCCGTTGGGACCTACTTTCCAAAGGCAGGCGCTCATTAGCTTGTGGACTGATGAGGCTTAGGAATTTTACATTGGTCGAGAGGATGGGAGGTCGGACTCATCACACCTTTTTTGAGGGGAATTATTGTCTACTCCGGGACTCTCTTTATAGATTTAAGTTATGTTCGTGAATCCTTATTACATTACCAAGTATAAAATGAGATTTCCTTTAGTTTTAACAATCAATGATTAAATATGCAAGAAATTTAGAGAATCTGTTATATGTATTTGAGGTTATTCATTGATAGAGAATCATCTATATTTGTTTAGAGATTCTAGGTCAATGGTATCCATCAAAACATTTATATAAAAAAGTCTCTTGGTCATTTTATGATGACCAGGCTGGCTTTAAAGCCACTCAGTGGGGCACTTGAAGTTTATTGTCATTCAGAAGGACAGAGATTATCTCAAAGTTGGGATCGAACCCATAAATGGGCTACCTACGTATCCTTTGTTTTGGAAAAGGAATCAGAACCCACGTAGTTCGAGTAATGGGGTATGATGTTTATGATTGATGGCTCAAAGATGAATGTCATAATTACTTTTACACTCTAAGCTCACGTGAGTCATGCTCGGTGTGAGAAACAAGAGGTATTGGTAAAATTTAGACAATTGTGCCATGAAAGATGCAATCATAAGAATTTGTTTGGGGCTTATGTATGGATGACTGCCCAGATAGATGAAGGTTTAGGATTTACTTTTAGGGAGAAAATCCATGAACAGGGTCCCCAAAGTTATATGTGCTTCATGGAGATTTGAATACTCTAATCTTGGGGCTTACTCCTAAGGAGGATGCCCAAGTTAGGAGGGGACTTATGATTGGGTTTTCACTCCTGAAAAGGAAAACCCAAAGCAAAGGTAAATTATGACTGGTTAAGAGAAATTTTAAGAGACTTGGGGCTTACTCTTAAGAAGGATGCCCAAAATTGGGAATTTGATTGGGGCTTACTCCTGAGGAGGATGCCCATGATTTATGACTAGGACTTATTCCTGAGAAGGAAGCCCAGATTAGGGGACTTGGGGCTTACTCCTGAAAAGGAAGCCCAAGGTTATGACTGAGTCTTATTCTTGAAGAGGAGACTCAGGTTAAGGGACTCGGGGCTTACTCCTGAAGAGGAAGCCCAAGATTATGACTGAGTCTTATTCCTGAAAAGGAGACCCAGGTTAGAGGACTTTGATTGGGGCTTACTCCTAAGGAGGATGCCCAGATCAAAGGTTTTATAACTGGGGATTATTCCTGAAAAGGAGACCCAAGTTAGGGATTAAGGTTTGGGGCTTACTCCTAAGAAGGATGCCCAAGATTGGGAACTTGATTGGGGCTTACTCCTGAGGAGGATGCCCAAGATTGGGAACTTGATTGGGGCTTACTCCTGAGGAGGATGCCCAGATCAAAGGTTTTATAACTGGGGATTATTCCTGAAAAGGAGACCCAGGTTAGGATTCTCTCATCTTAAAGGATGAGGTTGAATGAATGAACTCTCAATCTTTGGTGACATAAAGATGTTTAAATCACTAGGTTTTGAGAGATATTTCACAGAATTCCTTTCAGATAAGGATGTCAAATCAAGAAATCATGCCATAAATGGCTTTGAAGAGTATCTTGAAGACTGAATCTTGAAGAGGAAAGGTGAAATGGTTGAAGAGGTGTAAAAATGGGCAAGATGGGCACCCAAAAAGATAGGGGCGCGCAAGTCTTGAAAGGCGCGCAAGTCCTGCGGCGGCGCGCAAGTATTGGTCGCGCAAGTATACTTGCGCGAAATGAGGGGTACTTGCGCGAATTTCAACCAGTATTGAAATACTTGAGCGACTCTTTATTAAACCCTTTACCATCCTCTTGAGGTTCTTCTAGAAGAGGGACGCGCAAGTTATATTGAAGGAATTAAGTCGGCGCGCAAGTGTTTGTTAAGTTTCAACACTTAGGCCTTCCTTCTTCTCTTTAGATCTTCCATTCTAGGTAAGAAATTACCTTAGATGTGGTCTGGAAGCTTTGAGAAGAGACTTGGGCGTCGGGAGCTTCGATCCGAGTTTCTGGAAAAAGATCCTCTCGAATGGAGGGCCCACAGGGTCTATTTATAGGCAAAAGAAGACCCCGGGCGGTTACCAAGCGGTTACCACATATGTCGCGCAAGTCCCTTGCACGACCATGAGGAGTCGCGCAAGTATTGAGGCGGCGCGCAAGTGTACTTGCGCGACCAAGAGGGAACTTGCGCGACCTATGGTCAATGTTCTCCTTTTTTATCCCTTTGTCGATTTTTTATGTTTCTTCAAAGGATTAATCACTTTGAGCTCAGGTATTCCCTTTTCCGATCATTAGATTCTGTGACGAAAGGAGCGTCAACAAAAGTCCCCCCTCAGAGTTGGATCCGGAGAAAAAAATGAGGATTTGACTCTGAGCAAATCGAATCCCTCCAGAGGAAAAGGGAGGTGCGCAAGTCTTCAGTATGCAGAGGGCGGCGCGCAAGTTTGCGTCGCGCAGGCCTTCAGCGCTCTGGGTACGGCGCGCAGGTAGGCTTCCGAGCCTATAAATATACGGCCTCACCTCCGTACAAGTATCCGGATTTCCAGACTTCATACCTTCTCGAGCTCTCGCCGCGCATGTCACCTAGACCGCGCAGGTTGCTCTGTTTTCTAGTGTTTTCCTTGATGTCGCGCCACTGTAAAGGTATTTGTACTTGCGCGGTTTACACTTGCGCGTCAAAAACTAGCGCGGCACATGAATCACTTGCGCGACATCTCCATACTTGCGTGCCTTAATGCCTTATCCATTTTTTCCAAATTTCTTTCACAAATTTTATGAAAACAAACCCATTTAAGAGTTAGTTTATTCATCTTTTGTGCAGATTCAGTGGTTCCCAAGGGAATTGGAACGGCTGATGGACTAGCTAGCAAGCGGATTGATGATATGATGGACATCATAGGCCATGATTACAATGATATCTGCAACAGCACTCTCCCAGATTTGGCTAAGTACTTGAAGAAATATCATCCTAATTTTCCACAGAGCATCCATCTGCCTCTGTGTGGTCATGGTCATCTGCAAGGAGTCAATGTTCAAAATGAAAACAATTATACCTTTGAGATGCAGCTGCACTACTACTTCTCTATTTCGGTTATGCTGTGCATTAAGAGCAACAAAAATGGTGTGAACTATCAAGTTCTTCCTCTATGCCATTTCCTTGCAGATATGAAAATGGCAAACCCATGGGCTGAAATGTTTTCCACTAATGGTTGGTGGAGAGAAGACAAACATAGGATTAGAGAAATATCTGAAAATAGTACTCTCTCCAAATGGCTCTTTACTTCCAATGCTCCATTCTCAAATCCATGTATCCATCTTCCAAGTCTCTTGGACATAAACAGAGTCACTGTTTGATCAGCAGAAAATTTTCTCAAACCGCACTCAAGAATATCCTTTTACAATTGTTCCAAGAAGAGCTAGTATCACTACATCTCTTATTGTATCCAGTTGAATGAAAGAATTCCCGGTGGTTGCTGATGAAGCTCGGGATGCCGTAAATCAACTGAAGTGTTATGTTGAAAGCCTCTTGTAATTCTTGAAAAAGAGAAGAGACTCCAGTCTGTGGATGTCCTTCTAACTCTTGTGATCAATGAAAAACACTTTTGTCTTCAATCAATTGTACTTGCATTCTTCCGTTACCTGCCTCAAATTTACTTAAGCCAATGGGCCTAGTAAGCATAGTTTTATTTTTACTAGGATTATTACAAATAACCCTACAAACTTTGAACCTTTTAACTGCTCAATATTACCTAAATCATACAAAAAATGTATATTTAGTGAGCTGGAACTTGAATTTTATTCAGAGTTCCTTTGTCTTTTGTGTGGGCAGTTTAAAGTCATACATGCCGGACATAAAGGGGCTAATGTTTAAGGTCGAAATATCTTTGACCGAAAATGGATTAAAATGGATTCAATTCCTTGACAATTTATCTGAAAACATATTTACCATACTCAAGTATGAGGGAAAAAAATGTAAACTATGGCTTAAGAATATTTGAATCTGAGGAATGATATGAAAAAAGAGCTAAAAGGCATTAGAAGAAGTAGTTTCCAAGAATGAAGTTACTATTATTTAACAAAACCCGTTAGGGGGTTGAAATATGCGGGGCCACCTATGGGCATTGGCTGCATAGTCAAATAAAATAGCATCTTTTGGCTGACAAGTCTGTTATGTGGACTGTTTATGCAAGGCCACCTATGGGCACGTGCTGCATAGTCAGGAAAAAGAACTCCCAGAAATTTACTTTCCTAGTGCTAAAAGCCAGTGAAAGTTTATGGAGATTCAAATTTTCTAAAGCATAGAGTTTGTTGTATGGAAAGAGGTACTTGAATATGGAGAAGATATTTCCAAACAAGAATATCGAAGAACTGGATGAATATCACTCCTACGAAGGTCTGACCCAAACGTAGGGAAGAAGAATAAACCATAGACTTGAATACTTTCAGATCATGAAAAAGGATATGGGACAAATATGTTAAGGATGGCTATTTTTGCGGATCCCTACATACTGTCGTTTAAGACAAATAAGAACAAAAGAGGCATTCTTCCCAAGAATGAAGTTACTATTATTTAACAAACCCGTTAGGGGGTTGAAAACATGCAGGGCCACCTATGGGCATTGGCTGCATGGTCAAATAAATAGCATCTCTTGGCTGACAAGTCTTTTATGTGGACTGTTTATGCAAGGCCACCTATGGGCACGTGCTGCATAGTCAGGCAAAAGAATTCTCAGAAGTTTGACATTTTTGTGACTAGAAGTCATGAAAAGGGTTATGAAGATATGAAAATATTTAAGGTTAGGATTATAATACATAAATATGGGTATTGTCCAATGTATATAGAGATACATAGGTCAATAAAAAACCATAATCATGTTGTGGCTGGGTCCTGAATTGAAACTTGGACTTCACTACGTATCTCATAAGAATGAGAATCAAGCCATACGTAGTTCTTAAAATGTAGTTTAACGTCATGCAGGACGAAAGTATGAGTAATCTTAGTTTAAGGTCATAGAATTCGGACCATAATAATGAATACACAGTGTGTGTTTTCATGAGGACTTTTCAGCCAAGGGACTGAAAGTGAAATTTGGGGTTAGGACCAAAAGACTTGGGACTGGATTCGAGGGACACTCGAATGTTCCTACGTATCCCATAAGGATGGGAATCAAGTACACGTAGTTCTGGAATTACCCTTTGTACAAATTTGGTTCGTACATGTGAAGGGTGAAAGGGGACTTTAGTGCAATGATGGTTTTAACCTAAGATAAAAAGTTTAGGTATTACCATGTATGTACGTAGTCTTTTGAAAATGAAAACCATGATTGAAAAAGAATCAATGTTAATAATGGTTCCTTCTCAAATGAGGAGATCAAAGAATATTGTAGTTTATTGTCATACCGGACAGAAGTGTTGTATAGTTTAACGTCATATAACAAGGACGAAAGTAAATCAATGTGAAGATATTGATTCCAGGGGCGGTTTCACAAATCATCATCATATGAGATGGTGGTGAACCGATGTGAAGAGACTATTTTTGGGCTTGAACCTTGGGAGGTTGCCTACATACCCAGCCTGGAGGGCAAGGATCAAAGTCCGTGTAGTTCAATTAAAGAATGAATCAATGATCAAGTTGTTCTTGTGGACAATGATCTAAAAAAAATTTTGTTGGGACTTACACATGGTTAGTGGCCCAAAGGTAGTGTTATGGTTGATGTTCGCTCTAAGCTCACGTGAGTCATACTCGGTGTGAGAAACAAGAGGTAATAACAACCTTAACGATGCACAGTTTTAATGTCATGTAGGACATATCAAGGACTTTCTGTACAATTTAGCGTCATGTAGTTAGGACGATGGGGACAATACAGTTTAACGTCATATTGGACGAAAGGGGGATTGTGCAGTTTTAATGTCATGCTGGACTTTTGATGATTATATAGTTTAACGTCTTTCCGGACGTGAGGGACTTTTTGTACAGTTTAGCATCATGTAGTTAGGACGTCACAGTTTAACGTCTTGCTGGACATAAGTGATTTGCAAATAGTTTAAGGTCATATACCTGGACCAGGGATGGTGCAGTTTAATGTCATGTTGGACCTCTCATGGAATTTTTTCACAGTTTAATGTCGTGTGGGACGAAGTTGCAGTTTAAAGTCATACTGGACCATTGCTGTATAGTTTAACGTCATATAGCAAGGACGAACTGGTGCTACACAGTTTAAAGTCATGTAACTAGGACTAAGGTGAACCAATATGAGGATATCAGTTCTGGGGACTTTTTACAGTTTATCGTCATGCTGGACGTTGGAAGTGCCACACAGTTTAATGTCATGTTGCTAGGACACAATATAGTTTAATGTCATCTCGGACAAAATATAGGGACTATGCAGTTTAAAGTCTTGCAGTTAGGACTATTGGTGTTGCACAGTTTAGTGTCATGTTGCAGGGACATAAGTGCGAATAGTTTAAGGTCATATGCATGGACCATACAGTTTATCGTCATGCTGGACGTATTATAGTTTAATGTCATCTAGGACAGAAGTGTGACACATTTTAACGTCATGTTGGACGAAGTTGTAGTTTAAGGTCATACTGGACCATTGCCGTATGAACCAAATGTAAGAGTCTTGGTTCTGGGAACAATATTTTGTTTTTATACAAAATACTTCTTCAGAAATCTGGCATTAGTTGGAGTCGTGATGTTTTCTCCATCCATTGAGATTAGAGAATACGCTCCATTGGAGTAGACCTTATGTATTGAATAAGGTCCTTCCCATTTTGGTTCAAGCTTGGGAGGTTTCTTTCCTGGTATCATTGGTGTTCTGAGAACCAATACCAATTCTCCCTGAATGAATGAACGAAGACGAACTTTTTTGTTAAAAGCTCGTGCTATTCGATTCTGATAGATTTCCAAGTGGTGCAAAGTGCACAATCTCTTCTCATCTAACTGTTCCAATTCATTCAAACGCTTTTGGGATTGCTCATCTGTCGATAACTGATCACAAACGGCTATTCTGAGTGAGGGCAATTGAACTTCAATTGGCAAGACTGCTTCTGTTCCATATACCAATGAATATGGAGTAGACCGCGTTGCATTGAGAGTGGTAGTCCGATAAGCCCATAAAGCATGAAAGAGTTTATCAGGCCATGACCTCTTATCTTTATCCACCATCTTTTGCAGTATATTTGAAAGAGTCTTGTTGAAGGCCTCTATCTGGCCATTAGCCGCTGCATGATATCGAGATGAATGGTTGGACTTAATGTTGTATTCTTGATACAATCTCTTTACCTCAGAAGAACAGAAGTTGGTGCCGTTGTCCATCAATATGGTATGAGGGACACCAAATCTAGTAATGATGTTAGACTTGATGAAGCTAACAATGCATTTAGAACTGACTTCTTTGAGAGGTACTGCCTCTGCCCATTTGGAAACGAAATCAGTAGCAGTAAGAATGTACTTAAACTGCTTGGCCGTAGATGAAGGGTAAGGTCCCACCACATCCATTCCCCATGTGGAAAATGGCCATGAGTATTTAGCTGTATGAAACAACTCTGGAGGTTGATGAATGAAGTTGGCATATACTTGGCATTAATGACACTTCTTTGTGAAATTAACACAATCTTGTATCATTGAAGGCCAGAAGTATCCAAGCCTTCGAATTTGATCAGACAATCTATGTCCAGACTGATGGGCACCACAGACTCCTGCATGCACTTCTTTTATGACAGCCATTGTCTCTTCACCATCAATACATCTGAAGAGAACTCCATCAAAACCACGTTTGTAGAGAATTTTCTTGAGGTGGTTTGGACCATCATAAAGAGTAAAATTGACCACACGTCGCCGAATTTGTTCTTTCTCGGCTCTATCAGGTGGAAGTGTTCCATTTTGAAGGTATTCCTTGATAGGTGACATCCATCCTGTAGTATGACCATACGGTTCAGGAATGGGACTAATTTCATTAATTTCCTCTGTTCTGACTTGAACATAAGGTGAAATTGCACGACGGTGGGTAATACCGATGGTTGTCTCGTCCCGATTTGGATCTGCTAAAGCTGTGGCTATATTAGCCAGTGCATCAGCTTGAGCATTTTGTGATCTTGGGACATAAGAAAATGTCGGTTCTGAAGGGAATTCCGACATTAACTCTCTGACGTAATCATACAAAGGGATTAATTCTTCTTTTCTGATGGCATAATCCCCATTGACTTGTTTGATTACCAGGTCTGAATCACCTTTCACCTTTAAGTGATTCACTTGTGCTTGAAGTGCTAACTCCAAGCCTGCAATGAGAGCTTGGTATTCAGCTTCATTATTGGTACCACCTTCCCACAACAAAAAGGAATAAGGTAACACTACCTTATCTGGAGAAATGAGCACAATTCCTAAACCAACTTTGTTGAATTTAGGATTTTCCATTTTCTTCCCTGTTGGACTTCTAGAAGCACCATCAAAATACATTTCTCATGTTTGAGGACTCTCTTGAATAGAAAAAACTTCCTCATCAGGGAGTTCGATATCTAAATACGTGTTTTCCACTGAAGGGTGTTCAGCCAAGAAATCAGCCAGAGCTTGGCCCTTAATTGCCTTTTGAGACACATATTGGATGTCGAACTGCTGTAGAATAACTGCCCACCTTGCCAAACGTCCTGTAAGAATTGGACGACTAAGGATGAATTTGAGTGGATTATTACGAGATACCAATTGGACCTCGTGATGTTGCAGATAGTGTCTCAGTTTCTGAACTGCAAAGATTAATGGTAGGCAGCATTTTTCAATACTTGAATACCGGGTTTCTGCTTCAAGCATAGTTCTACTGAGATAGTAGAGACTATTTTCATTCCCAGCATCATTCTTTTGAGCGAGAAAGGCACCCAATGATCGCTCTAAAGCTGTCACATAGAGGATAAGAGGCCTACCCTCAACAGGTGGCATGAGTACTGGTGGAATCAAGAGGTATTTCTTGAGAACATCAAATGCTTCTTGACATTCTTTAGTCCACTGGTAAGTGACTCCTTTCTTCAATAATTTGGTAAAGGGTAAACTTTTGCCTTCCAAATTGGCGATGAAACGCCGAATATAGGCTAAGTGTCCTTGAAGTCCTCTTAATTCTTTCAAATTCTGAGGAGGTGACATACCAAGGATTGATTTGGTCTTCTCAGGATCGACTTCAATACCACGATGGCATACAACAATGTCGAGGAATTTTCCTGAGGTTACCCCAAAAGCACATTTTAAGGGGTTCATCTTCAAATTATGTTGTTGAAGCTTGTGGAATATGACTTCCAAATCAGCCAAGTGATCAAAACGTTGTTTGGATTTAACCACCAAATCATCTACATAGCATTCAACAAATTTCCCTAAAAAGGTTTGAAGATACGATGCATGGCGCGTTGATATGTTGCACCTGCATTCTTTAAACCAAAGGGCATCACCCGGTAACAAAACACACCTTGAGGAGCTCTGAAGGCTGTATATTCCTCATCTTCTGGGGCCATTCGGATCTGATTATATCCAGAATACCCATCCAAGAAAGAAAGCACTTCATAACCAGCCGTCGCATCAATTAAGAGTTCTGTAATCGGAACTGGAAAATCATCTTTGGGACAATACCGATTAAGATCTCTGAAATCGATGCAAACCCTAATTTGTCCATTCTTCTTCTTTACAGGGACAATATTATCCAACCACTTAGGATATTGAACTTCTCTGACGAAGTTAGCTTTGATAAGCTTATCCACTTCAGCCTCGATTTTGGAAGCCTAGGTTGGGTGTGTTCTTCTCGCGGCTTGCTTGAATCCTCGATGTTCTTTTGGAAAACCCAAATGATGGGTGGCAACATCAGGATCAAGGCCAGGCATCTCTGTATAATTCCAAGAAAAAATATCATTATTTTGCTTTAGAAAAGAAATATACATCTCTTGTTCTTCAAGGATCATGGCCGCACTAATTAAAGTGGGGCGTGGATCTTTCTCTGTACCCAGATTTACTTCTTTGAGTTCATCCACAGTGGTAGAGATACCCTCTTCAAATGCTGGAGGAGCATCTCTAAGATATTCCTCTTCCTCTTCATCATGTGTTATTTCTTCCGTTTCTACTTGCAAAGTAGATGAAAAAACGAAATTCTCATGATCATAAGAGATGTCAAAATTTTCACATTTTGAAGAAGAAGCTTCCATTTCCGACCCTATTGATGATAAAGGGTTTTCTTTGGGAATCAAAGAGGAGATGATGGATTGAGAATCGACATCAATATTCACCTCTGGTGTTGCTATAACTTCTTCTGGCCTGATTAGCGAAGTATAGACTTGTTGGATTTCAGCAGACGAAACGAAAACGTCACCACTTATGCTTTCAACACTGCTTGGTAAGTTACCAATTTCTCCCATGTTGTCTGGCTCAATTGCCGTAATTGACATTATGGATCTTTCCATAAGAGTATTTTGATTTGGGCCTATTTTGTCAATTTGACTGATAGGTAACACATAATCTGTACTCACATGTGAAAATGGATTTATTGGAATTTTTTCCAAACCATATGGAGCATTAACTTTGGTAATTTTCATTCATTGTAGGTTTTTCTCTTCCCTTCATGTGATAAAATTCCGCCTCAATGTATTGAGACTCACATGTCTTGAACGGGGCCTTATCACCATACAATGTTCCAACTTGACCATCGAAACAGTATTTGAGACATTGATGGTATGATGACGGAATAGTTGCATGCTGATGTAGCCAGGGTCTTCCAAGCAAGATATTGAAAGCTGAGTCTTGATCAACAATCATGAAATCTGAATTGGAAACAAGATCTCCAAACTGAGTTCTGAGCGTAACTTCTCCCAGTGGTTCTTGTTCATTTTTATCATATCCTTGCAACATCATGGTAGAAGGAGATAAATAAGATTCCGTGAGGCCCAATCGACGAAGTGTACGAATGGGCATGAGGTTGACTCCTGAACCATTGTCAATAAAATCTCTTCGAACATCTATACCATTGACTTTGCCAGATAAGTACAACGGTTTTATGTGCCCATGCACAACATCATCTTCATCTTTATCAGTAAAAGATATCACTGCATGACATTCTGCAGGATTATTCTCTATGTGATAAATTTCAGCTGCAGCAATTTCAGCTTCAAATTCCTGAGGACTTGATAATGCTTCGATAAGTGCTTCCCGAAGATCTCTTGATAGATTCAAAGCATCCAAAATTGATAATTTGGCTGGTACTTGGGCCAAGTGTTTCAATATATCATACTTTTGATCTAGAGGCCTACGTTTCCCAATAGGAATATGCGGTTTAGCAGGTACCTTGGAAGCAGATGCTTTGGAAGCTGATGCATCTTGTATTGAAGTTGGCAACATCTTTGGTTTTGGAAAATTAGACTGATTAGATCCATTTACTTGCTGAGATAATGAAGATGGAACCTGTAATCGGTCTTCCAAAATAACTGTGCCGAAGCTGAGTTGGCCATTTGCAGAAGAACTTGATTGTTCTTTTTGAGCTCGCTGAAGGGCTCTACCACGAGTTTCTGCTGCATATACAGTGCTAGCAGGGGTAGAATTAGAGTAGTGGCTTCGGAAAGATCCACGTCTTCCCCTATATCCTGAACCTCTAGAACTTCCTCGGGTTCCCTTATTTGATACAGGGAATTCAGGCTCCTCAAGACTGGAATATGAATCTGTTAATTGAATCATATTAACAGAACCAAAGATCAATTCTTCGTCTGATAAAGACTCTGCCTGGTTGGCCTGTTTAGGCTGTGCCGTTTGGTGGGACGGTGCCCGTTGCTTTGAAGTAGATGGCATGAAATCTGCCAGAGTCAAAGACAATTTAGGCTTTGATGCATACTCATCTTCTCCTGATTCCTCTTTCTTCTTTGAATTACGCTGCCCTTTTGAGGATTTGTCCTTTGATGGAGGCTTTACTGCAGCTTTGGTAGGAGACACAATTGGCTTCTTCAATTGTGTTCGCAAAATGGAATGGGTCCGATTGATTGTCTTTCTGACCATCCAATCATCATATTTTTTCGCAGTTTTGCTTTTGACTTCCTTCCACTCGCCTCCTTCCTCTGGATCTGTAGCGGTAATACACGCTACATGAGCTGAAGAACCCTTCAATTTGACTTGTCCCAAGTCGACCATCTTTTGTAGGAGGTCTTTAAAGACAAAACACTCCTGGATGGGATGTCCCAACATTTGATGAAAGGGACAATAATTGGGACGGTCTTCATCTCCTTCCTTGTTTGGCCTCTTAGGCACTGGTAATTGAACCAAATTATTCTCCAGAGCTGAAATGAAGTAACCAGGAACTTGCTCACTTCGGAAAGAGTATGTTTTACTCTTCATATCCTCAAATTGTTTTCGCCGTTGATCTTTTTGATCATTTGGACGAAACAGCCTTTGTTGCTGGCGTTCAGGAGGTGGAGCCCTTCGAGAAGATGAAGGTTTTGAAGTAGAAATAGGTACATGTGCCTGTTTAAGCATAACTGTAGCAGTTTCTGCTTTACCCATTCTTCTTCCTGGAGCTGATGGAATTACACGAGATTTAACCTTAGCCTGTATAAGGGAATCTTCAATCTGTTGAGCGATTGAAGTAAGGTCTCGAAACCCTCCTGTGTATTTCACAGGGATCAATGGCGTGCGTAATTCGTCACGCAAATTTTCCACACAGATTGGCAACAATTCCTCCTGAGGGAGTGATAAACTCAAGGAATACGTTAATCCCTTCCAACGAGCAATGAAATCAGAGACTCTTTCATTCTCCCTTTGCTTGCAGTTTGTAAGATCGAAAACTGTCGTTTTTGGCAAAGTTGAGCTAAACTGGAGAAGGAATTTTTGACGAAGATCCTCCCATCCGATGACTGACCGGGATTGCAAGCTTGTATACCAGACAAAAGCTGGTCCTTGCAAGGTTCGCACGAAGCATCTGAGTTTCACTGCTTCTTGTTGCTCTGGAGTTCCCATCATAGGATCACAACAAGACACGTAATGTGTCAAATGTTGTTCAGGGTCGCCTGATCCATTGAAAGTAGGGAAAATAGGATTTCCAAAACTGGATGGAGGAGAAATTAAATCTACCCATTCAGGGTAAACTTTCTTTTCAGGTTGAACTTGCGCCCGTTTCCCTTCTATAGTTTCTAACCGAGCTATTAATGACTCAATAGTAGTTATTAACTTTTGAGAAACGTCAGGTTGAACTTGGTTTTGGGTAGGTGCAATGAATGGAGCTTGGACAGACTTGGTGGTTGGTGCTGCAACTGATGGTAGTGCTGCCAACCGTTGTTGTGTTTGACCCGTAGGATTAGACCTCTGTGGGTGTACTGACAAAGGAGGATATTCTTGATCCATCTCAGTAGTTACAACAAATTCCTTCGGCTGTCGGACTTCAGTATTCTTAAGAAGAAGACTACTCTGAAGTAGTTCTGCATTCAACCTTCTTAATTCTTTCATTTCTTCCTCCTGTTGTGCAAACCTTTGCTCTAATGAGAGCGATTGACCTCCTTCAGAGGAAGGGTGAGAAGTAACCTGATTCTTTCCTTTCCCCTTATTGGATCCTTTTCGGAGAGGGGGAAGTGGGTTACTTGAAGGAATACCCAGATTTTGGGTAAGCCTTTGATTACGTGTGCGCACACCTTCTTCATTTAGGTCTGTGTGCGCAACTTCTTGAGCAGGAACCTCTTCGTCTGATCCCTCTGATTGAGCCTCATCTGGTGAATCAGCAGCAACGGCATTGATGACATTAATGGATGCATATTTCATGGAATCCTTTTTATCAGCATTTCTGTGATATTGTCTTCTTCTATGTCCATGATGAGACATGGCATTCCGTTGACTTGATCCCTCTGGAATTTCTTGGAGAACCGTCACTTGGAGAGAATCTCCTGATAGCTTGGCTCTTCGTTCCTCTTGAGGCTTATTCCCTAATCGAGAGAAAACTGACTTTCTCTGAGGGAAGGATTGAGGATTTGAAAAAGTCCCCAGTCCGGTGGACTGGGGGTGTTCCTGCTGCTTCCGCTCAACTCCTCGAATCCCATTCGTTGACTCTGAGGGTTGGGTTAGAGAAGTCCCCAGTCTGGCAAGCTGGGGTGTCTCTTGACATGCTATGTCTGAGATCTTCTTGAAATCTCTCTTGATCGTGCGAATCTTAGTTCGGAAATTAGCTGGATGCATTAACCTGTATCCACTTTTATCACCTGGTTAAACAGACCGTTGGATGATTTCCGAAACTTCTGTCATTTGATGACGTGTTTGCTCCAGACGAGAGGCTTGTGCAATATTCTTGCCTGCTTGATGTAGAAGCAATTCAACAACCTGTTCTCTATATACTTGATTTTGAGAGGAACTAGTTGAAGCTTGTTCACGAGCAAGCTTTTGATTATGAACAAAGCCCATTGACTGTGGCCGGCCATGGGCAATAACATTGCATGAGACCATTTTCGGCGGGCTTTGCTGACCGGAAAGCACTGTGAAATGTAGTGCTCCGTGAACACCCCATCCTCTGATATGAACATTAGATGGAGCATTAGCAATTAACTGACGCAATCTTCTTAGTGCGCCAAGGCATGAACGTTGAACGGTTCTCTGTTGCTTTTCAGCCTTTGGATACCGAGAGACTGATAGAGATGCCAAATCAATCTGGCGTTGTAACCCTTCTATTATCTTAAGATGATTTTCATATTCATCGTAAGATAATACCTTCTTCTTTAATTGACAAAGAGTTTTCCATATGTTGAGACGAATATCATGGATTCAATCATTCGTCAACATCTTTGGAATGTCATACTGGGAATCAGCCAAAGGCCAAAACATGACTGGTACTTCACCTTTTGCCAGTTTTTTCCTCATGTTCAGCATTTCCTCTTTATCATTAAATGAAGATTCTTCTACCTGTTTGGACCAGAGTTGGTGTTTCCTTGTTGCTTCATCGGATTCAACAATATTGGTAGAGGAATCACTATTCATGCTGGAAGATGAATGACCCAGGGAAGGTTCGGAGAATAACCTGAACCCCAGGCTATCTTCTGATGGAGAAAGAGTTTCACCTGCCGATAGTAAAGCATCAGACATGACTAGTTTTACATTTGCAAGTGCCTCGAGATAGGAGGGCTTTCTCGTCACTACATTGCCTTCTGAAGAATTTTCGAGACAATGTGAATCACTACTGCGGAGAGGACTTTCGCAGCGAAGTTCATCACCATGAGGAGGACCATCATGATGTGTTACAGCAAAAGATGAAATCTCTTGCTCCTTGGTCTTCTGACCACACAGAGGGTTCCTGTGGCTCTCATCTGAAGAAGAAACTTCAAGATTGACCGAATTTTCATGAAGCAAGTCTTCATGAGGAAGTGTCTGTTGAAGACCTTTGGGATTAATGTTCCTGTTATTGGGAACTGAGGGAGTAGAATCTTGAATTTCGACAGATAAATGTCTGAGGGCTTCAAGAACTCCAGCATTGAGCAAGGCTTGGTTGCATATTGGCCTTTGATCTCCTGACTGTGCTGGGCGGATCTTTTTCTTAGATGCCTTCTTACTCGCTTTAGAAACCACTTGATGACGAAAGTGATTGCTCTGAGCAGGTGTATGTGCCTGATCAGGAAAGATGGTCAGGTTAGGCTGAAAATCATCGCTCAAATCAGGTGTATGTGCCTGACTTGGTTGTCCGTATGATATGGGGGAGTAGGCCCCACAACCCTCTTGGACTGGAACAGATGTGTGTGTCTGTTCCGGAGTGAATTGTTGATGTGTCACTCCACTGCTAGGGATAGATTTATGTGTCTGTCCCTGAGATGATGCTGAAGCTGTTATGATATCCTGGCAAGCATCCAGAATATGAGCAGGAATTTGCTTCTGCTCTTTCACCATTGACAAAATATGTTTAGTGACTTCAGCCGCCGGAATAGGGATATACGTCCATTCCGGGCTTGGAGTAGGTGTATGTGCCTTCTCCTGTCCTCCTTTTCCTGTCAGTGAATCCTGACAGTACTCAAATGTGGAGGCAGAGAGTTTAGTCTGCCTCCTGTTTGTCGTCGGGACTTTCCGACTGACTTCTCCGGGCGCTACCAAGCGAGACTGTTGGTAGGCTTGATTAGTATTAGCAGGTGTATGTGCCTTCTTATTACACTTTGCCAAACGCGGTTGACGAGATTCATCATATGTAGTTAGACGAGCCTGCTGACTAACTGCTGATGTATAAGCAGGTGTATGTCCCTGCCTATGGTACTCCGCCGGAATTGCCTGGCGGGATCGGCTTGATGCTGCCAGACGAGTCTGCTGGACAGCGGGATTAAAACGAACAGGTGTGTATGCATGCTCGTTATTTGCCACCAAGTTAGGTTGGTGGACTTCTCCGGAGATGGCAGGGATGACAACCTGCCTATTGTTAACCGGATTCCGTCTCTGGCAGTTCATCTTGCCTGCTCGGGTTCGAGGAACCTGAGCTGAATGCCTGGAGTCGGTACCCTCATCATGTTGAGGGCGCACTACCGCACGAGTCTGGCAGCGATTGTTGATGGGAGCCCTTGAGAAGGACTCCTGTCTTTTTGAATTAAGGTCCTGCGGGACCTGCTCATTCACTTCCTCGGAGTAAGGGAGTGAATGGAAACTGCGTTCCGGGGATAACGACCCGAAACGGTTAGAGACGGTAGTCAGCACCGCATGCTTCTTGATTGCTGGTCGCCGTTGTCCGGATGACCAGGTAGAATTGTTAACTTGGAGGGCTTGACGAGCAGCCTCCAGAGATGGGATAGTACCGTTGCGACGGTACTCCTTATCCAGTGCATTAGAAACACAGCGTTGAAGACGCTGAGTTGGTGATGTCATCCTCAGAGCAGATGACGTTCCAGCAGGAGTAGCAGCATTGGTTTTCACAGCAGCAGACCTCACAGTAGAGGTGTTCACAGCAGCAGTATTCACAGGGGTGAATTTAAGGAAAGCCATTTTTTGCAGAAGATCTTGAGAAAAGAGTGCCTTTTCCATGTAACAGACATAATCAAGATGAATCCGGCTACTGCATCTTTTGGATGATCATATGTCAATGATTGCCTTGTTGGGCCAAGGGGCCTAACAGATAAGAAGAACATCACTTTAACTTGGTTAAGGATTCACGTCGGGTTCACCATTTTTGTTTCTCACGGAATCCGGGGATGACCTCCTGGACGGGAGATTCAAACATTCTGATCGGTTTCTAACGGGTTTATTCGTAGAACCGGAAACATCCAATGATTCCACATCCGTTGGGACCTACTTTCCAAAGGCAGGCGCTCATTAGCTTGTGGACTGATGAGGCTTAGGAATTTTGCATTGGTCGAGAGGATGGGAGGTCGGAATCATCACTCCTTTTTTGAGGGGAATTATTGTCTACTCCGGGACTCTCTTTATAGATTTAAGTTATGTTCGTGAATCCTTATTACATTACCAAGTATAAAATGAGATTTCCTTTAGTTTTAACAATCAATGATTAAATATGCAAGAAATTTAGAGAATCTTTTATATGTATTTGAGGTTCTTCATTGATAGAGAATCATCTATATTTGTTTAGAGATTCTTGGTCAATGGTATCCTTCAAAAAATTTATATAAAAAAGTCTCTTGGTCATTTTATGATGAGCAGGCTGGTTTTAAAGCCACTCAGTGGGGCACTTGAAGTTTATTGTCATTCAGAAGGACAGAGATTATCTCAAAGTTGGGATCGAACCCATAAATGGGCTACCTACGTATCCTTTGTTTTGGAAAAGGAATCAGAACCCACGTAGTTCGAGTAATGGGGTATGATGTTTATGATTTATGGCTCAAAGATGAATGTCATAATTACTTTTACACTCTAAGCTCACGTGAGTCATGCTCGGTGTGAGAAACAAGAGGTATTGGTAAAATTTAGACAATTGTGCCATGAAAGATGCAATCATAAGAATTTGTTTGGGGATTATGTATGGATGACTGCCCAGATAGATGAAGGTTTAGGATTTACTTTTAGGGAGAAAATCCATGAACAGGGTCCACAAAGTTATATGTGCTTCATGGAGATTTGAATACTCTAATCTTGGGGCTTACTCCTAAGGAGGATGTCCAAGTTAGGAGGGGACTTATGATTGGGTTTTCACTCCTGAAAAGGAAAACCCAAATCAAAGGTAAATTATGACTGGTTAAGAGAAATTTTAAGAGACTTGGGGCTTACTCCTAAGAAGGATGCCCAAAATTGGGAATTTGATTGGGGCTTACTCCTGAGGAGGATGCCCAAGATTTATGACTAGGACTTATTCCTGAGAAGGAAGCCCGGATTAGGGGACTTGGGGCTTACTCCTGAAAAGGAAGCCCAAGGTTATGACTGAGTCTTATTCTTGAAGAGGAGACTCAGGTTAAGGGACTCGGGGCTTACTCCTGAAGAGGAAGCCCAAGATTATGACTGAGTCTTATTCCTGAAAAGGAGACCCAGGTTAGAGGACTTTGATTGGGGCTTACTCCTAAGGAGGATGCCCAGATCAATGGTTTTATAACTGGGGATTATTCCTGAAATGGAGACCCAGGTTAGGGATTAAGGTTTGGGGCTTACTCCTAAGAAGGATGCCCAAGATTGGGAACTTGATTGGGGCTTACTCCTGAGGAGGATGCCCATGATTGGGAACTTGATTGGGGCTTACTCCTGAGGAGGATGCCCAGATCAAAGGTTTTATAACTGGGGATTATTCCTGAAAAGGAGACCCAGGTTAGGATTCTCTCATCTTAAAGGATGAGGTTGAATGAATGAACTCTCAATATTTGGTGACATAAAGATGTTTAAATCACTAGGTTTTGAGAGATATTTCACAGAATTCCTTTCAGATAAGGATGTCAAATCAATAAATCATGCCATAAATGGCTTTGAAGAGTATCTTGAAGACTGAATCTTGAAGAGGAAAGGTGAAATGGTTGAAGTGGGGTAAAAATGGGCAAGATGGGAACCCAAAAAGATAGGGGCGCGCAAGTCTTGAAAGGCGCGCAAGTCCTGCGGCGGCGCGCAAGTATTTGTCGCGCAAGTATACTTGCACGAAATGAGGGGTACTTGCGCGAATTTCAACCAGTATTGAAATACTTGAGTGACTCTTTATTAAACCCTTTATCATCCTCTTGAGGTTCTTCCAGAAGAGGGACGCGCAAGTTATATTGAAGGAATTAAGTCGGCGCGCAAGTGTTTGTTAAGTTTCAACACTTAGGCCTTCCTTCTTCTCTTTAGATCTTCCATTCTAGGTAAGAAATTACCTTAGAAGTGTTAAGGAAGCTTTGAGAAGAGACTTGGGCGTCGGGAGCTTCGATCCGAGTTTCTGGAAAAAGATCCTCTCGAATGGAGGGCCCACAGGGTCTATTTATAGGCAAAAGAAGACCCCGGGCGGTTACCAAGCGGTTACCACATATGTCGCGCAAGTCCCTTGCACGACCATGAGGAGTCGCGCAAGTATTGAGGCGGCGCGCAAGTGTACTTGCGCGACCAAGAGGGAACTTGCGCGACCTATGGGCAATGTTCTCCTTTTTTATCCCTTTGTCGATTTTTTATGTTTCTTCAAAGGATTAATCACTTTGAGCTCAGATATTCCCTTTTCCGATCATTAGATTCTGTGACGAAAGGAGCGTCAACAGGGACTCTTTAAGAAAGTGTGAAAATAATAATTTATTATATAGTGATATTCAGTTTCAAAAGGTCCAAAACAAATTACACTAAAAGATGACTCATGGTTGAAATAAAATAATCCAATAATAATTGGATAGTGTTTTGTTATAGTTTTAATATAGATAATCTTATTTATTTAAATCATTTATTAATGAGGTCAAAACTACATTATTATTGTGTAATAAATAATTTAATTTATTTGATGTTGAAAAATTATAAAAAAATAACATAATGTAGGAAATCATAGTATATTTCCAATGAAGATTCAAGTCTAAATGATGACAAATATAACACGATGTAAAAATTGATTTACTAAAAGATAATTGTTTATGTCATTTTTTCCTTTAGTTTAAGTTGATTAAAATAAAGTGTTATTATCATTCATAATTGGCTCCATGGGGACCCAAAATCGACACAAATATGCCCATGGTGGGCCATGAATCATCCAATAATGTTATAAAAAATGTAAAGGTAATTTTTTATTATAATAATATTCTTTTTACCTTGAATTACTCTATTTAACCTTAATCGATGTAAATGAATGTCAAAAGTTACTATTCACCGTAAAATAGTTTAATATTATTGAATAAAGTTTTATTTAATGAGTTTAACTATTTCTCTATTATTTTTGAACTTCCACTCACAGAAGTGGTAAAATTATGTTTTATGGAAATTTGAAAATTTTCCCAGGAGGTGGGTAAAATACGAAAAAAATTATATAAATATTTATATATCTGAAATTATTATAAAATAACTCCAATAAATTATACTGAATTTATATAGGTATTATGTATCTATTTTGACCTAAAATAAATTTAAATATAAAAATATTTATTTAAAAAAAAAGTCGGTTTTAACAAATAACTAAGTGTTTTTCAATATTCCTCAAAAATTGAATGTTTTCAGAAAAATACCAAAATTTCACCCTATAAAAATTTTGATATTCTATATTCATAAATTAAGTCTATTTTACCAAATTAAAAACATATAAGTTTCAATTATTAATTTAAAATTAATTCCTGTTGTCAAAATCAAAATGCATGTTTTTAAGAAATAATAACCAACAAAAGATTGATACCTATTTATGTTCAATTTCTATGTGAAATTAGTTACAATGATTAACATTGGATTATATGGTAGAACTATAATATATTTATACTTAGAAACCATTAAAATGTATAATTTAACACTACAAATTATGTTGATTAAAAAAGCTGTTTTCTGTAAAAATATATTATTATTAATTATTCACCCAAATGTGAAAGTTATCATAAAAACACAAAATATTTATTAAAACTAAATTATTATATCCCCTTTCTAAATAATTTTTTTATTTCTTCATATTGAATATATAAAAGTATCAAATATTGGATTTAAAAAGGGGTTTCCATTAAAAGGTGGTAAAATTGAATTTTTAATAATTACTTATTTTTTTCTTGAAAAAAATGATTTTGTTTTATCATTATGTCTGAGAAACTCAAAATGTAGATTCTAAAATTATAAGGATTATATAATGTTAAAAATTTAGTAAATATTATTCATAACCTCTTCTGAACGGCTAGTTTGGTAAGTTGTGGTGCGCTTGAACTCAACGTTTCTTGTAGTGAATGTTATTGAATTATTTTGAAGAAATAACTTACTATGTAATATTGGGGTGTTAAATTCATCCCTCATTCAATTTATTGAATCCTCAGAATTTGAAATTGTTTTTCAAAAATAGCAGGTTGAAAATAGAAAATACCATTGTGGGAAAACCCACATCAGAAATTGGGTTAATAAAATTTAGTCTTAATAAGAGGAAAAGGGGAACGAATACGTCACCACCAAATTATGATCTCAATAAGGAGAATATTGGTGGAAATTAGAGACAAATAATTAGAGTTAAAACGTAAATATTTATAGGTAGTGATTGAAGAAATTGGTCCCAAATAATTATAAAATTGAGGGCCTCAAAGCCATCAGTCTATGATGATTTCAAATATCATCGGTTCAAGAAAAGCATAAGGTATTAGGATAACACATTTTTAGATTTAAGATCCCTTACCTAATGTTTAATAAATAATTTCTTTACATAATATGAGAAGAAGAAAATATATACTTGACATATAGAGTTCTATCCATTAACAAATTTCTAAATCAAACTCATCTCACTATAAATGAAAATATAATTTAAAAAAATATTCTATTTATCCTACTCATATAGGGATAAAAAATGAATTTATAATTCATTTACCAGATAGTTTGAGAAAATACTAATTTATTCAATCAAGGACATCACGTGGGCCAGTGGTAGGTGATACACGAATGTCGCCCTTTGGTTGCGGGTTTAAGTCTCGCGGCCTTGCCAGACATGACATGTTGTTGACCGACCTCCTGGTTTCCCTTTTTATGGAAATCCAAAAATAATCTCAAACTAGACTTATCCAAAAAACTTCTATCTAAACTCACAGTCTACAATTTATAAGGAAGGCAAACTCAATGAAGATCTGTTTTCCTTGTAATAACATGTGAACACCTTCATTATATATTCTTTTAAAAAACTGTAACATTATGAATTACCATAAAGCCTTATTGATTACATTCATGCTTCCTTATTCTTTATAGAATACTAAATATACTCCTTAAATCCAAAAAATATTGTAAACTCCATAAATGATGGAATATAAAAATAATTAATCAATTTCAAGGTTGTCATGGATATCCAATATAATTTATCAATGTCAATAATGTATTATTAAAAATCACCTCCTCAGTATCATAGCCATTTAATGGTTTATCTTTCTCTTGAAGGTATATTTACCAAAAATTTAACCTATTATTGAGTCACTTTTCGTGGTTCCATAAAATCTCAAGTCCTTAATGAAATAGTACTGTTGTACAATCCTAATATTATATATAATTATTATAACATGTACATCATTAATACAATACTCAAATGACACAATACTTTAATAACAACATAAGAATTATAATCATTACTCTTCATCTTCGGTAGTATCAAAACATTCTTATTATCCAAAAAAGCATTTGGGGTATACTCTGATGATTTGGACATTGATTTGCATAGTGTCCCAACTCCACGTAGATGAATCATTGTACATTTGATAATTTTTTCTAACCATTGAAATCATATACTTGGTCTCCTTTTTCTCCACACATATAAAAAACTCCCATTAACTTCAAGAATTTACCAAGGTGATTCTTTCCCCAGTTATCACATATGGGAAAATCCTTATTTTCGCCCTTCCCTTTATCCATCATTCTCTCTTCCATCCTTTTATTCTATTTCTTCCATTCAAATCCATAGGACTCAGAAAATTCATTACATATCTTAATAACACATGATAATATTTATTCATTTCTTGGGATTACATTGGAGACTATTTCCCTTTTAAATGATCACATAATACCGTGAATGATATGATACTTCTTACTCATTGGATCATATGTATTACTTGAGTTCGCATTCCTTCAACTGGGCAACATTTCTATGAAATGGCATACACTAGGTTAGTTTATGAACTGCAATTTATAATTCAAACAACTAAAATACATAACGTAAATTGAACAGTTTATGGATATAATCCATATTCATAAAAATATTTTCATTGAGGAGGTATATACTCATATACAATTCATAATGATTTTTAATTAAAATGGGAATTATCCTAAGCATATCCCCTGGGAGTGTCATAACCAGGATTGTAACAACGCCTGTTGTCGTGCCCCAGTTCCCATTCGAGTCTATCTCAAAGATGTAGTTTTGGGTTTTAAACCTAGGTACATCTGTTCTAGAGCCGCCTCTACCTGCCCGTATCCAAACATTGATGTATTTTCTTGGAGAAATCAAAAAATCTATATATTACCAAAATTTTAAGATGTTCTTATATACTAATCCTCAATGTATATCTCAGGGTAATGTGCTCTAATAAGAGTCTATCTAAATCTAATTTTGAAGGTTATTTCTAAAATTCCTCTAATACCAACTGTAACGACCCTACCCCTGTTACCCAGAGTCGGTGCACTAATAATTAAAATTGGCATGATTACATGGAATCAAGTCTTGAAGGACTAATCCGTTTAGCAGACTAGGAAAATATTTTACATACTTGATGATCAACATTACAACTAGAAAAGGAAAAAAATAGTAATTTATTCCATTAGAACCATCCAAGCCTCCTAGATTATGCTTGCAAGTCACTCATAACTAACTTCTTTATATCCTGGGAAAATAAAACAAAATAAAGGGGTTATCTCAGATGCTCATTATGTGTAAATAATTTTGTAGAAGCTATAAATAGTTAAGGCAAGATGTATAATAAAACAACAAACTTGTAATCATAATCTTGAACATAATATGGAAAAAATAAATCACACATTACTATATGAACATGCACAAGGATATTCATCTAGTCGAATCATCAAATGTAATAACTAATTACATAATGAAGGAATGTATATTACAAGACTTTAAATTTGTGTCAAGGCCTCGTGCCAGGACCTATGGGAAAACATCAACTGGAACCAAACCTGGAGAGCCTCTTTAACTAGACTCCATCCCAGAGAGCCTCTGTAATCGGACTCTAACCCAAAGATCCACTATAACCAGACTCCAACCAAAAGGGTCTACTGTAACTATAACCCTACCTGGAGAGAAATGCCCCCTTTTCATGAAATCATTTAAAATTCTCACAATTTATAAAACTAGTCATTTAAAATTGGATTTTTGAATAAAAGTGTATGATACCACTTTTAATCATTTAAAATTAATTATCATTTCATAATTTTCATGTCCATATAAATAAATCCATAAAATCATTATAAAAACATGGAAATTTATTAAAAGGTTTTAGAATGATAAATCCTTATAACATTTAAAATGATGATATAGTTAAACAGACCCTCCCATAAAACCATTAAAGATTCCTTTTAAAATTTTTATTATAGAATATGGGTATATATGATAATATGTCCCATAAAATACATACACATAAACAATATCAGATAATAATGAGATTGATGAAATAACACTTACCTCGTTGTAATCATTCGAGTTGTATGAACAATATTGAATACCAACCAAATGAATCATAGAATATCATGAATATAAATGAATCATGATATTATATGTCAAATTTCAGTACAAAATACACCAAAATCAACAAATAAGTGGAAAATAATGGAAATCTAATGGAATTATACGTGAGATAAGAAACCCCTTACCATGTGTCTGACTTGACTCACTCATATGTTCCTTGTTCTTACTGAATGATAAAATTAAGTTAATTTCTACATGATAATGAATATTTTCATGTTTATTATTCCTTTTATATCACTAATTCCCTTGCAACAACACTTATTTAATTATTTGAGTTCATATCGGACATTTTGTCGATGTTCGGAACTTGAGAAAAAAATGAATTTGTTATAATTATAAATTGTACCTGTGGTGAAAATTAAATTTTCTATAGAATGATATTACTCATTTGGATTTCATATATATATCATATATTTCCATTATATATAAGTATTTAAAAATTTACATAACATTTGGAGATAAAAAATGAAATGCACAGTTCGTGGAGACAGTAAGACGTACGTACGCATGAACGCTACTTTCATTTCCATTTTGTATTTTAATGCAATTAAACCTAAGGATTCACAGTTATATTATGATTATAGTATAATATCATATATAATATCATTAACTCCATACTTTATAAATCCCACATAATTCATTAACGAGTCATATTACTTTGAGGGGGCGATAGTCCACACTTCCTAAAATGAAATTAACATGTTTTACCCACAATGGAAACCATAAAGTTATGATATAAATGAAAAATTATTTATCACAAAGGGAAAAAATGTATATATAATATATAAATACAGTCCCATATTAATGGAAACCATGAGAGGCGATAGGAGATAATCGAACAACCCTCGTTACGCGAGGCGTTAGTTTTCCCACCATAGAAACATTATGTTCTTCACCCATTAGATGGAGGTGTGTGTAAGAATAGTTAGATTATTTATCATAAAAACATCCTAGTATATTTAGGATACCTTTTATGTCATAAATTAAAGGAATAAAATGATTTTATGGGGGTCGGATAAGTAAAATAAAAAAAATAAAAAAAATGAATTTACGTGAAATTGTAAACATTAATTTTGGTTACTTCCTTCAGATTGAACCAAAAGGAATTCTTAAAGTGACTTATGCCTATGGTAAGATTTACAAGTGTATGATAGGGTTTTTGAGTGCCTATTTGGTCAGTTGTTGGATGATTCATTGGGATTTAGATGTTTGTTGAATGGGTTACAAGTGGTGTCCTTTTATAAGGGGAAGGATGGACTCTTTAAGAATGTGTGAAAATATTATTTTATTATATAGTGATATTCTGTTTCTAAAATTCCAAAATAAATAAATGTTGAAGTTAATAATACTCATGGTCTAAATAAAATAATCCAGCTATAATTGTACATGTTTTGGAGATTGTTTTGATATCGATAATATTATTTATTAAAATCATTTATTAATTAGGTAAATACTACATTATTATTGTGTCATAAATAATTTAATATATATGATGTATATAAATTATAAAAAAATTAAGATAATGTTGGAAATATTTTTATCTCTCCAATGAATATTTATATTCTAAATGATGACTTATATTACCCCATTTAAATATTTATTTACTAAAATATATTTGCTTATGTCCTTTTTGCATTTACTCAGACTTAATTAAAATAAAGTGTTATTATCATTCATTTGTGGCTCCATGGGGTTCCAAAATCGACACAAAGATTCCCATTGTCATCCATGACTCATCCAATAATGTTAGGACATGTTTTGAAGAAATTTGGTATTATTATAATAATATTTTTACCTTGAATTACCCTAGTTTACTTTTACCACGGTAAAGAAAAGTCAAAGGTTTCTATTCAAGGAAAATTATTTTCATCTTATTGAACCACATTATATTTACTAAGGATATACTTGTTTCTCAGATTTTTGAAATTCGACTCATAGAATCGGTAAAATTATTTTTTATTAAAATTTTCAAATGCTCATCGGAGGTGGATAAAGGACGGATAAAATTAAATAAAATTTTAATATATCTAAACTTATTATAAAATGAATCTAATGAATTATATTGAACTTAAATAGGTATTATGTATCTATTTTTAGGTAAAATAAATTTACAAAAAAATAAACAATTATTTAAATAAAAATTTGGTTACAACCAATAACTTAGTGTTTTTCACTATTCATAAAAAATTGAATGTTTCCATAAAAACACCAAAATTTCAACCAAAGAAAATACTGATATAATGAATTCAAAAATTAATTTTATTTTACAAAATTCTAAAAATATAAGTTTCATTTATTAATATAAAATTAATTTGTGTTGTCAAAACCAAAAATCTTTGTTTTTAAGAAATAATAACTAGCATAAGATTGATACTTGTGTATGTTCAATTTCAAAGTGAAATTATTTCCAATGAATAAAATTGGATTAAATGGTAATAATATAATCTATTTTACTTCCAAACCATTAAAATGTATAATTTTACAATAAAAATTATTATGACTAAAAAAGAAGTTTTCATTTAAAATATAATTTTTACTATTCACCCGAGTGTGCAAGTTATCCGAAAAACACCAAAAATTTATTCAAACTAAATTCATATGTCCCGATTATATAGAAGAAGTTTATTTTTTCATATTTAATATATAAAAGTTTCAAAGATTCTATTTAAAAAGGGTTCTCAATTAAAAGGGGGTAAAATTGGATTTTTAAAAAAATTATTCTTTTATATGGAAAGAATGAATTTGTTTTTTAATTATGTATAAAAACACATAATATGGATTCTAAAATTATAAGGATTATATAATGTTAAAATTTTTGTTAATACTATTCATAACCTCTTTTGAATGACAAGTTTGGTAAGACGTGGTGCGATTGAACTCGGTGTTGTGTGTAGTGAATATTATTAAATTAAATTAAAGAAATAACGTACTACGTAATCATGAGGTGTTAAATTTATTGAAAAATGATTTTGCATGACCACAAAATTCCTTCATACTTAACATTTCATGGGATATCCTAAGGACCTACATAAGAAAAGTGTGATCCATAATGCTCATTAAGGGAGTAAACAAGGAATAACATGATGAAGGTGATACAAGTTATAACAAAGGAATTTCAATTGATAATTAAAGTAAAATTAATAAATAGTCCTGATAAATTATGATAATAAAAATATAGAACTATGACAACAACTTATAACATGATGTTAGAATGATCCAAGGCTCATTGAACACAGAAAATCATGAGTAAAATCTTATTGCACATGAAATAGCATGAATGAACTCCCATTGAACAAGAAGTAGCACGAGTAATCTAACATTTTAAATGAAGTAGAATAATACTACACATATTATACATGATCTATCATGATACAAAACATCTCCCAATGCATTTGAGTGCAAAGAGGGCACAACTTTCCTAATCATTATTTTCATTCTTTTGTGTACCCAATAGATCATACCACCTGGATTCATTAATTGTCATAGATTATTCCACAAACATTGAATTTCATAATAAATACATATGGATTCAAAATAAATATATATATATATGTTCATAATGGTGAAAAACATTGATAAAAAATAGGAATGGTATTCACTACACAATGACTTGAGAATTGAAAATCACTGTGCAATTTTGGGATTATAATAGTGTCATTTAAAAATTCATAAAATGGTTTGATTAGAGTGAAATGGTTATCTAATATTTTAAAAATGAAATGTACAGTGTGGGGGATAGGTAAAAATGTATCCCAACTTAATAAATTGGAAATTAAATGGCGTATCACAAATTAGATTCTTTATAAAAATATGAGAGAGGTAAATCAAAAACATAATTTCATCATAGTAATATCTTAGGTAAGGGTCAAAATTAGAGAGTATAAATGATAACACATTTAAATAACATAAAATTGAAATTATTAAAATTATTATAATGTGATTAAATTTTAATTAATTGAAATTAAAAATACTATTTTCCATTAAAAAATTATGAATTGAAAGGAGGAGATGATTGTGAGAATCCCTTACTTGGATGTGTGACACCAAAGACATGGGAAATGATTCGTGGGAGGTTGGGGTAATTTATTAGGACACTATAGAGTTATTTATGTGAGTGGATGATCTTAACAGAGCTATAGTGGAGTGAAATTTGATATTGGGTGGGTTTATATTGGAAAGGTGTGGGATTTTGTTATTATTATGGTTTTAGAGACTACACAATAAAATATTCAAAACCACAAAGTATCCCATGATTTATTACCCTAGTTTGTGGAAAAATATAGTGGTAAAAATTATTTTATATAGACAAGGGACAAATATATATTTTTTACCTTTCTTATATAAAGGTGATTCACACCTTCAATGAAATGATTTCAAAATATAAAAATATATTATAAGTATTAGAAGTATCACTAATGGTTTTTTAAAAAATAAAATAAATATAACAGAAATTATATTACAAGTAAAACATATATTTTTCCTAATATACCTTTTATAGAATATTTTACAAAATTATTTGGTCATTATGATATCATAAAACACAATTCATATTAACATGGTATTTAATTTTTACCTTAAAAGATGACTATCTTATAAATTTTTTAAAAAATCACCATGGGATAATTTTGGAAACTTAATTCAAAAAAATATTCATTTTATAAAAATAATTTATTTAATATGTGAATTTTCACTTATAAAATAAAAACAGACTTTTATTGAACATTGACGGATTTTGAAAAAAACACTTTTCCAACCTTAATAAAAATTACGATTGACATCAATAAATTATATGATCGTTTATAAATAAATGATTTACATAAAATAAAATTAATTTATAATATATGTTTATAAAAATTTACCATAATTCATCAAAAAATATTTCTTTATTGAATTTTAATATTAACCATAAATCATACTTGGGCTTTAAAAATTATTTACAAAGTAACAATAATAAGAAGAAAATATAATAATTATCTAATAAAAAATTAATGTACACAATATTATTTCTTGTATCCTGATAAATATCACATTATTACACCATCATATTCTCCTAAGTGTATGGTACACAATGGTGGGGCTTTCAATGCGTCATTCGGTGAACATTGGTTGGGCCATGATATAGATGATCTTGAACTTCACACGTAAACAATTTTTCTCACGATTAAGTTGTTCGATCTCAGCTTTAGATTGGTATACAAATTTTTTTTTCCTCACCCACAATATCTGTATAATGTTATTCATCGGAAATGATCCTACAGCTTGAGGCCATCACATCCTTTGTGCGGGCCAAAAGGAATTGATAAAACCCATTATTTATAATAGTCATGTGATCACTATTCAATGGATATATTATCAATGGTAAGGATACATAACATTAATTTAAATTTTATTAGATATAATAGAAAATGATTTCATGTGTTTTATATATCCCTAAGACACTTAATTAAATCAATAATGGTAATTTATTAATAATTGTTTGAGTAGATATAATAATTGAATCATTATAAGTGGATCTCCCAATAATTATTTCACCTTCTCCATGGGGGTTCAGAAAGGGTTCACACAATCTTTTATTACCATTCATATATGTGAAGACAAACTAAGTAGGATTATTCTTCATATGTATGAATAAGGCTACTTGAATACTATGAGTGTCGTAAGCGGTACCTCTACTCCATCTCAACTCTTTTTTACTGATTCCATTATTAATTTTTCTCAACCAGAAAAAATAACATAAAAAGAAAAAAATTAACATTTTCATTATTTGAGTGACTTGGGCATATAAATCAGTTGGAGGAAGTAGTTTATATTCATTTGAAACAATATCTCTACCACTAGAAATCTTTTCACAATCAATGGTTTTGGAATCCGAGAGGGAACCATCTGAATCCATGATTCAGGTGTTCCTATGTTCTATAGAATACCTCATGAATCCCATATAAATCACCTTTTGAGACTTTTATGATGAAAACTAGCCTCGTGGAAAGTCAAAATCTTCTTGATTAAAGGGATGGATTGACTGGTTGGGCATGTTTGGTCCGACAATCATTACTATGGGAAGAACAATGGCACTATCAATTATACTCTAGGGATTATAAAGGTCTATACATAATCATTTGGGGATGAATCTTATATATTTCATCAAATAATGGTTTTTTAACTTCACTTTTATTGCAACTAACCATATCATACGTGGTTTCACAAGCACTGATGTTTGAAAATTTACCATGTAGTACGATGATCATTGCAACCATGGGGTACTTCATACATAGAAGAAATATTGATGTTAATACCATGACATTGTGGAGACCTGGAATGCTGAGCATGAAATTGTTTGAGGTGAATTTAAATATAAACATAAAATTAGTATGATATATCAGATCCCCAAAATGGTCCTTGATATGGATCTTCACAAGAGGGAATTACTAATTCTTACCATACCATTCAATGATCAACATTGGGAGGTGTTGATCCCTTTTTCTAAATCCCAAAATTTTGGGCTCTAAATTCAGATGAAATTGATCCCTAATCCATTTACAATTATATCCCTTAATATATAATCATAATTGATTGTACCTAAAACATATAGGGGTATTATGTGTCCATGGATGACCTTTCCCTCATCATTATCTGTAATAGAGATGGTCAAATTGAATTCGGATGGAATAACATCCTCTCAATAGAATAAGGCTACATTTAATTTTGTATCAATCTGTTGCCACCTCTGGAAGGATTAAATGAGTGCCTCATATAGTTCAATTCAATTATTATGTGCATCCTGAATTGACATATTTTCAGGGAAAACTGCCAGCTATTTCAGAATGTCTTACATTTTTCACAAAAGTCAGTGCTTAATTATGGGGGGTGTCCTTATTATGTGGATCAGGGGATCTGTATTTTTAGGCTCATGGGAATAGTTGTTTTTTCATGGTCAAGTGATCATTATCGTCGATATAATCTTTTCATGTCGGACTCCCCCATTTTCTCGGATGATCAAATAATTAGACACCTGATATAAAGTCATATAAGATTACTCAGTGAAAACGACCACTGGAGGGTTGTTGATCACTTCCCATATATATTGGTATTTCTAGAGTAATTTACCACACATACCAACTATATATATATTCTCATTGGGTATGTGACCAAAATATTCTGTCTAACCATGCCATGAACATCCTCTTTGTCAGGTGATCCTACGACTTTAGCTTATTTTCAATGATGGTACAGGGAACACATACATTGAGGTATACTCTACATCGGATATGTGGTATACCACATGTATCATGTTTAAAGAATCAAATATGATATCATTATCTAAAGTGGGTTATGTTTGGGGGGGAAATTCAATTTTTTTGTAGGGAAGAAATCTGCTGGAGTTAGCGATTGCATCCAAAAAGAATCTAACCCTTCCTCTACATTCTCGTCCTTTTTCTGGGTGATCATTCTGAACATTAGAAGGAAAATTAACTGTCTCTTCCTTCGGTGGAGGAATAGTTTTGATTCGATAAATATTTTCTCATAGGGTGGAATGAACTAGCTCAACTTTCTTTCGAGTCATCAATTTATTGAACATATGTCTATTCCTATACAATTCATATTCTAATCACCTTCTTCATCTAACTGGGAAATAGTTATGCAGTTCACATATGTCACGGTATCATGAAACATCACCTGTCTAGAATCACCTGTGATTTGGATGAAATATTTTATGATGAATTAATTATATATCTTGTGACACATCTTTCTATGAAAAGGGGAGAAGTTAGAATATTCTACTAGGTTACACTCATTTGAATTCTTGTTATTTTTCATAATGAGAAAATTATTGTCCATTGATATGGATAAATGGTTAGTAACTATATCATTATTGAAAAAGTATGTCTTATTCAAACATCTCTTAAATCCATGGTGACCCTAATCACTTTTTTCCATCTGACTGAGAGTGATTCTTTTATAGCTTCCATTTTATCAGATTTTCTAGGTAGTTAAGGACATGTAATTGTGCTTCAATGGGCATTTCTACAAGATCGATGGTCATAGTTTATGTTCCATCCTTTTCAAGAATTTCCCCCCTTTATAATTGCAAGAGTCAATATTTTTCTTGGCTTCAATAATGTTTTCCATTGAAATGTTTTATATAATATGAAAACATACAGAACCCACCTAAATATTTCATCAGAATCAGAGGGTTTTAAAACTCCTCATAGATATTTTCAACACAATGTTCTATTAATTTCTCCAGTGAGAGAGGGATTTTGAGTTAATAGTTTAAACCTTTCTATCTTTCTATGAAGTCATACACCCACAAATTTAATCATTTCATGATTTTTTTTAAATTTCAAATGTTTCTTTTATCCCTATCATCGACTGGAACTACTAATGTAATTTTTGATGAAGGTATTTTCATCCATAAATAGTTCCCAATGGAATGATTTTTTAATAAAACAATGTATTGATCTATAAAATCCCATAAAAACAAATTATCTTGGAAACCTACTACTGATCTCAATGGCCATTGTTATAATTGACTTTTATAAAAAGTGAAAGAGATGTTGTTCTTGTCACCCACACCCTAAAAGATAGAGAATGAATGGTTCCTTAAATTGGATGGGGGAGAATTTTAAACCAACCATTCATGATTTGCATTCATACCAAGATTAACATGTTCAAATTTCCTCACCATGGTTTTTAACTGAGTAGGTAGGTATTCAATGTTGTTGATAAATTTCATTGATTGAAATATTTGATATGCATCCAATATACTATGACATGGGTCTTCTTGATAAGGTGGCCCTATTTTAATCTCTCACTAATTCTAAATTGGTGTTAAGAATGAATGATTTCCATATTGAGTTATAGGATGTCTTCATAATGGATGGATTCACCATCATTTTTTACTTCCTCGTTTATATTGACCAGCTTCCAAGGGCAGGTGCTGGTCCGATGCTCAAATGATTCTCCAATAAGAGGACAAACTATTTCCAATTGTATGTGATGAGCAATATTAGTCTATGTATGAAGATGATACCAAGTGGTAATTTTTACCCTGAGTATGTCCTCATTGAGTTGTTGGAGATTTTTGTAACTCATTCTCATATTGGTATATTTATCCCTCCATAGATTTATTATTGGATCTTCAAATTGGTGATTGGGATTTATCCCATGATTTTTCATTTTCCTTTGTAATGTAATTATTTAGAGGTGGAAACTCAATATTTGAAGGTGGAAGGTTTTGGATCCAACTAAGCTTCTGGTTACGTGAATCCTCATTGGGTTCATCCTAATCTTATTCTTTGGATATTTTTTTATATCATCCCCTTATATATGAATCTTTATCCACATTATCAACTATGTCGATGGGGATTCCATTCAAATAGGTGTATCAATAAATTGTAGTCATTCAATTATTTCAACGTAAAAGGATTACTCTACAATGCTTGTATTGCATTCTTTTCATGAACTACTATCAATATTCATCTCTTTTGGTATGCTACCTATAATGACTCAGGTTTGACACAAATAACATAAGAATATTTAAAAAAATAAGATTCTAGCTCTGAGTTAGTGTAGGATGTTGGGGACTAGAGAGCCTCATTGTAGTGATATTAATATTTTTAAATATATTTCATCGCACACATGAAGTTTCCTCTGAAACTTATATAACACTAATTTGGAGTCTCAGATCATATTTGAGAGACATCAGTTGAGTCTAGAATGTCGTGTTTACTCAATACGTGAACTATTGTCAATTCCATGGGGAGTTTTGATCAGGGTCCATTTTTGTGATGTCTAATTAATGGAGAATTAACGGTTTTAAATTAATTAAAGCTAATTTTTTTACCTCAACCATAATACTAACATTGATTAACCCAGATTAGTTCATCTTTTCTTCGCCCTCCTCTAACTCGTTGGATGATGGAAAGAAATGCATAGAATCCACCTAACATGATGTCCCTGGTCTCTGATTCTGAAAAAGATAATCATCATATCACGAACCATAATGATATGATCATCGTTCTTGATCTACTCATTCAGTTTTTTTTGACGTTTTTGGAATGTTTTAGTTTTGGTCCTGATCAATTTAGATTTTCATTGTTCTAATGTTCTAGATCCCTATTACAATTGTGGTCAATCCCTACTTGGTTGAACTATGGGTTTTTGTTTAATTAGGGAGAATCGTGTTATATTATAGGTGATTCTTGACATGAATCACCATCTACATGGTGTGTAGTTTAGTGACACATTTTGTATAGATCTTCCTTCTTGAGGAAGATGAACATTTGGGATTAGACATCAGGTATTGGGGTTACACACTATGTACTTCCCTAAACCATGTAATCATGGTAAATGGCTTGGAATTTTTATGTAAAACCACATGATTGTGTACTAAATCACATCCAATATACATAGAAATTTGGTCTGGAACCCATACATAAGAAAAATATGTCGGTCGATGACCAATTATCTGAACAAACCGTGTATTATGGGATACACGGTGAGTGAGGGACAAGGTCTGTCGGTCCATATAAAAGACAAACAATGCCATGGTCCTAGAGATGAATGAAACAGTGTGTACCACCTCTAGAAATTGTGTACCCCTACATGGGTTGGAACCCAGGTAGAAAAGATACCCAACGAAGTGCTTAGGAGAGCTCACACTTTGTGTGTGGCCTAGTGTATGATGTGTACTATAGGGAGATCCTTAGAGGATCATCCATCTTTATTGTACCCATATCTATTACTCATATTCAAGCATGACAGTATTCTATCCTAATTTTATTTCCACATAGAATGAGATGGTGCCTTACATTAAGTTGTATGAGATACAAGGTGGTGTAAATTATGAAAGACACATGTGGAGTGGTACTAAACCGATGATGGAGATTAGTGTGGTTCATATAGACATACTCAGGTACTATTATCCCTACATTGGACCGGGGTGAGGGTTTTACGTACCTAACTACTTAGGTGGAGATCATAATCTTCATTTCATGGTTGTGGGTTGGTTACCATTTGGTAGATTATTCAAAGGGTTTTACTCCCCTGATGGACTATGGTTCATGATTCCCCATGTTGTTTGTAAAGGTAGAGTAGGCACTAACATTTTGGACTAAGGATATGATTTTATATCCATGGAATCAATATTCCCTTTTGAGACTAGGGTGTGTGTCCACTATATATAACACACACACACACATATATATATATATATATATAGTTTTTACTCCCCTATTGCACCAGGGTGGATGTCCTCTATTTTTGGATTCGACACTCCCTTGACATTATAGGCTGTGGGACCTCCATAGGTGTTGTTCTTATAGAGTCATTAATCTCATGTCATGACAAGGAGCAGTTCCTCATTCTTGGGTTCAGTATTCCCCTATCGTGTCAGGATGAGGTTCACCTGTTGTAAATGATATGGCATAGTTGGTACTCCCCTAACTTATAGTGGTGTGGGTCCTCTAATATCATAGTGGTACTCCCTGGCAGGGGTAGGTTGTGGGTCCATGATTTATGAAGTGGAATTCCTATATCATATCTGGGTGTGGGTCATTCCTGAGAAGTATTCCACTGTTTTTATAGTGTAGGTACACACATAAAATGTATTAATTCCCATCTCCAAGTAGAAATAGAGAGCGGGTCCTAAATTGGATTTGTAGATCCCTCAACTATTGGATAAATTTATAAAGAGTGGTCCCTTCCAATTGATGTTAACAATGAAAAGATAGGATCTTTTTATCCCTTGATATACTGATGGGTGATCCCCACCATACATGAGCGGAGAATGTTTCACGGGTTACTATGAAGAAGTACTCCATTTAATATGGGGTAGTGGAGAGGTGTGAGTGCCTCTATTTTATATTTTTAGAGAGGATTCGTGCATTACATAGTCTTAATCATTGTTCCATCAACTATATTTAGTGGCGAAGGGAGGTCCCCTTCACTACGGTTTGTTTAGCATGCACTGGGCGCAAGATAATTATGAGAAGACCTCTGGTACTATTCACTAGATCTAGAAAATGTTATATATTTCCAGTGGATCACATTCTCTTAGACGTACAATTAGGAATGGCAGAGAATCTTATGATGGAATGAATCTCTCAGAAGGGAGAAATCTAGGATGCTTGAGCTCATGGGGGTTTTTCTCCATGATTTATGATTGGATTAGAGCCCACAAATAGAATCGTGTTTCTCTCTGTATGGTTGGAACCTCTTGAGACTTTGATTCTATGGTGAGTGTATCTATGTGATTTCTCAGAGTACATAGGGTGTTGTCACATGTCAGCATTGAAATCCCCTATAGACCAAGATAACCTTTTTTTGTACAACCATGCATGGTTTGAGATATATTTTCGCTCTCGATTGGTTTTACCTATGTCTTGGTCAAGAGTACTATTTATTTTCAGTTTCTCCATCTTTAATTTGGGGGCTTTCATTTACCTAATGAGTATTTTCATACTTAGAATTTCATGGGATTTGGCCACACTTGCTTTTTGTCTTGTGCTGACCACAATCCTTTCATCAGAGTCTACAAAGGTCCCATGGAAAGTGTAGCATGGTGAGAAAGATAGACCAAAGCTGTTACCAGATCTGGAATGAGGAGCTTTATATCAGTTTTAATTGATAGATACAACCTCAATTTGAGTAGGTTGGATGGATTTAAATTTGTTCATTGGTGGATGATTTTACCTTATTTCTATTTTAGTAATTAGTTTGTACTGTTGTTGGGGGATATAGATTTATTCATTCATTGTATACCTTGGGTTTCTACATTTCATTATTTTGTGAGAATTAATATGTGTGTGTGTGTGTGTGTGTGAATATTTAGTTAAAATATTCCTCCCATGATACTGGCATTCCTTCCCAATGCTAATCGCCATCCCCAATCCTATTGGAGGAAGGATTTGGGAGTTCTGTCTTAGGACCCATCATGTCAGGATGGGACATAGTGGTATTATTGAATTGTGGGTTCCCCATTGGGACCTTAGTGGTGTGAACCTGGTCTAGGTTTCATAGCGATAATATTATGATAGTTCAGGTTTAGCACTCAGGCTAGAGGTTCTGGTATTGGTGTGGTAGACAACATATCCATTCACTAGGATTCTAATAACCAAAATTTCAAAATAGTAAATTATGATACTCTTTGTTGGGAAATTAATGGTACATGTCTTAAATAGGGTTCTATGAAGGATTGTGGTGAAGATACACCCCAATTAGTGTCTTTAGTTCTGGGAACGGATTCCGAGAAATTACCTCTAGGTGTCCTGCAGGGGGGTCCACTATACATAGAGCATAAATTTTTACGAGTAGTTCATGATGAGGATGCACATATGTTGAGTGCACTACACAAGTTTCAAATGTAGAGAAATATAATTTATTTAGGATAGATATACTCCTAGGTTGTCGATGAATTCATTGAGTAAGTCTCACATGATTTCTACTTAGCGAGGACACTTCCAGATTAGATTATGGCCCTAGTGGTGAGCCATATATTGGCTTCAGTCGGTCAATGGTGGAGACTGGGGATACAGAATCATGATGAGTTGATGCTTTCATGGGAGGATTTACAGAGAATATTTAAAGATGATTTTTACAATACCAGGTTGAAATCAGTTCAAATCCAGAGGCTTTTACAGATTTTTCAGGGTGTCATAATTGTGGTAGAATTTTCCGCAATGTTCACAAAAATTTCATGATACTCCATGGATATGGATTTCGATCCAATCTTCATAGCACATAACATCGAGCTTGTCTTGCATTAGGGGAACAAGGTTTCTATGATTCCTCTATTAATTCAAACCTATTCTAGAATGCCGGAGTGAGCTCTAGTTCTATATTGTTTCCCAGCTCTGACACTACCAGATGTGACCCGTAGTAGTGGTCACGAGACTGAGGCATCTCAAGATGCTGGTAGAAGATATGTTATAAGATAATGTAATAGGAGGAATACCCAATCCCAGAAACAGATGTGTGGTTTTGAAGAATAGGATCAGTGTTGAGATTTAGATTAGCCAAAATAGAGGTGTTTTTAGTCTCAGGATAACTGTGGGCATCGAACTAGATATTTTATAACATGCTGTGATGCAAAGATGGAGCTGGCTAAAAATACACCTTGGAAGAGACAACACCTGGATCAAATAATTACTCAAGTAGGAGGATGAGGTGAAAGATATGGAAGGGAATAAAGAATTTGCAGGAAGATCAAGGTGTCACCACCACCACACCTAGGTGGTCAAGCTAGGCTCAATGAGTAGGAGGACATAGATTAGTATAAATACATTCCATGGATGACATTTATCCAGAATCATCATGGATGAATAGAGGTCAACCTTCTATCATTTATATGTTATGTAGTAGAAATTAGTAGTCACAGTTTTGGGTACTCTTTTCATTAAACATATGCTCTAGGTTTTAATAGGGTGACACATGGAATTGTTAGAACTCTATGTTGGTAGTTGCAATAGATGGACAAATAAAATATAATGAGTTTTTGAGAAACATTTTTATTTTCCTTTTTAAACTCATGTGTTTGGTGTCATATTTGTATGAGACATGCTCGATGAGTATCTGGTGTAGTACGACTAATAATTTAGATCATGAAGAAGGTGGTCACATTCCCCACCAAAATATAATTTTTATGCGATAAAAACAATGAAGTAATTTCATTGTAAATAAAGAAGATATTATTGAGGTATGCAAGATGAGTTCCTTATATATTCATGTTTCTGGACAGGTTATGAGATGATGTGTCACAGCAGGTCATGGCCTGCCTAGCATAATTTTTCCTAAGGGACCACCTTTAACAAGGAATCCCTCAAGAGGGAGAACCTTGTTTAGAACCCTTATGTAGAGGTAAATTTATATTTGTTGATGTTTCAATAGTGTTTATGGGTTTTCTACCATCCATTAACTACCGGTATGCCACTAGTGGGTCTTTTTTTATTGAGTGGTGTTATAGCTAGATGCGTGTAGATGATGGTCCGGGTAATACCATGTGTTTACTCTTGGGAAGACTTGTTTTTTTTGGAATACCCTCACTTTCTTAGTGTTGACATTGAATGAAAAAACTCTTAAGGAGGATAATATAAAATCCATCCCATGGAGGAATTTAACTATAGGGTTCCAGTATTATCTATGTTAGATTAGAGGGGTGGTGTACCACTAGACACCATGACTACAGATGTACCATGGTTCATGGTGTTTTCCCACCTATCAAAACTAAAGAGATATGTTATGGTATATTAAACTATTTTATGATGGTTGAGGCTAGACATGAGAGTTGTTTGATCTTGGATGATCCTTTGTTTGTGTGCTTTTAAGCAGCCCCAAAACCCGTGCTGAGCTCATTAGAGTGGGAGTCAAGTGGGGAGTTCTTTTTATTCTATTGTACATAGGCTATCACCTTTTTTGGATGAGAAACCCTAAGGTGGGGAGAATTTACTGACTTGGGTTTTTATTCTATTGTACATAGGCTATCCATTGTCAGGCGTTGATTCATGGGGGGAAGCTGGGGGTACGGGAGCCTTATTGTGGAGATATTAAAAGTATTAAAAATATTTTTTTTGAAAGAAATTTCTCTTGAATATTAAATAAATTCCCTTCAGTGTCTGAGATCAATTTTTAATGTGGCAGTTCTGTCCTCAATTTAATGCTTACTAGGGGTGCAAACTAAGGTCGTCTGCATCAAGAGATGTCATAGAGGGTTTATTTGGTGATGTGGTGTGAATAGAGAATTAATGGTTTTTAATTTAATAAAACCCAATTTCTTTCTCTTGGCCCTCATACATGCAGTGCACAATCATGTGGAGTTCCTATCTTCTTCCCCTCCTCTTACCCTCATATCCCCTCATTTTATGATGGACAAAAACGCATCAAATCAAAACAATGAGGTGTCTTTGATCTCTGTTTCTAATGAATATAATCATCAAATCAAGAACCAAAATATTCTCGGCATCGTTCTTGATCCAAATCATTAGATGTTTTCCAAAAAAGGTAGGTGTATTTTAGTTTGTGTCTCAATCCCTTTTGTTTTGCGTTATCTAATGTTCTAGAGCACTATTTCCATTTTTATTGCTACATAGTAGGTACATATATGGGTTTTGGATTGAATTGGGGTGAATCATGTGATTTTTTAATTGATTCATGTCTAGAATCATCATATATGCTACATTTATTTCATTGAGACAAGACATGTAGATCTTCTAATTCATGGAATATGAACATTTTGGAATACTTTCCATGTATAGTGGTTACACAATATATTGGTACATAATATATTTAGTCATGGGATGTGGCTTGGGGTAGCAATTCAAAAAAAGGATATGTAAAAACACATGACCAAGATACACGAACACCAGTTCCAATACATAGACATGGGAAAACAACACATGCATGTGACCATTTATCTGAACATGTATTCAAATATGGGATACACGAAGTGGAAATGGTCTACCAGTCATTATAGAAGAGGAACACATATAGTGGATGAGAGATAAGGGACATGGATTGTACCTCATATACATTCAGTGTACCACTTCATGGGTTGGAACCATTGTTCAACATATACATGGGTATGTTATCGGGTGGGGTCACACATCATGTGTGCCCTGGTGCACATCATGTTATAGTAGGAGAACCTTTAGGGTTCTTCATCCTTCTGTATCTCCTTTTATGTGACTCAGATTTAGGATTTTGACTAGTCTATCATCATCATTTTTCTATGTTGGACATGAGGATGTCCTCCTTCATGGATTACGAGATATGATGTTTTGTAAATAGAGAAAGACAATAGTGGAGTGGTACTGATCCAATGTTAGAGATCAGTGTGGTTCATATTGAGAAATTCCTATATATTTATTCACATGTAGGATAAGAGAAAGGGTTTTCCTTATGTGTTTCATAAGGGGAATATGGGAATAACCACATTGTGGGTGTGTGTTAATTACCTTTGGGTAATTTCCTCTGGGATGATACTCCCCTAATGGACTAGGGTGTGGGGTTCCCTGTGACATTCATGAAGGCATAGTAGGTACTCTCTTGTTAGACCAGGGAGTGGGTCCTCTATATAGGGAGTTAGTACTCCATTATTAGACAAGGGTGTGGGTCCTACAGGTATGATATATAGATATTGTTGATACTCCCCTATCGGACTGAGGTGTGGGCCCTCAATTCTAGATTTCGGTACTCATCTGTCATTCTTAGGCATGGGTCCTCCAAACGGGTTGTTCCGGAAGAGTTGGTGCACCCCTGCCATGTAAAGGAGTGGGTCCATAGGCCTGGGGTTAGTACTCCTCTACCATGTTAGGGTGTGGGTCCCCTATAGTAAATGATATGGAATACATTGTACTCCTCTGCCTTTCTAGGGTGTGGGTCCTCTAGTCATTAAGTGGTACTCCCCTATCAGGTTAGTTTGTGGGTCCTCGATTTACAATGCGTTACTTCACTATTGCATTAGGGTGAGGGTCATTCAGGATCAGTACTCCCCTATTGGAATAGGGTGTGGTCACTTGCTTATAGAGTGTTACCCCCCCCCCACTTCGAGTTGCAATGGGAGTGGGTCCACTTTTGGAGTTGGAGCTCCCTTGGCTATTGGATACATTTATGGGGATCATGACCTTCCACTTGACTTGAAATATTCTTATATAGGAGTCAGTGTTGTCTCAAGGAACTAAGGTTCAAGCCCTCATTAAATGAGTGAAATAGATTGTGTGAGTTAGTTAGGAGACACACTCTCTCGACTTTAGGGATGTGGTGAGGTGTGAGTCCCCCTATTATCTATTGTTAAACATGATTCTCATGGTGCATATTTTGGGGCAATGCTACCTCAAATTTGTGTAGGGGTTAGGGGTGGGACTACTCACTTGGGTTTCCTTATCTTGTGCTTGGTTCATGGTAATGATGACATGACCACTAGTGATGTTAACTAGGGATAAAAATTGAAAAATTTACTTATAGAGAATTCTCTCTCGGATGTACCATTAGGAATGGTAAATAAGTTCATGATATAGTGCATCTCTCAGATGGGTTCTATAGGAAATTTTTTAGCTCATAGAGTGTATTCTACTAGATTTATGATAGAGTCAGATCATATGAATAAATTCATGTTTCCTACTATAAAGTTAGAATATCAAGAGAAATGTAGATTTTATAAGTATATATAGGTGATTTCTAGGAGTCCTTATGGTGTTTCCACATGTTAGGGTCGCCACACCTTGTAGAGTGAGAAAACTTGTCATATACATCCACGAATGGTTTAATAATGATTTTCTCTCTCGATTGGGTTTCCCTCAAGCTATGTCGATAATAATTGTTTCCTTTTACTTTCTCTGTCTTTTTTGGGGGGTTTTTTCCTTCTAATTATTTCAATACTCACCCATTCATGGTATTTTTTCACACTTGTTTAGTGTCTTTTGTAGGGTACATTTCTTTTGACCGAGTCCATGGAGGACCCAAGGCATGTGGAGCATAGTCAGATAGACAGGCCGAAGGGTTACCAGATCCTAGCTGATGTGATTTTTGATAGTTGATGTTGATAATGATCGCATTTCTCTTAGTAGGTCAGATGGTTTTATATTTTTTCTTTAGCGAATGTTTCATTTTTATTCTTTTTCTTTCAGTAATTCTATTGTACACTGGTTGTGGGATATAAATGTACTCGTGAATTGGTTACATTTGGTTTTTTACATTTTCATCATTTTGTGAGATTGGGGATGTGTTTATGCCAACATGTAAATATTAAATGCCTCATATGTTAGTGATATTCCTACTCAGTGTTAGTCACCCACCGAAGCCTATTTTAGGCGGGCTTTTAGAGTTGCGGCTCGGGCCCCATTTGGTCATTTAGGGACACTATCCCTATGAGGTCTTATTTCCATCATCGTATGGTCCTCCAGAATTCACCTAAGAGAAATGAACTTTACAAAGTTTCTAATCCTGATTTATAATATGCCTCAAATGTCATTAGTTAGTCTTTTGATGTTAGGAATTCATGGGATATCAAACTTCTATATTACATCCCATCGTAGAGAAGAATTATTTCTTTTACGGTGATGATGATAATGGAAATACCCCCATCCTTGGGTTCTGAGGTCTATCCAGGGCCACAATTTTATTTTTTTATCCTTCTTTAGTGGATTAAAGAATTCCAATTGAGGATTTGATGACTCTTTAGATGCCAATTGAGATTTAAATTCCCACATCTCAGTGGGATTGGGTCAATATAGAACCACATTTTATTTTCCCAGAACTCTATTGGGGGATGATGATCCAAGTTATACTGATTTAGATAAAAATTCCCATTTCCTAATAATATTTTGTTCATTTCCCCTTGTAATTGATATGTCAAGGATCCTATCAATAATTGGAAATCTAAGGGGTGGAGGTAGTGGTTTATGTTCCCCGAGACTGACAGACTGTGTTCACTCATAGATGGATGCTATTTCTAATTGTATTTTTATGTATTTGATATTGATCAACTATTCCTAAGTAAACTATAGGTGAAATGAAATCCCATGATGAGAGTAATTTTTTATAGGATGTTGTTGGGTAAACAAATACTTCAGATTCTATTTCAGAAATGTGTTCCAACTGTTCTGAGGGGCCCAGATGAAATATCTCTGGGTTTTTTTTCTATTGATTTCTTATATATTTGAACCATTGAAGTAGGGGAATTCCATTTTAGTGACCATCTACCACACAGGTAACGAGGTCTCATGATCTCACAAGAGGCTATGAAATTGTAGGACGTCATTTATAAGGTGTTATGATATTTTTGGGACATGGTGATGTAAAATTATATATATTTAACACATCCTTGGATACACATATATGAATATGCTATGAGATAAGTCAACAAAGAGTTGTCGTAATCCAGATAAAATCACTATGTAGAAATTTTCCATGCTCTTCCATTCTTATGTTCTAGGGTATGAAAAAGGAATCCATATCCTACTAAGAACAAAATGTATAAAATTTTTAATGTTGACCCTTGTGTCCTGCATAAGGGAGGTTTCTATCCTTAAATCACTCATGAGTTCACTATTTATTTAGTTGTTTATAGGGCATGCACTCAATATATAGATCATATCAGATATCAAAGACAAAATATCCATGGGGACAAAACATATTGGGGAGGATTTTTTTGGATAACAATATTCATATGTCAATTTTGGCTCCCTCTTCATTATACATACACACCACCATCTATTCATACTATATAAGGTGACTCTTGGGTTCTCTCACTGACTCGAGTTGAGTGTTTCTGGTTGTTTATGGGAACTATATTTGGTAGACCATTACAATTTGAGAACTTAATTTTAAGAAGGCGTATGAGTTTTGAGAACATATCTATACTAGAGAGTCTATTAAATGGTAGTATTTCATTTTCTATGGGAGATATCCCCATGAGGAGGTTGAACATAGTTGATACTGGGAGAAGAGTCCGTATGATCCAGCTATTCACAACCACATGGAGTAATATCATGGTAATATTCACCATCTACTTTTGTTGAAGAGACGGTGGACTGTTGGGGTGTTGATATAATGTATCAAAATACCTCAATGACATTGGATTTAGGAACATTTGGTATAGATTCCACATTCTACATCATTTTTAAAATATTTTTACAAGGCTCTAAATATTTTATAGGGAAATGATCCTACTATATGATGGTTTTTGGTGTTTATTTTTAACCATCTCATGATGTGGTATTATGATCCAGAAGCTAAAAAACTAATATAATATTTTATTAGATTCACTGATATGAATATTATCCTATCTCAAGGAATGAAATTCTATTACATAGTGACCATTATTCAGAATAGGTACATTATCCTGATCATGAGCTTTTGGAGTATGACTTCGATCATTTATGATTGGAATATAAGCTTTTCCTAAGGAATATTTTCGCCTAACTTTTTTATCCAATATTTTTAATATAATATGATCTTGGTAAAAATATTAATTCCCCATAAGAATATTTTGACCTACCCCTAAAATGAGATAATGTATATAAGCATCTTCTTCTATAGCCTCTAAATTATGTTAGTGTAGGAGATCATTAGTAGATGTGGGAATATGAATCAATATTATATGATTTAATAGAACATTCCAAGTAGCTTCACAGATAGAAATATGATCACATCCTAAGAAATGTTCATATCTTACATGGTGAGCCTTGATTAGAATTGGTATATGAGCATGATCCCGATCCTCAAGAAAATGTTTTCAGTCAGTTTCCATGTGAATATGAGAATTTCCTAAGGAACATTCTACTCTCACAAGGAAATCCCATGGTATAACGAGGATTTTATAAATATCATGACCCTTTGGAATATTAATAAGGCCTTTTTTTATAGTAATATGAGCATGCCATGGGGAACATATTCTTGTCATAGTGTGAGAGTTAGCTGGTGTATCCCCACCAGTTTGAGGTATGCCACAATGTTTTTGCATTTTTATGTGTTTAATGTGCTTTCGATGAGTTGGGAAGAGGTTGGGAGTGTTTGGAAGGGTTTTGAATAAGTTTGGAGGCTTTTGTGAGGATACCAAATTTGAGCATGGTTATGAAAAAACAAGCTAGTTCTCCAGGAAACTATTATGGGAGAGTCAACGGGATTCATAATACAAGATCATGGTTTTCCAAACTATGCGGACCATTTCCCTTGAGGCAGTTCCATGGACACGGTTAGCGCATGTTTTCCCAAACCATTCCCTAACCGTGTGGCCACATAAAAGATGGGTTTTTTAATTTGGGTTCACTCAAGCTTATCCTATTGCACTTCAAACTCTCTCCCACTCGACCCTCATTTAGGATTTTTAGTTCTCAATGAATTTATGGTTCCTATAACTATATTTGGAATCATAATGAAGGGTTTTTATGGTGTAGTTGATCAGATTCTTCGTAGACATGTATCCTCTCTTATTTCTTTGTGGTTTTTTGAAGATCTACATCCCCCGCTATCTCGGATTTCTAGATCAACACCCATGGTGTGTCAATATAGGGGTTTTTTTCTTTGGGTTCTGATTGAAAGTAATATGGTTGATAGAAAAGGGGATCTTGAGATGTTTTAGTGGAGAATTTTCATAGAATGGGGTGTGATTGCTTGATAGTTGAATTGGCTTGAACCCTAAAGGTAGGTGGATTCTCTCTCGACTCCACTTAGTTAGAAATAGTGACATTGGTTGCAATTATTTTTCCCTTGAAATTAATTGTGATCAAGATGTGTGAATATTTTTGGAATCGATTTTGGTGATGATTTGGGGATTTGGGGAAAATGGGTTATTGTCGTAAAAAGGGGCTTATCTTGGGATTTTAAAATGGTTATAATAAATTTGTTGGTGGTTGTTTATCAAAAATGTTTTGTGAAATATAGTTTCCAATAATTATATTGTTTTACTGAAATTTGGTTGGGCATGTGAAATTGGTTAATGGGTGTTTTCAATATGTGGGTGATTTATTGAATTGAAATAGAATGTGATGGGAATGATGGTATGGTTTTGTGTGGCCTTGGTGATTTGTTCTTCTTAACTGATTAAGTGTTATGGATTGTGTGGATTGGGTGAATGTGGGAATGAATTACCACTATAAAATGGAGATGGATATTACATGAAAGGTTCACAATCAAAGGGTAAGTGGGTAGGAAGTACCACTAGTTTGAAATGTAGTGAATGGGTTAGACGAAAGATCCACCATTTGGGTTGATTGTTATGTGTATATTTGAAAGAAGGAATTTATTAAACCAATGTGAAATTTTGAAATGGATTATGGCATGGTTTTGGATTTCCAATATTTTATGTCGATTGGTAAGGTTTTTTTTGGCATGTTTTAAGTTGTTTCACTATTGAATGATTTATAGAAACTATTTTATATAAACATGGTAACAGTTTAACCTAGTGGCATGAGTAGGGGATTTATTTGGTGAAAACCTACATAGTATATGTAATCTAACCTTGTTTAGAAAATGAGTGATTTTGTAGATGTTGTATTCCGAGACACAATTTAGAGTAAATAATATCAATTTTTTCGTAGTTAGGCGGGATTCCTTGGTGATGTTCTGTTACATGGATGGTGGAGCATGTTGGGGAGCTATGGATGATGTCCCAATTCAATTAGAGTTTTGTTGTAGTCTTATACTTAGTACTGTGAATTTATCAGGGTGGTATTTGCCGTGTGGGACTGTTATGTATTAGTTGGTTATCTTTTGGTAATGTGTGGGTATAGGTTTTTTGTCAACAAGAATCATACATATTGTTGATAGTGGATTTTTTGGTTGGATTGTTGAATCAATGGGAAAAGTGTTGCCCAATTTTTTTTGAATCCCACAATAGTTGTTTCTAGCCATTGGTGCCTTTGGAACATTGCTTAAGTCAATGTTGCTTTCCTCTATCCTCTAAAGGCAATGTTATGGTGTAGGATGTTACATGTTGTATCAGTCTGTTTAGTCCTTGGTTTTCAAGGGTGATAAATTGTTTGATCCTTGGTTTTGAAGATTTGTCTTTGTTTTGACATTCGTTCTTGGTATATTACATGAGTCAGGATGGCAGAAACTCATAGGACTTTTGGAACATGGAATGTATAGAATAAATGGATGTATCTAACCCTTTTACATTGAAATTCATGTTTCTTGGGATTTGGGTACATAAGTGTTTAGAGACACTTATACGCAATGGATATCTCATTATTTTGGGTGTATCCAATAAAATTCCCATGGAATGCATGGTATAAATGAGTTCCCAATTGGATTCATATTTCATTGGGTTATAATGATCTATGGTGAGATATTAATGTGTTGATTTTGACAATATTTATTGGGTTTCAAAACTGATGGATTTGAAACATGAAAAATTGTTTTATTTTGAAAATCCGTTGATTTTCAAAACATGGTGGAATTTTTTGGAATAGAGGAACATGAAAAATGAGAACTTGTGGAATTCCTGGTTGTGATAGTTTTTATGTAATTGAGATTGAAAATTATATAACCTTATTAATTAAGGGAGTGAGAATTATGGTTTCATTCTGTGTTGATAGAAATGGAATTGAGTAGGCGTTGTAGAGACTAAAAAGAAGAAGCTGCTGAAAATGTTGTTGCACCAGAGCCCCAGGTGAACCAGAATATAGTGAAGAGTATAGTTCATGATTTACAAGATGTGAAATGTATGAATATTGGTAATTAACAAATGAATTTGGATCATGTGGTTCAGTTTCAAAGGCAGAACCCACCTATGTTTAGAGGTGATTCAGATCTAGAAAGGGATGAATCAAGGCTGAACAGAACAAATAGGATATTTGAAATCTTGGGAACACCAATGGATAGGAAATTGAAGTTAGAAACATATGTGTTAGAAGATATTTCTTTGTAGTGGTGTGATTTGGATGAATAATCTGGGGCAGACCAAAGTGTGACACAGGGGGGATTTGAGGAATTATTTAATAAACAATTATAACCACATGCGTTCATAATTCATCATATAATGGAATTCATCAGTTTTGAGCAAGGGAACATGGAGTTGAAAGAATATGTGGATTTTATTATGATCTTAGTGTGGTTTTCACTTGAGGTGGCAGGTATGCCATCATTGGAGGCATGAATTTTTGAAGTTGGGTTGAACCAAGATATTATTTAAATGATAATATTGATGTGTATATATGAATAAAAATAAAAGGTGAATCGAGATACGATGGATAAGCGGGATCTTGGGGGGATAATAATAGGGGTATGTTGGTACCCATGGTAAATAGTGTGAACTAAAATGCAGGGTTCAAGAGGAAGAGGGATACTTATTTATTGGGTGGGAGTACAAGTCAGAACTTGACAAATGGATCGGGGAATCTTCATCTGAAGCCTTATAGTAAGAAGAGATGTTTTTAATGTGGTTATATGATCCACTTCAGGTGATATTTTATGAAACAACCTTGATCATTTCATAATTATAAGCAGATGGGGAATATAAATCATTATTGTCTAAATTCTCTGATCTCGGGTGTCTATGACACTCCTTAGGGATCACGGGGGACTTATGACTTGATGGGATGGGGTAGTAGCATACCACTCAGCAAAAAAGTAAAGTTAGTCATTGTGATTTTAAGAACACCATGACGCCTCAATATGGAAATAAAGAGTCGAGTGTGTAATGAAAATAGTTGTTTAGAGCAGATATGGTTATGATGTATGATCAGTCGAGACCATCCACGATTCTAGGTACAGTTCGTTTAATTTCAATGTTGATGAATTATTTGTTTGATATAGGTGCTTCTCATTATTTTTTCAATTCTTGTATCATATTTTTTTTGTGTTTAAACATTGAATTGATACCATCTGTTTTGAAACAACAAACTCCTTTGGGTCAAAGAGAGTGTCAAGTATTCTTATGTAGAGCATGTAGCTTATTTATCGTTGACGTTGAATTGATGCAGTATTTCTCAATGTTCGACATTTATTCTTGTGATATTATACTATAAATGTATTTATTGGTGATGTTTCAGTCCTATATTGATTTCCATGTGGGAATGTATTGTTTTACAACAGAGGATGGTGTAGAGAACCTCTTTACAGGGGATAAGAATGAAAGGCATGGTGCAACATATTTGTTGGAACCAGGTGTTGGCATAATATCATATAAGTTAAAGCCTTTTTTATTGGCATCATAATAAGGTTTTGAGAAGAGAGTTCATCCAGTATTTGTGGAACATTTTATGGATGCACTTCCTGAAAAATTCACAGTGTTCCCGTCCATGAGAGAAGTGGATTTTAAGATTGATCTCCATCTAGGGGAAATTCATATATCATATCTTCTATACCGAATGGAACCAACAGAATTGCAGTAATTATTAGATGAATTGGTATTGTTATATAACAAAGGGTTCAACTAGACTACAATGTTATCTTGGGCAGCATTATTTTTTTTTTTGATAAAACGGTGGTTGGAATATTGCGAATCTGTGTTAATTATCATAGTCATAATCTGTTAATGTCAAATAACCTCCATCCACTTCCATACATTGAACATTGATTTGACCAGTTGAGTGTATCTCAGTGGTTCTCAAAGATTTACTTGAGGTCAGGATATCACCAATTTTAGGTGATGAAGAAGAATATCCCAAAAAGTTCATTCAGAATTAGATATGGACATTATGAGAATGTGGTTATGCACTTTGGTCTAAGGAATGCACCAGACATGTTTATGGAATTGATGAATCAGGTATTTCCAAGATATCTATATTATTTTGTTGTGGTGTTTCTGGATGATATACTTGTGTATTTGAGGATAAGGGTACAACATGAGAAGCACTTGCCGATAGTGTTATAGATCTTGAGGGACAGTCAGTTTTATGCCAAATTGTCAATGTGGGTCTTTCGGATATAAGAGTTTCATTTCATTGGCCATGTTATTTATAAGAGGTGGGTTTCAGTTTATTCTAATAAGATAGAGTTCGTTACCTCCTAGATACTGCCATTGATCATTTTTGAGATATAAAGCTTCCTTGATCTAGATGGGTATTATCAACCTTTTGTTAGAGATTTATCAAAAATGGTGGGGAGAAACTAGATTGACGTACATGGATATTACATTAATTTTTTGGAATACCTAACACATGACAAAAATAGTCACCCAAAGACCTTATTAGTTTAGTATCTTTTGAAACTCAAAACTTAATGTTCTAATCATGGTGAATAATCTTCTACATCTCCCATAAATATATTCTCCTTTGTTATTCCTACCTAAAACCGTTCTTTATATGTTGGGGAAAAGAATCCAGAAAAAGAATGAGCTCAAATGCATAGTATAGGTAAACGTCGATAAAATAAGTCTATCCATTATCATTTGAACATAAAAACATGACCATATAGTTTAGACATCAAAATATTTAGTCATTAAATAAATCATGAATGTTTGTAAGGAATAGATCCTTAAGAAACAATATTCATAAAAAAATATAATGGGAATAAACAATGGAATTGTGGAAAACCATTAAAAACAAAATATGATTTCCATATTATCCAAGGAATTGTTTCCAAGACCATTATAGTGGAGATAGTCCATTACTGAACTGAGTTTACTTACTATACCAGCCATGTATTACTAAACATGATTTACCTGACATTCTAGTCATGTATATCACATGAAATATAAATATTTACCCAATGAATTGTGGGAAGATATATGTCCCACCCATCTCATACTTAAATCATATTAACATGTTCCACAAAAACATAAATCATTCATCATTGCATAAGACTTGATATGAAATGGAAGTCTTAAACATCATGCCATCATAAAATAATCCAAATAAGATAAATGGGTTTCATAAAAATAATTAAATAATAAACATAATCAATGAAATCTAATAACCCTATGTCATCTTAGATGGAATTTAATTTTGATAAAACACATGAACTTAATTTTTGAGTAATATATCCTTTATTCATTAAAAACAGTTTCCATTCTCAAAATGACTTTCAATTTTAAAAGAAAATAATTTATTTGAAAATAAACATGAAATATTATAGAATAATATCCGTATAAATAATGTTTAATGAATATTTAAAAGTTTATTCATTCCGTATTAGTTAAAAATAATTATCCTCGTACTTTTAGCGGAAAAGTCAAAAAGTAACTTGTATGGTAAACAAAGAAAATATTCCTTCCATACCATCTAGTAAATTTACAAAGTGGATAAAATAACATTAAATATACAAAGAATAATTTTAAACATTTTATGAAAATACTTTTACAAAACACGGACATGGACGATTAATATATCCCTAGAAAAAACATATGTATAAACAATCTCAGAAAAGAATGAGATAACAAAATTATACCTCACCATACTTCCAATTTAATCTGTATATGTCGAAAACTCCTACATAGTGGGTTGAAAAATATTTTTAACATGTAACAGAACCATAATAATATTTGTGATATCATATATGATTCACATATGTCATTATATTACTCGTTCATTTGTCAATTCCATATTAAAGTGACTTTTTGTGTAATAGTATTTTTATTTATCGTACATGTTCTAAATTGTTATTAATGATATTATTACATATATAATGAATTAATTACTTAAAAAGGATTTATATATTATATATTCAATTTATATATATATATATAATATATAGATAAATGAAATTAAATACACCTTTCTTGGAGACAATATTCCATACGTATGCATGAATGTTGTTTTTGTTTACTTATCAAATTGAATTGAGTATTTAAATGATATATATATATACACATAAATAAAGTAATATAATTATGTAATATAATTCATTATTATTTATTCTAAATTATTTATAATCATTCTTTATGGTTAATTTTTAGAAAGAATATTATCATGTCGTTGAGATGATAAGTCATATATACGCACGAATGACAACATCATTTCCATAATTGATCAATGATATTGATTTCGATGGTGTATAATATCCCGTAAGTAGTATTATTTTTAAAAAAAATAATATATTGTTATTATTTTAACCATTATACCCATCCATGTAATGTGGTAGTGAATAACATATTACACCACGATGTGGGGACAGTAATCCGTACGTATGCACACTTGGTGATTTCATTTTTCATAGGATGGATAAAAGGCGAAATAAGGTTAATTTATATATATAATAACATATAAGTATATGATTTGTAACACCCGAGACTTTTATGTTAAATAAATCATCAAAGGAATCTTTTTCTACACAACACTTTCTTGGATTTCTTTACACGAAATCGCGACCTTCCTCGATAGCCCGCGTCTTACGCAATACTGAGTTTCACTAAACAACGATATGATATTAAAATATTATCAAAACTAGCCGTTATGAATAGTAATAACCACTTTTTGATACATTATAAAATTTATTTTTAAAAATGGACTTCATTTTTTGATTCGGAATATCGAAATTAGCCTAGGGTGAAATTTTGGTATTTTTCTGAAAACATTCAATTTTTGATGAATAGTGAAACCACTAAGTGGTAGTTAAAAAACTGAATTTTTCATAAAACTTAATTTTACCGCTTCTGTGATTGGAATTTCAAAAATCCGAGAGACACGGTTGATGTCAAAAAGTAAAATTTGGTTCAATGAGATGAAAATAATTTTTTTGGTGCATATTAACTTTTTACTTTTTTTACCACAGTTAAAATTAAATAGGGTAATTAAGGGTAATGATGATATTATTATTACCCTAAAACATGTCCTAATTCTATTGGACAAGTGTAATTCGACCAAAAACAAACTTAGGAATAAAATATGACCATTTAGGCCCACTTGGATTAGATTAGGACATTTATTATTAATTTATTTAAAGAAGGGTTAAAATAGTTAAAATCAAAGTTTAATAAGTAAATAATATTTTAATATGGGGTTATACATAAGATAAATTCGACTATAAATATTCATTAGAAAGATAAAAATCTTTCCTACATAATGGTATTTTATTTGTAATTTTTAGACATTATATACTTTAATTTATTTATGACACAAATATGATGCAGTAATTATCTTATTAATGAAATATTGACATAATTAATGTTATAAACACCGAAATTAATGTAATTTGAGACTTTTTATGAATTCCACTAATTTTATAGGTTAATATGACATGTTAGTATTGATTTAATTAACTTGGTTCGAACTAATAATTCTGTTATAATTTTCACAAAAAATCAATTACGAAATAGTGTCAAAATTGACATAAAATAGTTTTTAAAATAAATATTATATTAGTAAATGTTATATTATTCCTAAAAATCTAAGGTTCGGCCAAATGACTTAGATAAGGATATATATATTAATAATAAACAACTTTGGGTTCGTTTGGCTGCCTATAGTATGTTTATTAACCTTATAGTATAAGAACACAAGAAGACATGGTAAAAGTAAAATTATTTAACTTAATGTTAAATCCAAATTATAAAGTTAAAATTGGAACCTAAAATTGTCTAAATTCTATTGGATGAGAGGATTGAGACCCATCCCCAGCTTAGGTTCGAAATATATCAATTTGGAGCTTTTTAAAACAGAACTTGACTTTATAATAAAATATTATTTTTAGTTTTCCCAAAGGTGCCCCTCTCCTCCCTTATAAAAGGGCACCTCCTCCCCCTCTTTCTCACACCACTTTGAGCATTATAGATTGGACAACCCCTGCCAATTTCTCTTATACACTTACCTAGAAACATCCTAGAGGTTATGGTATTCTTCAAAGACCCATTTTAGTGCCCTAAAAGGAGGTCTCAATGAAGCACTTCAAAGAAGAGGTAATGTCCATTACCGATTATTTCATCTTGATTTCTTCTTCCCCTACTTCTTATTTAGTTGTTTCATTATGAAGTAATAACATCAGTATCCCTCATATACTGATATGTCATTATAAGAATGAAACAACCCTATTTCACCACCTATACATCCTACGGAAAAAGAAATCACTGCGCGTGCGTACGTACGGAATACCGTCTGCACGCTGTGGTGTAATCTATTTTCCACCACCACCTTACATGGATGGGTATAATGGTGTAAATAATGACAATATATGACTATTATAAAGTGATAATGATTCTGAAATATTATACATACACTCCAATACAATTCCACGATCATAGGAATGATATCATCACTCGTGCGTACGTACAGAATACCGTCTCCACGATGTGATGCGACTCGTTCTACATGATCCTCATTCCATAATGATTGTATACATGAATTTAATGATTGAATATGATATATATTACACTAATAAAATTCTGGAAATGAGGTATCTATAACCTAAATATAAGAATAAGAATTTATTCGTCAAAACATGCATAAGAAAAAAAAGTTATAAACACCCGAATAACAAGTAGCAATGAAATATTACTACGAAGAAGCTAATAATATGACCATATATGATATCATAAAAATAATTATGATTATAGAATTATTCAATAACATTATTTAAATCATTATACAGGATGTTCGGACACTTACGAAGCAAAACAGACCTAAGGTAAGGGAAATATCACAATCTCATTTTTATTCGAGATTGTTTATACTTTGGCATTTAATGGGGTGTATTTTATCATCCACATCCATGTTTCCTCAATATGTAATATTATTTCCATTCACTTACAATTTTTTAAATCCTATTTTACCCTTAGGTGGGTTTTTAGTAAAAGATATAAAAGGAATATTTTGTCGTTTTACGTACGAGGTACTTTTTGACTTTTCTGACAAACGTACGGGAAGAATGTTATTTTTTTAACTTATATGGCATGAATGGATTTTTAAAACATTATTTCCAAGAAGAACCCTTTACAAGTTATCAGGTTTATTTTTAATCAACTTCTTTTTGTTATAATTTTATGACATGTTAAGAAATTAAAAGTGTTTATGAAGTAGAAAGGATATTTTCCTCAAAAATGATGTTTAAGTGTTTTATGAAAATTATTTTCCATCTAAGATAATAAAGGGTTCTGTTTCTATCCCTATTATTACATGGATTTGATTATGTTGTGATGGAAATATTTTTTATGAATTCCTTTATCTTATAAGAATTTTTTTATGATGTCTCGATGTTTAAGATTCCCATTTTTATTACATGGGTTATGCAATGATGTATGTTTTAAGATTTTGTGGCACACATATGAATGGTATCATTATGATATGGGTGGGACCTATATCTCCCTCCAATGAATTGGGTAAAGATTTTATATCTCATGAGATAGACATGGCTGGAACGGTAGGTTATACCGGTTCAGTAAAGCAGGACTGAAACGAGGGTGACTCGGTTCAGAAATGGACTTTGTCCACTAAGATAGTCTTGGTAATGAGTCTTGACTAATAATAAATGATTCTCTATGATTATGTGTGTATGCCACAATGTTTCAGGTTTTAAGTTATGATTATTGGGATTACATTTCACTTCTATGATTTATCCCCTATTATAATATTATGATCTCTTTTGCAGGATAAGATTTGCAAAAGTTATGTTCTTATGTATATGATGTGATTGATATTTCTTTTTTTTACCCTTACTGATCATTTGAGCTCACCCTTTTGTATGTTTTATTTCCCCAGGTCAGGAATAGGGTTATTAAGTAGAATATGCCAAAAAGGGGCTCTAGAAATGATGAAATAAATGGGAGGCAAAGTAGATGCTTTATGAACCAGTTGTTTATGTTTCCCAGTTTCTAAAGACACTATACCTATACGGTCCTTTCTTGGTTTTTGTTATATGTTGTAATAAGTGTGCTTAAATTCTAAAGTAATAAAAATTTATGTAATGTATGGGTCGTTATAGTTGGTATCAGAGGAAAGGTATAGTCAACCTTTAGAAACTAGGATGTGAAAGCCTTAGTAAGAACCCTAAGGATATGTCTAAGCATAGAACTCAATCTTAGTGTTTTAGAAATGGCCATGAAAAACATAGGATAAGACCTTAAGTGTGAAATTTTATACTTGATTATGTGGTTTTCCTATTATAATTAGTGTTGCTCACACTATTCTTTTTGGTTTTAGTCAATGGATGGAACCCGAAGGAATCGTGTTAATGCGGAATGCGACGGGCAATGCAATGATTGTCCCCCTGAGTAACCAAACGTTATGGGATTTGGAATGAAAAATCTTGTAGCCATGATCACAAAACTTTCTCAAGCTATGAATCATGCATGACTTCCAAACGAGAAAAGGAAGGAGCAACATTCTGTTGAATCCTTCATGAGACAGCGTCCACCTTCTTTCAGCGGGTCAACTGATCCATTAGTTTCTGAACAATGGATTAGTACTACTGAAAAGATATTTTCAGTTCTTCAATGTTCTGAACATGATAAAGTCATCTTAGCAGTATATCGTTTGGAAGGAGATGCTGATAAATGGTGGAATCTTATTAAGAATACAAGGAAAAGGGATGAAATTGAGTCCATGGAATGGGACGAGTTCAAGAACTTATTTTTCAATAAGCACATCCCTCATATTCTCTGAACAATGATGGAGAAAGAGTTTCTTGAACTGAAGCAAAAGGATGCTGAATCTTTTGGTACCTATGAAGAAAATTTTACAAGACATTCAAGGTACGCTTCTGGTATTATTATCCAACCTGAGAGTAAGATCGATCGATTATTTAGTGGCTTAAAACCAAGTCTTCGAAGGGAGTTAGCCATAAGGGACTTCAATAGCTATGAGGAAATTGTTCGATGTGCTCTCAATGTCGAGATGGATATTGGAGTAACCCATCAATCATATGGGTTTGATAAGAAGAGGAAAATGGAATTCAAAGGAAAATCTAAATAGCACACTGAAAAGAAAATGAGCTTTCCCTTATGCTCAATGTGTGGAAAGAAACATGGAGGGAGTTGTCTTAAAGGGACAAGTAAATGTTTCAAATGTGGAAAGGAAGGTCATCGGGAATTTGAATTCCGCGATGATGGGAAGAAGATGTCTAATGATGCAAACAATGGAAGAGATACACATAATGAACCTACTACACTTCAATGTTTCAAGTGCAAGGAGATGGGACATTATGCTGATAAATGCCCTAATCCAAGGGTTGATGATGATGGTCGACGTCAACAAACTCTTAAGGCTAAAGACAAATGAAAGTCACATGCAATTTCTATCAGCGATGTGGAGTACGATAACAATGTGGTGAAAGGTACACTTACCATCCACTCTAAAGTAGAAAATGTTTTTATTTGATTCTGGATCCACCCACTCTTTTATTTCTGAAGAATTTTCTAAGGGTATCACCGTATTACCTCTACAATTAGATGTTGAGTTATCTGTGACAACACCTAATGGCACAACAGTCGCATCTAAAGTTTATAATTCTTCTCCGATCGAAGTTTGTGGGAAAGTGCTTCCTACAAATCTTGTGATCCTTCCTATAGTGGAATTTGATGTGATTCTCTATGATCGTCTATCGATGCAAGGATGAACATAACCTTCTAGTGGAAATTTCTTCCATTTTCTCGGTATTAATTCCACTAAATGAAGGTTATTTATCTCAAATGGTTGGTGAGAAACTCACGATTAAGAATATGCCCATTGTACGGGAGTTTGATGATGTCTTTGTGGAGGAATTATCGGGTCTTCCACCGAATCGTGAAGTTGAGTTTTCAATAGAACTCGTACCGGGTGCTTTGCCTATTTCAAATACACCTTATAGAATGGCCCCAATTGAGTTGTAGGAATTGAAGAAGCAACTCCAAGAGAATCTTGATAAGGGATTCATACGCCCTAGTGCGTCACCTTGGGGATCACCTGTTCTATTTGTTAAGAAGAAAGATGGATCAATGAGACTCTGCATTGATTATCGAGAACATAACAAGATCACTATCAAGAACAAATATCCTCTCCCATGCATTGATGACCTATTTGACCAACTACGCAAAGCTCAATACTTTTCCAAGATTGATCTTCGTTTAGGGTATCATCAATTAAGGGTCAAAAGGGAGGATATACCAAAGACGGCTTTCCGTACAAGGTATGGACAATATGAATTTATAGTGATGCCATTTGGTCTTACTAATGCCCCTGCTATCTTCATTGATCTGATTAATGGAGTCTTTAGAGACAATCTTGATTAGTTTGTGGTAGTATTTATAGATGATATTCTTGTCTATTCAAAGATCAAGGAAGAACATGAAGATCACTTGAGAATTATATTAAAGACCCTGAGAAAGGAGAAGCTTTATGCCAAATTTACCAAGTGTGAATTTTGGCTTCAAAAAGTTGCATTTTTGGGTCACATAATCTCAAAAGATGGGATATCTATGGATCCAGCAAAAACAGAGGTTATCGAATGATGGTCGAGACCAAAAACAGTAACTAAGATCCGAAGTTTTCTTGGCTTGGCTGGATATTATAGACGTTTTGTGAAAGATTTTTCATGATTATCTAATGAACTCACGAAGTTGACTCGGAAAGGAGTTAAGTTTGTATGGACGGAGGAATGTGAAGAGAATTTCAAGGAGTTGAAAAGAAGGTTATCCAGTGCACCTGTGCTCACACTGCATTGTAGTGGCGAAAGGCTTGTGATCTACAGTGATGCATCCGAGAAGGGATTGGGGTGTGTTTTTATGCAAAATGATATGCTGATATCTTATGCCTCATGACAGTTGAAAATACATGAGCAAAAATACCCAACTCATGACTTGGAGTTACCTGCGGTAATCTTTGCATTAAAGATTTTGAGGCATTACCTTTATGGTGAAAGGTGTGATATTTATACTGATCATAAAAGTTTAAAGTATATTTTCACACAAAAGGATCTGAATATGCGCCAAAGAATATGGTTGGAGCTGATTAAGGATTATGACTGCTCAATCCATTACCACCCTGGGAAAGCAAACAAGGTGGCAGATGCATTAAGTCGACAAGACCATGCTAGTTTATCCATGACGAGGATCACAAAAGATCCAATATTTATGGATTTACAAAGGATGGATCTTGGAATTTTAATGGAAGTGGAAAAATCTTATCTTTCTCAAATGAATGTTCATCCATCTATACATGTGAAGATTAAAGAGGCACAGAAATAAGATGTCGAGTTACAAAAGAAGGTGAGAAATGTTCCTAAATTCAACCTTGATTTTGATGGGGTAATAAAGTTCAGGAATCAGGTTTGTGTTCCTCCTATCCCTGAATTAAAGAAGGTGCTTCTGGATGAGGCTCAAAGTTCTTCATTCTCTATTCATCCTGGAAGCACGAAGATGTATAGGGACCTGAAAGAGTACTTCTGGTGGGATGTCATGACAAGAGAAGTTGCTGAATATGTCTCTCGATGCTTGGTTTGTCAACAAGTTAAAGCTGAGAGACAAAAGTCTAAGAGGATGTTACAACCATTACCCATACCCGAATGGAAATGGGAAAACATCACTATGGACTTTGTCACAGGACTTCCTAAAACATCCAAAGGCAATAATGCTATCTGGGTCATAGTTGATCATCTTACAAAGTCTGCACACTTCATTTCTATTAGAGAGGATTTCTCTCTGGATCAGCTTTCCAGGATATATGTAAAGGAAGTGGTAAGATTGCATGGAGTACCACTTACTATTATATCTGATCGGGATCCGAGATTTACCTCGATGTTTTGGAAAAGACTTCAGTATACACTGGATATAGAGTTGAGTTTCAGCACTGCTTATCATCCTCAGACAGATGGCCAGTCTGAGAGAACTATTCAAACTCTAGAAGATATGTTGAGAGCTTGCTCTATGGATTTCAAAGGTGGTTGGAATCAACACCTACCATTGGTGGAATTTTCTTATAATAATAGCTTCCACTCCAGTATTCAGATGGCTCCTTATGAAGCTCTCTATGGAAAGAAATGCAGGACTCCAACTTGCTGGGCTGATGTTGGGGAAAGAAAGCTATTAGGACCTAATCTCGTTGATGAAATGGCAGAAAAGTTCAGATCTATTAAACAACAAATAAGAGCAGCTCAAAGTCGATAGAAAAGTTATGACGATAGCCTAAGAAAAGACCTAGAGTTTGAAGTGGGCGATAAAGTGTTCTTACGGATATCTCCCTGGAAGAGAGTCATGATATTTGGAAAGAAGGGGAAGTTGAGCCCTTGATATATCTGTCCTTTCGAAATACTGGATCATGTTGGGAAGGTAGCTTACCAATTGGTGCTTCCACCGAATCTCTCTCATGTTAATGATGTGTTCCATGTTTCTCTCCTGAGAAAGTACATACCCGATCCTTCACATGTACTCAGCTCAGAAGTTGTACTGCTGGAGCAAGATCTTTCTTATAAAGAACAACCGATAGAGATTCTGGATCGTAGAGAAAAAGTCCTACGAAACAAGACCACTAGATTGGTGAAAGTTTTATGGAGGAACCAGTAATTAGAAGAAGCTACATGGGAGCTTGAGGATATGATGAGGGAGAGGTATCCTCATCTGTTTGTTACAAAGTGATGAATTTCGAGGGCGAAATTCATTTTAAGGGGGGTAGAATGTAACACCTGAGACTTTTATGTTATATTAATCATCAAAGGAATCTTTTTCTACACAACACTTGCTTGGCTTTCATTAAATGAAATCGCGACCTTCCTCGATAGCATGCGTCGTACGCAATACAGAGTTTCACTAAACAACGATATGCTATTAAAATATTATTAAAACAAGCCGTTATGAATAGTAAAAACCACTTTTTGAAATTTTATAAATTTTATTTTTCAAAATGGACGTCATTTTTGGATTAGGAATATTGAAATTATCCTAGGGTGAAATTTTGGTATTTTTTGAAAACATTCAATTTTTGATGAATAGTGAAACCACTAAGTGGTAGTTAAAAAACTGAATTTTTCATAAAACATAATTTTACCACTTCTGTGAGTGGAATTTCAAAAATCCGAGAGACACAGTTGATGTCAGTAAGTAAAATGTGGTTAAATGAGATGAAAATAATTTTTTGGTAAATAGTAACTTTTTACTTTTATTTCCACAGTTAAAAGTAAATAGGGTAATTAAGGGTAAATATGATTTTATTATTACCCTAACACATGTCCTAATTCTATTGGACAAGTGTAATTCGACCAAAAACAATCTTAGGAATAAAATATCACCATTTAGGCCCACATGGATTAGATTAGGACATTTATTATTAATTTATTTAAAGAAGGGTTAAAATAGTTAAAATCAAAGTTTAATAAGTAAATATTTTTTAATATGTGGTTATACATAAGATAAATTCGACTATAAATATTCATTAGAAAGATAAAAAGATTTCATACATAATGGTATTTTATTTGTAATTTGTAGACATTAAATAATTTAATTTATTTATGACACAAATATGATGCAGTAATTATCTTATTAATGAAATATTGACATAATTAATGTTATAAACACCGAACTAAATGTAATTTGAGACTTTTTATGAATTAGACTAATTTTCTAGGTTAATATGACATGTTAGTATTTATTTAATTAAATTGGTTCGAACTAATAATCTTGTTATGATTTTCACAAAAATCAATTAGTAAATAGTGTCAAAATTGACATAAAATAGTTTTTTAAACAAATATTATATTAGTAATTTTTATTTTATTCCTAAAAATCTAAGGATCGGCCAAATGTCTTAGATATGGATATATATATTTATAATAAACAACTTAGGGTTCGTTTGGTTGCTTATAGTATGTTTATTAACCTTATAGTATAAGAACACAAGAAGACATGGTAAAAGTAAAATTATTTAACTTAATGTTAAATCTAAATGATAAGGTTTAAATAGGAATCTAAACATGTCTAAATTATATTGTATGAGAGGCTTTCAACCCGTCCCCACCTTAGCTTCGAAATATATCAATTTGGAGCTATTTAAAACCGAACTTGACTTTATAATAAAATAATATTTTTAGTTTTCCCAAAGGTGCCCCTCTCCTCCCTTATAAAAGGGCACCTCCTCCCCCTCTTCCTCACACCACTTTGAGCCTTCTAGATCGGCCACACCCTACCAATTCCTCCTCTCCACTTCCCTAGAAACATCCTAGAGGTTCTGGTCTTCTTCAAAGAGCCATTTTAGTGCCCTAAAAGGAAGTCTCAAAGAAGCACTTCAAAGAAGAGGTAATGTCCGTTACCGATTCTTTCATCTTTATTTCTTCTTCCAATTCTTCTTCTTTAGTTGTTTCATTATGAAGTAATAACATCAGTATCACTCATATACTGATATGATATTATATGTATGAAACAACCCTATTTATCTATCTATACATCCTATGGAAAAAGAAATCACCACGCGTGCGTACGTACGGAATACCGTCTCCACGCCGTGGTGTAATCTATTTTCCTCCACCACCTTACATGGATGGGTATAATGGTGTAACTAATGACTATATATGACTATTATAATGTGATACTGATTCTGAAATTGTATACATACACTCCAATACAATTCCACGATCATAGGAATGATATCATCACTCGTGCGTACGTACGGAATACCATCTCCACGATGTGATGCGACTCGTTCTACATGATCTTCATTTCATAATGATTGTATAAATGAATTCAATGAATGAATATGATATATGTTACACTAATACCATTCTGGAAATGAGGTATCTATAACCTAAATATAATAATAAGAATTTATTCGACAAAACATGCATAAGAACAAAAAGTTATAAACACCCGAATAACAAGTAGCAATGAAATATTACTACTAAGAAGCTAAGAATATGACCATATATGATATCATAAAAATAAGTATGATTCTGAAATAAGTCAATAACATTATTTAAATCATTATACAGGAGGTTTAGACACTTACGAAGAAAACCGGACCTAAGGTAATGGAAATATCACAATCTCATTTTTATCTGATATTGTTTATACTTTGGCATTTACTGGGGTGTATTTTATCATCCACATCCATGTTTCCTAAATATGTAATATTATTTCCATTCACCTACAATTGTTTAAATCCTATTTTACCCTTAGGTGAGTTTTTAGTAAATGATATAGAAGGAATGTTTTGTCATTTTTCGTACGAGGTACTTTTTGACTTTTCCGACAAAAGTACGGGAAGAATGTTATTTTTTTAACTTATACAGCATGAATGGATTTTTAAAACATTATTTCCAAGAAGCTTCCTTTACAAGTTTTCAAGTTTATTTTTAATCATCTTCTTTTAGTTATAATTTTATGACATGTTAAGAAATTAAAAGTGTTTTTGAAGTAGAAAGGATATTTTCCTCAAGAATGGAGTTCAAGTGTTTTATCAAAATTATTTTCCATCTAAGATAATAAAGGGTTCTGTTTCTATCCCTATTATTACATGGATTTGATTATGTTGTGATGGAAATATTTTTTTATTAATTCCTTTATCTTATATGAATTTTTTTATGATGTCACGATGTTTAAGATTCCCATTTTTATTACATGGGTTATGCAATGATGTATGTTTTAAGATTTTGTGGCACACATATGAATGGTATCATTATGAGGTGGGTGGGACCTATATCTCACTCCAATGAATTGGGTAAAGATTTTATATCTCATGAGATAGACATGGCTGGAATGGTAGGTTATACCTGTTCAGTAAAACAGGACTGAAACGAGGGTGACTCGGTTCAGAAATGGACATTGTCCACTAAGATAGTCTTGGAATCGAGTCTTGACTAATAAGAAATGATTCTCTATGATTATGTGTGTATGCCACAATGTTTCAGGTTTTCAGTTATGATTATTGGGATTACATTTCACTTCTATGATTTATCCCCTGTTATAATATTATGATCTCTTTTGCAGGATAAGATTTCCAAAAGTTATGTTCTTATGTATATGATGTGATTGATATTTCTTTTGTTTACCCTTACTGAGCATTTGAGATCACCCTTTTGTATGTTTTATTTCCCCAGGTCAAGAAGAAGGTTATTAAGTAGAATATTCCAAGAAGGGGCTCTAGAAATGATGAAATAAATGGGAGGCAAAGTAGATTCTTTATGAACCAGTTGTTTATGTTTCCCAGTTTCTAAAGACACTATACCTATACGGTCCTTTCTTAGTTCTTGTTATATGTTGTAATAAGTGTGCTTCAATTATGAACTAATAATAATGTATGTAAAGTATGGGTCATTATGTGATTTATACTTATGTTATATATTTATAATTAAGCAACTAATTTATATGAACTATAAGAATAAATACATTTGAAATAATAGGTATAAGAGATTACCTCTTCCTTGATGTGCCTCCTTCAAATTTTCTCTAAGGGAACAAAGGTTGGTCTTCTGAGATGACAAGAACCTCTATAATTTAATATTAATTATTAGAATATAAATGGGCAGAGTTTTTCAAGGATTGAATGATCAAAACAGAGTGACGATAATACGGAAGAGTTTTCATTTTATAAGAGATATGATAGGGACTTTAGGAAACTCAAAAAAATATTAATTTATAATAAAATCAAAACCTACCCAAAAAACCTCTAAAGTGTACAAAATTCGAAGATGAAATGATATAAGGTTGTAATTTAAACAACTAATAAATTTTCAACAACAATTTTTTTTTTCAATTTAAACATTAACTATTTAATTGAATCTTAGTTGTTTTATTAATTTTTAATTCTGGTAATAACATTTAGATATTTTAATGTAATTAATATCTATATATGTTTTGTTAATTGACTATAAATTGATAATTTATTACATTATCAACCTTATAGATATAACTTTGTAAATTTTTTATGATTTTTATATAATTTAATAAAATGTTATGTTTATAACATGTCAATAGTGTAAATTTTGACACTTTTCATTTAATAGACATTAAATAATATTAAGAAATTATATATACTCAAAAAATATATTTAATACACTTATAACATGTCACAGTCACCTATAATAATCATGGAGAACATTAATGAGTTATTATGGAATTTATTTTAATATTTTTTAAAAAATTAGTTGATATTTCAATTAATAAAATAATTTCTACATCATTACTGTGTCATCATTAACAGAAACTATTTAATCTCTAAAAATTATAAATAAATTTCTATGATTTTGAAATTTTTTTATCTTTCCCAAGACTATCTATATTCAATTTTATCTTGAATTTATCTATATATTATTATTAATATACTTATATAAAATGAAATTGTGGCATTTTGTCTATTTCATTTGTTTTTATTACATTCGTATCATTATCATAGGTAATTAGACAATAAGGGATTAAAGTTTGGATAATACATGATAAGGGTTGAATTATAAATCCAATATGATTTTTACAGTGGTCAAGGGAATTTTATAAAAATATTTTTACTCTTAATTACCCAATTTACCATTGACCATGGTAATAAAAATAATTACCAGTGGAAGTAGTCATAATGAAAAAAACATAAAATTAGCTTATTCACCTAATTTTCACTTAATAATTCAAAATATGGAATATATTTTTTAAAATTATAAACATGTAATTTTCAATAATTATTTTAAAATTAATCATGTTGTTATGAAAATGGGTTTTAAAAGTTAGAACATTGTAATAGATTGAAATTTTTTTACCTTTGAATTTAATGAAAACTTAATTCTAATCAAATAAATTTAAATAAATGGTAAAAAAAATTCTATTTATACTTCAAATCAATTTATATCATAATTTAACTAGATAAATTATATAGATGAAAACATTAGTTTTAAATTATTATTTACCGTATTATTACTATTAATCTAAATAAGAAAGTTAACAGAAAAATATTAAAAATTGATCTACATTAATTTTTTATGTCCCTCTTCCAAATAATAAGTATATTTAGTAAAATTTAACTTATAATAGTGTCAAAAAATAGTTTTAAATTTGGTGGGCAATCAAAAGGCAGTAAAACCGCATTAAAAAACATATTGTATCTGAATAAATGATTTTTTTCCCATATAATGTGTAAGATTAATGATAACGTAATATAAAATTCAAAATGTGGTTCATGCTATTCCTAACATCTATTTTATATAATCTTTTAATAATATATCATTTTTAGTGAAACTATTTATTGTGTACAATGCAAACAATTGTGAAAGGTCGCAATTGCGTTTAATGCAAGACAATCTAATGTTTTATGTAGTGATAGTTTTCTTTGGTGTTGCGTATAACATAATAAAAACATATTTCATTAATATATTGAAAAAAATATAATCAATGTTTCATAAAAGAAATTCTATCCAACAAACATTAAATTGTGTGTAAGAATCCAATAATTGTGTTGCATATACTGCAAGCCAATACAGTTTTGAGTATAGAGAAGGATAATCCTAAGGTAGAATACAAAAAAAAGACATCATAGAAAAAAGGATATTTCTCATAAATTCGTCGACTGTTATATTCAACCCCCCATAATATTAATTTCTCACTCAAAATTCGTTGGGGTTATAAATGTTTTACTACCTGAATGATTTTTCCAAAAAAACCCACATCTTAAAAAATAAATATAAAACATCTATTCAAAACGGAAATTTAGAATCATAATGGTAAACCAAAGTAATTATTCACTAGGATTCTTCATAGAAGAACATAGTTAGGATGTGAAAACATTGATATGTAACATAAATCTAAAAAACATGTTCTGATTTATAGTGTTATTGAATTGGGTTTTAGGAATGTTAAATACCGAAAATCCATAAATCTGAAATGATTTAAGGGACCTCTTGATTCATCGAATATGAAGGTACTTGGATAACATTTTTTGTTTTTTAGATCCTATTCCTAAAGATGATGAATTTTTCCTGATAATTAATACTTAATTGATTTTGGTAAAATGTCATCGATGTTCATGACATGAACAATTTCCCTATCATCCTGTAAATAAAAGAAGTTGAATTTTTCATTTGTGAGGTGTTATAAGATCATGCGATAGAATGATTGGTCATTCCACTTATCTCAACCAAAAGGATAGAATATGTTATCAAATAGGCATAACTCATAATATAATGAGTTGTTTCATAAATCTATCAAACTAAAAATGGAAGAAATGATAATATATAAAAATTTATAACATTATAATCCTTTTAAATTCTAAAAATATACAACATTAGAAAGAGATGAACTAGATATACTTTTCATTTTTCTCCCAAATCACATAATGTAGTTCTTGGCTTTCTAACTTCAATCACATGAATACCTTAATCATGTATTCTATTGACTGATAAATTACCATATAACCTTGGTGGAAACATGAATGCTGTAAAAAGATAAATCACTCCACAAACAAAAATCTCACAAATTCAATACACACAAATAATGATATCACTTTTTCTTGATATCATTAATGATCTCATTAGTATTATCAATCATCTAATACATATATAAAAAACCGTGTAACAATACTTAGGTTATTCTATATTCCACAGTACCAATAAATTACTTATACAACATTACTATTGATAAAAATGAAACAATTCCACAACCTTAATAAAACATTGATCGAGGTTCATCATTTTATTCCTCAATAATTCTTTTATATCACAAAATATTTTTAGTATCTTCAACATCAGCAACATTAATACTAACCATGCGACCATGTTGATTCTATTCATGTGATTATACCTTAGTACATAACCTTTCATAATGGCCATACATTCTATACTTAAAACTTGTAACTGTCATTGAAGTCCTAGAAATACCATTATCCTTTTCCATTGTGGTAACAAAACCTTTTCCATATCAATTAATGGTTTTGTGTACTTCTTTTCCACACACAAACTATTTTCCAGTTCCTTTGAAACATTTTCCTAGATGTCTCTTCCCACATGATTTACATGGGGAAAATTTAAATTTCATTCATGTATGTTCACTATAAAAATCCATCTTTCCCTTATTAACTACTTATGGAAACACAATGAAGTTGAGATTATTGATCATATTATGATATTTCTTATTAGGAATAATAATGAAGTTTCTCCTTCCAAATAATATTTCCATTGGTTCCTCATGAACAATATCATTCTATTATCCGTCATATTCTCTGTTAACATAAATCCTCCCTTTTCAAGCTATTATCAAAAACCCAAAATGAATAGCGTGAGAGGAAAATAACATACATGAAAAAAAACAAAATAAAGGGGTAGTAATTTAAATATCTAGCTTCTTAGGTTCAATCCTAGGTTACTCATGATCATTACAATAATTATATGACTATAAACTATAGTTATACATAACCTTAGGGACATCACTAGACATACCTTAGAATTATCTCTAGGGATCTCATTAAGTTTTCACATCCTAATTCTGAAAGGTCAACTAATCCACCCCTCTGATTCCATATATATAGAACCCAGAATGATGTACATAGATATTGCATTATTTTTGTGTAATACTTAACACATGACCAATATATTCACCCTCTGGACAAATTAGTTTAGTTTCTTTGGAAAAATAAAACATAATATTCTAATCATGGATAAATATCTTGAACATCTCCCATAAAGATCTTCCCCATTTTTTTTCCTACCAAAAACCACTATTTATATCATATGAAAAATAAATCATAAAAAGGGTGAACTCAAATGCTCAATAAGGGTAAATAGAGAGAAAATAAATCAAACCATATACATTTGAATATAACAACATTAACGTAATGTTTAGACATCAAAATATTTAGTCAAAAAATAAATCTTTTCAGTGTGTAAGACATATATCCTAATGAAAAATTATTCATGATAATATATAATTGAAACAAAACATGTAATATTTGAAAACCATTAATCACATAATATTATTTCCAAAGTAGAAAAGGCGTTGTTTCCAAGACCATCATAGTGGACAAAGTCCATTACAAAACTCATTTTATATGTCCTTCCAGCCATGTATTACTGGACCAGATGTACCTTCTATTCCGTTTATGTCTATCTAATGAGATAAAAAGTCTATACACAATGAATTAGAAGGAGATATAGGTCCCACCCATCTCATATTGAAATATTTTTTACATGTTCCACAAAAACATATATCATTCATCATAGCATAACCTAGGAAATAAAATGGGATTCTAAAACATCATCCCATCATAACATAATACATATAATATAAATGTATTTTATAAAAATAATTCCATCATAAACATAATAAAATCAATGTAATAACCCTATTTCTTCTTATGTGGAAAATAATTCTAACAAAACGATTGAACTTAATTCCTGTAGAATATGTCAATTCATATTTAAAAACATTTCCTTTTCTGAAAATTCCAATCCATTATAAAATAAATTAATATAGCTAAAAATAAAAATTTAATATTGTATAGTATGCTTCATGGAAATTTGTAGTTAAAATTTGTAAAAATAAAATCATGTCGTATAAGTTGAAAAACATTCTTCTTATAATTTTACTAGAAAAGTAAAAAATTAACGCGTATGTTAAACAAAAGAAATATTTCTTCCATACCATGTGGTAAAATTCAAAATTGTAAAAAAAAATTACTCTAAAATTTTTGGGATTATTAGTAAACATTTTATGAATTTTTTTTAAAGATGACATGGATGATGAATATATCCCCAGAAAAAAATAACTTATAAAAAATCTCGTATAAAAATGAGATTGCTTAATTATCACTTACATTACGTATGATATCTATTGTACAAATCCAAAACACATGTATAGTGGTTTTAAACATATTATTAACCTGTAACATAACTATAATAATATTTTTGATATCACATATGAATCACTTATGACATTATATTACCTGTTAATTTGTAAATTCAATGTTAAAGTAACATTTTGGGTAATAATCGTTTTATTTATCATATGTATTTTGAATTATTATTTTTTATAATAATACTTATATCATTAGTTAATTACTTATAAATAATTTATATATTATATATTATATATTATATATAATAGATAGATAAATGAATTGGAAGACACCGTTCATGGTGACGTTAGTTCGTGTGTACGCATGAACACCGTTTTCGTTTCCTTATTAAAATGAATAGAGGTAAGTAAATGAAATACATAAATACATAAATAAAGTAGTATAATTATGTCATATTTTTTAGTATTATTTATTATATATATATATATTGTAATAATTATTCAATGATTAATGTGGAGAAAGAATCTCGTCACATCGTGGAGACGGTAAGTTGTACGTATGCACGACCAACTTTTTCGTTCCCAAAATTATTGAATGGTATTGAAATGGATGGATTATAATATCATATAATTATTATCATGTTACTGTTATATTATATTGTTTTTATTTCCACAATTATTCCAATCCAATTAATTATGTGGTGAAAAATAGATTACACAACAACATGGATACGGTAACCCGTACGTATGAATGCATGATGATTTTGTTTTTCGTAGGATGGAAAGAAAGTGAAATAGAGTTGTTTCATATTTATAATAACTAATAAATATATTAGTTATACTTTTATTATATATTTATAATTATAAACTCAATAATATGAAGTAGATTAAGAAATAAATTTGAAATAATCGATAAAAGAGATTACCTCTTCCTCGACATGCCACCATTCAATATCATCTATGGTCATCAGTGTAGGTATTTTGAGAATACCATAACCTTTAGAATTTAAATAGGGAATTTGTGAATATAAATGATCATAGTTTAGTCATTCATGAAGGCTCAAAATGTATTGAAGAGGATAGGGAGGAGGTTCTCTTTTATAAGAGAGGAGATGGGCACTTTAGGTTACACTCAAAAATATTAGTTTATAAGAAAATCTTACCCTACCCAAAAATACAAATGTATCCCAAATGAAACGCTGAGATGATATTTGGTTTTAATCTCATCAAAAAATAAATTTTACAACTTATTTTTTCATGTTAAAAATTATCTTTTTAATTGACACATATTTATTCAATTATATTTTAATTTTGGTAACAACGTTCTAGATATTTAATCATAATGAATATTTACTTATGTCATATAAATTGACCATAATTGGATATGTTTTTCCATTTTTTTCTTATAATTATGAATTTATAGTTTTTTAAATTTTTATGATTCTTATATAATTAAATATACTGTTATGTTTATAAAATGACTATAGTATCAATTGTGACACTATTCATTTATTAGTCATTAAATAAAATTCAAACAAACGATAAATTTGAAAAAAAATATTTAATACACTCATAGAATGTCAGAGTAACCTATAAAATTCATGTATAACATTAATTAGTTAATATGATATTTCTTTTAATATTTTTAGAACCATTTAATTGATATTTCGATTAATAAAATAATTTCTACATCACTATTTTGTCTTCATAAATAGTAATTATTTAATCTAGAAAAATTATAAATAAATTTCCATAATATTTAAAAGTAATTTATATTTGTAGATACTATCTATAGTCGATTTTATCTCATAGTTTTCCATAAATAAATATTAATATACTTATATAAAATGAGATTGTGACATTTTGTCCAATTTACTAGATTTTATTACATTCGTATCATTTTCAAATATGAGTGGTTATAATGACATTTCATTCATTAAAATATATTAGAATGGTTTAATTAAGTCATGAAATATGATTTTTACAGCTGTTAAGGTAATTTTATATTATTATTTTTACCCTTAATTACCTAATATTCCATTAACCATGGTAATAAATATAATTACCAAATGTACTATTCAAAATGCCGAAAAATAAAATTAGTCTATTAATATAATTTGTGGATACGGATTTCAAATATGGAATCTATTTTTCAAAATTAAAAACTTATATGTTGCAGTAATTAATTTAAAATTAATCCCATCATTGATAAAATGAGTTTTTAAAGTTAAAGCATTGCATAATATTGAAATATTCTGACCTATGAATTTAATGGAAAATTAATTATAAGGACATATATATTATTAAATAGTAACCATATATTATATTTATACTTTAAAACTATTGTATATTATAATTTTTCTATAGAAATTATCCCAATGGAAAATGTTATTTTTAATTAAAATTTAGCGTATTTTTACAATTTCTCACAATATGATTGTTTTAAAAAAATATCAAAAAAATTAAACAAAGTAAATTTTTATATCCATCATCCAAAGAAGAAGACTATTTTTTCAAATATAACTTATAAATATGTCAAAAAATAGTTTTAAAATTGGTGCTCCATTAAAAGGTGATAAAACTATTTTTCTTAAAAAATAGTAATTATCCAAAAAAAATTATTTTGGTCTCATATCATGTTTAATATAAATGGTAATGTTTTATAAAGTTCAAAATGTGGTTAATTATATTCCTAAAACCTTGATTATATAATATTTTAATAATATATATTTGTTTAGTGAAACTATGTATTGCGTACAACACATGCTATCGATCAAGGTCATTATTGCATCTAACACAAGCCAAGTCATTTTTTCATGTAGTGAATGATACCATTGTTGTTGCGTATAAAAAAATCAAAAAATTTTTCTTTTATATATTGAAAATAATATATAATAAATGTTTAATAAATTAAATTCTATCTAAGAAACATTAAATTGTGTGTCTCAAAAACTAGTAATAGTGTTGCATATTCTATAAGCTAATACAGTGTTGTGTATATCGCAAGATAATATTTGGGTATCCTACAACACAGTACATCAAAGAAAAAATAAATCCATCTCATAAATTATTTGGGTGTTATAATTGGATTTGGTTATGACAACTTTGACATGGAACAATATCCTATTTTAATGGGATGAGTAGTGCTAGAAATTCTATGAAGAGTTAAAGGGTCGCCTTACGTCAGCACCAATCTAGGTTTTTCCAAAACCAAGGAAAGTTTTCATGGTGTATTGTGAAACATTGGGATCAGTGATTTGGTGTGTTCTCTAGAACTTGGATCACAAGGTTAAATATGGCTCATGGTAGTTGAGGGTGCTTGAGAACAACTACGCATCACTTGATTTGGAGTTGGTAGTGGTGGTTCATGAATTAAAAATGTGTTGTTATTGTCTCTTACATGAGAAATTTATAGTGTTTACTAATCAAAAGTGCTTAAAGAATATTATCTTGTAGAGTGATTTTATCTTGTGTAAAAGGATATGGATGGAACATATCCATCTATTTGACATTGACTTAATGTACACACATGATAAGGGAAATTCAGTGGAAGATACATTAAATATGATATGATATGCTCAAGAAGTGAAACATGCATCAAATCAGTTGCAGTTGTTGTCATTCATTTCCAAAATATGGTAGGAATGTATAGAATGTGGTGATAGAGTGGTCTTCATTCTGGTTTCATTGGTTCCAAACTGGATCGATTGGGTTAAAGCGGCACATGCATCTGATTCTGAGTATACGATGATGTGGTCGAAACTCAATGGCAGGGAGACCATTAAGAAACGATAACTAAATGGGAATTATTCTTGTGTTTCCAGCAATGGATGGTTGTAATAGTGTCTTTTAGTGAAGAACTCCACATGGCATAACATCATTCTAGGGGGTGTATATACTAGAATTCAGAAGATGTATTAGGCATTGAATGTGCAGTTTTGGTGGGATGGAATGACAAGAGATGTGGCCGAGTGTTTTTTAGATGCTTGACTTGTTATTAAGACAATGGAGTGCATCAATGGCTAGAAAGAATGTTGCAGTCATTACATATTCCAGTGGGGATTAAAGATAAAATGGTAACGGATTTTGTGACGGGTCTGAAAATAATGGTCTGAAAACATCATTATGTATGGGTGAATGTGGATATGCTCACAATGTCGGCCCATTTCATCCTGATTTTTGAATCTCATAGATTTGATGATCTATAAAAAATAAAGATCCCAAAAGTGTAAAATCTCCATGTTGTTCCAGTTTTGATTGCATCAGATAGATACTTTAGAATCACATCTCATTTTTAAAATCCTTGTAGCAAGCCCTTGGGACACAGTTGACAATGAGCACGACATATCACCCTTAGAAGGATGGCCAATCTGAGAGGACAATAAAAACCGTGGTGGTTATGTTAAGGTCTCGTGTAATGGATTTTTTTGGTTCATTGGATGATGAAATACTATTTTTGGATTCCTCATATAGTAAAATTAATTAGGCTTCAATACATAAGGCTCTGTGTGAGGCGATATATGGGAATCTGGATCATTCTCCACTATGCTGGGTAAAAACGGATCAAACATTGATTATTGGACCAACACTTTTCCAAGAGACTCTTGAAATGAACATGTTGATCAGAAAGTGGATGGAGATGGTTCAAAGTCATTAGAAACCATATGTGGAACATCTTTGATTACTGATTTTGTTTGAGGTGGGTGATAATGTGTTTCTGAGAATCTATCCTAGGTTCAGACATCGTCAGTTTGGGAAGTAGGGTATGATAACACTGAGGAATATTTGGCCTTTTGAGATAATTTAGTGTATTGGTGAGGTGGCTTTTTTTTCTAGTTAACCATGGTTTAGTTTAGTTCACAATGGGTTCCATGTGTTGCAGTTGAAAAAGTATAAACTGGATCGTAACCATGTGATTCGTTGGGATATTGTTTAGCAATAATCAGATACTTCCTTGGTGCATGGGCCAATGTGGATTGAGGATTGGAAGGAGAGAGTCATGCATGGTAAAATAGATATTTTTGTTTTTGTTTAATGGAAGAATGTTCATATTCAGAATGAGACATGGGAACTGAAAAATGAGATGGACCAGGAATGGCCCAAGCTTTTTCGATAAAGTAATGGTTTCTTACATTTAGATCACATAAATTCCAATGGTGGGGATAATGTATCACCCCATGGATTTAAGTATGTATAATTTTTATGAATTTTTATGTGTTTAATGTCCTTTGGAAGATATTGTAAGATTATATGCATGTTTGGAATGGTTTTGAATAATTTTTGATGCTTTTCTAATGGCATGCAATTTGGGAACGATTAGGGAAAACTGTGCGGGTTCTCCAGGAAACTGTGTAAGGGGAGTCAGTGAAATTCGCATGGAATACACACAATTTTCCAAACCTTTTGAGGAAACCATATAGACCCTTTCCTTGAGGCAGTGGCATCCATAGGGTTGGCGCACGGTTGTCCTAATCGTGCGGGAAAAACATGTGGCCACTAAAAAGTGGTTTTTTTTAATTTGGGTTCACTCGATCTTGACCAATATCACTCCATAAGCTCTCCCAATTGATGCTCACATTGTATTTTAGGTTCTAAATTGTTGGAGGGACCATACCACTCACTTTAGAAGCAAATAAAATGGTATCTTGGTGTGGTTGAGACAATTAATATCCAGTAAGTCTCTTGACTTAGTTATTGGTAGTTTTCTCGAGATCTACTAGATCCTCTGTCCTTGGATACTGAATGTTGTTATTGTAAATCTCTAGGGATAACTAATTCAAGAAACTTACTGGATATAAATTTCTCAACCACACCAAGATACCATTTTATTTGCTTCTAATGTGAGTCGGAGGGTCCCTCGAACAATTTAGAATGTAAAATACAATGTGAGTTTCCAACTGATGCTAACGGTCTCAGGTGGGTGGGGTCATTCTGAGTCTTATAGTGGTTTCAACCAGTATTTATTTACTAGAAATATCATTGTATCAAGAAGATATATTGGGTTAGGGTGTTATTTCTGAGAGTAGTATAGACTGTCACAAATACAAAAAGGGAAAAATTATCTAATCAATTCATCATGATATTCATGAAATGTTCTCAATAAGATATGTGTCGGTTGCATAATTATCCACTCCTATTCATAGTCTCTCCATTTTCATCATGTGGACCTATCACAATGAGGATTGACTTATATCATTAGAATCCCAACTACAATGGAACATATTATCATTTCCTTCATTTTGATTATTCATGTTATTTTTCCCAATTTTATTATAGATTTTAAAATCAAAATGTCATAAACTATGGTAAACTAACCATATTTCTATTTGAGAGTTTCATGTTAGGTTTAACATTTCTATTTGTGTTGTATATTAAAAAAATGGAACAATTCATGGTCAAATGATCAATTTTTTATTTCATTGAGTCATGTAGGCTTCACCAATTTTTAGTAGGAAATATTAGACCGCCAATATGATTGGTACAAAATGATCTGACGATAACTGAGAAGTCTATCCATTTTATCTTAGAAGGAGATGATGTAGTTAAATTATTTCATGTCAGATTGAATTTTTTTTCTGTTAGAATAATTGTGGATGGATGGAACCCATTAAGAGATTGTGGGGGGGGTCAATTACTTGTACAAATAGTCATATTGGGTTAAAAATTCATGCTTATCATCCATCAAAACTACCAACAACTCACGGATCCAAGAATGAGTGCAAACCATCTTTATAATGGTAGGTGGAAGTTGGTAATTTATGACGTAACAATGTTATGAACAAAAATTGGTTGAGAGGATAGGGTATTGGGATCATCAAACCTATTTTTTGGGGGATTGTTTCAAAATCCAAGAATCTATTATTGATTTAATATTTGTTCAATAATCTCTTTTTATTACTGATACTAGACCGATTAGCCTAAAAAAGTGATCCAATGTTGAGTCCCTCTATGTGCCGGGGGTCTACATATGGATCCATCTATATATTTCAAAGGTTATTCATCATTTTACCATTAGTTTTTAGCTTCTTATGTTTTAATTCTATTTAACCAGAAACATTGGAATGTAATGTCATCGAATAAGGTCATTTATATTTCAAGGATAGGCTTGAGATGTTATGAGGTGTCCTACATATCATATTTGTAAAAATAAATCAAAATATATGTACTCCGTTAAACCAATGAACATAAAATCATGATGAATAGAAATATATGAGGGAATATTGGCACTAATTATTGAGATCATGCCTTAGGTGGGTAACCTTTTAATTCTAGTTATAGAAGGAATCGAAGTTATCATAATTCAATCAAGCCCTTGTGACTTTACACTAGGTAGAATCTCATATATGCGGGAAGTAATATAAATAATCTGATTGGGAAATCCACAATGATGTTCCCCTTGTGAGTGGAGATTCATTATTTGTGCGATTTGACCATTAAAAATCCCTAAGGCGACACGAGTAACTCATGGTTTGGGAAACAAGGGATTGAATGAAATTTGTCTCACATCATATGAATTCTATACATATTCATTGTGGTAGACCATTTGACATTTAAAATGAATATTAGGAATAAGAGTAAATCATATGTATCTTTGTTATGTAATGAATTAGAGTCATCATATTGAATTCTTACTAGGGATTTCACAAAAACAAATTCACCTGGGATATTTTGTATGGAGCTCAGGCCTTTGGATGACATCTAACGTATATTTTTCATTGGATGAATAATTGTAATAATTGTTCAATTTTCTCATGGAATACACACTGTGGATTCCCTTATATTTCCATTGGAAAATATTATAATATCATGGTACATTAGCCCAACCAATCACATTTCTTCACTTATCTTTTTTTCCTCTTTTTCTTAACATGTTTGAGGATTTAAGGACAAGTCTTGGAATACTAGAATACTTGTCTAGTGAAAATGAAATTATCTCATTTACATTTTCATAGGATGACTCATACCGTTAATGACATGTTTGGAGTCCATCGATTGATATGGATGGCATGTCTGAATGACATCGCATGAATAAGGATGAAATTTCATTGGGGAATCACGTGACATAGAATACAATCCTGAATGATGTCACATGACTATGTTTTACATGTTTCAAGGATGTCTCAAGATCCTTGTTTACATTTATAGAGTGTGTGGTATAACCTATTTAATTTTCAAGAGGTCATCACATGACCCATGTTGATATTTTCAGAAGAATTAACATGATCTAGGGTGACATGTCTTATTTTCAATGTTAGACAAAGATGAATTGTAAATGTTTTGTTGCATAACATGGGAGAATGTATAAAGGACATTGTAATATTTGATTGGAAAGTCTAGGGGACTTCAAAAGACATGAGTACTATTATGAGAGGGAATGATGTAAATTTATTTAAAAAAAGTAATTAATATGATCCAACTAATGTGTCAAGAGAGCATCCAAATATTTTTGTGACACATCCTTATGTTATTGCATGATTTGGGTAAATCATTTGTAGTGCATGAGGATCATCATATGTGATCTATAATTTTTTTCTCAAATTTTTTATTATTAATTATAAAATTTATTGATTATGTTTTATTATATTTTTAGATGTTAGTTTTAATTTAGGTTTTGCAAGGCCCAACCGAAATGCACGACCTCAATTACATAATATGGATGATATTACAAAAGTAATTCCCATGATCTCTGAGTGATCACGTAAAGTCCATATGCATTTTTTATGATCCCTTAGGTATATAACCATTATTTTAAATGGAATTAATCCTTTCAAAAACATAATTTACCACTCAAAGAAGTCCACTCACAAACTTGTATCTGGGACCAATCTTTTTTTCACTATTTCTGTACTGAGGGGGAGGTACATATATTCCTCACAACTGCAATTATACATTACCATGTGAAAGAAATGTCTTGTAGATTTATGCTATAATCAGTGGACGGTTTTTTTGTATTGTGCTTCACATGATCCTAATATGAGTAATTCATGGTGGTTCATGATATGCAATGATCCAGAGAAAATTCAACCACTTAAATTTTCTTTAGAACCAATTAGATCAATGAGATTTACCCTAACTATGTGGAAAATAAAAGTGGATTCCACAAGGTCCGTATAACCTTAATAAGGATCTTTCCAAAATCACGATGCATGTGGAATTTGTTTCACATGACCAAAGATAAGTTTCTGGCATCTTCATTGAGACATAGGTGGATTTCCAAGGGGCATTCAAAAGATTAGATTGATATGTCTCGTATCCCATAAAATATAATACTATCATTACATGTAGGACCCTGTGAGATATATTTTGAATTGCTAGGGCACATGACCCCTTTTATATGATAGAAAATCTATATTCAATCTACATGAAAGTTCTACCTTTTTATCTTTTTCTCATTCTTTGTTTTACTGGGGATGGATATCTCATGAGTTTTTGTGAGTATGGTCACATACCATAACAGTCTTTGACATTTATATGGAACATGAATAATGATTGGAAATTTATTATGTATGGGAATCTGGATGAACATCCCTCTATTTTAAATTGGATTAAAATGGTAATCATATGTCTCATATATTTTTCTAAAACTTTTCACATGATGAATGTGACATTAGAATTATTTCACATCATATGGAAGAAAAGTCACCGGGTGCTTCATTGTATCTTATGAACAATGTATGTGTGTTACATAAAAATCAATGATCATAAAAGGATTCCACTTTTAATATATTTTTATTAATCATTTTAAAGGGTATTTTCTACCATTTCCCATTGATTTCCCATAATAGAACCACGTGATAAAATGGATATCTTCTGTTGTTTCCCACAATTTATCCTGGTGCGTCTCTTTTCTAATATATGGTTTATCACATGATTGATGTTAGATCTTATGCTATTGTTTTTCAATTTTAATGGAATGATTTGCTTCTCATTTTATGAAGTTTGAGGGCTAGTGTATAGTCTAAAGGACATGTTAAATACCCTTCACATTATCAAGGTGATATTTCTGTTAGATTTCATGCGAGAAGGTGGTATGTCAGCAGGGCCCTATGGTGTCTTGTGAAACATAAGAATGTGTCACAATAACATCAAATACTGCAAGATTATTCCATTTATTAAATATTATTTCTTTTTTATTATAGATTTTTTTAGGGTTGTCTAGCACATATCGGCTTATGAGTTGTGTGACTTGGGGGATCTCATATGGTAGCCACTACATGATCAAGGAATTACTTTAAATAAAAAGAATTAAGTGTCTTATAGATTGGGATATGTGTGATCTAAATTTTATCAAAAATTGTGCATGAACTATTTTTATGACCTTATTAAGGTAATACAATCATATGCACTTTGGAAGATCACGTGATCCACATTTACTATCCCCCATCCCATCATTTGTTTGGGAGAGAATGTAATACCCCTAAAATGAATATTTCATCACTATTATATATTTTTATTGTGATTTTGTAGGAAAACATAGGGTACTATATACACCACAATAAAAGGATAAAAGTGGTGTATATGGAATAAGTCTCATAGAAGTAATAGTTTTATGAGAAATCCTTACCTCATGTTCTGTATTTGTTCGTATGCATTAAAAAATCATCAATAAAAAATATAATGTTATTATACATCTATTGATGAAACATATTGTTATATAAATTAATATTTATAATTGTTTTACAATTTTGAAGTGTCATTTTAAGAATAATCATTTATATTAAAATGAATATTATATTGAATATTGGCGAACATTAATTGCATGTTTCGGACCAATAGTTTATGTACATTCACCTTGGTCATGGTTTCTTAATATTCAATGGAATAATAATGAAATTATTAACCTATTTCAACATCATATTTTTAATTATAATAATTTTTATAAATTAGTGATGTAAAATGAATTTCATCAATTCCTGGATATGGTAATCTGCACAAAGACATGATTGATGTTTTCACTAATTAATGGATGGAAAAAATAATGATAATTATTATCTCACCATAAAATAATTATTATTATATCTTATTTATCATATATAATTATTAAATATATCCATTTTATAATCATTATTTAGAAAATTTTAAAAAATAAATCACATTTTATCATGGGAGTGGCAGTTCCAATTTAGGCACGTGGGATGTTACCATTTTTCAATTAATGGTATTGTATTAAGATAAATAATTTGTTGTAATTTTATAAGAATAATTATTTCATACATTGTATATATAAATATTAAATACATTATAGAAACTATACATGAACAATGGTGATGGGGAATAAATCATTTTTCTATATGGAGGTGGTAGTCAACTATTACGCATAACCGACAATTTTTCATTACACATTTAATTGAATGTATAAACAATGGTGGATAAATCATCAAAAAAACATTTTAGTATATTTAAGATATTTAATAAATTATTTTATATTGGATTCCATAGATATATTATAGGTATAATAAATCATATTTTGAAACTTTTTAGGTAATACGTTTACCACTACATCTGTATACCAATTTTAAATCACTTATTAAGGATACATGGATTAATGTTTCAAAAATAAATGAACATATAATTAATTTCATGGGAATTTAATATGATATTTTCATTGGTTTTGACTGATCTAGGTTTCAAAAAATGTATAAATATATAAAACCTCGATTTATTAAGAATATTTTATTGAATTAGTTATATTTATTAGATAGATTTTTAATTATGATACTCCTTGTTAAGATTAATTTCTAAACTAAAACTATTTATTTTTGTGCTACATGAAAAACCTTATTATCTATTTTATACTCAAGTCTGAGTATCTACGAAACAATTTATTATTAATAAAATTAATAGGAAAATAATTATAATATACCTTCAAAAAATAGAAACCTAAATAGTAATAACATTTTTTTAAATATCATTTCTAAAAGTTATATATAATGAAAAATATTGATTATGACATATATTGTTTTTATTTAAATTCATTATATATTTTTAAAATACTATTTTCTCCCAGCGAATTTCATTTTACGTACTTTAGTGAATAATGATAAAATAAGTATTTTACAATTTTAGAATATAAAATTTAACAAATAAACATATTTTTTCTATTTATAAAATTATAATTATCTTAAGGTGTGTTTAAGGAATTTTTTTGAAATATTTCACTTCTTGATAAATAGATAAAAATAATGAATTTTAATTATAAATATCCTTTTCATCTAATTTGTTTATATAGTTAAATTATATTTTAATTTTATTTTAAAGTATATTTGTGGAAATTATATATCTATTTATCCAATTTTGTACATTTTAATAAATTTCACAATAAAAAGGGATATAAAAACATTTCAAACAAAAGAATATTCTTTCTTTAAAAACTCATTATCTCATCTAGTATATAGTATTAAATTTTAAATTAATTTCATCAAATTATGGAATTAGAATTTGGAAAAATGGATCCCATATATTGAATCTGAAAATTTTATATTTTCTAATAAGGAAACGAAATTTGTGACCCAAATTATTAGTCAAAATAGTTAATCTGAATAATGACGATTAAAAAAACTAGTTTACAATGTAACTAAAATTTATACTTAAGGTGAGAAATTACAATGAAACATGTCAAAAAATATGCGTTATAGACATTTATTTTTATATACATTCTTCTTGATTATTTTTTAATTATTAAATCCTTGGGTTTGTAAAAAAACAATGGAGCACCTAACATTATTTTCCAAAATGACAAGTTTTTCCTCTCACACACTTATAAAAGGCCACAAACTATTACCATCTCTTCACACCTTAAAAAATTAGATTGTCCCATAATAACCCAAATTTATTATCCACTGATCTATATTAATCCAAAAATAATTTTTTTGGGGATAAATTAAAACAAATATGTCCATTGTAGAAAAATATAATGAGATTATTGAAGAAGATGTAAATCTCAACAATGAATATTTTTGATTGATTTAATATACAAACCCCTTAAATTACTTTTATAACTTGATTTTATAATATTTATAATATCTTAGTAAAAATTAAATGTTGTTATGTTAATGTTATAAACTACAACATCACGAACTTCAATTAAATGGGATATGAAATCATTGTTAAAGTGTAATAAGAATTACCACCTCGAGAACTGATGACATTCATTCATCCTTTACAATCATTTGAGGTTAATAGTAATGATGGATATAGAGTTTATATATGATTTATATGAATTTTTATGAATTTATCATTATTATTAGATTGTAATATCAAACACAACGTTATACATTACATTTTTTGGGAATATATTAATGTCATTCATGTGTATGGTGGACTACAGTCTCGTGAAGAGATGTAATTCAATCATGCTTTAAATGAAATATATTTAGGATGGGTTTAATAAAAACATTATTAATATATAAAATTAAAATTAATTTTATGATAATATATAATACAATTTTATTTCATTCCGTAAGACATGAAATTGAAACAACGTTCTTGTGTATATACAACCTTCCATCTCAATGAACATTGTATTTTATATTTTACGTATAACTTTTATGAATCGCTATAAATATATATATATATTTAATAATGATATATGATATTTATACCATGGATCTAAATCTATATATTGTTAAATAAATATCAAATTAAGAGAATAGAATATAAAAATATAGAACTTATATGAACAACAAAGTGGATATTTCATGAACCATAAAATTGCAAATTTATTTAAAAAAATTGGTAATATATGGTCATAATAAAATAATATATTTAATTATATATATGAATATGGTTGTTTGAATGAATTATAATAAAAATATATTTATTATATTAAATGATGGAATGCGTATGACACATGTTATGACATATGGTAAGGGATTTCCATCTCATTTCTATATTTCATGAGACACAATCCATGCTCAACACATATTTCTTGTATGTGGATTGTGTATTTCCCATTAGTATATATTATTATTCTTATACATATAGTTATTTGGAATTAAATATCAATTTTAGGATCTATCATTCATGGGGTTTGTTGTTAATACTTTATCGAAGAAATAATGGAATTTTGTATCAATTTATCTTCATTGAGATGTACGTTATATTATGAACCAATATTCATTCACATGTTGTATTAAAATTCTATTTAAAATTTAATATACTGATTTTTTTCATCTTAAAGATATTCTCAGTTTCAATTTATATTATTCTTTAATTGGGTTTATGATTAGATGTTAACAAAGTTTTAAGAGTTTCTTTGTACCATATCATCATTTATTTTGATTATTTATGATTACAATTCAAATGACAAAATAATATGATCCAAATCTATATAATTATCATTAATATTATTTTAATATGTTCATTATTTATATATTCCATTAATTGAACCATTATTATCTCTTTGATACTTATGATGATTAATAAAATGTTTTTAAAAAAAAATTTCTTTATATATCTCTTCAGTTGGAAATATGTTTTATTCAAAAACCCATGTTTTCTAAAAATATATAAATTTTTTAAAAATTTAAATTTGAAACACCTTTTCCTGGAAAGGAAATAATTTTTCTAAAAAAATTTATTTTGAATTATTTTTAATGATATCTTTATAGTTTTCCAAATCAATGTTCATATAATTTTTTAAACAAATTTCTTATGTTTTAAAAAGTTGTTCTCAAAGCCAAAATGCTATTTTCATCAAGAATCATTTAAAATTATAATTCAATATTATTTTCTATAAAAGATGACATATTTTGGGATTATGCATTCCTTACTGAGGATATGATCCAAGGGTACCATTCATCATATTTCTCTGAATGGTTTATGTCTTGATGGATGGATATTAATGAAACCTGTTTCTATTCAGTGGGATATATTCTTATGAAAACCCTTCATCTCATGAGTTATTACGTGCTTATAAACCTTATATATTTTATATTGTTTATTATATGATTAAATGTTTATGATAATCATTTTATTTTATGGTTTATGATTTCATGATTTTTTTTATCTTTTATCACAGTTATGTATGATTTCACTATGTGACAGGTGGGACATATATCTCCCTCAAATGAATTGGTTAAAGATTAATATATCTAATGATATATAAAAAAATGTAATAGGATGTGAATATGAGTCATTAAAATAGTTATGGAATGTGAGTTGAACTGGATTTTGTAATACAAGGCCAGAACTGAGTGTCAAACCGGTAGAGTGAAGGACATTCTCTGATATGATGTTCTTGCTGGTGAGCCCTGAATAATATGAAATTCATTTGTATTGTTGTGTTTATTCTAAAAATTCCATGATTAATTCCAATATAATTTTAAAATGGATCATTTTATTTTATTTCATTATAATTCATGTCTTTTAAACAACAATGATTTAATAAAGGATTCAATATTGTGATCTTTAATATGAATTATATGTTTTTAGTAGTTAGGATCATGTTATCATACCCATATTCTTCGGTTATTCATATAAATCTCACTTTTTTCTCTTATTGGACATCAGATCTCCCCCTTTCTTAGGGTTTTCATCCATATAATTTGAAGATATGTATTATGTATGATGTAACAAAGTAGGGTTATAATCATGGAGAATATAGTGTAAGATATTGTATTTTACTTATGGAGTAGGATTTATGTTTCCACATTTCCAATGTCATTAAACTTATATAGTCATTGGCCCTGTTCTTTTGTATTATAATGAATATTCCAAAAAATGATGTAATGTCTATATATGTTAAGAATGGGTCACTAAAGATGATAACATAGAAGAGGTTTAGTTTACTATAAAAATTAGAATGATAAAAACATAATGAGATCCCATTGTACATGTCTCTGTATAATGTTAAGGATGATTCAAAGGATATGGTAATTTCCACTAGTTTTGGTAAACGACAAAGTTAGTGTTTTCAAAACAATATATCTGTATTTAGATAATGAAATTTGATTCGGATCTAGAATATATGTATATAGGGGTTACAATTCCAAAAAACACCATATTGGGTTAGACTCGATCGAGTACGGGTACATAATAATGAGCCTTACTACACACCCAGTTTTACACTCCTGGGTGATATTCTTTGTAAATTCACAAAAAGTTATTATAAATCATGAAATATTTAAATATATATGACTATGAATAACCTAGGTTAATCCTTAGGTGCCATTGATTAACTAATAATGTGTTGTGATTTAGGAATCCTATAAATTATAATAATGATTATGTAGTTCCCCATTATGATTATTGTTTGATATAATATTCTCTACAGTTTTAGTCATTGAGGATAATGTGGTTAAATCATGTTAATGATGAATGGGATGGACAATTAAATAGATGTACTATTTATCAAAAAAATGTTATGGTAGTTGGTGTGAAAAATATTGTGGATATTCTCAGAAATATTTGTCATGATATGGATCATTCTAGACTTCCAATCAAAAAGAAGGAACAAAATTATATTATGTAATTTGAATTTGAATGTCCATCACTATGTTAGGGGCCTACTTATTCACTAGTTTATGTTAATTGGATGGATAACCATAAAAATATATTTTCTATTATCCATTCATTGGAAGATGAAAAACTCATTTTGGCAATATACCATATATAAGGTGATGCAGATCACTGGTGGACACTTATAAATAATATGAGGAGAAAAAATGAGGTTGACTCCATGGATTTAGATGAGTTACATAACCTTTTTTCAATAAATAATTTCCATATAATCATATTATGAATATGGAGAAGGAGTTCAATGACCAAATGGAAACATATGATGAATCCCATTTAACCTGTAAGGATAACATTGCAATACATGAATGGTACACATTAGAAAATATCATCCAACCTGAAAGTATGGTTGACCACTTCATCAGTATCTTAAATCCATTATCTAAAGGGTTTTAGACATAAAATACATAAGTATCTATAAACAGACTGTTTGATAAACTATCAAATAGGAAATTGAGGTTGAATTTATATATAAATCTCATGGATTAGAAAATAAAATGTAGATATAGTAAAATAGAAAATATATTAAACATTGAGAGTGGAATATGAACATACCATTGTTGTCATGGTGTGGAAATAATCATGGAGGTAAATTTTTTTAGGGGGACTAGTAGCAATTTTAAAAGTGAAATGTAAGGCCATAATGTAATTGATTACTGAATATATCAGAAGAAGTTGGATAAATATGTGAATACAATGAAAAATTCCCAGAATGAACCAACCCCTACTTCAATGATTCATGTGTAAGTAGAATCTCCATATTGAAAATTAGTACTCAAATTTAAGGGTTAATGCTGATAATTAACGTTAGTAAGCTCTCAATCTAAGGGAAAAAAGTGAAATCTCATTTCATCAGTATTGCTAATGAGGGTTGAAATAAATATATGGAGAAATGTTTACATTCTATCCACTTTGGATCTCAAAATTTCATATTTGATATTCAATCATTCAATTATTTTATATCTAAATAATTTTTCTATGGGTATACAGATTCCACAAAAATAATTAGATGAAGATTTTGTAGTGGAAACCTTTAATGGTATGATTATTACATCCCTATTATATATTTCATATATTATTTATGTCGGTGGGAATGTTCTTCCTATAAATCAGACCATTCTTCAACTATTTTAATTTGATGTCATCATAGGAATGGATTTAATTTATCTAAATTAATCCAAAATCAATAATAATGTAATTGAAGCTACAATTTATATTCCAAATAAAACTATGATCATGTATCTTGGTGTCGACATGTGAAAACACCCGATGAAGAATATATCTAATGAATTAATATTATTTCACATTTAAAATAAATGGTTAAATAATATTTATGGGGATAAAATAAAATTTGATAAAATTCCTATTGTACAAGAATTTGACGATGTCATTCGAGAGGTGTTTCATAGTCTTCCAAAAAACACAAATTTGAGTTTTCAATTGAACTCGATCATGGTACAACATTGATTTCAGACACTCCCAATAGAATTGAAATGATTATGTTGTGTGGATTTAATAAGAAACTAATGGAAACATAGATAATGGATTCATTATGTCAAGGGTTTCACCTTGGGGTGAAAGTAATGTATTTTTTAAAATAAATATGGATATATACCACTTTATACTATTTAACGGGTCCCGAATAAGATGGAAATCCATAAAAAGCACCACATTCTGTATATTGATGAATATTTTGATCAACTACAGTGATATAAATACATTTACATGATTAAACCCTATTTCGGGTATCCTGAATTGAGGGTACAGAGGTAGTATAAACCCATGATGGAATTACAAACAATATATAGACAACACAAATATTTAGTGATTCCTTTAGATCATTATAATGAATCTACTATATTCATGGATTCAATGCTTAATATTTTAAAGACAAACATAATCTATTTTTGGTAGTTTTTATAGATAATATTCTTATCTATTCAATGTTAGAGCATTGAGATCGCTTTAGAATTGTAATAAAGTCCCTGTGGAAGGAGAAAATATATGAAAATTTTACAAAGTATGATTTTTTTCTAGAAAAGGATTCATTAATATGTCAAATAATATTAATAAAGGGAATATTAGTAGATCCAACAAATATATAGGCTTTTTAATATTTTCATACACCTACCATGGTGACTTATATCCACATTTGTTTTCTTATATCTAGATATTATGACTTGTTTTTGGTGAGTTTCACAGGACTATCTAATACTCGGAACCAGTTATCTTGAAAAGTAGACAAGATCCTTTGATCATATGAATGTGAGTTAAATTTAAAGGAACTGATAAGAAAAATTTGTAAGAATCCCTATTTAAAATTTTCCTTGTAGTGGAAATGTTTTAATAATCCATAGTGATGCATCAACAAAGGGATTATGATGTGTCCATATACAAAATAACAAGGTTATAACTTATACATTAATGAAACTGAATCTTCATGAGTAAATTTATCAAATTCATGATTTCAAATTAGAAATTGTAATTTTATCATTAATGATATGTACGAATGATCTTTACAGATAAAATTATTTTATATAAAACATTCATAAAGGTTTGAAAAATATATTCACATAAAAGGCGTTGAAAATCCAGTGAATATGATGGTTAAAACTAATAAAGGATTATGATTGTTGAATAAATTACAATCCGATGAATGTGAACATGGTGGTCAATGCATTGAGTCAAAAGGATCATTCATGATTATACAAGATGTTGATATGAAAAATATCCAATATTTTTATATTTGAAAAGGATTGATAAGGAAATCCTCAGAGAAGGGAGATAATATTACCATCCACAATGGAATGTTCAACCATCTACATATGTAATGATTAAAGTGGTGCCGAGGGATGATGTAGAATTGAAAAATTATGTTATAAATATTTCGGAGTTTAACCATGATCACGAATTAATGATAAGGTTCATGAACTGTATACTAATAAAAAAAATACCAGATTTGAAAAAGGTGTTGTTATAGGAATCTCATAAATCTTCCTCACCTATTAATCCTTTATGTAGGATGATATTTAGATATTTGAAATAATAATCTTAGTGGGATGGCATGAAGCGTGATATTGAATAGTTTTTAACTCAATTATAGGAATTCCATAAATTTAATAATGGAAAATGTCTAAAGGAATGTTGTATCGATTTCCCATATGATAATGGAAATTGGAGAACACCACTATGAATTTTTTTGATTGGGCTCCGAAAAACATCACAAGTGAATAATTCTATATTGGTGTCAGTTTATCCCCCTACTAATTTTCACAACTCATCACTATCAGGGAATACTTCACTCTAGGTCATCTTTCTAGTATATACATTATGTAAGATATAAGGTTTTATGGAGTACCTCATTCCATAATATCAGATTTGGATTAGAGAATTTCATAAATTCTAAAGATAATTCTTACATAAGATCAATATATGGATTTTTTTAAACAAAACATATCATCCTTAGATAGATGATCAGTTTGAATGTGAAATTCAGACACTATAGGATATATTGAGATCTTTTTCTTTGGATTTCAAAGGTTTTTTGGAAAAATACCTTACTCTAGTTGATTTTTCATACAAAACAAATTCACTGAAGAATAATAATGGATCATTAAGATTCCCTTTATGGGAAGTAATTTTGAGTTATAATATTAAAGAATAATATTAGAGAAAGAAATTGATTAGGACCTTAGATAGATGATGAAATGATAGAGATGTTTAAAACCATTCACGACCACAGCAAGCCATATTAACGTTTGAAGAAACATTATGTTAATTATCATCTTCAAGATATATACTTTTATTTTTGAGATATGGTGTTTCTATAATTTAGCCATTTAAAATGGTTATAAGACTTATGAATGAAGTGAAATTATGAACTAGGTATATCATTCCATTTTTTATTTTGGATCATATCAGGACATTACCATATAAAGTCCCACTTAAATGAATCCTATATCAACTCCATGATGTATATCATGTATATATATTGAATACGTATGTACATGTCCATTCAAATATACTGAACTAAGAGTCCATTCAAATGGAGAATGAACATTCATATGTGGAACTATAACGAGTTTTGGACCATATAATGAAATTATATGAAGAAAGACTGCTAACATGGTCATTTTATTGTTTCAAAATCAATTGATTAAATAAGATACTTGAGAACTTATGCATTTCATGATGATGAAGAATGATTATTTTCTACTTGTGTATTGAATTTCAAGGTTGAAATTTAATTTAAATCGAAAAAATGTAAAACTCTGAGAGTTTGTAATCTTTTTATGATAAATTAAATTTATTTGATGGATTTAATTTCAATAGAGTCCATGTAAATATTTATTTATGAGCTACACCATTATAATTTTTTTACTACATGCAACACTGACTTTATAGGCAATATATGCAACACTGAGTTTCTAAAAGAAAAATTTTATTAATAAAAACATTTAAAAAAATAGTTTTATACTATCTATCAAACATAGAAATATGAATAGTAACAGAAAAAATTTAAATATTATTTTTAATTGTTTTCTATAAAAAAAATTTATTGAAAATAAAGCATATAATTTTTTTATAATGTTTTTATATGTTTTCAAAACTTATTTTCTCAAATGAATTTTTTATTATACCCTTATGTGAATAGTGATAAATTAATTTTACAATATTTAGGAATAAGAGTTTAATAAAATAATTTATTATTTTTAATTCATTGTTTAAAAAATATCATAGGGTGATTGTTTTGTTTTTTTAAAAAATATTTCATTTTGATGAATAATGAAATAATAATAAATTTTAATAGAAAAATGAATTTTTGTATTATATTTATGTAGTATAATATTATTTTTATTTGTTTCTCATGTATATATTGTTCAATTATATATATATATTAATCCAATATAGGTCATTTTAATCAATTTAACCATGAAATTGCATATAAAATCACATCAGAATTTTGATCAAATTTACATTAAAAAACATATTGGCAGACTGCGTCTGATGGATTAAATTTTAAATTAATTAATGCTGATTATGTGATTGGAATTTGGAAATATTGACATCATATTTTGAATCATCATAATTTATAATTTCTATTAATTTCAACTTGATTCTCAACAAAAATAATTAGTGAAAACAATTTCAATAAAACATGGTGATTAATAGAAAACACATTTAACAAGGGAATAAGATGTAATAGTAAGAAGAGAATGGACTAGAAAAATTTCAATCTCCTTATTAATGGAAATACTTCTACCATAACCATTCATGTAACATATTGTTTTTTTCTTGGATCAGTTTTATGTAAAAACATCAGTACACTTAACTTTTATTTAAAAAATGCCACGTGTGTCCACTCCGTCACTTGTAATTGGGATGTAACTCTTCCCCTCTCATCACACATTCAATCTCGTGGTGGTTCAGACAAAATGTAATAAAATAACATCACCACTAACCATAACTCATCTTAAAAGCCTTAATTTTCTAATAATTCCAACCAAGGAAGTCCTTTGGTGAAAACCAAAAAACATACCTAAAAGAGAGGTGATGTTTATTTAAAAACATTTCTGATTTATTTATTACACAAAACTATTATATTATTTTTATATTATAATTATTTAAAAAATTCATTGACTTTAATTAATTGATATTTTTTAATGTTATATTTAGGACCTATAACTTCACACACATCCATCAAGTGGTATGTACAATCATTGTTCGTGTATATGGAGTACTACCTTCTCGTGAACTAAGGACGTTTTGTCTTCCATTACCACGATTAAAGGTAGGTTATAATGATTTACATATAGTTTATATATGATAATTATGAGGTTTACAATGTTATTTTGACTTTATAAATATTATATCACACATACATTCTTATTGTCATTTTTTTGGGAATTTGATAACCGTGTTCGTCTGTAAGGTGGACTATCACCTCATGAAATGTTGTGATTATATCACGCTATATTTGGAATGTATTAAAGAAGGGTTTATAAAAAATATTACATATATTTGTAATTAAAATGATACTATAATTATAATATCTCAAATAATTGTTTTTCATTCAATCTAATAAAAAATAGAAACAATGTTCATATGAATGTATAACATGTCATCTTTATAAATGTTATATTTAATTTTCCACCTACAAATTTTTATAATTACTTTAATTTCATATATACTGAATATATTTAAAATTTATATGATGAATAAAATTCTACAGATGATAAAATGATTATTAATTTAATAGTGAAAAAATATTATAAATGAAAACATATATGAAATATGTGATTATGACATGAAATATAACATTAACATGGAATTGTTGATAAAAGTGTAATAAATGGAAATAATAAAATTATATATTATATGATATATATGAATACGTTCATTTTATATATTTATAAAAAACATATATTTATTAAAAATAATGTTTTAATGAGTATGATATAAGTCAATATAAGGTAAGGGAATTCCATATAAGTTATATATTTTGTAAGACACACACTGTGTTCACCACTTTTTTCTTATTTGTGGTGTTTATAATTACAATTTTTGTATTTTATTATTATTACAATCATAATTTTTGGGATTATAATATGTATTTTAGGATCTATATTTCATGGATTTTACAGTTACAATATTACCAACGTGGTAGAGTATATTTTTATCAATTTTCCATCATTGAATCATGCATTATGTAATGCAACTATATTCATTCATGAGGTCTGTGTAAATACCATTTTATATGTAATATAATGATTTTTATCCCAGTTATAATATAAATTTTATTTTATGGTGTTCCTTCACGGGGTTTATGATTTAATGTTAACAATGATCTAAGATTTTATTACTATAATATCATCATTTATAGATATAGTTTATGATTTTTGAATCCATTAATGAATTAGTATTATCCATATATATAATTATAATAAATTTTATTATCCTATAGATATTAAATAAATATTTATGTAATGGTTCCATTTTTATACTCTTTTTATATAATACAATAATAATTATGTTTTTGTGAATATCCAGTATAAGTTCTATCTTCAGTCCGAATAGATTTTCATTTGAAAAACCATGTTTAGTAAAAATGTTTTCTTTTTTTGTTTTAAATGTCCTTTTATGTTATTTGTATTGGAAAATAATTATAAAAATGAATTTTTTATAAATATTTTTAAAGGGTTTTAAAAATATTTTTTATATGTTTTCAAATTAATTTTAAAAGAAAACGGTTTTCAATATGTCTTATGTTTTATAAATTATTTTTCATATATTAAAGGATACAAACCCTTGAGAAATGTTTTGAATGTTCTTTAAAAATTCTTTTGCATAGAAAAATCCATTGGTGTTACTCATTACTTACATGGGATATGATCTATCAAATACAATTCATATTCTATCTTTGAATGGTGTATAATTTGTTGGCATGAGGTTTATGAAATTAATTTCTATTCCATGGGCTATATTTTTATAAATCCCTCATATTTCCATGGGTTTTCATATTATTATTAAACTTATATCTTTTTTCATAGGTTAACATATAATGAAATTCTTATGATAATCAATTCATTTCATTGATTATGATATGTTGAATTCTTATGATCATGTGGCACACATATGTATGATTTAATTAAGTAATAGGGAAAACTATATCTCTCACAAATGCATTGGGTAAATATTTATATATATAATGAGACAAATATAACTACAATAAAAGGTGAATTTTTTTCAATATTTTAAATATGGAATGGGAGGTGAACTCTGTTCAGTAATAAAGCGATAAAACAAGGTGTGAACATATTTTGGTAAATGGAATTGTCCACTATTATAGTATTGGAATTGAGCCATTACTAATATAAAATGATTTTATATGCATATGTTTATGAAATATATTCCACGTCTTATTCCAATGTTATGCTCTCATGGATCATGTTATTTGATTTACTTGGGATTCAATTCTTTTGAAAAACAATTCATTTTGGGAAGATTCATGATCATGATCTTTAATATAAATTTTATGCTATTTATTTATTATTCTTATATTCTCTTACCTATATTCTCATATTATGCTTCCACATATCAAATTTTTTGCCTTATTGTACATTTAAGGTCAAAATTTATTATATTTTCAATCCCTAGTTTATGAATATATGAATTGTGATTCATGTTTCATAGAAGGAATCTAATCATGGGGAATATATTTATGGAAAATATAGTTCAATTATAGAGGTAGGTCTATGTTTCCATTTTTCTAATGGCACTACAATAATAATTTAATTAGGAATGTACTTGTGTATTTTAATTAATATTCAATAAAAATGATGTAATGATTTTGTATGATAATATTGGGTGGCTAAAAAATAAATATGAGTAAGGGTGTACTTTTATATGTTTGGGTTGGGACACACCTTGAATATTTTAAAAGACTAAAATATTACGAAGTCATTTTATTGGAAAATTGTCTTATAAACCATTAAATATAGAGCATCATGTGATAATGGTTTAGATAGAATCATGATATAAGATTTATAATTTTTTTTACGTTTTGAACGTTATCTCTAGGTTTAACCCCTTCATTGAATCATTTTAACCTTAACAGTCGTTAAAAAAATTTCAATATTAAAGGGTTATAAATTTTAAAATATCATAAAGATTAGATCATAAAAAATTTGGGGTTAAATTATAATTTATATAACATCCCCATTCCCTATTTAAATAATTTTATTATTTTATATTTATTTAATAAAATATTACTTATCATAAAAATCCATTGAATAAATTTTAATAACTATTCAATTATTTTTAAATTAAATAAATTATGATATAAATGGATTTAAAATACCGAATCCTTTTCCAAAAATAAATCATTATTTTTAACCTTAAAATTAGTGTGGTTCGTTAATTTATGAAAATGATATTGATTATTATGCTTTTAGAATCATTTACCTTAAATATTCTAATGTTTGACGAATGACTATATTAGAACACAAGAAGAATTTAAGGTAATTAATCATTTCATATATATAAAAAATTAATTAATATCATCAAAATAAATTAATAATGATAAAAAATATATTCATTCATTAAATCATCATACACCCACATAAATATATAAATGAAATTAAAAGAAACAAGGTGACATTGTATAATTTTCCTTCACATTAAATAATACAATGGTCATTACTAATGGAAAATGGAAGACAATATGGATGTGTTAAAAAATTTAAAGATTATGGTCGAACTAAGATCATAAAAACCAAATAATTCTGGTGTAAGATAAAATTCAAAGAATTGTCATATTATATTTCACCCTAATTACTTGATTTACCCATATCGAGGTGAAAACAATTTACCATGTCACTATTTATAATGCATAAAAATAAAAGTGACTTATTTAAAAAAATTAAACACCGGATTCCAAAAATTGAATATATATTAATAAATTATATTTCAATAAGTTCTAAAAATTAATTTAAAAAATCCATCAAAATGTAAAATAGTACTATGGAAAATGAATTTCTCAAGGATGAGGTGATATTACATTAACTATATGTCATGTAATCATTGCTATATTAATTTTAATTAATTTATAAAGATTTATATTATAAAATTTGAATTTAAATAACTCACTATTATGTATTATTTTAATAAATTGTGGTAGTTAAAAATTATGCACTTTAAATTAGTTTTATGCATAAAATGTTTTTAAACCTAAAAATAAATTTATACCAACAGAAAATATAATATTAATTCTAAGTTAATTAATTAAATTATCCTTATTAAAATGAATTTAATTTTTCTCAAATAAAAAATCCACAAAATAATTCGAATTTTAACAAACGTTATTTAAAAATTAATTGAATTTGATAATTTTGAATTTCCAATATTCACTAAAAATCTGTCATTTTAGAAAAAACTAAAAATTTAAATCTAATTTAATTTTGATGTGTTGATTTCAAAGGTTATTTTATTTTTATAATATAAAATTTCGATAATTGTTATATATTACTTATAATTTTCTCATACCAAATGCCATCAAAAACATTTTTGAATAAAATGCATTATTAAATCATAAAAAGAATTTTATAGAAATTGGGTGCCTATTTTTTAAGAAGTAGGTTATAAATTTATTTTTAGTAATATATTTAAATATATATTTCATGATGTGTTTAGTCATTTTCATTCACATAAATTTAACGTCTATGTTATAATATATCATCATTTGATTTAATCTCATTGTCGAATGTCAAGAATGATATCAAACACTTGAAATTTATTTGAAGATAAGTATATTATATAATATAATGGTATAAAATTATTTATTTTAGTAATTTAAATCTAGGAAAATGGAATCCCAAACATTCTCACATAATGGTATTTATAAGGATCCATCAGAATTCATGAGTGAAATGTTTTCTTTTACAAAAACATGAAAAGATAAAGATATTGATCCCGACCACCATTAAAGCCTAGAGAATAGGTTATCAACATAACCCCTAGTTTTTAATGGTTCACGTCGACTATAAATCTATATAACATGGTAGCTAGCATGAAAAAACAACATGATATCTAGAGATTTATGAAATCATAATTTAGAGTTTTAAGTAATCCTTCGGTCTCAATTACATAACATATTATGTGGAAATCTATGTTACCTTACAATTTTATTTATATATATTCTAAAATGATGATAAAGAGGGAAATATTTACCTTTAGAAATGAAATTTGAATATTTCATATGGTAGAAGACAATGACCAAAATATAATGATTTCCTAAAGAAATTTTTATGGATTCCAACTACATAATCCATGATGAAAATTTCACATTTCCATTCAAGTATGTGTAGTAGTTATAAAATCCCCTTAGATACCAATATATGTGATATAATCTGTTGAAATAACAAGAAACAAGATATATACTCTTTAATGTCTCTATTCTAGTCTTCACATCAATAATACTATTTGATGTACATCTATGATGAATAGAGTAGTTTGGGATTTATGATTTCACAAAAAAAATCTTTATTGAGGTGTAGTGATGATTGGACAAATACCAAGTTCATGAACCCTATCATTTCATGATAATAAATCTTGTTATCAAGAACATTTCTAACATTCGTTTTTAACTCCACATATTCCTTTTTGAACTATTTAATCTTCTCATGCATAGATAATTAATTTTCATTTCAGTAATATAATATTTCTCCCCCTATATTATGATTTCTAAATAAGTCTAGAAAAAAACCAAAAACATTATAATTTTTTTATTCTCATCCAAGATAAAATATAATGAATCTATTTGATAAAGTAATTATCATCCATATTCACCTACCTTCTTTGCATCCAAAAGACCAAGGATTAAATCCAAGCAGCGACTAATTTTTGGGGTATTGTAGTAGCACTGTAGAAGGGCTATGCAGCAGTACTATAGCAGTGGATGAACTATTGCAGCAGAGACACTGTAGCGGCAGAGGCAGTGTAACAGGACTATAGCAGCTGCGGTATTGTAGCTGTACTATTCACCAAGGGGCTCTTTGGGCCAAAAATTGGGCTTTCAAGCTGAGAATTCAGGCCAATTGACATTAGGATTTCAGGCTATGTAATGGGTCTCCATCTACCCAGTCTAAAATGGACTTTTTTTTAAATAATAAAATTAGGATTCGACCCCAACCTTAAAAAAATGATATATTGTCTAAATCAAGACTTATGAAAGATTAATCATAATCCTTTTATTGTCACGAGGTATAAACTACCACCATATCATTCTATGTGAGGAAGAATCATTGTCTCACATTCAACACATAATATTGTACCTCAAATAACTCTCAACCATATTTTTTCTAAATATAGGTGAAATCATTGAACAACACATTAGTTCTATGAAATATTCATCACATTAATTAGTACCTATGAACTTATATCCCTTCCATGTTTACGTAATGGTTAGACTAAATATAAACGAGATATTATTCACAATGTATCAATAATATCCTATCAGACTAAGAAACTAAAGATGTTAGTAAACTTGGTTAGTCTAGTATAATGTTCAATTACTTCTATAATTGATAGATCCAATGATATACCCTCACATGAGATTATGTAAGCTAAAAAACCATATGTGCACAAAATTCATACCAACAAAATGTTCATACAGCTTCTCCTTTCGTAGGGCCATCAACATAATTATCAATTGATCATCATTTTATTATTTTATAATATAATATAATATAATATAATATAATATAGAATATAGAGGCTATAAAAATATATCTAATATTATATCTAATGACATTATTCAATAAATCCATTATGATGGTAGGGGATTTTATAAAACCAAATGGAAACAATATAAAATCCTATGGTATATGCCAGAAATAGACTGTATTGGGTATGTATTTAGACTTTACCATCAACTTAATGTATCCTGATTAAATATCAATAAAATAATTTTTTTTATCCCCATTTAATTTTGAAATAAAATAATAAATATTGAGTATATGATAATTATTTTTTATTATGGAATTTTTTAGATCCCCATAATCAATACAGATATTAATTGATCCCACATTCTTCTTTAGAAAAAGATTATTTGAACCCCTTAAATATGCACTAGGATGATTGAATAACATATCAAGATCTTATAAGTGTTTCCAAATGAATTTATGAAATAAAATTGGGGCCATTCTATTTTGATTCATTGAAATATGTGTATACCATCTATGTGTTCTACTAAAAACCAAACATCCAAATTCATAGGAATACTGAATAACCCATCCAAAAATACATCATCTAACTCACAAAAAAAAGTAAAATAATCTATTTTTAGTTTCTCTCCAACCATATGTGAAAAAACCCTATTTTAATATGAATTTTGACCCATAATGTGGTTAAAATTAAATTTTGATGTTCATATTTACCCGCATACCAATTAAAAAATCATATGATAGTTTAGAATATAAAATTTCACATCCCTTCCTCTATATTTGGAAAAATGTTTATTCAGAAAAGGTTATTCATTATAATAATAACATCAAATTCATCTATGGGGGAATAATTATATTTATAAGAAACACAATAAAATATACATAAAATCAGTAGAGAATCATAGATATAACATTTGATCAACGTAGAATTTGGTTTTTCATAGCTAATTCAATATATAATTATTGTGTTGTATTTTTTACCCATATGAAAATATTCATATATTAAATTGAGTATATATTAAAAATAAATTAATACAATAGTAGTTATATTTTGGTTGTTATGTTTACCTTTCTAAACTTCATTATCATACACCACATTAAACATATTAATCATACTATATTTCCATTTTACTATGGGAAGAATAATTTGATGATGTTAATCATTACATTAAACCCTCAGATTAAATAACTAGTTAGTATGACACATATACTCTTTAAATTTGAAACACTATATTTTGGGTGGCTAATTCTCAGGGAATTTTTCACTATTAATATTAGTAACTAAATTTTCTACATCACATCATTGGTTTTTTTCATAGTGACCATCCCTTCAAATCATAAAGAATTTATTATCCCCCATATACAATTTCCTTTATATCATCTTCTTCATTTCGAGAATAAAGGAATACACAACTTTTTCACTCCATTGTTTTTATGAATGGTGTGTCATTTTAATTATATTTTTTTTATCAAAACTATGAGATTGAAGGACAATTCAAATCCCGCTTTTTTAAATTGGATGCGAATCACATGATTTCATAAAATCTACAAAATTATTTTATGACTCATTCCCTTTATAGGAATTGATTTAATCCTTTGAATACTGATCAACCTTACTTCATAGTTTATTGAAATAGAAGAAAGTGTACCACAAAAGGCATGTAAAATTTATATAATATGTTTTGATGGATTCAACATCCTTCTTATTTAACTTATGCAAACAATTTTAAATATATCATTTGATGAATATCATGAAAGTACATATAGAAAAATAACAATCTAAACTCATCCCACTTCATATATTCAATTTATTCTCATAGACTCATGTTCCCGATGATAGTCTACCGCATTTATTCTTCCCCTTCCAAATAATAAACAACCAAAATAATTATTTTATGATCAAAATTTTCGATAATGGAAAACATATTTTTAGTGGTACTGATCCACTACAAATAAACTATTACCACAGCCGATCCACTAAAATAAGGTGGATATTTCCACATAAATGAATCATAATTGTTGTTCACAAATTTCATAATTTGAATGATAACCACGATTCAAGGACTTAATATGACTTCTTCAGAATATAAATGTCACTTTTTCAATCTAGTTGTCATAACTATTTTTTGATTCATTGTATAATAATTTAATTTTCAACCATATTAAATTCTAATATGGATCCCTAATGTTCAATATGTTGAATAAAATAAAAAAACATAGTTTAGTCAATGAATATCATACTGAGAAACCATATTATCATAATAAATAATTGATATTATATATAAATAATGACATAGTTTTTTAAATATATGAATAATTTCTTTTAACCTATGTTATCCATGTTCACTATCTATTAAAAAATATTACAATGATTCATAATGGAAATGTGAATTATCACATTGATATACCATATGATTTTATAATTTTGTGATATGTCTAAGTCCCACTAATTATGGAATTTTTGTGTTTATGTTAATACCCATTCATCCCATTCAATGTTGTTACCCTTGGTTTTATATGTTCCATGGCTACATTTAGTTGAATCAATAGAAAGGGTGATATATTATTTTATAAAAGAACACTTTTTTATTTACTATAACATATGATGCAATTCTATACATAGTCTTCTCCTAAGGGTTCTGCCTGATGTTTCCAAATATTATTATATAAATATAACTAAAACTATCTCCCATATCATTTGAGGTTTCCCAATCATTTCCAATATAGAAATTATATATTATTATATGAATATTCATTACATATCATTAGGATCCATTCTATAACATTAGATGTCTGGTGTTGTTCCAAACAAAGATAAATATACAATTATTAGATAAGTATTCTAAATATTATCCCAATAACATCTTAACAACTAGCACACTTTTTAGAGATATCAAACTTTAACACGTTCTTTATATCTTGGGGAAAAGGAAACATAATAAAGAGTGAGATTATATGATCAATAAGGGTAATAAATCATGATGTTAATGATTATTTAATAATTACATTATTATATTGAAACAAATAAAACCAAATAATTCTAATATTATTGTCATAAATCATGGAATAAATCTCATTAACTCATCATATGTTAGTCATACGCTAGCCACCAATGTTCCTAATACATTATTAAAATAACCCTCTATATAAGATCTTATAGGAATATGATAGCCTCCCATATTCCAGATTTTATATTTGGGATAACCTCTCATTTAATATATTATCTCATAAAACATTCTTAATTACCCAATACATTAGATGATCATAATGGATCTACCAATTTTATAATCATAATTTAAACAAATATATGCCATAATATCCTGAAATAATTTATTTCTCCCCCATAAGAAAATATGTTGAAATGAAAATGGGTTTCATAAATATTTCATCATTGTAACCATAAACTATAAAGATAGATAATAACAATTTTAACAAATAATAAAAAACACATAGAATCATAAGTATCTGTAAAGGATGTTTTCATAGATGAAAAATTATTTTTAAATACCACAACAACATTTCATAAGAGAAATACCATTTTCATATTGAGATCACTTGTTTAAAATATAAAATGCTATAAAATATTAAATAAAAAAATTTCGTTGAAAATAATTATAAAATGATTTAGAGTAATTTTTTATATCATTTATCATTTTATAGCTAATTTTTTTTATTCTATATAAAATAATACATCTCTTTCCTTTCACATTTTTAGAAGATAGTAAAATGTAATCTATTATGAAAAAGACCATAATATTCCCCTCAAAAAAGTAAAAAAAATGGTAACAAAATTATTTTTGACAATAATATTTGAATATTAAAAATATTTTAGAAAAAATTTAATGAAAAAATATACATGGATGAATATGAATCTCGATGTAATAGTAAATCACATCTATCTTACTTTAAAAACATTCATTAAATGTCTTCGTACCTAAAGAGAAGAGGGAAAAAATTTTAAATTAAAATATAGTAATAATAAGTGAAAATAAGTAATACCTCATAGATAAATATAATATTATATCATCATCATAAATATTAGTATAAAAAATCCATGTAAAAAGTAGATTATAATATAAAAATGTTACGTTAGGTCAACCTTGATTATTATGAACTATACGATATTGAATAATTTTATTACATTTTTCATACCCCTCTAACATAACTATATACATATTTATAATATCATATAAGACCCAATTATAACATACTAACACTTATTTATCTATAATTGTTTATTAAAATCATCATTTATGGGTGTTAATTGTTTTTTTCATTAATCATTCAATTCAATAGTTTTAATCCTTATAATTTGACATTTTCTGAATAATATATAGGATATTAATAATGTAATATTATTATATTTAAACAATATAAACGGTTTTATAAATATTCATACAAATATGTGAGAAAAATTAATTATATCAAGTCATGAGGATGACCGTCAGTATGAACGTATGGGTTATGTTTCAATTTTCAGCTGGAATGAATGAAAAAAGGACAATAATATATATACAATATAGAAATATTATAGTATCATAAATTTAATATATATTAAATAAATAAAATATTATAAATATCCATGTTTTGTGGTGTTGGAAAATAAATGTTATCGATTTGTGGATACTATATTCCACACGTACAGTTAAGAAATACATTTATTTCACATTTAACTAGTAAATAAGAATAATAAAATTTTCCCAATTACATAATAATATCTATGAATTTGTAAGATAATGATTCATTTTTTTCTAATTTTAGGATTTATTTTAAAGATGTATAATTATATGTAAAATAAAATAGATCGGTTAAGATGATTACCTCTTTATTGAGTGACATCCTTTATATTTTTTCTTATAGAAATTATAATTTATCTTTTGAATAGAATAAAATCTCAATAACATCAATAATGCCATTGATAATAGTTCTTCCAAGGTATGGATGAGCTAAGTGGGTAAAGAAACTGTGAAAAATATATTATAGGTGGTAGACATTAATATGGAAGGAAAGGACACACATGGAATAATATAAAATATGTAAATAAATAAATAAGTCTTCATATTCATGTTTCCCCATATATCCAAAGTTTGTAATATAAGATTCGTTAAGTTTGACACCCCATGTTTTTTAAATTTTTTTGAATAAATTAAATTTATTATATAGATTTCATTACAAAAAAAACCATGCTATTCTTTCATTCGATGAAACACTATGTTCTTCGTTACCTACATGTACCATTTGGTCAGCTTGCGTTATGCACCATATTGAGTTTTTTCAAAACCATGATATATTATAAATATAGTTATTTAAATGAAACAAATTTAAAATATTTGTTTAACATAGCGATATGAATATTAATAAAAAAAATTAATATATTATTTATAATGATTTTTTATAAAGAATAATGTTGCTAAATAAACTATTTATTTTTTTGTAATGACATTATATGACTTGAAAAAACAATTTTCTCAAGAAGTGCTTGTTGTTTCTTTCTGTGAGCATTGAAAAATTAATTTTTGACAGGTTTTGAAAAATAATATTTTAAAATAAAGTTCATTTTTAAATCATCAGGACTAAATTATCCAAGTGTTGTTTGTATGATTCCTATAAGAAGTTTTATTTTTTATTAATTGTTAAAAATACTAAATTTTCCTTGATAACTACACTTTTGATTTATTTATTTAAAATTTTATATTATATTTTAAATTGGGTTTAACGTATAATTAGATAAATCATACATATATTAATGTAATTTTTTCATTATAATCAATTTCATATTTAATTTTATAATAAAAACATTATAATCTTCTTATTATTTTCTCATTACAAGCGAGTTTATTTTTGAATCTTTATGATTAATATTATATTAAAAAAGATTAAATTAATTAATTAATAATTTTTAATGTATTATATACATTTATTATGTATAATATATATTATATAAAAATTTTAACATATTTTCTAAAAAAATGAATAACAGAAGTAGTAATACATATTTACCACAATTGAGGTAAAAATTGTTTTACCTTTTGTTAAACTAAACAAAAAAGGGTTAAAATAACTGAAAAATTTTATAACAACCATTATATAGAACTATTTTGTCCTTATATATTCTACTTTATATAATGATATATTATTCTTAAATTTTTTACATGAAACAGAAATGGGATAAATTATATCTTTCCTAAAATTTCAAGTGTGCCACTCAACTCACCTATAATTACAATCCATTATTCTATAAACATCACACATTTATTATCTTTTATATGGTAAAATACCCAACAAAATTACTTATAATGTTCCATCCTCTCTTCATATAAGTCTAATTTTGGAAAAAAATCAATCCAAATATGGTTTTACCACAAACGAAATGTGGAAACCTGAAGAAGAGATCATGTTCATCAACATGAATTTTTTACTTATTTATAATTCAAACTAATTTATTTATTATAATAACTTTATCATATGTGAAATTGGTTATATAATGAGATATTTGATAATCTATTTCATGACCTATATCCTTTTCTACCTCTATAAAATGGTTTATGAAACCATCATTCATGTGTACAGAAGATTACTCTATCACAAATAGATGCCATTAATTGTTTCCATGACAATATTTATTGGATAGACGTAAGGATAGATTATATAATACAAAAATCATATTTCTGATATAATTATAATCCACAAAGAATTACATCACACATATATTCATACTCACCATTTTTTGGGAATACGATAACAAAGCATGGGTGTGTAGAGGACGACCGCCTTGCGAAGTGATGTGATTCATTAACACTATAAATTAATGTTTATAAGGTAATTTTTAATGAAAATATATGAAACAAATGGCATAAAAATTATTATTTAATAATAATATATGATTTACCATTATTTATTTTAATCAAATAATAAAATGGAAACAAAGTTTATACAAATGTACAACCTACCATCTCCTTGAATGGTGTATTTTATTTTTTGTAATTGTATTTTATGTATTTCTATAAATAAAAATTTAATAAAATTATATGATATTTATATAATATTTATAATTAAAGAGTTTACTTAATCATTATTACTGTGATAAAATAATAATAACAATGAAAACATATATGAGAAGCTAAATAGTTTTTACATGAAATGTCCCTTTCATTAGCTATTTTTAATAAATAGTTAATAAAAGGTCATAATAAAATAATATATGTTATAATATATAAAAATAATTTTCATTAATAGATTTAAATAAAAATAAATTTATTATACATGAAATTTGAATGTGTGTGATAGAAGTCAGTACATAAGGTTTTCTAAGGGATTTTTGTCTGATTTTTTTATTGAGAATTATGTTATGTTATAAAGCAATATTATTTTACGAGGTGTATATATAGCCAAACTGTTATTTAATACTAAGAAATTATTTATACTCATAATATTTTACGATATATTTTACATTATTCCTTCACAAGGATTATGGTTCAATGTTACCAATGTAGTAATTATGTTCTGTTAGAATTTCATCGTTTTTCCAGATTTTTTCTGATTACAATTATTATTATAAAGTATAATTATCCAACTCTAAATTAACATAGGATATTTATTATCCTAGGATTATTCATCATATTTTCAATTTATAGTAATAATTTCACAACTTTTTCCATCAAATAATTGATAAAATGTTTTTAATAAAATCCGACATTATTTATTAATAAATATGAAAATAATTTTTATTCTAAAACTAAGAAATTTAAAAAACATCAAAATGAAATTTCACCCCCAAAACATTTATTTTATTTATCCATGTATGAATTTTCATAAAAAATGATTTCAAATTAATATTCCAGTCATTTTCCAAACATTTTTTATTAGTATTTTACTAATAATGTAATTAGAAGATTTTATAATTATGTATTAAATGAAGGAAACATCCTCTCATCATGAACCTTATTATCATTATATCACCCTTCAAATGATCTACCAACGAGCCCGTTCCTGAGTGGTAGGGGTTCCTGCTTGGCATCCAAGAGACCCAGGTTCAAAACCGAGTGGAGGCGAATTTCTGGGGGTAGTGTAGCATCACTCTAGCAGGTTCTGTAGTAGGAACTATAGAAGATACTGTAGCATGCACTATTTGGTACTGTAGCAGCCGAACTATTCACCTGATTTGGGACTTCGGGCCACGGGTTTGGGCCTCACGGTCTCAGGGCCTTTGGGCCATCAATGGCTTTTGGCCCATAGGGCCTTCGAGCCACATGGACTTTGGGCCATTAAAGACCATGAAGTAGCCCGGTTCACATAGATCATGGACCAGATGATGATCAGAACAGCAGTAGAAGTCAACCGAAGCAAAGCTAACCGGATTGGAAGAATGAGAGGGTATGACAACCGCCATTGGGACCAGGCACAATGCAGCTTTGTACAGGGCAATGTTAGCCGACCAGAAATGTAGGTGGGTAGATAAAGGTAATCAATGATACAGAAGCTCGGGAGGGGCAGTTCTAGTGGGCTGGGCCTATGGGTCATGTATTGGTCATGGTATGTCTCTAGGAATTTGGGTCATTTATTACGGCTCATGTCAGGAATTTTTTCTTAGGCCTACGGGTCATGTACGAGTTCCCCTTAAACCCTTAAAAGGGGGATAATCTATAATAATATAAAAATGAAGACTTTAGGCCATTTAGGCATCTGATTTCATAGTCATTTTATAATAATAATATTGTCTAAATTTTTTAATTTTTAAAAGTGTTCTTCCAAGACTAAATGATATTTTCTTCACCAAATTGTTTAAATGATCAATGAAAACCATTTTCCCTCTATGATAAAATTTTTAGATTTTTCCTTTTCCTTATTTGAGATATGATCCAAGTATTATAATATTATTCCATCTATGAATGGATTTTATTTATGGATTCATGATGTTAATGAATCATGTTTCCTTTCAACTGTAAATATCATTTTAGGATTCAAAAAAACCTTCCTCTTTGTCGATGGGAAATGTATGATGAAATGAATATGAAACTTTTCTATTTTTTAAGTGTTATGATATGATAAAATTTTTATAAAACAAATTTTATTTCATTGGATATAACATGATGAATGTTTAAGTATCTTTTAGAAAACATATATATGATTTTCATTTTATAACATGTCCGTCCTATGTCACTCACCAATGTATTTGGTTATAATATATATATCTCGTGATATAAAAGACTGTAAGGGAGAATGAACAACATTTAGTGAGGTAATTTTTCTACTATGATTGTCATGGTAGTGAAACTTGACTAATATGATTATTTAGATAGTAATCAAAATCCACTATGATAGCATTGTAAATAATACTGGGCTAATATAAACACGATTGTCTATTCTAATGTGTATTCCACAAATATATTTTTTATTCCAATGTTTTGGTCAAATTGATCATTTTAATTGATTCCCATAGGATTCATGTTTTTTTTGAAATACCAATGTTTTTTCCATGACTCAACATTATGATATTTGATATATAGGGAATGGTTTTCAAATGTTATACTCATGTTCTTCTAACTTTATTTTCCATTTATTCATAAATATCTCTCTATTTTACCCATAATGAGCATCAAATCTCATCCAATATTATGTTTCATTTCCTATTATTATGAATGAATATATTACATATAATAATTATAATAATTGTTCTTGTCATGATGATAATAGTGGGAGATGATATTGTTTGGTTATGGAATAGTTGTTTGTGTTTCCCAATTTCTAAAGACATTAAACTATTATAGTCCTTAGGCCTATGTTTGTGTATTGTAATTAATATTTATAAAATAATTTAAGTTTTATGTTTATAATACTTGGGACTCTATAGTTTGTATCAAAGGATTGATTTTGTAGAAATTTGGAAATTAGAATAATAAAAAAAAACTTTTTGATCCCTACATATACATAAAAATATATGTCCAAGGATGAGTTTACTAATATAGAAATTTCTCAGAATTTTGGTTTAGGATAGAGTGAGTAAATTAAAATTATTTACAAACCCTTCTAGAAAATATAAATATATGTGGATTTGGAATAGAGGTGCCAGAAGTTAATAACTCTTAAAATGTCACATTGTGCTAGACACAATCATCACATTGTCCATGAAAATGATACATTCTAAACTACAATATTAAAAAACCATTGAGTTATGTTTTATGAATTCACAAATTCATTATGAACTATCATTAAGGATTTAAAAATGGAGATGAAAATGAATGGAATAGGATAATACTAATGTTTAATATATTCATGTTAGAGTCTTGGTTTACACATCAAATGAGTGATTTATCATGATTATTTATTTACCTATCATGATTTTTATTTCATAAACAATATGTTTTGTGTTTAGTCAATGAATGGAACCTGAAGGAAGAATGTTAATACTGAGTGTGATAAACAATGCGATTATTCTCATCCTAAGCATCCATTTTTCAAGGGAGATATAATGAAAAATCAAATTGTTAGTCTCACAAAGCATTATCATGATATGAATCATGATGGAATTCCTAATAAACAAAGTAGGTAAATAATTATGTTGATTCCTTCTTGAAGAAATTCACACTATATCAGATGTGAATTTGATAAATTATGGACTCTTATAAAGAATATGAGTCTATAATATATATATATATATATTGACTTGATGGATTGGGAAGAGAACAATTTTTTTTCAATAATTACATTCCTTATAATATAAATAAAATGATGGATATAGAGTGACTTGACATAATGAAATAGGATGATGAATATTTCGGTACCCAGGGGTAATATTTTATAATTATTTGGAGGTACTCGTATGCTGTTGTCATACAATATGTTAATAAGTTTGAACAATTATTCAGTAGTTTAAAACAATGTATCTAAACAAAAAACTTCCATAAGAGAATTTAGTTTTTTGTGAAGATATTTTTTGATGTTATATAATGATGTAAATAGTTGATGGACTTATATATGAATCTCATGGATTTATTCAAAAATGAAAAAAATGATTTTGATGGAAAATTTATGAATCATGGAGTGAAGAAGATGAGCTATGTATGAAATATTTTTTTCTTTGAGGTATAGAACCTTTTAGTTTTTTATTTTCATAATTTAATATATTTATTAGTTTTTTTAGTTTACTTGAGTTTTAGGGATTTTAGGGAAAATTAAGATCTCAGAGAACCATTTTATAGAAGGGGTAGTAGGGATGAAAAGTTTGATGATGACATGCCACCTAGGCTATATGGTTTGATTAAACAATGTTGGGTGTTTAAATTCATATTAGAGATCCACATAGTTTTCCATAATCACGTCACCTGGGTATATGGTTGTGTGTGTGATACAAAATTCCCAACATATGGGTGTTTTATAGGATGTGAATGGTTAATCAAATCATACGGCAACTCATTTGAGGGGTATCATGGGTATGTGTTGGGCCTACAGTTGGTTCATGGTTATTCCAACCATGCACTAAAATTTTTAAACCACTTTAAATTTAGGTAAATTGACCATTTACATTATGAAATTTATAACCATAACATCTATTTTAATTTCCCCTCTAGCATACATCACCACATTCCTTTTGAAGAGATCTCTGCAGGATCAAAGCCAGATCTCGAATGATCACGTCCATATAGAATCTAATGAATATACCCTGATTCTTTTTAGATATCCACTTGTGAGTCTTCTATTCTACTTGTTCTTTTATCTACTTTTCTTCCTTTCGATGGAGTTATTTTTTTTGTTTGATAATATTCCATATTTGTAGTTATTTTTTCTATTTTTTTAATTTCTTTCATTCTATCCTCAATTTGAGTCCAACAATAGATGAGGGTTCAAATACCGAGAAACGTTAGTTGTTACCATGATTTTCCATCAAATTCTTAGTGTTTATATATATGTTATTGTTCCATATTATATTGTTGTTAAATTACAATAATTAAATTAGTTTATTCTTAAAATAAACTGATAGTTGTTACCTAAATGACCCTTGAGGGACATTCAATTATAATAATATTTTAAGGACCATTAACTATAAACACCCCATGGGGTGTGTTAATTATACGGATAAAACAACGATGGGTGCCCAATGAATCAATTCACCTTTGTGGTGTGTTTTTACACCTATATTTTGTGATGTTTAATGTATTGAATGTAATGTACTGAATTAGATAAAATTGTTAATGGAAGGTCATGTCCATTTGATTTTTTCCATTGTCTTTATCAGTTATCCTTGAGAAATTATTTATATCCAAATTTCTAATTAAGATAAATTGGAGGAATATTGTAATAATAGCATTTATATTCCAATATATTGTTTTGATCTACCTTTTAAGGTGATTCTAATTGTGTAACAAATTTTTATATCCAATTTAATGATGTAAACAGAAATCGTATGGTCGTTATTTGGGTATATGACCATTCTTATTACAAAACTGAGAGTGGGAGGTGGTTTCAACATAGGATCAATATAAATGGACTCTTGGGGTTTGATTAATTAAATTTTAAAAATTAAATTATTATTATGAACATAGGTTGGTACATGAGTTCTCATATGAACAACATTAAAGGACTAATTTGGAAGTAGTATTGAATGCGCCAGATTGATAGTTGAAGTCCTTATTGGATAGAATATGAAAGACTAAGATGTTATATTTTTCTTATTCCACAAGTGATAATTCGACTCACTATGAGGGCTTTCAAGGATAGACTCATGTGTTCGATCAGTATGTATACCACAACTAACACTTGTGATTATGTTGTGTACTAACAAGGAATTGCTCAAAAGGTAGTGAATTTATAACACAACTATAGTGATATTATGTTTCTTATGAGGAATTTCAATGATGGGTTTGTAAATATATGGGTCGTATATTCTTAGAGTGATACCTAGGTATCAAATTTGTAATGCTATTGATTAGAATATGTTTATTTTAAATAATAAACATTTTAATGATAATATAAAACATCATCCAAAATGAAAAAACTTGGATTTTATAGGAGCTTCGAAATATTCCAATGGAATTAATTTGCATGTCCTATTAGATCTGTTTTATGGAGAATAATTATTGTTTGAAAAACGTTCCTAGTCTTTATTATGAATTAAATTAGGAATAGCTGATTAATCAGAGATATTTGAGCTTCTTCCAATGAATGTAATAATGTAGGGAGTTCCCTGAGAAAACGAACCTATGTAGATTATTTTTATTAAAAACTTTAATTAAATATTATAATATTAGATTCAATTTTTATGTTTTATATTAATGTACTGTATGGAATTAGACACCATTTGTAGTGGACTAATGAGTTTATCTCACATTAATACTGGGTCAAATTGTGGTACTTGTTTTGACTACACAGATACAGGAAGGGACATTGGAAAACTTCCATTAGTTAATACTATACTGATTGATGAATTAAAGTGGGGGAGAATAGGGTTTATCAAGGGTCTTGAAACTATCTGAAGATGGGTTTTTGATCTTTTCGTTTTTTGTTAAAATTTTATATATGTGTATACAATTCCATGTTTCCCTATATTTCTATTTTTTATAACACACCATAGAGATCATTTTTTAAATGAAATTGATGGATGTGATTACATAGTTGTTTTATGATGCATTTTTATTTTTAATCTATGTAATTATTATTATTATTACTTTATTTTTTGATATTATGATACCACCGTGATACAATATAATCGTGAGGGTATAATCACCCAACAATTCCACCATGGAACATCACAATTATATAGTTTCCATGAGAATGTGGGGATGAGTTCTAATAGTCATGTGGCCAACTTGGTTAGGTTACTATTGAATAAACCAAGACTGAGACCACAAAAAGTGGTATCAATGCATTTATTTTCTTTTCCAATCATTATTATGAAATTATAAATGAGAATTTGAATGTTTCAGGATTTTTTGTAGTGATTATTCTTGGGATTATATAACCCATGTAATTTCAAAATCAAAATTTCCAAGGATGGGATGTCAGAAAGCTGTATTAGAGTATAATAACTTGTTTTATTCTCACACTCAATATATCCATGACATACAAATTTATATCATATTTGGTATATTGAGATTGCATTATTTATTTTATAACCTCACAAAGTGATACTTATGGATGGATAATATTCACTTCATGTGTCATATTATCTCAGAGAAATACAAGTCAGTTGACCTAGAGAAGTTGAGAGAAATAGTTTCATGGGAGGATTCAATGAACGTCACTGATTTATAGTGTTTACTAGGGATAGATAGTTATTGTAGGAGATTAATAAAGCACTTAATACTTTTAAAATCTCCTATAACACTCTTGAATGTAAAATTTCTTATTTTTATCTAGTATGAATCCATTGAGAAAACCTTTTAGGAGCTGGAAGGTAAAAGGAAGTCTGTACTGATCCTGATTCTGCCTGAAATAGGAAGAATCTATGTAGTCTATTGTTACATGTTAGGTTTTGGTATATTATAATTAATTATGTAGATGGATTCATTTATGTTTTATAAGTATCATAAATTGAGGAAACATGAGAGGAACTACCAGACACATGATCTTAAGTTAGCTATTATTGTTCATTCCTTACTTTGTCAGAGGAATAACATCCTGGAAGAGTGATTTTTCATGTATAAATGCTGAAATATCCTCAATAAAATGTTTACACAATTTGAATTGAATCATTATCAATGAGTTTGGTTTCAATACCTATCATCTTTTTTACATTGATATTGCTTATACATCCAAAAAGGTCAATGAGTTTGTTGATTCATTGATAGGGATGAATTAGATAATATGTATTAAGGATTCCATAAGAGTTTGGAATCTTTTGGCCCTTTTCTATGAGAAGAATGTGGAGGTTTAAGACCATCAGGAATAATTTTTACTTAAATCGTATTCTGTAAACTCTTCACTTATAGTGATAGTAATGATGAGGTAGCTATTATATTTCAAGGGCTTGGTACTACATGGGAGTATTTTAGGTTATGAAATAACATCTAATTTGGTTGTCAATGAGGCTGATATCTTATGCAACAATGGATTTCTATGAGTTCTTATAGATGTTATGGAGGAGATTATGTGATATTTCCATGACTTGATATGAGAAGTGGATCTCAATATTACAAATATGTATAGTGAATTTTGCTAATATGGATTGTCGTGGGGAGGAAGTATGAGATATATGGGTTTGTTATTCATTGTTCCAAGTATATATAGGTCAATCCAGAACACCATTGAATGTACAAGATTATAAAATTATTACATATTTCTAAGTTTAAATGGGGTTACATCACCATAGACTTCATGAATAGATTTCATAGGTTATCATGGAGATGGGATGTCATATGGGTGACTGTAGACAAGTCGATAGAGGTCTCCAATTTCTTATCTATTCATGATGTTTTATCGATGGATTTTCATGGGAGGCTCTACATTAATGTTATAATACATACCAATATGGTTCTACGTTATATCATATTGGATAGTGATTCTAATTTGGAGTTTCAATTATTGATGGCATTGTATAGGGAATTAGGTGCTATGATGGTGTTTTATTCCAAATCCCTATGTTCCCATATAAATAATATTAAAATATTATATATATTTTATAATACATGAATGATGTTTATTAATGGAAATATTATAAATGATAAATATTACCTCTTATTAGAAATTTGAAAAAATATTTAATCCTAGAATACTATTAAAACCTAGGTGAATCCTATATTATCTATTCCCTATGGGTGTGAATATCGAGACCATTATGGCTTGTGTACAATTAAAAAAATATTTAATTTATTTATTTTAATTTATTAGTATAATGTTGTATCATATATAAAATAGTAATTATAAAAAAATCATCTAGAGTTAGAAGCATAAAACCTGGGATGATTGAGAAAAATTATTCCCTTCTTTATTTGGTGAATCAATATCCCATGATAATGAGAATCTGGATCAAGGCAAATTTAGATGCAGTGAACAAAATGACCCCTCTATATCATGGGTAAGAGCATTATTCCACATAAGATGATCAAATCTCTCGATAGGATTATTCATTTCACAGACTATGCACTTATTCATTAAATTTATTGACCAATATCACCTTGGTATTTTAATTAGGCTAACGATAGGTCTTTTCATGAACCCATGAATTGAAATTAAATTAATTGTTCACTGTTTCTCATCATGAATTTCACCATTCATGTTTATTTTCCAAGAATGCATGGTTGGTGATTAATTAATCCTTTAATTACCTATCTCCATTCTTTCTTTGAATTGGTAATTGTTATCCCATAGAGTCATGATTCAACATAGTGAGGTCAAATTGTGCCTAATCGGTCACCCTATAATTGTAGTATATTTACATGTGATGAACAAAAAAATGAATTATGGATAGATTTGTGATGATTTTCATGTTTCAAGGTGACAATTATTTTATTATAATATAATATAGATAAAGAGATTATAGATTTTTCATTTTAGGAGACAATTAGTGTAATTAATGTGTTAAGTGGTTTGTCTGACCTTTATAAGAATCGATGAAATCTATTTTCCACCCACCAAAAGGCCACAGTTGTAGAGAAATAATGATACTCACTGATTTAGGGTGGCTAGAGGAATGGTTTTTAGTAGAGGGATCAAATTTATAAATCATTAGAACATATATGAATTCGAGTTAAAAACATGACTCCACCCCCTGTAGGCCAAAGAACATAGGTTTTTTGTGTATTTGGATATGGTGAATAGGTTTTTTCATAACTATATGTATCACATGATTTATAAAACCCCAGCATGTTTTGGGAGCTTCTGCGAAAAATTCAGTATATAATGTAAGAGTACATGGACATGGGAGTTTCCAAGAGCTCACCATGTGTAGAAGTATGCAGACCCATGCAGGATATAGCGACATGGCTGGGGATACGTATGGGGGTGCATTTGGAAAGAAAACATCTTCTACCATAGTACCCTTACATGGGGAGGATTCATAATCTTGTGTAGAGAGGATGGCTAGGACTATGGGGTTCTCAATCATGTTTTGTAGTCCACCTACACACCATGTATGAATACATGGTTGGGGATCCATGAACCTTAAAGGACAAGACCATGTGGTAGAGTAGGACAACAAAAAGTGGGCTTCCCGTCAAATTTCATGTACCACATTGTTCCATTTGACGAAACTACGAACTCATGTATCTCATTTGTTTAGAAATAGATTTTGGTTTGTAGTTGTCCTATTCTACGTTTTGACATTGTAAAATGAAATTGGGGCCTTCATGTTGGAATTTTTGAAATAATACATGATGTTCCAAGATTAAGAATTATTTAGGCAACCCCCGAAAACATCTATGATCAGACATGGTCATTAATGAGGTACCCACAGATAGATGAGGGTGTGGTTCCTCTATCCATTTACATAATAGTACCCCCATAGTATAGGGTGATAACCCTCCTTACATTGAGTGGTACTGCTTATTTCATTTGGGAATGGGCCCTCTTCCAATTGAGTGACACCCCCTAATGGAGTAGGGTGCAGGTCCCTAATCTATAATGTGGCATAACCAAATAGGATTATGGTGTGTGGACTCACCCTACTAAAAAGTACCCAACTTTCAGATAACATGTATCTCTTACTTTTATTGAGTAGAACAATCATTATAGATCTAATTTCCTATGATGGGATATCATATGCAAGTCCCCATCTATCTTGTTTAGGTTTCTTCAGATTGAGTATATATACGTACTTGTATTCATTTTGATGGATTCAGTTTACGCTCTTTATTTGTTTTGAGTTGTCTATCTATTAAATTAATGTATTTTTATTTGCCCTTGTGCTTTGGAGTTTTACAATAGGGTTTTTATATACTCATCCATTCATGAGTTTTTTGGTAAATGTGGTGTCCTATACAGATGTCAGATATGTTAGTGGTGACTACAGAATAGCCTAGGGACATCAGGTGCATTGGAACACATACGGTAACACACCATGTTTTAGGAACCTTTTTTACAATTAATTAATTTTAATTGATGACATAAATTGTTCTAATCAACTCATTCATTTCACTTGGAATTTACTTGTCTTGTGGTATACACAACACTGACTTGGCATACGTAACATACAATACTGAGTTTTTACAAAACATTATTTTAATTATATAATCATTTAAATTAGAAAGATATAACCATTCCATTAATTTTTTTAATATGATTAGTAATAACTATTTTTGAAATAATTTCAATATTAATATTCTATAAATATAATATATTGATATTGGAAAATATAATTCTTTTTATAAATACTTTATAAGTTTAAAAATAAAATTTTCTCAAATGAACTACTTTTCATGTCCTTTTATGTGAAAATAATAGAGGTAATTTTAAAAACATTTAGAAATTTAATTTGATAAAATAAAAATTATTTTTTAATTCAGTATCTTTAAATTATATTAGGGTTAATTATTTGTATTGTTCATAGAAAATCAATTTCTAGTTTAATAGCATAAAATAAATAATTTTAATTGTAAATTATTTTAATATAATTAATTTATATAGTTAAATTATATATTAATATTGTTTTATAGATTAATTATATCATTTTTATCAATTATTCCAATTTATGTCACTAAAACCAATTTTACACAGAAATTTATCTGAATAACATAGAAAATCATTGATTATTTTCACAATAAAACCCCATCGTGTCGTCTGTCTATAGAATTAATTTTAAATAAATTGATTAAAAATCATTGTGTTTAATTTTTAAAAATTTATCCCATATTTTCACTAATTACTAGTTTATAATTTCAAATAATTTTAGCATATTTCAAGAAAAAAAATATTAGTGAATGTAGTTAAAATTAAATACAGTTATTAAGGTAAAATTAAACATAACACATGAATAAATATTCAACATAAGGAACTAAATGGAGTGTCAACCTGTCTATAACCCATTTTATGGTCATATATTGGTCATACAATGTCAATTATTTTGTTTTTTTCGTTTTTATGACTTATATTTGGTAATAATATTTGTACACCTGACATGTTTTCAAAAAATGTAATCAATGTCCCATCCCTTCCCTGTAAAAGGCCACCCCATCTAATCATTAATCGCACCTACAAACCCTCTTATGTTCATCCTTAATCTTAAAAATCATCTTCTTTGCATCTCGTAATTACTAATTAAATCCTACCTTTGGTCATAAATCCTTCCAAGGAAGCCCATTGGTGAACACCAAAAGGAGTTACCCGGTTAAAAAGTAACACCCTCTCGCAAGCTCCTTTCTTTTATTTTCTTTCTCCACTCAATAAATTATAAATATTAAATTATTATTTAATTAAACCATTATAATAAATATACTGATATTTTCTTATAGTAAGGATATCACCTACAGTTACACATACGTCCATCTAATGGTTAAAAAAATATTTTTTATTTATACTGGGAATTACAGCCTCACCAAATTATGAAAGTTTGTTTTCCATTACCACCATTAATGGTAGAAATTATGACGGAAACTATATTAATATATTATATATATGATATATATTATTTCTCTAATAATTTTTATTTATTTTCAAATATATATATTTGTATACATTTCATTTTTTGTAAATATTATAATTTCATTTGAGGACTTGTGGACTACCACCCCCACAAAGCGATGTGATTCATTAAAACACCAATTGTAATGAATTTTGGATTTGTTTAGTAATATTATATTATATATATAAAATATTCATGCCACTAGGACAAATATATATATATATATATATATATATATATTTATATAAATATATTTATTTTACATTCATATTTTAAATATGTTAATTAAACATAAACAACATTCATGAATTTGTACGACCTACCATATCCATGAATGATTTATTTTATTTCAATTTTATATATTATAAGGATTATTATAATAAACATTTACAGAATATACATGATATTTATATCATTGTATAATAATTAGAAATAATTATATAAGTATAAGAAAAAAATATATATATCAAATTAAGACACATATTAAAAACAAAGAAGATATTAAATGAAGTGATACCTTAAGCTATGATTGTCAAAAATGTGGTTTTGTAAAGTCCAAATACAAATATATATAGTATTAGATATATGAATATTAATATTTAAAATAAAAATATTTTAAATATACAAGATTCTCAATGAATTACAATGATACTCAAGATATAAATTATGGGGATTTCTAATCTCACTTTTATTTCTATGAGATTTACGCATTATTATCCACTCATCTCTATTTTCTAGGGTTTATAAAAAACATTAATAAATTATAATTTTGATGTCCAAAAATTTATGGGTATTTACATATACATTTTTTATCTCTCATTCATAGGGTTTATGTATCAATAGATACGAAAACTGATAATTAGTTTGGTCTCAATTTTCATTCTTTGAGATACATTCCATGAACATCAAGAACAATGTCTTAAAAAAATACAAATATTATCTTTTAATATCATCTTCAATGAAAATTAATTTATATTATTTTTGTTATCTTAAATATTCCATTATATTTTTTCAATGTATTTTCAATAAAATGGGTTTCAAAATTTTTTTGAGCACTCCTTATATGTTTTCAAGGAAAAAAGTTTCTTAAATATTTCAAAATATTCCATTATATGATTTAAAGGATATTTTAAAGAAAATGGGTTTAACAAATATTAACGGTTTAAATATATTTTTTTAAAGGATAAATGATATTTTCCTCAATAAATGTTTTGAAAATATATTTTCATGTTATTTTCCCTCTATGATGAAATTCTTTGATGTTACTCATGCCCTTATAGGATAGGATCCAAAGGTAACATTCATATTATTTTATGAGGGGTATATGATTTAATGGAATGATGCTCATGAAACCTATTTCTGTACCACATGTTACATTCTTTTAAAACCCAAAAATTTTCATGGGATATGATTTGATTAAATAATTATGAAAAGTATCTCATTTATATAGGGTATGAGGGGATAAAAAGTTAACATTACCCATTTCATTTGATATGATTATTATCGGATTTTTATAAGAACCATAACCTTTTATGGATCATGATATGAGGAATGTTTTACAATCTTGTGGAGCATGTGTGACTGATTTTACTATGAAATTTGTGGGACCTATATCTCTATCCAATGAATTCAGTAATGATTTATATCTAATGAGATATTGATATGAATCATATAGATAGGCTTGATCCACTATGGAATATGGGAAAACCTTATTCCTTACATGGAAATGACATCGAATTGGGATTTTTTTGTGTCCCACCAATTAGGTGTAGTCACCATGATGTTGGTAGATAGGAAAAAATGATCACTTAAAAGGAACATACTACAATTGGGGATGGTGGTCTGTCACACCCAGTAGGTGTAGTTCCCATGAAGTATATTGATAAGTTTTATCAATACATATTGAATTATAGGAATGATATCACATGATTATGTTTACCATAATTACATGTATTATTCCAATTATATTATTTAATGGATTATGTTATTTATTTCATTATGATTCCTGTATTATGAAATGCCATGATTTATGTCATGATTTGTGTTTCTGATCTTATTATATGAATGTTGTGATATTCTATTGTTATGATCACAATTTCATACAATTATGATCTTTATTTTTCTTATATTTCTCCCTCATTTACCCTTAATGAGCATCTGAGTTCATCCATTTTTATTTTTTCATCCCTAGGTTATATAGATATGTATTCTCTTTTGATGATTCTCATAAGGGTTCAAATCATGAAGAACATAGTGAAATATAATTTATAAAAATTATGTTCCATTTTTAATATTTCCATGTTTAAAAATGTACAACACTAGTATAGTATTTGGGAGTCTTATTATATAATGATTTTAAGAATTACCTAAAAGATCAGTAATATTAATATATGAAAAGAGAGTGTAACAATAGCTAGAATCCGAGGAAATTATCAGTTAATATTTGGAAGAATGGATGAAAAAACCATAAAGAGAAACCAATGGACATTTATAGGGATAAGTCAACAGATAAAGAAAAAGTATATGAAAATTTCATGGAATCTATTTTTATTTATAAAATGAGCAGTTTCCTAGAAATAAATTCACATCTATTAGCTATTAATGGATGTAAATAAAATACAGATGTTCCAAGGTGTATCAATTATGAAAATTTGTGTCATTCATGACATGGTGTAACGTGGTACATGAAAATTGGCCTTATTACACACCTATTTAAATACTCCTTGAGAATATTCATTGGGAATTCAAAAAACTATTCATTATCCACCTTGAAGTATTTAAATGTATGTTGGATATGAATACCCTAGGATAAACCTAATGTGTCATAGATTAAAGGTGGTTTCATAATTTAGACATCCAATTAATTAATTTAATGATTATATGATTCTCCACCAGGATAATTGTTTCTTACACAAATATTTTCTGTTTTGTAAATGTTTAGAACCCGAAGGAATCACATAAATGTTGATTTTGATGGATAATTAAGTAATTGTTCTCTTGAATATTTGAATATATAGATGCAAGAATTATAAAATTAATTTTTTATTCTCACACATCATTCTCAAGATATGAATCATGATGAACTTCCAAACGAAAAAATGATGGAACAATGTTTTGTTGAGTCTTTCATGAAGCATCACCCCCTTATTTTAGTGGATATTCATATCCACTTTTTTCTGAACACTAGATCTACACCACTAAAAAGCTATTATTTTTTATCCTATGTTTTGATCATGTGAATTTTATTCCATATTTTTATTATTTAGAAGGTTAAATAGACTAGTGGTGGACTCTAATAAAGAATATATTAAATCAAGATGAAATTGAATCTATATATTTGGAAAATTTCATGAATATATTCTGCAATATGTAATTTTTTCGCATTCTTCGTATGAATATGGAAAAGGAATTCTTTGACTTGAAGAATTAGGATCATGAATTTGTTGGTATCTATAAAGAATATTTCACATGAATTTTGAGGAACGCTTCTAGAATTATCATATATCCCACAGTAAAGTCGATAGGTTTTTAGTGGCTTAAATCCAATTATCAAAATTGTGTTTGCTATGATATAAATTAGTTGCTACGATGATATTTTTAATTATTAAATAAATGATGTATTTGAGGTTGGAGTTACATATCACTATCATGGTTTTAACAAAAAAAGAATGATGGAGTTCAAATGAAAAAAAAATCCATGAAGAGATGAGGATGAGAATTCATTTATTCTATATGTGTGGAGATAATCATAGAGGTAATTGTATTATGGGTTCTAATAAATGTTTTAATTGCATAAGGGAAGGCCACTAGAAAATTGATTACATCACGGATGTGAATAAATTGGCAGATGATGAAAAATGTAGAAAATCAAAATAGAATACACCTCCCATACATAAATTCTTCATGTGTAAGGAGAATATGAATTATTCAAACCAGTTCCCAAACCTAATGGATAATGATTATGTTCGATGTAAGAATCCAATTATACCAAGGTACAAGGTTAAATCTCATGCGATCATTATTTCTGACAAGGGGAGTGATAAAACATGATGTAAAAGGTATAGTTACCACCAACTCTATAATTTCTAATGCGTTATTTAATTATATATCTACCAACTATTTCATATCTAAATAATTTTCAAATGGTATTATGATTTAATTTAAAAAATTATATGTGGAATTATTATTTCAAACACCTAATGTTATGTTGATTGAACAATAAGTCTAGGATACCTCTCTGGTTGACATCTGCAGGAATGTGCTTCCTAAAAATCACTTCATTCCTCCATTGGTAGAATTTGATGTCATATTAAGCCTTGATTTTATTTCTGTGAATAAATATAATATAAATTTTTTAGTAAGGTAAGATAAAATTTACATTTCAAACCGTCCTATAATTCTACATAATTGTGATGAAAAATATGAACTTCTTATGGAGATTACTTCCAGTGTATGGGTCTTAATTCTCATTCAAAATTGTTTTTTATCCCATTTGGTTGTGTAAAATTTAACATCTGTTATATAACTATTGTTTGCGAATTTTTGGAGGTATTTCTGAAATAGTTTCCCATCCTTCCACAAAAATGTGATGTTCTAGTCTCAATATAACTCTAACCTATTTCATCACCAATGTCGATGACTTTTGATCTAATGGCCTCAATTAACTTATAGTAATTAAAGAAGAAACTCCAAGAAACCCTTTATAAGGGATTCATTCATCCATGTGTTTCACATTAGGGTGAACCTGTTGTTTTTTAAAAAACAATGTCTCATCATCGCAACTCTGTATTGAATATGGTAGTTGAAAAGGATCGTAATTATGAACATGTATCCTCTTCCCTGAATTAATGACTTGCGTGATCATATATACAGTTCTAAATACATTTATGAGATAAAACATCATTATAGATATCAAATATTGAGCTTTATATAGAATGATATACCCAATATGAAATTTTATATATGGTTTGGAAACTATGAATACATAGTAATTAATTTTAGTCATTGTAATTATAATGTTCTCTTTATAGATTTAATGAATAGAGTATGTAGGGATTAGCTTTAACAATTTTAGGTAGAATTTAAAGATGATATTATAATATATTCAGATATCCTTGAATGGCATGAAGGCTAAATGTTAATTGTACAAAAAATAATGAATTTTGTAGGGAAAAGGATTTATGTTTGTGTCACCTAATATCAAGAGACGGTATAGATGTAAATCCTTCCAAGGAAAAGGATTTTAATTGCAGGATTAGACAAAACAAGGTGATTGGGATACATATATATATCATGGTTTATCATGAGATTATAGATGGCTTGTGGAATATTTTTCTTGACTATGTAATACTCTATCAATGTAAACTCAAAAGGGTTTCCTGTTCCCATAGTCAGATGACTGTTAAGAAAGATTCAAATTACTGAAGAGAAGGTTAGTCGATGCACTATTTCTAACATTAACATATAGTAGATAAGGGATTATAATCATAATTTATTCTTCCAATAAAGGATAAAGAAGTATTCTTCTGTTGAATAACATTGAATTTACTTTTGACTCACAATAGGTGAAGATTCATGAACCCAATTTCCTAACTCTTGTTTTGTTGTTAGTAGTGGTATGCTTTTCATTAAAGAATTGGAGGAACCATATTTATGGATAAAAATGTTATATATATACTGATCATAAAACTATAAGTTACATATTTCCATAGAATGAGTTGAATATGTTCCAGATATTATAGTTAATGTTGATAATGGATTATGACTGCTTAATACATAACCACCATAGGAAAGTCAACAAGCTGGTCAATGCATTGAGTTGAAAAGATCATGCATGTTTGTCAATGATGAGAGTAAAAAAAGATCAAATATTTTTGGATTTTCATTGGATGTGTCTATAAATACTTATGGAATGGGAAAATATTATCTTTCCAAAAGGAATTTTTAATCCTCTGTCCTTGTGAATATTAAAGAGGCATAGGTAGAAGATGAAGTGCTTTAGAAGAATGTAAGATATACTGCTGATTATAACCATGATTAGGGTGGAATGATATGGTTTAGGAACCGTGTATGTGTTACTTTAAAACTAGATTTTAAGAATTATCTATTAGTGGAAGCTCATGGTTCTTCAATCTCTATTGATCATAGATGTTTGAATTTGTATAGGAATTTGAAATAATACATCATTTCGGATGGAATGAAAAGGGATATAGTCGAGTTTGTATCATAGATCTTGGTATGCCTACATGTTGTGTTTCCAATTCAATATTGTAAAGTAATACTGCATCCATTACACATACTATACTGGAAATATTAGTAAAAACTATAGATTTTCTCATTGGACTCCCAAAAACCACTACTGGGTTTAATGCTATATGGGTGGTACTTAACCCGATTACAATGTTATCACACTCCACCACTATCATAGAGGACATATCTATTGATCAGAGAGATACTAATTAAATTAAGTAAGAGGTAAGTATAAATGTAGTACCACATTCCATTATATTATATTTCTATATCAGGCTTACCTCTATGTTCTGGAGATGTATTTAATAAGTACATGAACAAACTTCTGTTTATGCACTGCATTTAATCCTCAAATGGATGGTCAGTCTGAAAGTTAAATTCAGAACCAATAAAAATATTAATATCTTATTATCTATATTTAAAATGTTGATGTGACGATAAAATTCGAAGAGTGGAGTTTCTATACAACGATTTCTTTCACTCACGCATTTTGATATCCCCTTATGACTTGATCTTTCAAATGAAATGGAAGAGAATGTCTTTGTCATTCATCAAAATATAATGGATAATAAATTATGAAATATATTTAATTATAATTACCAATGGTGTAGTCATGATATGAAGTTGGTGAAAAGGTGATTCAACATATATCACCCTAGATGAATGTTCTATGATTCAGGAATAAATGGAAACTAAACCCTGTGTATATAATCCCATTTTATTTTGTTGATAATATTCGGAAGTATCATATCAGTTGGATATTCATCCAAATATCTCTTAACTCCCTAATGTATTCTATTTATTTATCTAGAATAAATACACACTTGTCCCTTTATATGTATTTATCTCAGCGGTCAGACCACTAGAGAAGAATATTTCTTCTAAGGGACAACCAATTGTAATTTTGAACCCTACAATTTAGGTTCTAAGAAACAAGACAAATCACCTTGTGAATTTTTTTTAGAGAAATCACCAGTTGTGGTAAGCTATGTGTGAACTTATAGATATGATGAAGGAAATTTATCTTTAGTTGTTAGTATGATAATGATGAATTTTGAGAGAGAAATTATTTTTAAAGTGGTAGATTGTGTGACCTTGAGTTTTATTAACCTTTTTATTTAGAATGGATTAATTTATGTCGATGTATTATATTTCACTAATTCAAAAATTAATTCCATGTGGAACCTACTTGGGTTACATTTCACTAAACACAATCATGGTGTACGTATCACATAACATTGTTTTTTTACAGAACATTATTTTCTTATTATAACTTATTATATGATATATTGATAACCTAATCCTTAAAATTTGAAATATTAATAGTAATAATTAATTATCAAATAATATTTATAAAATTTTTATATAAATATGAAATATTTATAAAGAAAATATTATTTTTGGTAAATTCATTACATCTTTTAAAAAAATATTTTCTCAAATGAACTATTTTTCATGTAGTTCTATGAAAAAATAATGAAAATTACTTTTGAAAATATTAGAAATTTAATTTGATAGAATAATGTTATTTTTAGAATTTATAATTTCCAAATTATCATAGGGTGGATTTTGTGGATTTTTTTGAGAAACACCATATCCAGATGATTTGTGAAAATACTGAATTTTAATTCAAAAATCATATTTCATTTAATTTATTTATATTGTTAAATTATATTTTATTATAGTTTTGAATTTTTTTTATATAATTTTTTTTTCAATTAATCTAATTTATTTTATATGAACCAATTTCACATTCAAATTGGATATAAAAAACAATTTAAACTTTTGATCATTTTTATATTAAAACCTCATAGTGTCATTCTGTCTTCTGGATTAATTATAAATTTTTTTCTACCAATTAAGTGTTTTGAATATTGAAAATTGGATTAAATATTTTTAATAATAATATTTTAAATTTTTAATAAGCCCAAATTAGATTTTGATGAAATATATAAGTGAACGTAGTCAAAAGTATTTATAGTTATTAAAGTTAAATTAAGAATAACAAGGGAATATATCTTTATCATATCAAACTGAATGAAATAAAAAATTTCCCACACTAATGGTATGGACATATTCCAACCATACACCTTCCATTAATGAGTTATGCTGGTCTGTTATGACTATTTTTAATTAAAAACACTTGTACAACTAACTTATTTTGAAGAATTTCAAGTATGTCCCATCCCTCTAGTTTAAGGGCCACCATCTCAACCAATTATTCACACATCTCAAACCACATAAGATTATAATATCCCTTCCCATTACACTTCCCAAAATCCCTCCATTCCTCCTTGATGTATCCATTCAGTAAGGAAACCCTCCATGGAATCGATTTAGTGAAAACCAAAAAGAGATACCCAATCAAGAGGTAACACCCTCCCTCAAGATCATGTTTTTTATTTTCATTTCAACTCATTCAATTATAATTATTCCATTCCTCTTTAAAAACACCATAATCCTCAATATACTAATATTTTTTACACTACGGTTTTTAAATACACTTATACACTCATTCATTTAATAGGTTACAAACTTATTGATTATGTGTATGGTGAACTAATGCCTCACGAAATGATGATTGTTCATACAACTTTACCAACTATCATGATGGAAATTATGATGGAAATATTATTAATATATTATATATGTTTCATATATAATATATTTATTTTGTATTTAATCTTTTGTAATTATTTAATAATACATATCTTTATACATTCCATTTTCTGTAAATATGATAAATTCTTTTTGAGGTAGTAAATACTGATATCCCATCAAACTGATGTCATTCATTCACACAATAATCAGAATTAATTAAGGATAATTTTATTGAAATTATACTATATATAAAGTATAATAATTCAATAAGAATAATTATTTATATACATATATATACATATATGTCATTTACATTATTTCCTTTAATAGGATAATTAAACAGAAGTTTCATTCTTGTATATGTAAGCCCCATCATCTCTAGGAAATGTGAATTCCATTTCATACCTCTATATTATAAGGATTAATATAATACAAATATATTCTATATTAATGATATTTATATCATGTTTTACATTCAATCTATAATAACCCAATCATTTAATAATGAAAATTCCAGTTGATCTAATTAAATGTCTTTTATGTAAAATGGTTATGTAAATTATTCGCACTTACTAGGTTTTATGTTTTGGGGTTTTAAAATATCATTATTAATAGTTACCATTTTTAAAATATATACATTGAATAGTTACTACATTATTATTATAAATATAGAGCTCTAACAAATCAAATTTTCTCACACAAACGAAGCAATGACCTCATCCAATACAATTTCTCTATACGAAGACCATTTGTTGGAGCTCAAAAAAGAGGTAGTGTCACTAGGCCTCAATCCTGACCAAGCCCAATCGAAGATTCAATATGTTAATCGTTAGAAAAACCAACTACGATGGATGTCGAAGTTAATAGTTTTTACCACCTGAGCAATGTTATTCGAGTCTCCAAAAGTGTATGTCTCCATTACACACCTTTCCCTTATTTAATATACATGTGTTATAAGGGGTCACATAACATGACCCTAGAACTATGATAATGTTCATTATTCTTTTATATAATAATGAAATTACATTAATTTTATTGTGTTTACTTTGTAAATGGTTTACAAAGAACAAATATTATTTTAGTTCATATTAATTTATGAAATCAATTTTGATGAATTACTGGATTTTTGAGTTATATAATATTTTAATATAATATTATTACTAAATTAATTTATATTAAATATAAATTATCATATAATTATTTTGACTATAATTGTAATTTTTATAATGTTTTGAAATCTTGTACTGTGAAAACCCAGGATTTTATTATAAATGTCAGTTTATATATTAAAAGTAAAAAATAACATATTAAAAAATTACATAGAAAAAATGAATATTATGTCTTGAATCTGTATGTAAAAATTATCTAATAGTGAATTTTTCATAATTTTCACAGACAATCGAATTTTTTGTTAAAAATTAAATAGCTTCAAAAAATATTATTTTTTTAATGACATAATTATGACCCAAGAGTGATGTAATAAAATAATATAAAAATAATGTTCGTCTAATATATGTTTTATCTTTTAAACAATTTGATTTTATATTTATTTGATTAAATTTTTGGTTCCTTAGTGGGCTATCTAAGACTTATAAAGCATTTTTACTTTTTAAATAAATTCCTTTAGAGTGTGAATCACCTCTACATATGAAAGCCAAATATTTTAATATGTTTGGAAATTGGACTAATAATATTTTTCAATCCCCTTTGGAAAAACCATGGGTTGGTTTGTGGTTTTGATTAGTTTAATTTGTGGTGTCCAATACCTAGATAGTAAATAATCCACTATCATTTCCTATATAAACCCAATCAACCACACATTCCTCTTCACTTAGTCAATTTGGAGTAAGAACAAACTCTTCTTACATCTCTCTAGAACCTTCCATGGATACCCATGCTCCCTAAAAGCATCTCTCAAGCCTCTCCCAGGCCACTGGGATACCACATCCCAGTATTGGATTTCATCCTTTAAAATATTGGTCCACGATTCATTATATTGATATACCCTTTTATTTTCATTAACAGTGATGGTGTATTATTTAAAAACTACCCTATCCTATAATTCTTATGTTTTAATGATGATATAACACTACCTGTCTCACTAATTCATCCCATTTAGACCCGTTACCATGCTGACATTTTTTAAGGGATTTATCGCACCTAATTTACATTTAAGAAATTATTTTCATTATGAATCTAAATATATTACATATGTTGGGATGTGTATATATATGCCCGTCTTAATTTCCATTTTCATGTACATATGATGAGATACCTCATTATCTCTAATCAATCAATTTTGGAATTCTTATGTCACACCATTGTGCTGTCAAAATTGCATCATGATTTTACAGGAAAATGTCATTGTGTATTGAATACCATGACCATTTCTCTATCAAGGGTATTCACATTAATAATCATTGACTTGTTGATTATAGAGTTTCTTGTATGAATTCAATATTACTTTATCGTCGAATAAATGGGGATGTTTAATGAATCAATGTTGTATGATCTATGCGGCACACTTACGCATGAAATAAAATGATTAATAAATGTGTGCCCTGATATCTATCCAATGCAATGGGTAAAGAATATTATCATGATAATCCATGTGAAATGAGGGTTTATTCATGATAATCCATGTTCAATGAATTTTTACTCATTCTATATGTGCAATGAGCCTTAGATCATGCTAAAATCATGTCAAATGTTGTTACCACAATTCAATGTTCTAATAATCATGCTATATCATGACTTTATGTTCATTCATCTATTGTTATCTATTGATATTCCTATTTCCTAACATGTAATATATTCTTCATGTTATTTCATTTTTTACTCCCTTACTGGGATTTATAGCTGACCCTTTTCTTATGTATGTCCCTAGGATATCTCACACACTGCTAATTATGAAGGAATGTTGTGCTCATGTAAAATAAGTTTTCAATAAATATCTTGTGTTTAATGGTCTATGTTTTTATGTAATTTTCATAATTTTTGAAGACACTAGATCTCTAGATCATCGAATCTATATTAAGTTCATTTTAATGTAATAAATCATGTTTATGTTTGTAAAGAAAACTAGTGTTGTTATAGTTGGAATCAAAGGATAGGTTTATTTATTTTAGTGATTAATATTTGAAACCCCTAGTGAAAGCCTTAGGTATTAGACTAAGTTTAACAAAAACATCCCTAAATTTTGTTAAGTATTGAGTAAGTGGTTTATAAAGAAAATATATTTTTTTCTGGATAAGAGTATGTAGAGGAGGCTATGTCATAGATGTATCAAGGTGTAATACCTAAAAACACTTCTTGGAACTAGACTCAAATAAGAATTGGTTCACAAAAATGAGCTTTGATACAGTTTTAGTTATGACACTCCTGCAAGATATGCTTTGGTAAGTTAATAAACATTGTATGAACCCTTATAAATGGAATTAATAAAAATGCCCCTAATGATATATGTTGGGATATAGATGATGGAAAACATTGATAAGTTACAGAAACAAATTTTATTTATATGTTATCCCTTTCTGTCATTGGATTCCCTTTTATGTGTTACCCTTAAATTTCCTATTATTCCTACCAATGTATGGTAAAAGAGGAATCAGGCAGACAACCGGGGAAAATACCAATGTGATGACTTTTTTAATTAGATGTTCATTCTGATGGGAGTGGTAATATAAATATTTGTAATGATACTCTCTCAGTTAACTCATTTTTTGAAAAGAAACATTAGTCAAGAGGAATGTTCAACCCCCCCCCCCCAATGAAGAATCCAAAATTGATAGAATCATGAGACAAGCTCCTATTACATTTAATGGATCATCTGATCCCTCAAAATCTAAAAAATGCACCAATGCCATTGAGAAGATCTTCTCCATCCATCATTGTTCTTAAAAAGAGATGGTTACTCTATCTTATAATCATATAGAGTGTGAACGTGATCAATGGTAGATATTAATAAACATTTTGATTCTTGATGAGGGGATCAATGATTTGGAAAGGAAGGATTTTAGAGAAAAAAATTCAATAAATATTTTTTTTCACACTATCATAATAATGATGGAAAGGTATTTCCTTACCCTCATGAAAGAAGATGACAAATACATCAGAGCGTATGAGCAAAAAATTCACAAGGCTTGCATGATATGCCTCTAGATTTTTCATTACCCCTGAATGCAAGGTTAAAATCTTAGTTAGTGGGGTAATACCTAGCCTATGGAATTCTCTAGAGATCCATGACATAGAGATATATGAGGATATTTTTTTATGTTCCCTCAATGTCGAAATGGAGATCGGTGAATCACAGGGGTATCATAGGGATAAAATTCGTAAGGTGAACTTTAATTCTTGCGGTCTTCGGGATTAATGCAAAGGTTCTTAGAAATTACAACAACCCACTTGCCAATGGTCCAAAAAAAACACCATGGATGTTTCTTATAGGGGAATATGGTATGATTTTGGTGTCAAATTTAATGGAACTTGTCCATTAACTATATAAAAGAAAAAAACCACTACTATAACATGGGAGAGGAACACTCCATTAAACTCTCAAAAAATTCTTCATTGCTTCAACTGCAAATAACTAGGGCCCTTGGCAAACAAGTTCTAAAAGCCAAGGGTATTTAAAGGAAACCAACAACCTTAAAGAATGAAATGGTGAAATGTTTCCATCAGTACCACCGCAGAAAACCCTAAAATGATTTGGTGACAGGTATGCTAGTTATTCATTCATGAATAAAGATTTTACTTTTTGACTCTAGTTCTTCACATTCTTTAATATACTGAAAAAATTGTATAATAATCCCAACATAACAACAAATAATGTAATTATCATTGTTCGTGAGAACAGAAAATGGGGAAATCATTGAAACCCATGAATATAACTCACCCTATGACATAATTTGTGGATTGAACTTCCCAGAAAACCTTGTCTCAATCCCTCTATTGGAATTTATAGAAATTTCTGGAATTGATTGGAATTCCTTATATAGAGAAAACATTAATTGACATGAGAGGTAAATCACTTTCCATTTGATGAATCATCCCCTGATTCTATAAAAGTGCATAGATGAGGATGAATATTATTTAGCACCATCATCTCAAGACTATATATTACTACACTATGACCATGTGTATCTTGAAAAGATGATTGAGTTTATGGAAGCAACCATATTTTGATACATTCCTATTTTGTTATAATTTCAGGAAGTGTTTCCTATGGAATTTTTGGGTATTCCTCTTTGAATAGATATTGAATTCATGATTTCTCTTATACATGGGTTGTTTCCAATATCCAGGACAATGTAAATAATTGTTGTTGTGGAGATTGAGGATCTAAAAAACAACTATAGGAGAATCGGGAAAAAGGGTTTATGCACCCAATATCTTAACAATGGGGTTCACCAATCCTCTTCATCATGAATAAGGATGGGTCAATGTGCCTTTGCATTGATTATTATGAACACAATTAAATCACGATAAAGATCATGTATCCTCTTGCCCGAATTGATTAATTATTTTATCAGCTATGTGGAGCACAATAATTATTCTACATGGATTTGGTATTGTGATATTACAAAATATGGTTTATAAAGGATGATATTACCACAGATGCTTTTTATACAAAGTACATGTACTGCGAGTTAATAGTAACACCTTTCGGAATAACTAATTCTCCAGAAATCATCATGGTCTTGATGAATATAGTATTTAGGGAATACCTAGAAATTTTTTTGTTAGTCTTTATATATGATATTCTAATATAATCCAAAAAAAGGTGGAGCATGAGAAACATCTAAGAACTGTACATGAGACCTTTTAAAGGAGAGCCCTTTGCAATGTATAGATTGTGTGAGTTCTGGTTGAAGGAGGTCTCATTCATCAGTCAGATCATCACAAGGAATGTGATATCTATGAATCCCTCCAAGATAGTTGCAATTGAGGGATGTACAAGGCCAAAATAGGTTATGAATATTCATAGATTCTGGGGGATAGCAAGATATTATCATTTTTGAGAAATTTCTACCTCTTTTACAACCCTCTTACCAAGCTAACGTAGAAGAGTGTTATGTTTGATTGGAGTGATGAATGCGAATAAAGCTTCATGGACTTAAAAAAGAGGCTTATTACTGCACTTGTGCTCACACTATCCAAAATTGGAGATCATTTTGTGGTTATTAGTGATGCTTAAAAGAAATGGTTGGGATATGTGTTGATGAAAATTCTTTGAGTACGATTCAAAGAAATTGAAGGATCATGAGAAAAACAATCCATCACACAATATGGTGTTCATTGTAGTAATATTCTCTATAAAAGCATGGCGGAATTATCTCTTTGGGGAGAAGTGTGAAATATATACGGATCAAAATTGCCTCATGTATATATTTACACAAAAATAGTTGAATATGCACCCAAATAGATTGATAGAGCAGATCAATGTCTATGAATGATAAATCCATACCATCCTGGGAAGTCGAATAAGGTAGAGGATTACCCAAAAATTCTATCATTGATGAGAATTGAAAAGTATCCAATCTTTTTATATTTGATTAATTTAGAACTCGTAATCAAAAATAATGTAACATGATAAATCCTTTCATAATTTATTTCTCAACCACCTAATTTGAAAAGGATACACGATTTTCAAAAGGATAATGTAGGAATTCAATAGAAAGAGGAAACTATCAGAAAATGGAAATCCTCATAGTTCAATTTTATTGAAGAAGGAATTATAATAATTGGTACAAGACTACGTGATAAATAAATTTTTTAGTTAATGAAAAAACATTTGGATGATGCACATAGTTCTAATTTCTTCATTCACTGATTAAACCCAAATATTTATCGAGATATTGGAGAGCATTATTGATTCCATAAAAAGAAGTATGATATCGTTGAGTATGCGTAAAAGTTCCTGGTATGCCCGCAAGTGAAGGATAAGAAGAATATGTCTAATTGGATGATGAAACCATTACCCATAACAATATGGAAATGTGAAAACATCACCGTGGACATTTCCACTGGACAACCGATGAAATCCAAACAAAATAATTCTATCTGGGTTGTTGTGGATCATCTTACAAAGACTACACACTTCATTGTAATTTAGGAGGATTTCTCATTGGACCAACTGGAATGGATATACATTAGATAAGTGTTAAGGTTTCATCGACTACACTATCTTTTGTATCCAATTGAGACCCATGATTCATCTCTAAATTCTAGAAGAGTCTCAAACATGCTCTGAATACAGAGATGAACATTAGTACGACCTATCATCATCAAACTAATGTCCAATCTGAACAAAAAAATTCAAACATTGATAAAATTTTGAAATCATTCTCAATGGAATTCAAAGGAGGATGTTATCAACAACTTCATTTGGTTGAGTTACCTTAAATTAATAGTTTCAACTGAAGTATCCAAATGGAACATTATGAATCCCTTTATGGAAAGAGGTGAGAAACATTGGGTTGTTGGGACGATGTTATGAAGAGAAAACTCTTAGGTCCAGAAGTGGTTGAATAAATGGTGGAGACTGTTAATACCATCCCACAACACATTAATTTTGCTTAGATTTGACTTAATATATATAATGATAATTGTCTAATGGACCTAGAGATTGATGTAGGAGACATGGTATTCCTTAGAATATCACCCTAGAAGAGAGATGCAAGATTTTGGGAGAAGGGAAATCTTATTCCTAAGAACATAGACCCTTTTGAGATCATTGATCACATTGTATTAGTGGCCTATCGACTAGCACTCCCAACAATCCTATCTCAAGTACATGATTTATTCCATATATCACTCTCGAGGAAGTACATACCTGAACTGTCTCATGTACAAAATCCAATAGTGCTACCATTATATAATGACTTATCCTATGAAGAGAAGCTGGTGAAGATGATAGATTATAGGGAAGAAGTTATACAAAATAAGACAATTCATGTCATCACAGTTTTTTCGAAAAACCACAAGTGTTAAGAAGCAATGTGGGAATCTGAGGAAGTGATAAAGAAGAGTTACCTACATCTGTTTTAGGTATTGAAAAAGTTTCAAGGGAAAAATTTCATAATGGGGGAATATTTTAACATCCAAAACTATTATTAATAAAAATTACTCTAATCTAATTAAATGCCTTATTTTGTAAATGGTTATATAAATCACATGTACTTCCTTGTTTTTATAATTTTGGATTTTATGAATTTTTACCATTTCATATACATATGTTGAATAGTGACTAAAAAATTAGTATTAATATATGGATTTATAAAATCCTATTTACTCAGACAAAGAAAGTGATGGCCTCATCCAGTATAATTTCTCCATAAGAAGCCCATTTTTTAGTGCTGGGAATGGAGGTAGCAATACTAGGATTCACTCTGGGCCAATCCCATGTCTATCTTGAACACATTAAGCTGAACGAAACCGTATACAGGATAAGTGGATGATAATAGAGATTATCTCCCGAACAATATTATCTATGTCACCCCAAGAGATATCACCATTGAAAAACATACCCTTAGATCTTATATGGGTGTTATATGGGGTTATTTAACAAGACCCTAACAAAATGATTTTTTTCATTAGTTTTTTATATAATATAGAATATACATTGGTTTTAATATTGTTACATTCTAAATGGTTTATAAAGGACAAATAGTAATTATAGTAAAAATTATATTAAGAAATTTATTTTTATGTATTAATGGATTTTTAATTAGTTAATATTTTAATAAAATAGTTTTAATAAAATAGTTTTTATTAAATTGAAATGATATTTCAATTTTTATGAATACAATTGTAATTTTTATTAATGTTTGAAAGCTATTTTGTCAAAACACATGAATTTTTTATATAGGTTATTTTTTATTTTAAAAGTATATTTTCAAATATTTATAAAATAATTTAGATATAATTAATATTAATTTTGGGTTTTGGACTTTCAAAGTATCTAAAAGTGAATTTTTCATAATTTTCTAAGACAATCAATGTTTTGGGTAAAAATTAAATATCGTTTAAATATATATTGTGATTTATGACATTATAAAAAACAATTAGTGATGTAATAAAATACTAAAAAAATTATTTTCAGTCAGTGATGTTTTTAATTTAAAATAATGTGATTTTATTTTTTTTATTTTTATGGTGCCTTAGTGGACCATCCAAGAGTTACAAAGCATTTTTACATTTAAAATTATTTCCTTGATATGGTGAATCACCTCCACATAAAAAACCCTAATATTTTAATAATATTGGTCATTGGCCTTATAAAATAATGATTTCCAATCCCCTATTGAAAAAAATATTCAAAAAACTAGGGTTTGATTGTGGTTTTTATGAGTTCAATGTGTGGTGTCCAAAATCTAAATAATAAATAATTCTTTCTCTTTTCCTATATAAACCCACTCAATCACCCATTCCACTACACTCAAACCATTTGGATCTCGAACATCCTCTTCACTACAATCTATAGAATCCATCCAAGGTGCCCCAAGTTCCCATGAAGCGTCACTCACACCTATCCAATGCCTTTGGGATCTCACTTCCATGTTAGGGATTTCTTTTTTTTTTCATTATTTCATAAGTTTTTTTATATTGTCAACCATTTTATTTTCAATTAAAAATGTTGGGGTATGACTTATCAATTCCCCTATACTCACGTCCTTGTTTTTTACTGATTATGAACCCCTTTATATGCCATCAATTCCTCCCATGTACACCTGTTACCATACTGAAATTCCATAATTGATTTCTCTCTCCTCATTTATATTCATGTAATTATTTTATATTATGCATATATATTCCATTAAATATATTTGTACATGTATCTATATGACCCCTTTACTATTCATTTCATTTAAATATGATGAGATACCCCTTTCCCTTTCATAATCCTTTTTTTGATTCATATGTCACGCTGTTGTGCATCCAAAATTACACAACATTTTTACAAGCTAAAGACATTGTGTACTGAAAACCATACCCACTTCTCTATCATGGGTATTCACCTTTATTCACATTTACATATTGATTTTATTGTTTCATTTATTAATTCTATATTCTTTTATCGTGTATAAGTGGTGTGATTTAATGAATCCATGTTATATGTTCTAGGTGGCACAATTATGCATGAAAAGAATTGATTCTGAAGGGTGAAACCTGATAGCACTCCACTGCATTTTTTAAAGATCACTATCATGAAAATCCATGTTAAATGAGGGTTTATTCATGATAATTCGAGTGAAATGAGGTTTTACTCATTATCCAAGTTCAATGTTCATTGGATCATGTGAATATCATGTTAAATGTTGTTGCCACATTTCCATGTTATGAATATAAATATATATCAGGCCTTTATGTTCATGTTTCTCTTATGCTTCATTGATATATCTATTCCCTAGTATGTAATATATTGATCATATTATTACTTTTTTGCTACCATACATGGCTTTATAGATCACCCTATTCTTATGAATGTCCCCAGGTTATCCTATGAAATTCTAAGTACGAAGGAAATTTGTGGTCATCTAAAAGATGTTTTCCATAAATATTTTTTGTTTTATGTTCTATGTTGTTATGAAGTGTTCCTAATTTACAAATACATTAGACCTATCAATCCACAAGGTGGTCTTAAGTTCAATTTTATGTAATAAATCTTTTTTATGAGTGTAGTAAAAAAGTAGGGTTGATATACGATCAATAATATTATTAGTATAAGAACCAAATATGTTACAAATTATGAAATTTCTAAAGAATAAAGGGGATATTACCTAAAGTGAAACCATAACAGATAATTATTAAAAGGAGGGTAATATAAAGTCATAATAAAACAATATAGGTTATTTGATATAACAATATGGTACCATGTAATAATATTCTATATTGATACAAGATTTTTGAATGACTATGACAAGAGTAAAGACACATGGTAAGGGGATTTCTAGTCGCACATTTATTTCTATAATATTTATTCCTTATTAAACAATAATATATTGTGTTTAGTGATTATACAACCAATGAATATATTATATGATTGTTACCATTAATTTTATATGTATATATAAATAAATTTTATTACCTCTTTTTCATGGGTTTCATATTTCAAGTGTTACCCAATCAAAAAATTAGTTTTGTCTCAATTAGCCTTCTTTGGGACACATACCACGAATTTCAGGAACAATGTTATCAAAAATGATATATTAATATAACATTAAATGAATAATGATTTTAAAAATGTATTATTATTTTAATGTTTCATTTATATATTTTAGAATTTTTTTCAATGAAATGGTTACAAAACATATTGAAGATCACTATATATGATTTCAAGGGAAGAATTTCTGAAATATTTTCAATGATTTACTAATAATTGTTTTTTGTTGATAAATTTTTTTCAAAACGTTTAATGTTTTAATAATCTTTTTTGAAATAATTAAATATTTATTATCCATGATGTTTTTTTTCAAAATACATTTCAAAGTTATTTTCCACCTAATATGACCCTTTTTGTTGGTAACCATTCCCTTCTAAGAAATTATCAAAATGTATAATTCATACTCTTTCATTAACGGTTTATGTTTTTATGGAATGATTCTTATGACACCCATTTATCTTCCATGTGTTTTATTCATTTAATTTTTTTTCCGTTTATAATTTGATAAAATGATTATGAAACATATCAATTTTATATAGGTTATGATGTTATGAAAATTTATTATTACCCATTTAATTTCATTGGATTATGATAGGATGTTTACAAAAACCCATCTATTTTTTGGGTTATGATATAATTAGAGTATTATTATATGGTGGAATATGTATGAATGATTAAATTATAAGATTGGTGGGACCAATATATCCCTCCAACACATTGTTTAAATATTTATATCTCATGAGATAATGAAGTGAATCAAGTCGTGGGGATTGATCTTCTATGGTATGATGGGGAATCATGATTCACTTTCAGGATATGGGGAATCCTGATCCTTTATAGTGAAAGGACAATTACTATTGATGGTGGTGTTCCTTTCCCTATAGGTGTGGTTCCCTTGATGTTCCTTGATAATTTATATTAATGTGTATTGACTTACTGAGAATTATGTCCACAGTTTATGAATTCCATAACTCCATGTCTTATTCCTATGTTATGATTTCATTGATTATGTTCTTTATTTCATTATGGTTTATGTCTAATGAACATCCAATATTTATGAAAGGATTTTTTCCATTATTATGATATGTTGGGTATGATCATCTAATTTTATCATCCCATTCTCATAACCCTATCTTCATGTTTATTCATACATGTCTCCCTTATTTTCCATTATTGATAATCTGATCAAATTCGTTTTTATGTTTCCTTCCCATGTTATGAATATATGAATTATGTTTTATGTGTCTATGAATGGTATTATTTATAATGAATTTATTAAAATATAATCTACTTCACTTAGTACTAGTGTTTATGTTTCCATATTTCCCAAGTTAATCAACTAGTACAATCCTTGGGATTATGTTTGTATAATTTTTTATGTATTCCACAATTTTTATGTAATTTTTATGAATGAAAATAGGGTTTGTCTATATGTATGGTGGTCGAATATTGGATATTTGATGTTGGGATCTCTTCGCATTTTACATTTTAGTTTTTTTAGGTAGGTACATCTTTCTATTTGGGAATGATTTTTTCACCATTTTATTTTAATGTTTACAATACTATACTCTTGTACACCCATGATTTCATTCATGCATGGTATATATTCTAGTTGATTCATATTTTTATTATTATTTCTAGTCACTTTTGTATTTAGATTCTTGGATGTTATCGTACAGGTACATTAGGTAAAATCCCACCAATTATTATATGTCGTTTGGAAATTTTTTCCACCCTATTCCATAAAGAGAAATTCATGGGGTAGTTACTGAACTATTTATATGGGGCTAGGTCATGATAGATTGGTATTGTCGCATTTTATTCCATGGGATCATGTTTTTTGTACTTGCCTTTTGGGGATTTGGATTGGACATAGGGAAATAATAACAATTCTTCCCAAGTGCAACTCTCATGCTAGGGACCATTTTGATGGTATGGGAGGCGAACATATCCATTAACCAGCACCACGATAATTTGTATGTTGATTCATCATAAAGATACATTGGATTCCATGATTAATGGTAAATTCATCATATAGGATTGAGTCATTTATTTCACTTATAGATTATCCCCCCCCCCATTTCATGTGTTTGTGTATATATATATATGATCATCTAACCATACAATATTTGGTTAAATTTTTCTGGATTCCTCCATTATGATATCCATCTTGGTAACCAATTCTAGATAGTGAATATTATCTAATAATTGATTAGTCCAATGATTGGGGACTATCCCATGAAATTCTTTCTCCATGTGAAAAATTATTATCACTCCAACCTAGTGAATACTATATCATTCTAGCATAGTAAGAAAAGTATGCACGAAGGATTAATGAACTTATCATGTTCAAGAACTATATAAATATGAGTTTTCCCAAGGGGTTTGATACTCAAGAAGAAGAGGATTTTGAAGAGTTGATGGTACATGTTTTTAGTCTTATACAGAAACCTATGAATTAGGTTGTTTCATAGGTTGATATCCTTTTAGGGAGTATATGGGCATTGGTATAATCTTATTACCCACATACAAAAAGATTCTACACTCTTATTAATAGAATTATAGTAGTTGATTTTGGAGGAGTACTGCCCATAACACTTGTAATAGTGTTGGATATTGAATATTATAGAGTTATATCAGGGATATATGACTATGGCTCAGAATAATGTGTGGTTCATAAACTTTACAAATTACTACCCTAATATGATTAGAGATGGAAACTTCCATACATTTAATTTTTAGAAGGGTATCCATAGAGATATATGTTTCTGTGTGCTACCATTTTGCTTCCCAAATTAGATTGTGTGTTGGAGAGGGAACGAGGGAAATATATTTTAATGTAAAAGGGATTATAGATATATGGAGTTGGAAATAGGTGTAATAAGGATAATTCTTCTAGAGTATTAAGTAACAATCAATTGACATGATCACTTCACCACAAAGCTCCTCATGATCCGACTCTAGCACATGGTCACACAACAAAAATAGAGGACTATGAAAGCCTATAAATGGGAATTTATATTCTTCTAATGGGTGTGGTATCATGTTGTGTGTCTGGATGACCAGATGTGATAATTAAAATAGGTAGATAATTGATGGACCACCATAATAGAGGTGACACTATGATCATGTATCTCCCAGGCGAGGGATGGGTGGTCCCGAAGGAAGCTGAGAAGATATATTAAAATGTTTATATATATATAGAGGGTATTTTTTCGGAGGATGAAGCTATGAGATATTTCAACTACCATAACGTGGAGTCTCATGTTTGGCTCAAAGAGGTGGTGGTCTAAGCCGCAAATGACTACTTCCAATTGATGCATATGAACCTTCTACATAAGAGATGATATAAGATAGGATCTACGTTTATTTTAATATTTCATCAATATTAATATACATGTGTTTGTTTCATTCATATATCTCTTTACTAATTGAGTGCGACCTAGAGCTCCCTGTTATGTTAGTATCCCAAAAATATTCTATTGAGGTTATTAGAGGGAATGATTCTTTGTATCATTTATTTTGCAATAGAGTGAAAAATATCTTGGTGGATAGTGGTTCATGTGGGATGTTTTTGTCATAAAACAGGAACCCTATAATGTCATATTTGGTATGGATTGGTTTTCATGGTAGAAAGAATAGATTGAATATCACTGTAGATGAGTAAGATTCCTTCATGATCATCATATGAGATTCAAACTTATGGATGAGAGTGATCTCATGGATTGATGATTAGATTCATTGGGTAGTAGGATAGGTCCTATAATCCATAATATGTAATGTTTAACTATTGTTGTGTTAATCTCTTCAAGAATATGGATTGCTTGAGTTATAGAAGATTTTATGGGCGTCTCCCCTAAGGACATTATCATACTACATTTGAGGCAGGTGGTGTACTTTTATATTGAAACTAATTGTAGGATAACTCTAATATCATACTTGGAATATTTTATAGCCCCTACCAAGCTCCAGAAGATTCAGTTCCAGTTGGAGGACCCTTAATAGAAAGGTTTTATCAGACCGAGTGTGTACCCTAATCATCTCTAGTGTTCTTCATAAAAAAGTTAGATGGGATCTTGTGGATTTGGATAAATTTTTGTATCCCAAACAATTCCTTGAAATAACATGTTCCCTTTGTAGGGGATTGAAAATATCCTTGACCAGTTGTGATGAGTGAGATAGTTATCAAAGATTGATCTTAGGTCTGGGCACCACTAGTTGAGGTTTCATGAGGATGTTATTATAGAACTGGCATTCTCAGGTCACTATAGAAACTATGAGTTCTTTGTGATTTAATTTGGTACAAATAATTCCCCTGTGAGGCTTATGGCTTTGATGAACTAGTTTTTTCAGCTATACATAGACCAGTTTGTGGTTACTTCATTGAAGACATACCCATATACACAGTATTAGAGGAGTATCATGTAGAGTACTTTATGATATAGATATATTTTATTTCGGAATACTATATTTATGAAAATTTCTCAAATATATAATTTTTGATTATTTAGGTTCACTTCCTAGTGAATGTAATTTATAAACATGATTTTCCTATAGACCCATCAAGGATTTATGGGGTGATTTTGTTGGTATCTACCCAGTAACATTTCATTGGTGTGGTGTTTTCTTGGCTTGGAGGGACACTACAAGAGGTTTTTGGTATAACAATCCAATATTGTTTCCCCATTTACTACCCTAATAATGAAATTCATGAATTTACTAAGGACGTGCAAAGCTAGATGTTCTCTATGTATTTGAGGCTGAGGATGAAAGGTGCTCCTTCTTAGAGACTATTGGATGAGGGTTTGGAGTATGTAGTGTATTGTGATGCCTCAAGTGATGGGAATAGTTATTTGTTTATGTATAAGTACGTATTAATCATGTATTGGTGAAGGTAGGTGAGACACCTAGAGTATAACGACACACATCATGACCATGAGTGGGATTGGGTAGTCTTCACATAGAGGAATTAGAAGAATTATCGTCTAGGAGAGAGTATTGTGGTTTACTAAGACCATTAGTGCCTCGACTACATCATTCCACAAAGAGTCTTGATATTTAGATAGAGAAAGTGTATATCATTCCTGGGGAACTATTAATTCATGATAAAAAATACTCTATGGAATGGAAACATAGTAGTCGATTTCCTTATCATGATGTCTCTGGTTAATTTAGTGCAGGAGGATTCTGAGCAGTTGGGTTCTTTGATGCTGACACTAGTTGGGCTGGAGGGATGATATCTTCTTTAGTTGATGGTGATTACATGTCCACTCCTAAATTTAGTTATGTATTACATGTAGGGAGATATCTTTTGTGAGTTGTTCCATGATGATATATATTCAATATATTCAACCAATAGATTTTATGAAATAAGGAATCATGCCATTCATTTACATGGATGGATAGAAGCCCCATTCATGATGCAGATTGAGGTGATGTGAGAGTCCCACACTACTACTATGGTTGTACATTAAAATGGATGGAAGATTAATATATACATTCAATGGAATATTTGGTGGTCTATCATTGGATAGAGAGTAGTTGAGTTCATCTCACAATGCCTCACTTGTCAATAGGTGAAGGTTGTGCACTAGGTTCGGAGAGGCTTGTCATAGCCCCATTATATCTCCAATTACAAATTAGATTGAAAATAAATTGACATCATGGAATAGATTTTATATATAGTGAAGGGACATTGAGCCATATAGGGGACATTTCAATGACTCACAAATTCAACACACATCTTTTCTATCAGGGGGTCGAGTTCATTATAGAGCATAGGAAAATGTAAAAAAATATTATTTTTCACATCAATGGTCTCCCTCTAATATTGGGACTAATTATGATGTGTGTTTAATAATAAGATTGGGTAGATACGTATATGAGGCACTCAGAATCCAGATGAGGATGAGTACAACGTTTTATCCCCACCTAGATGGCTAGAAAAATAACACTATTTTAGTGTTGGAGGGTATTCAGGGAGCTTTCATATTTGAGTTTGGCCAGAGCTAGGAGGATAACATTCCCTTGGTAGTTTCTATGTAAAATAATTTCTACCACACAGATATTGGAATGGTTCCTCTTGAATCCCAGTTCAGAACACCATGATACTGACTATTATGATGATTAGAGATCTGTGAGGCATCTCTTTTTTGGTCTAGAATTAGTGTAGAGAAATAAGGAGAAGTTCTAGGACATCGATTAGTGGACGAGGGAAGTCTACAGTAGGTGTAAATACTATAAAGATTCATTTCATGGGCCCTTGGATTTAAATTATGGGGGATATGTTTTCCTCAGAGTTTCCCTATGATAAGAATTTCATATATTCTTTTAAGGATGCAAGTTATCCATGTGATTCATCAAGAGGATAAACATCATGAAGAGGGATGGAAATGTTTCATTACACCTCACCATATCTCTATAGTTGGAGTGGTCTCATATAATCATTCATGCATCATAGATGGGGAGATTTAGGAATGAATCCATGGAAATTATTTTCTAGGGAGAGCTAGACATTGAGGATGTTGCCATGTTTTCAGAGCACCCAGGGGTGATCCAGGATCAATAGTAAGGGACCCTATATGAAAGGTTTATCCCCATGATTCATGTGTTGTGGTAGTATAAGAACATGTAAGAGAGCTCTATGGAGTTGTATAGATCTATTTAATCTCAGTTTCCCAATATTTTTGTTTAGTTTTTATTTTTGGTGATGAAAATTATAAAGGATGGAATGATTTAGAGAGTCTATATTTTCTATGTAAGTATTAAATATTTCTGCATTTATTTTTGGAGCTAGGCACTGAGAAAACATGTTATTATGAGGCCTGCTATATTTTGAATTAATTTCAAAAAAATATTAAATATATTTTATATTACCCAAGGGATGTTTATAAAGGATAATGGGATAAATCTTAAATGGAATATAGAATAAAAAATCTAAGAAAACAATTGATTCTGGAAAGTGATGTTTAACCTAGGTGGTACCTAAAATATGCTAATGTGGAGAGACTGGATATTATGATCCTTGGCACATTGATTTAGTTAAATTATATAACAACATAACTTATTTTAATGAATCAAACTAATCCTATTTCATTTATGAAAGCATAATTATGGAATATCCATCATGTTTATCCTAATAACCAATTAGAGGATCAAGATACATTATTCAATGTTTTTATGACAAATAAAGATCTGATAATGTTGAGACTATGGATCCAGGAAGATTGAGAAACACTAAACGCAATGCCCACTATCAATAATTTGTTAGCATGTTCTTCAACAACGAATAATCCAATCTCTAGGTTTGATTCATCAATTCATGTATTATGACCTTATTGATTAAATTTATGGAGGGGGATCTCCCCTTTATTATATCTGTATCATATTTTATCCATTCATCCCCCCTTGTATTGAAATTAATTTTTTTATTCCTTATTTCACACCCCCCCCAATTATCATCATTCGTCTTCTCTAAAAAAGAATGTGTGTCCAATTATTTATTAACCATTTTATATTAGTATTTACCCCCACATTATTTCTGTTAGTCATCAGTGAATCATGGGGTCATGATTCAATATTATCTGGTGATATCGAGCCCAATCAGACCCCCCCCCCCAATTATGAAAGATTCACATCTGGTATATGGAATAATGAATCATGGATAGACATTTTATTATTTCTTTGTTACAAAGAATTTATTTATTGATTATAATATAAAATTGAGAATTTGACAATATATTTGCGAATGTATGAGATTATAGGAGGCCCAACAGAATCAGGTGGTATGTGCGACCTTCATCCAAATCAATCGAACTAATTATTCCTCCATCATACGGACATAGATAGAGAGCGACTATGAGATCCATATATTTCATGTTTCTAGATATTATATATGTTGTAGTGGGATCATAACTAGAATATTATAGTGTGTATGTGACATTCTATGAAAAAACATTACTATATGCCATTTAGTCTGAAGGACTCACAACATTTAGGTCCTTGTCTATGGTATCTTTGGTGTCAAAGAATTATATGTTTCACAAATGGTGTAACCCTATCCTTGTGACCCGATATGTACTCTGAGAGTACATGATCATACACATAGCCAAGAACAAGTTGTGCACTAAAATATGTTGACATGGGCCGGATACACAGACATGACCAAAGACATGCGTGTGAACCCCATGTGTATGGACATGTCATGTACTATTTTAAATCGACATTTTCATGATACGCAGACATATTAAGGGATCAAAACGTGGTCCCAAAGTGGTTCATTCATGTAATTTAGTCTACCTAAATGAAATACTTTACAACATGGGTAGCGATCTATGTACCTCCCGTGATATAGCTAAAAGAATGAGTGGGTCCAGACACTATGTGGGATCACCTAACACACCATGTAACCATTCATTACATTTAAAAAAACTTATTACTCTCATATATTTGTTATATGTAATATAATTTTGTCCTTTGAGTAGATAATAGTTTGTTTTTTCCAATTAATAGTGATGGTGACCCTTGTTTTGGATTTTGAGATATGATGTGATTTGTTCTGGGAGTGATACATATATATGGTATATATGACAATCTACATGATCGCAAAAAAACATTATAGTGGTACCCCACTAATGGATGAGAATTTGGGTCCCTTATATATTTATTGGGTAGTACCCCTTAAGATATAGGGTGCAGGTCCTCATATCTTTGAGTAGCACGACGTATGAAATTAATTAGTGGTTTCATATCCTTTTAATTAGTACCCATAGATGTATGATGATGTGGATCATCTAACTAATGAGTGGTATCCTCTATGGAATTAGGGATTTGGTCATCAAAATACTAAGGGGTACCCACTATCAGATATGGTGTGGGCCCTCTTTACATGTAGTATCACCACATGATAGAATTTTAATTAGGATGGGATGTTATATAGATATTACCTTCATGCTTATTTGGGTTTATTTGGTTCGAGCATATATATATACACACACACACATAGGGACACACACACAAACTTATATATATATATATATCATTGGACACTGTTTACAGTCTTGTTTTGGGTTTAGTTGTCTATCAATTTCAATCGTTTCTCTTTTTGATCCAACTTCAACTTTTAGGGAATCCAAATGAGGATGTTTATAGAACCCCATACATGAGATTTTTTTGTATGGTTCATGTCACATGCAGTTGATGGATAAGTCAGTGGTGAATATTGAGGACCAATGGGATTTTAGGTTCATAGGATGTCACATGGTGGTTAGATATTGAATGTTTGGGGATGTATTCTCTTAAAAATTTATATTATAGTTTTTTTAGGTTGGGAATTATTTCTGGTTGTGCGTGTATTTTGACCGTTTTTCCTAGTTTACAAAATCATTCTCTTATACACCCAACATGTTTTCCATGCATGTTTTACATTTTAGGTGTTCCACCTTTTCATTTTTATTTCTCCGAAATTCTTTAATGAGACGGTCAGGTGTGTGTGTGTGTGTGTGTAAGTACGTTAGTGAGAGGACTATGATTTAAAATATGTCATTATAAGTTTGTCGCTACCCCTTATCCTATAGAGGTGGACATGCGATAGTTGCAAATCAAGCAATATTGGGTTTGGTCATGACACAAAAAATGATGTTCATCAGTGAATATGATATGGGTTTTTAGGACATCCTACAAGTATGCATCCATGATTTTAGAGGTTATTTGGAAAAACACGTACCTCCATCTATGTTCAATTATAAAAAAAGATTTTAGATGACGATTAATATGGATCCTTTAGAGTCCCAATATTGTCGGCACTTGTCATTCATCCATTTTCTGGTTAGATCTGGGTGAGGATGTGCTACTTTGTCCCCATCTCATTCTAGGTACTTCAGAGAAGGTTCAGCATATTAGGAAGTGGAATTATATATCATAGTGTATATAAGATGTGAAAATCCAATCATCACTCTCAATCACTGGTGTTTGTGGTATGGAGTTGATTTTTCATATGTGTTTCACCAAGAATAGGGCATAGAAAAATTCAGAGATACGTGAATTTATTGCCTAATTATGATGGTCCCTTTGACTTTATTGAGAGAGTCAGTCCGGTAGCCTATATGTTTCAATTACCTCATAGGTACAAGACCATTCATAACTTTTAAATATATCTTATCATCATTGATATCATTATAATTTGTAGAATATTCTTAAACCCAATGAAGTTGAGTTAATGATTGATGCATTTTTTTAGATCATCCAATATATGTTATTGATCGAGGAATGAAGGTCCTATGATGATTTGAAAGTTCCTCCACTACCACTGAAAAGGTTGTATGGTCATTTGTAGAATTTGACCTGGGAGTGGGAGGTCGATACATGTTCCTACTGGCTCAATTTATTCATAGATGTTTCTTTACAACCCTTCGAAAGGGTTTTTCAGTGATGAATTCGTTGAAGGTGGAATATTTTAAGAATTCATTTTTTCAATGAGGTATGGAATCATTTAAGTTTGGTTAATTTAATTAATTTAATTCTTTTATGAGTTCCGTATGAGCTCATGGGAGTTTCTATTATGTTCGAGACTTGTAGGGAGCCCACAGCCATAGGTTTTGGAAGGAAAAGATAAAATTAATGGTTGGCTTTTAGATCCAGACACAAGTTTTGATTAATCAATGTGTGGTGTTTTAGTGTAAAGAATAGTGCCACACAATTTTCCATACTCATTAAATCTAGGTTACATGGAATAGTGAGTACTATAGATTTACAGATAGAGGGGTTTGACATGATTATTGAAGGGTTAATCAAACTATGTATATAGACAATGTGAGAGGTATCTTTAGGATGTTTCAGATGCATGGTTAGTGTCTAATTTGAAAAAATATGTGGAAAAATTATGTGACCCCTTTATGGTTGGGTAAAATATCATTTTCTTTCAATATGAACATTATAAACCCAACCAATCTTTTATGTTCAGCTGGAGAGGATAGTATCTGATTCTATCTGATCATCTCCCTCAACGCCAAAATTTAGGACAAGAAATATCTATCATATATGGACTCTGATCAAACTGATGTCATTATAATTCGATATCCACTGGTGAGTCCCATATTCATATTGGGTGTTTTATTTTTTTCTCTCAAAATAGTTAGTTTTTACGTTCATATACCCTATTTATTATGTGTTTGACTATTTAATCAATTTATACTTTTCCATCCATGATTAGAGTCCAACAACGGATGAGGAGTCTAATGTTATGGTTAGGTAGGGGGTATTTTGATTTTACAACAAGGACTTCATGTTCATATATTTTTTGTAGTTCTTTGTGCTGAATTTTCTGTGTTATTCTTAATAAATGAAATTATTATAAAATTTGATGGGAAGGACTATATAATATGACCACTTATATCACATTAATTATCACCAATGATTATGGAAAATTAATTTAATAACCCCTTTGTGTGTGTTTCTTAAATTTATGGAATCACAATTTGTGTCTTGTGAGTTGATTCACCTTTTGAGGAGTGTTTTTTACACATAAATTACTATATTTCAAATGAATTTAATAGAATAAAGAATTAATTAACTAAAAAACATAATTTAAAACCATATACTTATTCATTTTTTCAGTTTCCATATCGCCTAGGCATTATATGTTATTTATGTGACAATTATTTATTATGATAAATATGATTATTCATTTGATTTTAGGCTTTATAATCCAATTATTTATTTTGATCCACCTTCCAAGGTGAGTTTAATTACCTAATTAAATTTTATGTCATATTAAACAATGTGAACATATGTGGTAAGGTTTGTCTTTGGTCCCATATAACAACAACAATTTATCTTACCTTAATATTAAGTCATTTTAATGATAAAAATATAATTGAATTATATAACCAAGAACTAAAGGTCTAGTGTCTTTTAAAAATGGGAATATACAAAACAATTACATAAAAAACAAAAATATTATCTAATTCCTCACTCATGAACTTCTGGGTGGATCTCAAATGATTAATATTATAAGTAATCACTATAGAATATACATCAATGAATGGGATAAAATAAAATCATATTAATAGGATTGATAATAACATGAATCAATATACCATGGGTGAGAAAAATAATAATCATAATATAATAATCATGATTCCATCATCACAATCTTGAGAGGGATCATTACCAAAAGGCATGTAATTTGGAAATTCATATTAATGAAATTTCATGTTTTAGTGGTCAACTACCACACATAAATGTGATTAAAGATAGAATCAGGTTTATGAGTAACATATGTGCATAATAATAAAATCATCATTGTGACAAAAATATAGAATAATTTCATGAATATTTCACATTATCTTCTGATATTCATAACATTACCCACTGCAATGGAGTGCATTAAAATTCATTCCACACCCATTACCTAATAACATTTACATTATCATGGTTTCCACAAAAAACCCCATATCAATAATGAACATTAAATAACCCATTGAAAATAATGGTTTTAATTTTCTAAAAAATTTATTCATGAAAAAAGATGCGGATTTCCAAAAGCGAAAATTATATTTGATATAATAATTATCACAGTTGAGTGTTGAAAAAACAATTTCAAGAGGATTCAAGATGTGTTTAGGAAAGAATAATAATTTGGGAAAATATATTTATATTACATAAAACCAAATAAGACAAATGTATAACTCATAAATCAACTGGTATGAACAAAAAAATTATATTTATGTAATATTAAAATAACATCCTAATTGAAATTTGGAATGAAATAATAATAACACAATGAAATGAAATTGGTTTAGAGAATTCTCTTACCTTATATATGATTGCTTTATACATTTTGATATATTTGATAATTAAATTATATTTTTTAATTAGTAAATCTAATACCTATTTTATATGTATTTTATAATTTTTTAACTTCACTTATATCTATTTTAATGATTTATAATGTTTAATTTCCTTATTTGGGAGTGTTCGTTTTCATAGTCTTCATGATCGGTTCACTTGTATATATGTGTCGAACATCATGTAAAATGCTAATAGTTATCCTGAATTAAAATTATACATTATTAATCAACATGAAAAAGATTTAAATGTTTTATGTGTTATTATTTTTATATATGTTGATGATTCATTTGATAAAAATTTAATGATAATATTTTAGATTAATTTAGAGGATTTTTTATCATCACGATCATGTTTTATTTTATTATATAATATTATATATATACATTCATTAAAAACATTAAATTGGTTTTAAAAAAATTAAAATATTTTTAAAACCATTAATGTTGCCTTATGACTATACTTGTTGGTAGGAAATAAAAATTAATACATTTTATACTTGAAGTTGATAAATAAACAACTCATATATGATGATTCATTTTAGAATAAAAGTTATATGATAATAGGAATGATGATATGGTGTTATATTACCATAATAAAATTATATTATATATATGATACTGGAGTATTCGTTTAACATGGATAAGGTTAGGTGAGGAGAGAATTAAAAATGAAAATAAATTGAAGAGAAAAGTAAAGAAAATGAAATGTGATTTTAGCTCTGGAATCCTTCTATATGTGAACCACCATAGGTACATTTTATTTGTATTTTTTTGAAATAAATTTTTTTTAGATGTGGGAGAGAGTCTTGGTATGAGTATTCAATAGATTTTGGATGAGGTTATATCCTATTTAGGTGTAAGGAGAAGAGGTTGTGGGTGGTATTTATAAAGGAGGGGAGGGGTGTTTTTTTATTATTTTATTTATTATTCTATTATTTTGGATAAAGACAATTAATATCAGAAAAAATTGAAACTAAATATATTATTTATTTAAGGAGAGTTGGAGGTTTTGGGATTAAATATCCCTTACATCATCATTGACTCAATAATTTAGGTATTAGTTAAAAATCATAAATTTCTAAATATAAATATTCACAAAAAATCTATTATAGTTAAATCTCAAAAATTAATCCAAACCATTTCTTGAATTTTAGAAATAAAAAATGAATTATTTTCTATGAAAATGATTTTATAAATATGATAAATATAATATTTTATTAAAATTATCAATTATTATAATAATAATGTTTTGAAAATTATATCCAATTTTGTGACAATTTGAAATTTTATTTAAAGTGACATTAATTTTTTTTTAATAATAAGAAAAAAAATTTAATTTATAAATCATTTTTATGAAATATTTTTTAAAATCATTAAATTAATTATATAAATATAAATAAACATTTATTTGTTATAAAAATACCAATAATTAATTTATATTTTTTGAAAACATTTATTTAAATATACAAGGATGTAATTATACAATATTTTAATTTATTGGATTGTTAAAATTTATTTATACTTTCAAGGGTGAGGTAACTATTCTATAGGCATTAATACAATTTGTAATAGTCATGTTACTATTATAATTTTCATGTACCTATTCTGTTAGGACATGTTCCATAATTTCTTTATATATTAATTTTTTTCATTATCACATTATGATTATTCTTTTTTTATAGTGATATCCATGATATTTATGTTTTTATTCTATAATATAATTATATTAAGGGATGAAATTCAATTGATAAAATATTAGGTCATTACATTCTAACCCTTCTTAAAAATTTCACACTCGAAATATATTTTTATATAAATTGGTGACAATATTTCTCTTTTATAACATTCTTCATTACTCGTGTTTCCTATTCAAACTTCTGGTTTTTCCATAGCACATTGTATAAGTATGTATTCTTATTGTGTATGAATTTTTCTCTATGGTCTAAGATCCTCTCTAGAGAATCCTCATAATAGAGATCATTTTCTAGCTGCACCACTTCTGGATTCAACACACATGAGGGATATGGTATGTATTTCTTCAAGAGTGATAAATGAAATACAATGAGTTCCTGAGACATAATAGATGAATGTGCTAGTAAATATTCTACATATCTGGAATAATCAATAATGTAAATGGGGATGATGTTCTGATGAAATATCATTCATTTCATCCAAAATCTTAGTGTTCTTTTCCATTGAAATGTTCATTGGAATACCGTGTCTCGAACATCAAATTCTATGTCTCTTTAACGATTGTATACATAGCTCTTCAATTGTCTCAAGGATATCTTAACATGTTTTTTCAATAGTTTTCACCTTATCCTCCATTTTTCCAACCATTCTAGGACCTAGTATCAGACATTCACTAACTATATTCTTGAATTTCGGTAGTCTTCATATTTTCCCATAAATGGATTCATATCGTTCAATTTCGATGATAGAGTGGAAACTTTTATTGTATGAGATCATATCCAGAAGAGGATGTTGTTCCCATACTCACTTTAAGTCTATAAAAAATGCTCTCAAGATATCATACAATGCATGAATAGTATGATTTTATTGGACATTATTTTAAGGATGATAATACATACTGATGTTCTGATTAGTGTTTAAATAATATTGCTGACTTTCCATGAGCAATTACGTGAATCATGGATCTCGATCTGAAATAATCAATTATGGAAATCTGAGAAGCCTTACCACATCATTGATGTGTATCCATGAAATTTTATATACTGAGATGTCGTATCATTTTTTAATAATTCAATATATCATTGTGATATGATCCACCAAAACCTATTTAGCATTGTTCCCCTTGATTTCATAAAATGGTTTCTGAAAAATTATATGACGATGTTTTCCAATTTCTATGTTTGTATGGGTAATGGTTTCACCATCCCTTTATTATATTTTATTTGGGATCGATAGGATTAAATACCTTCCCCTTTTATGAATTTTCCCCATCCTCCTTCATCATTTTATCCCACTAATAGTTATATCAAAAATTATAGTTCATATTTATGCTCCGTGACTGAATTAAATTTTGATCTATGTGTGTCACTCAAATGCTATTTCATTATCTCCGTATTGGATGGTACACATATCCATGACACGAATCTTTCAACTTCTTCCCCAACTATTTTGAACTATAGGGTTTTCACCTTTCTAATGGATTCCACATTTTTGTTATTTCCACATCATTTCATTGAGAATTATTTATTTTCTACTTGAGGGATGGTTGTTAAATCCTTTGATAAATGATTAATGATGTTTCCTACATAATAATTAACATGTCCATACATTGAAAATATAATAATATTGGATCCTTCTCAATTCTCAACATTGATAATATTTTAAGATCCTTCCTACATAGAGGATCCACCCATTTATTCACTTTTCCCAGTTGGTATTGAATTGTGCAGTAATAACCCTTTATGAGCCCTAACCATCATTACTGGTGTATATTAAGACATTTTTATGTAAATAACTATATAATTCCCTAATGAAATTAATATATTTCATGATTCACCCCATAGAGATAATTCCTCCAATGTTTTAAATATATGGATCATAGTTTCTATCTTCAGAAATTATGTGGGATTGTTTTTATCATGGATTTTAAACTAATTTCAGGAATAGGCTATCAATTAATAATTTTACATTAGTACACAGCCTAATACCTTTTTTGAAGAATCATTTTATACCACAAAAAGTTTCTCACTTATTGTAAGTCTGAGCACTGGTGCTGTGATAAGCCTCTTTTTAAACTTCTTAAAAAATTCATCACATTAACTGGCCTAGAAAAAATATTATCCCTTTCATGTGAACATGATTAATATGTTTGACCGTTATGATATGTTCTTTACAAAATTATTATAATACCCAGCTTGACCAATGATACTATGGATCTCTGTAACAAATGATGGATTTGGACACTATTCTATTTCCTCTGACTCCGCAGTGTCTATAGATATTCCATTGATGGTGATTAAATTCCACAATATTGATACATCTACCATCCAGAACTCACATTTTCAATAATTATCATAATGGTTATCCCTTTTAAATGTATTATGAATATTAGTGAACTGCACATCATGTTCCACTTTCCTCTTGGAATATATAAAAAATAACATCAATAATGACTACCATGAATTTTTTGAGGTAATCAAAAAAGACTATATTAATTATGTAAATGAATATTGAAAGATTATTAATGAATTTAAAAGGAATAATTGTGAACTCATAGTTTCAATACCTAGTTCAAAAAGTTATCATAGGTATAACTTCCTTTTCCATCTTTATTTATTTATTTCATGATCGACGTTCCACCTGAGAGAAATTCATAGCACCATGTAGCTGATCAAATAAATTATTTATCCATATAAGGGGTTACTTGTTCCTTATTATAGTTTTTTTGATCTCATGATAGTCAATGCAGAGTCACATAGAACAATATTTCATCATGAAGAAGAGGACTAGTTCACCCCTCGGTGAATCACTCGGGTATATAAAACATTTTTCCAGATTCAGAGGTACCTATTTCTTATGTTCCTCCAACATAGTGGTGTCTATTCTCTAATGTTTTTTTCATATAGGTAAATTTCTGGAAATTAGTTCAATTATGAACTAAACCTATCTATTATGGGGAAGACCAAACAATTCATAAGGGAAAAAATTAGTGTAGTCCCATATAATGGGATTTTCATAGATCATGATTCTCTCTACAGTATCAATCATTTGAGATAAATATTCCTTCACATACAGTAATAATATCAAAATTTTGGATGATGATTCTAAATTATATCCACCCTCTTAGATAAACTCATATATAATTGTATTATTACTTATTGTATGAATAGTGTTATCATATTCTCAATAATTAATGTTGGATTTGAAAAAACATATCCAATCCAAGACCAAAATAGCATCAAACTCACCAAATAGAAGTAAGATCAAATTTTATTTAATGTTCAATCCATGAACATTAATATAAAATATTTATATACATTGGATTTAACCATTTCACTATTTATTATACTGATAGATAACACAAACTACATTTTTTAAAGTGGTGTCTAAATAGTTCGACTAAATTTTCATGATATGAAGAATGTGTGGAAAACAAATCAGATACTAAGATCACTGTTGTTAAATGACTAACCCACATACTTGCCGCCACATCATTTTCAGGCTCCACATTAGAAGTAATGAAGGTATTTTATTTCTTTTTCACCTTTTTCTATGTTGGATGATGATGCTAATTACCCTCCAGGGCATGGGGATCACTTCATTGTCTTGTAATTTTACATTGTTATCTATAGTTGATGTACTAAACCATAAGTGGTTCTGTGTTTTCCTCCAACACATTATCATGTTTCCTCGTGTATCATTGACATTCATGAGTTTGGTGTTTTTTCTCCCACACTTAAAACATTTACGCATCCCTTTTAGGAAAATACCATGATTTTTCTTCCTAGATTATTTACATGGGAGTGGTTGGGTATTCTATTCACCTTTTTCATTAGATAATCTAGATTTAAACTCTATCTTTTATTTTAAAATCCATATCCTTGGGAACATTCTCCAAAATCCATCTCCACTTTTAGAGAACACTAAGAAAATTATTTATAACTCCAAAATTATTGAATTTATAGATCATTTGGATGGTGTGGTTCTAAACCACTAATGAATATATATATTTATTTATTTCAGTTTACATAACAAAACACTAGGGTACCATTCAATCATATTGATATTTTATTCACATTTCAGGATGGATTAACCATCTTTTTTATTCTATTCTATGAATTATCTATCTGTATTTCTCCAAATATTTTTAGGTAAATCCATATTAATAAATTTTTTCATAATGCCTTCCAACTCCATCTCTTAAATTTTATCCTTTTCTTTGGAGTTATTAATTAATACCCAACATTGGTCAAACTCTTAATCAAGACAATAGATAACCAATGTCTCCTTATCCATCTAATAAAATTGAATTATAGAAAAGATCTTCTCTAATGAATTTACCCACTATTCCATGTCTAAAGGATTGGAAGATCCACTAAACATCTTGTGGACATTTGCCCCTAAATGAATTGATATTCATTTTATTCCACATATGGGAAAGAGTATGTTATATATTATTCAATTTATTTTTAAGATCATGAGATAGCTCGGAAAGCATCTCCATGAAATTTTGAACAAGACAACCCATGGCATTGTGGAGGTCTTTCATAAATTCATTCTATTGTTCCGCACATGTATTGTTGGCAGTGTTTCTCCTTATTCCCATCATTTTCTTAAATATAAAATGTTTGAACAAAAAATTAGTCAACATGTCCATAAAAAATTATTTATACACTTTTAAAATTAACTCTAAAATTATATGTTTTGTGATCCCTATGTTTATAATTTTTATAAAACAATTATTCTTAGGTGATTACATATTCATAGTATCATACTATATTTTTTCTATAATGTTACCTAATCTGAATTCCCTAATAAACTAATATTTTCTCTAATACTAACTATAGAGAACTGAATTTTTATTACATTACTATTAAATCAATTTAAATATAAATATTATAATAGCATTACAAAACAATGATCCAACAATTTAGTGTGTTGGAACAATTATTCTCATACATATAATTTACATAATAAAATAAATAAAAAACTATTTAATTCCATCTTATCTAACTTCTTAGTGGACCTCAGGTACTCCATAGATAAGTATTCAACGGATGGTATACATCCAAAAATAAGGTGAGCTAACATCCTTGTATGGGGATATATAAGAACATGAATAAATAAAACATGGGTGAGGATAATGAGAATCATGATAAAATAAGTGTTGTATCATACTTATAATCATGATATGAAGCATTAGTTAATGTCATTTAATATTGAAATGAATAAAAATGAAACATAATGTCTTAATAGTCATCTATAACACAATGTTGAAAACAAATATAACATCATGTTCAAAAATAACATATGTTCATAATAATAACATCATCACTGTGGAAAAATATATCTCCTGATACATGAATATTTCACATTATCTCATAGGGTACGTACCATTACCAAATTCATTAATGTGATATATAATTATCAGCACAGCAGTCACATCATAATATTTAAATAATCATGATTCCCATATATAACATATATCAATAATATACATAAAATATCCCATTGAAGGGAATGTTTTTTATTTCATAATTCATATATTAATGAATAATGTTTGGGATTCACAAAATGGAAAACATATTTACTACATGAATCATCAATGTTGAGTGAATTAGAATCAATTTCAAGGGGAGTCAATATGTGTTTGTGAAAAAAGAGTTCTTTTGGAAAATATTTTTATTGTAAAAACATAGATTATAAACAATAATATCTTATAAAGGAAATGGTAAGAAAAAAGAGATTATATTTAACTAATATTAAAAGAACATGCACAATGAAATATTGCATGAAAGAAGAATAAACAAAAGAATGGAAAGTAGGATTCAGAATCCCCTTAAACTATGTATGAATAATCTCCTCACATTAATATACAAGATAAAAAAATTAGATTCATTAACTACTATATGTACAACCTATTTTAAAAGTATTTTATATTTTTTTAGTTTATTTATTTCCATTTTAATGAGTTAATGATTTTTATTTCATCTTTCATGAGTGTTCGTTTTCATGGTCTTCATAGTATTTTCACCTATATATATCTTTGGCAGATCATGTAAAATGAGAATAGTAATTCATAATGGAAATTATATATTATTAATGAACATAAATAGTGTTAAATTTCCTAAATAATTATGTTTTTAATTGATTAGGAAGATTCTATTGATAAAATGTTAATGATAATTGTTTATTTTAATTGGGTGGTTTTTTTATCATCACAAACTACTGTAGTTTTATAATTTAATAGTTATCATATATGATAGTTATAGAACATAAAAAATTATAATATAAATTTTAAAATATATTGATAGCATTAAATGTTTTTATGACCTACATAGATAGTAGTAATATAAATTGATAACATGTCATCCTAGATGTCGATAAATCAACATCTCAAGGATGATGTTTTCATTTTTAGAATAAAAAAGAGGGGAGAACAGATTTGATGATAGATTATTACATTAACATAATAAAATAAGATTGTAAATATGGCTTTGGAGTTTTAAATACACTTAGATAATATGAGGTTATGATATAATAATAACAGAAAATTAATTGAAAAAAATAATCGAAAATTAAAGCGGATTTTACCTCTTGTGTCCTTATCCTTGTGAACCTCCATAAGAAATTGTTTTTGGATGTTAATTGAGACCCAAGGATCCAAGATGTGAGGTATATTCTTTGAAAGATTATTGGGAATAATTTGGAACAGAATAAAATATTACGTGTGAGGAGAAGAGGTTGTGATGTGTGGTAAATATAGGGGGTTGTTTTTTCATTATTTTATACTTTAGTTTATTATTTGGGCTCAAGAGTACGAATAGTCTGAAACATATAAATAAATATATTAGCTAATGTATAATATTTATATATTCTGGTATTACATAATGCTCAAATCATCTATGATACATTAATTCATGTATTTCTCAAATACCATAAACTATCTTATTTTATTATTCACAATTTTTTTACAATTTTTTAAAAATTTAACAAATTCACCCTAAAATTTTTCAATTTAAATATTTTAAAAAATACATTTTATGATAATAATTTAATAAATATTATATGTTCAATTTTTAATTGAATTCATCATTTTATCAAAAAGAACATCTATTTTAAAATTATAACTATTTTATGACACATACAAAAT